>JARHVA010004607.1:0-1200000 GCA_037957365.1 Torreya grandis
TAGAAAAATAAAACATTTATTCACTTGTTCTTGTATATATCTAAATTTGCTCGATTCATTTATTATCATTAATATTACTATTAATCGATATTAATTTTATATATCCCACCTAATCTCATTTTTCTCTTTATTTTTTTTAATTATCACCCTTTCTAGTCATTTTATATCATCCCCCTTATTCATTATTCATCCACTAGCCTTATTCCTACCCCACAAATTAATTAATTCATTTAATCCCCTATTATCCATTAACTAATCCCATTTATCAATTATATTAGAATTTAAAATTATAATCCCACCTTCCCTAGCCTATTCCTTGGCTCTCCTACATCCCTAGTCCCTAATCATCCATATTAATCATTTAGTAATCTTGTTTATCCCCTAATGGATTCCATAATTCTCCAATTCTAGAATCCCCTCTATCTTAGCCATTTCTCCCTACAAGCCTTTAACTCTAGAGGCTTCCAAGAATTTTTTAATTCTTTTTCAATCTTCCCTCCGTTACCTATTTAAGAAACTCCAATCTTCCATTTATACTAACTATGAATTCATAAAACCTCCATGACAGTATCATCCATAATCGATTATCCATAATCATTTAGTCCTTTTATTGTTTGAGTATTAATCAAGAACAATTAGTTTTAGAGTAGAATGTTATTTTATATTTTTATTTTATAGAATTTTGATCTGGTGATTCTCAACATTAGTGGTAGATTGTAGATTTAGTCATTTTTGATATGCTTTGCATAATCAAAACCCATTGCTCAAATTTATTATCTCACATTTGGCAACCATAGTGAGAGTCCTCCTCTTGAGCTAACATGTTGTACTTTGATTATGTTTGCTTAAGGTTGTAGGTCATATTAGAAGAAGATAGGTCTTTAAAAATTTTAAATTCTCACATCCCGTTCGAAGTGTAGTATTGCAGTGCAAACTATGATTTTATAGAGGCGATTTTGCATATATTAGCTATGGTTTTGCTTACTGCCTAGACTTGACCACTAACCATTAGTTTTTCTTAGCAATTTAAGATTTTTTATAAAGTCACCTCTTGATAGAGGCATTTTTGACAATCAAATATGATTTATCAATTCTAGTTGTGTTTTTGATATAATACTGTATAAAGGTCAAATACTAGCCATTTTATTTTCATGTTGGTTTTTATACCCTCAACTAATCTTGTGGTGTTGCAGGGAATTAAAAAAAAAAAAAAAAACCCTATAATAACTAAAAAGTGTAATATCAAATAATTCTAATGTGTAAGCTTTCAACATATAAATATGTAGGAACGAGACAATGTATTTCCATATGTAGGACTATTCTGCCTACACTAAATTTATTACATGGTTTCAACTAAATTAATAAATGTATGTTGTCGATGGAAATATGGGAATGGATGGAGTCTAGCAGTTCTTTCCAACTAATACACATCTTGACAATCAATTGAAAACATCATGAGATTGTAATAAGGAAATCAATTGAAAAAGTCATGAGATTATAACAAATAAGGGTTATTTGTGCATTATGCATTGGTAGTCTTTTGATGAAAAATAAAACCATAGATTTATTAATTAGTTAGGTGTTAATAAATATTAATGAGCCTTTTGCATTAATGGTGGCCATGGGGATGCATCATTAATGAGTTGGAGACATGAAATGATAGGAAAGCAATAAATCATGTGAAAATTTTGTCCTTGTAGGTGAGATAAGACATTCTTGGGTTAAAATTTGGTAAATAATATGACAATAAATATAACTATTGAAATATTATCTTGTAATTATCAATGTGGTCCCTGTCACCTTCACATCTATCATTAGCAAGGGGATTTTTTTTATTTTAAAATTAAAAATTTTAAAGCCTAGTTGGGCTATTTTATTTGTAGTTTTGAATATAAATTATGAATTCTTTTATGTTACATTGGAATTTTCAATCTTAATTTTATATATAAACCAAATGTCCCTTCCCAATAGGTAATTATTAATATGTTTCAAATTTCTGTAAGATTTTCCTATAAGGTATTGAATTTGAAAAGTAATATCATTATGATATTATAGATTTTAAGTCTATCTTGAAATTGACCATCACGAGGTCATTTATATATTAGTAATACAATTCATGAAATAGTAGACATGTTTTCTTCTTTCACTATCTTTTTATTTTTATGTGAAAGACATTTATACTGACAAGATGAAACCAATGATACATATGTGGATCTTTGGTTGTCATTCTTGTTAGTGTTTGGCATCACACACTTCTGATATTAATATCAACATCACATGTCTTATTAAAAATATTGCATGAAATATCTTGGTGTCTGAATGTGAAATTTTACTTTAATTTATGCGTTAATAAGTTTATGATGGCATCATGGTGACAATTTGACAATAAACGTAGGTTCGACCAATAATGAATAGGAGAAGAATGATGAACATGACAAGTACATGATACACTATTAGATAGTCACCTAGGGTATTTCATGACTTATAGGTGAATTAGGGAAATATTTTTATAGAGAAAACTCAAGGAAGAGGTTCTCCCATACATTAGAGAGTGTACTACTTATCAATAGAACAAATTTGAACATGTATTTCTAGAAGGTTTGTTGCAACACTTACCAATTCTAAATCAGAAATGGGAGATTAGTTTTATGAATTTCATAATTGGTATTCCAAAATTTAAGGGTAAGAATTGTATTTATGTTTTAGTTTACATAGTTACTAAATATACATACTTATTTTCTATTTCATCCGACTTCAGGACACTAAAGGTGACTGATCTATTTTTTCAAAGAAGTGTTTATGTTTAATGGGTTTCTTAAAAATATAGTAAGTGATAGGGAGGATAAGCTACTTAACCTATTTTTTAAGGAACTCTATCATTTGATAGGAAGGAATTGACTCCCAATACTAGTTACCACCCCAAATAAATGGATAAATTAAAATTGTGAATAAGTGGGTTGAGGGATATTTTAGAAACTATGTAATAGGATAGCAAAATACTTGAATCAAACGACTTTATATGGGGAATATTTTTACAACACCTCACATCAAATATCAATTGGTATGAATCTTTTTAAGGTTTTGTATGGTTATGATGTTCTTTATTTTATTGTGTTGGTAATCAAAAATAGTAGAATGGTAGGGGAAAGAGATCTGGTCACATGAAATCAATAAATATTGAAGAGACTTAATGAAAACCTCCAATGTGCACAAAGTTTATAGAAGTTATATATCGATAAATACCATATTAAAATAAAATTTGAGGTTAGAGACATGATTTTACTAATGTCTTAACCTTGTAGACAGTCTTCTCTCAAGAAAAGAGGAGCTGAGAAGCTCAAGCTTTGCTTTAATAGACCTAATTGGTTTATGTAGAGATTTGGAGAGGTTGTTTAGAAGCTTAAGTTTCCTGAGCACAACATGATACGTAATGTGTTTCATGTTTATTACCTCAAAATAGCACTGGGATACCATATCATCCATTCCACTGAGTTTACTTCTTAGATGATGAAGGCAAATTGATCTTGGTTCTACAAGCCATCATAAATGTCAGGGAGAAGAAACTAAGAAACACGAGAATAAAAAAATATTTGGTGTGGTGGAAAGATGATAACTCTTTTAAAAAATAATTTGGACCTTGTATCTGCTTAGTGTGAGTGCACAAGTATTTTGTTAATTTTCAACAAAACAAGTACATATGGGTGCCTTTACTCTAATAACCCTTTTACATGTCATACATGGATTATATAGAGTTTTACCCATGACCGATAAAACAAACTAATCTTATAACCAACTATTTATGGGGAAAAAACTCTTAAATTAGTTCTAATTAATTAAATCAAAAATATAAAACTACCTAAAACTAAAACTAAGTAACTTTATTTTATGGGGATGTCTTTATTAAAAAGATGCATGCCCCATTAACAATAATTATTTATTAGTCTACCAAAAATATAACCTAATGTTAAGAATTTGGAACAAGTCTTAACAAACCCCCCTATAAACTAAAGTCAAGTCATTGGACACATACCAAGCATTTTTATAAATTTTTCAAATTTGATTCTGTCAAGGGGTTTTGTGAAGATATCAGTTGTCTGATCGACAGTTGAGCAATATATTGGATCAAGAGCTTTCTTTGCCACCAACATTCACAGATAATGGTATTTGACATCCATATGTTTTGTTTTGGTATGAAATAAAGGATTATTGGACATCTTGATTGCACTTTGATTATCAATGTATAACTATGTAGGAGCAAACTGAGAAACCTAAAAATCTTTCAAAATACGACGTAGGTAAAAAAATTTTCTAGAAGCATCCCATGCTGAAATATACTCTAATTTTGTTGATGAATTTTTCATTATATCCTTCTTCTTACAAGACCAAGCAATGGGAGTTGAACCCATATGCATAGTGTATCCTATCATTGACACTCTATCATCCACACATCTGCCAAAATCTACATCACAATATCAAACAGGTTTGAATTTCTTATTGCAATGGTATTCAAGGCCATATGTTTTCATTCCCTAAAGGTAATGAAGTACTCATTGTTTTGCATGCCAATGAATTCCTCTATGCTCATGTGTAAACCTAGATAAAATTCCAACTAAAAATGAAATATCGGGCCTGGTAGTCATCAAGTATATCAAACCTCCCACCAATTGTCTATATGTGGTGCCATAAAAAAAGACACTGCTATCATCCTTAGACAAATTCAAATTACTTTCTATGGGAGTGAGAGTAGGTTTGCAATCACTCATGCCAAACCTATCTAATAACTTAGAAATATAATTAGTTTGTGAAATGAAAATACTATGCTCTTTTCCAATTACCTCTATGCCTATATAGTAGTGAAGAAGTCCAAGATTTGTCATCTCAAACCCATCTTTTAATTCCTTCTTCACAGACTTGTTATGGTTTTCATCATTACCTGTGATAAACAAGTCATCGACATAGAGAACAAGTATCACCATTTTCTTACCCTGCACTTGAAAATAGAGAGTATCATCATATTCACTGTGATGAAAACCAATGGATTTCAAGTATGAATCCATTTTTTCATACCAATCTCTGGGTGCCGATTTGAGCCCATACAATTATTTTATCAATTTACACACTTTATGTTCGGCACCCACCTGTTTAAAACCTTGATGTTGTTTCATAAATAATTCTTCCTATAAATCACCAATTAAAAAAGCACTTTTAACATACAATTGATGTACTTTCCAACCATTTTGTGCTGCTAAGACAAGTGCCATACAAATAGTGTGCCATTTGGTAGTTGGTGCAAATGTTTCCTCATAGTCAATACTTCATGTTGCGCATATCCTTTTGCAGCAAGTCTTGCTTTATGTTTATCAATGGAGCCATCTAATTTATACTTAGTACTATAAAACCATTTACATCCAATGGGTTTAACATGTGGAGGAGGATCAACTAAAACCCATGTATTATTGCTAAGTATGGTATCATACTCACATTTCATTGCCTGTAGCCAAACATGTTCAATAGATGCCTCCTGAAAAGTGGATGGCTCAGAGGAAGAAGTAGTAACAACCATAGCATAGTTTACCTATTTTTTAGAATTACTCTCTAATCTATCAAGTTGAGAATCAATCTCTGCACTGTTCATAGTCTAAAACTCATCAAATATTACATCTTCACTCACTATGAATTTGGCTGTATCCTGTGCAAGCAAATGAAACCCCTTTTTATCTTAAGAATAACCAAGAAATATGCATTTTTGACTTTGTGGTTCCAACTTAGTTCTATGTTTAATAGGAACCAAAGCAAAACAAAGACATCCAAACACTTTCAAGTGTTTAACCTTTGGTTTAAACCCATACCATGCCTCATATGGAGTTTGTCCCAAAAGTGCAACTATGGGGGACCTGTTTCTCAAATACACTACAGTACCAATGTCTTCTACCCAAAACTTATCATCAAGCTATTTATAGTGCAACATGGCACGTACTATGCCCTCTAAATTTCTATTCATCTGTTCAGATAGTCCATTTTGTTGTGGAGTATAAGCATCACTATATTGTCGATGAATACCATGTTCTTGACAATAATCTGAAAATTCTTTTGAGGTATACTCACCTCCATTATCTGAACAAAGAGTAACCAAATGTGAACCTATTTCTTTTTTGACTAAGTGTAACCAGTCAACAAACTTAGCAAAAACTTTAGATTTATTTTCATAAAAAATACCCAAGTCATCTGAGAAAAGTCATCAATAAACAAGACAAATTATCTAGACCCACCAATGGATGATTTTTTCATGTCACATACATCACTATGAACTAATTGCAAACATCTGTTAGCTCTGCAGAATGACTATTTAGGAAAATTTTCCCGATTTTGTTTGCCCAAAACACATGACTCAGAAAGAATACTATCTTTGAAAAAAGTGGGCAACCCACTCACCATACCCTATCTCTACAAATCCATTAAAGAGTGGATATTCAAATGTCCATAGCAGAGATACCATAACCACTGTGTAGACATAGTACCTGTACCTGTGTCAACCAATCAACAAACTTAGCGAAAACTTTAGATTTATTTTTCATAAAAAATACCCAAGTCATCCGAGAAAAGTCATCAATAAACAAGACAAACCCACCAATGGATGACTTTTTCATGTCACATACATCACTATGAACTAATTACAAACATCTGTTAGCTCTCCAAGATGATTATTTAGGAAAATTTTCCCAATTTTGTTTGCCCAAAACACATGACTCAGAAAGAATACTATCTTTGTGAAAAGTGGGCAACCCACTCACCATACCATATCTCTGCAAATCCATTACAGAGTGGATATTCAAATGTCCATAGTAGAGATACCATAACCAACTATGTAGACATAGTACCTATACCTGTGTCAACAACTTCCGTAAGTTTTATAGTCGGAGGAAGCCCTTTACAATGCAATCTAACCAAATTTCCATATTCATACCCTGTATACATTGTTTTATAATCATCTTTCACTGAACTAATGTAAATGAGCCCATTTTAAAGCACAATTTGATAACCTTGCTTTCGAATAGTTACCAAATAAAGTAAGTGTTTCTTCAATATGGGAACATACCAAACATCCTCCAAGTATTTTATAGACCCATTAGGAAGAAGAATCTTAATAGATCCATGTTTTAGTTGTGTATGCATAGACTTATCTACTAAGGCAATTGGAGAGAGAGAAGATTCCTTAAAATACCAAAATAAATCTCTCCTAAATGTCATGTGTTTGGTTGCTCTTGTGTCTAAAACCCATACATCTGTGAGCTCATCTCTAGCCTCATATTCAATATAATCAATGTGCCCCAAAGTAGTGATTATAGATTCATGGGCAACATTATTGGACTCATCATAGTCATGATCAACATACTGAGCAGAGTTAGACTTAGTCATTTTTTGTGGTCTAT
Source organism: Torreya grandis (assembly GCA_037957365.1). Classification (NCBI taxonomy): domain Eukaryota; kingdom Viridiplantae; phylum Streptophyta; class Pinopsida; order Cupressales; family Taxaceae; genus Torreya; species Torreya grandis. The sequence continues at coordinate 7,431 of JARHVA010004607.1, forward strand.
AAATTTTATCAAAAGGAATCCTACATTGTGAGTCAATGTGACCAAATTTTCCACATCTATAACACTGAATGTCTAATCTACCTCGACCTCTGCCCTTATATGAATTGTGATTGGTTAGATTTTTAGTTATTTGAATAACCCCTACCTCTATTTTTATATCTACCTCCTCTGTAACCTCGACCCCCTTTATAACTATTTCCTCTATTGTTTTGATGCCCAAATGAAGATGAACTAGGCTTTAACTCTAAAACATGGGCTTGTTCAGTTTTCCTAGATTTATTGGGTAGAGAGAGGTCATGTTGGATGAGCATCTTAGCCAACTTATCAAAGGTGATGCCTGTGATCTTGTCAGAGACATGAAACATTTCAATAAAATTCCTATAGGACTTAGGTAGTCCTTTCAAAGAAGTAGTGACTATGAGGTCATCATCTAGTTTTCCAAACCCAGCCTTAGTGTACTCAGTAGTGATATTTTTAAACTTAGACCTATATTTTCCCATATCCCCATCTTCATCTAATGAAAAAATAAACAACTGCATAAGAATATCTATCTCCTTATGTTTAGGTTTCTTATCATACAAATCTGACAATGTTTTCCATACAATGTAACTATGAGGAGAATTTTCAATATGAACATAAGTATCACTAGTACAAAAACATTTAATGAGAGCTAAGGCCTTAGAATCACACAAATTAAATACATATGATTTAGTCTATTCTGTTGGTAATGTGGGATTTTCATTCTTGACAATATCTCATAACTCATTAAAAACTAGTGAAGCCTCCATCAATCGTTTCCAATCAGAATAATTAGAAATTGTTAATCTATTACCATCTAAAAACAAATTTTGAATCTTCAGCATCTTGAAATAAAAGCAAGTGCAGTAGAGAAAAGTGCATTTTGATACTTTTGACGAAGGCATGCATACCTTACCCCTACAGGATTGGAACATGTGACCTCCCTTTTGGAAGTACATGTTCTTCACCATTAGGCCAATTTTAATAATACTTTTAAGTCATCCTAAAGTTAGTTTACTTATAACATTAAAATGATACACATTATTATTATTATTATTATTATTATTATTATTATTATTATAAGCGGTATAAAACATAATATTTAGTAAGTGGGCCAAAAAGTACTATTTATCTAAAAGTGTTTTAAATGATTTTAGGTTTAGGGTAATTGGAAAAAGGGAAATTATAAAATAATATTTGGGTTTAAAAAAATATTCATTATTCATTGTTCATTTTTTGAATCAAAACCCTATTCTAGGTTGAAGTATTTGTGTTCAAAATTTCCATTCAATGATGAAAACCCTTTGGTGTACAAGTATAGAGGACGTAAACCCTCTTACCCATTGAGGAGTTTCCATCTAGGGATCATAATTATGCTCACATATCAAGTTTTAATTAAGCTTTCAATTAACTAGAGGTCATTATCAATTTCTATAATTTTGTGAGGGATTATGAAAGACATATATATTAGTGTATGTTTTTATTTTTTCCTATTATTAATTAGGGAATATCATATATTTGTGCATACATGGAGTTTTCCTACATTCGTGGGATAGGCTAGCTTATGTGGAGATTGTGTGTCATATTTGTGTCATAAGGTGTCATAAGAATGGCATAAGATACTCCTATTCCGGGTATGGGAGTTATTTCTCTATTCTTAGCACTTTGTCACCACTTTTTTTGGAGGAGTCTATTCTTGGGGTGCTTTGACCACCTTTTGTGGAGGAGTCTATTCTTGGGGTGCTTTGACCACCATTTGTGAAGGAGTTACTTACTAGCTCTCCTATATGTATTCTTCATTTTGGCCATTTCATGTAGAATAATCAGATTTTGGTTTTCTCTATTTTTGTCTTGTGCAATTTATCTTCTTATTTTCAAATTGCTTTAGCATCTTGTGGTGTGCACTTGTTCATCTTGTGTGATCACGTCTCCATTGCACTCGCGTTATCCAGATCCTGGCAACAACTCCGATATGGTATCAGAGCAAGAACGGCAATCGTGTGTATGGTTATGCTTTTAAGTCCATTTTGAAATCAAGAAGAGTGGAGTTCTCTTTATTTTTTTTATTTTTTAGATTTGATTTAAAACAAATTTATTAAAAAAAAAAAAAAAAAAAAAAAAAAAACTTTCAAAATCATTTTCTGGTTAGTTTCCTTGGGATCCTTGCATTGGGGTGCCTTCGCTGTCTTCAGGTGCTGGTTTTACTTGTGTTCTTGGACGCCATTATTGTGTGGAGTAGCAAAGGGAGGAGCAGTAGTCAGCACTCCTCACAGTCAGCGCTTCTGGTCAGCAGCGTCTGTCCTTCAACAAAATCAGCTTTTGTGCCTAGCTTTAGCACTCCTTCAGGTGGCCACACACCAACTTCAGCTCCAGCAAGGCGCTAAGCAGCAAACTGTCATTTATACGGCGCCCAAGCTGCTATTTTTTTGTTTTCTGCAAAAAAAATCAGAACTGTGCCCCTTTGGACGCCACTTGCTTTGTTTGCTGTCTAGCTCCAGCATTGCGCCTCATTTTTGGTGAAGTCTTCTGTCCAACAGCAGTTCCAGCCAAGCCCTCAACTGTATACCACCTTTCAACATGCTGCATTTAGTTTTATTGTCTTTTCTAAGTCAAAATTATGGACTATGCATTTTTGGATGCCCCTCCCTATTTGGCACCCTAGGACAATTGTTATTCCTTCAATTATGTCTATGCTTCAATTATCTTAGTTGAAATTGACTTGATAAAATAAAAATTAGTCAATTTGATTGAATATTAAGAATTTTAGACAGTTTTGTATTTTGGGGTTTTTTCAATTAAAACTTGTATCTTCGCCTGTCGAAGACGAAGGGTGAGGCCCGGGTTGGCAAGAGGCCAATTACCCCTCACACAAACCTCATTTGGATTCCTTATTCCATGTCAAATCTAATGAGTGGTTGGAAGGCCACTTTCTCTTTCCATAACAGGGATTTTTTTAATGTTTTAGTGATTTTTTTTGTAAAAACACTAGTTTACGGGAAAATTGTAACTTTAAAATCTTGCAAATGGTAGCTCAGTTTTGGGTGCCATTTTTTGCAAAAGTGCTTATAATTCAATTATCCACAATGTAGACTTGTTATTTTTTAAAAATGCACTAGTTTATAAAGTGCCAAAATTTGGGTCTCCCGAAACGCATTTTCGGCTGAGTCCGACGTCCTGTTTGCTTAAGTCTTGCACTGATTGATCTAAGACACATTTTCGACTGGGTCCGACGTCTTTTGAGTGTGCACTTGCATATTTGGGGGGGCTCAATATTTTGGGGGGTGTGATTGCTTTTCACAACTTGCTTTCATTCTCCTTTTTGCATAAATTCACAACTTGCAATCAATTCAACTTCACCTAAATTCAGCTAAAAAAATGGATTTTTTTCAACTTAAAACCCTAACACCCTTTAACTATCATGAATGGAAAGTCAAAATGTCAATCATTCTTAGAAGCAAAGGGTTGTATAGGATCACCATGGGTACAAAAGTAGAACCTAACACAGATGCTGAAAAGGTTAAGTGGTACAACCGTAGTGATGAAGCCTTTGGGTTACTGAGCTTGTCTTTGTCTCCATAACTTCTCTTCCACTTAGAATCCTCTCAAACTCCTAATAACATATGGGACACCTTAAAAAAGTTGTTTGGAAAGCTTGATGAGATGAGAGGTCATGAGCTCGAAAACGAACTCATAAGTCTAAGTCCTAGTAACTTTGACACCCTACAGGACTTCTTCACTAAGTTTAAGGCCCTTAAATTGCAATTGAAAGAATGTGGGATAGAGAAGAAAAATGATCAACTTATAATTTCTATTCTCGCAAAGTTAGGTCTTAGCTATTCAGTCTTTGTCTCCACTTTCCATGCCACAAAAAGTGCCCTTGGCACTACATGGAAAATGCCTTCTTTGGATTCATTCATTGCTGACTTAACTAGGGAGCAAGATAAGCTAATTCAGATGGGCACAATGAAGTCTACTCAACCCCAAGCTTTGATAGCTGAAAATAGTAAAGACAAGACTTCAATAAAGGAGAAGAAGAAAAAGAACAAGGATCAAGAGAAGAAGAAAGAAAACACCAATCTTGTCGAAAACAACACTGAGTATTCATCCTCCAATGCAAAACCTAAGAAGGAAAAGGTTAAGTGTGCCTATTGTAAAAAGATAGGGCATGATGAACACAAGTGCATGAAGAAATAAATAGATCACCTAACTCATCTTCTAGAGAAGAACAACATAGGTGATCCTGAGTTCATCAAGCAGAATTCATCTACCCAAGATTCTACTAAGGCAAATGGCAAGGGTAAAGAAAAAGAAAAGGGCAAGGCCCTTGTAGCAACTGCAGATTCTACATCATCATGGGTCATTGATTTGGGTGCTTCTCACCACATGGGCTCTTCACTAGTTGAGTTTTCATCTTTAGAGTCTTGTAGCATGACTTCAATTAGTTTGGGTGATGACACATCAGTTTCCATTGCAAGGAGAGGGTCAGTTGAAATGGAAGGAGGAACATTCAATAATGTTCTAATTGTTCCTTCTCTTTCAACCAATCTCCTATTAGTGTACCAAATCACTCATATTGGTTGGGGCATGAGAGTTGAGTTTTCACCAGATTTAGTATCTATCAAGGAGTTGCATAGTGATACTACAGTGGTAGTGAGTAGAGCAAATCACCAAGCTAGGTTATACACCTCACATTTTGCATCAAATTTTTCTCCAACAACATTGCTAACTCATTCAGATCGGGTTGGCAAATTATGGCATGAGCAGTTCGGCCACCTTAACTACCACTACCTTGAGTACCTTAGAGTTTTTAGATCCCCAGCTATGGCCCACATTCAGAAGAAGAAACACAAAGCTATGGAACGTCAGTCTAAGCCTTGGATCTTTGTAGGATATCCAGATGTTATTAAGGGACATCGCCTTCTAGATCCAGTCACTCATGAGTTGTTCATCGAGAGAAGTGTCCATTTTCAGGAGTCCTAGAGACTCAACACTTGACACTTCTTCTCCCTCATTGGATCTACTTCATCATGATGATTCCTCATCAGATTCAAATCAACTACAGTAGGTTCTTAAACTAGAGACATCTTCTTCTTCTTCAAGTTCAGATAGTGAGGATAGTGATGCAGTTTCATCCACCTCTAGTCAGTCAGAGGATGAGGAGTTAGCACCTGACTCACCCACTTCTAGGCTACTTTGGGCTAGATAGACACTTGAGAGTGTTGGCACATGGGCAGGAGACCCCACAGATGACAGACGTACTAGGCAGATTTTTAGAAAGATCCACGTGCCTTCTTTGCTTTAGTTTCAAATCCACAGTCTTTTCGAGAGGCATCGGGTGTACCTGAGTGGGATAATGCTATGGAGGAAGAATATTCTTCCTTAATCAAAAATCACACTTGGGATTTGACATCACTTCCTAAGGGAAGAAAGATGGTTTGATGTAGGTGGATATATCGGACCAAGTTTGCCGCAGATGGGTCAGTCGATAAGTACAAGGCACGATTGGTTGCCAAAGGTTTCTCACAGGTGGCAGGCATTGACTACTCAGAGACCTTTGCACCCGTTGCAAAGATGAATTCTATCAGACTCACCTTGGCTATTGCCGTAGCATATGGTTGGGATGTGCATCAGATGGATGTGAAGAGTGCCTTTCTTCGCATAGACCTAGAGGAGGAGATCTACATGGAGCAGTCGCCAGGATTTGTTCAGGATTCTTCCTTAGTATGTAGACTTAGGAAATATATCTATGGCCTCAAACAGGCCCCTCAGGCTTGGTATGCCAAGATGGATTCCTTCCTTCTCACAGCAGGTTTCACTAAGTGCCATTCTGATCCCAATGTCTACTTCTTGCGGCAGGATGATTCGCTCTTGATTTTGGTTTTATATGTTGATGACTTTTTGATCACTGGGAGTTCTTCATCAGCTATTGCAGCGATGAAGGCATCTCTCTAGGATAGATTTGACATGACAGACTTAGGTTTGTTGCACTACTTTCTTGGCATCGAGATCTCATAGTCAGATTCAGGGATTTCTCTTGCACAGCCTAAGTATGCTCTTGACTTATTGGCTCAGTTTCACGTGGCTAATTGCAAGCCATCTTCGACTCCCTTTCTATCAGAAGTCAAGCTTGAGGTTGATTGTTCTTTACCATTGGTTGATGCCACTCGATATCAACAACTTGTTGGCAGTCTCATCTACTTGACTCACACCAGGCCCGACATAACATATGCAGTGGGACTTGTCTCCAGATTCATGTAGGAACCCCATGAGCTACATTGGAAAGCAGCTAAGAGGATTTTGCATTACATATAGGGTTCACATAGATATGCGATTCATTATAGATTTGGCACAGAGGTTGACTTTGTTGGATATACAGATTCAGATTGGGCTGGCGATTCACAGACTCGCAAGTCCACTTCTAGTTACAGTTTCTCTCTAGGTTCTGGTCCTGTTAGTTGGTCTAGCAAGAAGCAGAATGCTATTGCTATATCATCCACAGAGGTAGAGTACAAGGGAGCTATTAATGTAGCTACTGAGGCTATTTAGCTTCAAGGGATTCTTTCTGAGTTTGGCATTCCTATCAGGTAGCCCATCATCATCTATTGTGACAACCAGAGTACCATACAAATTTGTAAGAATTTGGTTCAGCACCAGCAAACCAAGCACATAGAGATTCACATGCATTTCATTTGGGAGGTTATTCATAGTCAGGTCATTGACTTGATATTTTGCTAGTCTTCAGAGCAGGTTGCAGACATCTTCACCAAACCTTTCACCGAGAGTAAGTTCATTCATCTACGACCTCTTCTTGGGGTGCGGTCTACATCTGTAGCAACATCATCTTTAGGGGGGGCCTTCTAGCCTCTTCTTTCTTTTATGTCTCTTTTGGGGGGAGTTTTTTTCCTACGGGTTTTCTCCTTTTCTCTATCTTATGGGAGATTGCATTTGTACATGGGTACCTCATCAGGCCTTGTTGCCGGGACCCATTTTTTATTTCCACACTACCCACCTAAGCTGCATTTATGGGGGGCGGGGGGTATTAGTGTAGGTTTTTATTTTTCCCTATTTATTAATTAACGAATACCATATATTTGTGCATACATGGAGTTTTCCTACATTCGTGGGATAGGCTAGCTTATGTGGAGATTGTGTGTCGTATTTGTGTCATAAGGTGTCATAAGAATGGCATAAGATACTCCTATTCTGGGTATGGGAGTTATTTCTCTATTCTTAGCACCTTGTCACCACCTTTTTTGGAGGAGTCTATTCTTGGGGTGCTTTGACCACCTTTTGTGGAGGAGTCTATTCTTGGGGTGCTTTGACCACCATTTGTGGAGGAGTTACTTACTAGCTCTCCTATATGTATTCTTCATTTTGCCCATTTCTTGTAGAATAATAAGATTTTGGTTTTCTCTATTTTTGTCTTGTGCAATTTATCTTCTTATTTTCAAATTGCTTTAGCATCTTGTGGTGTGCACTTGTTCATCTTGTGTGATCACGTCTCCATTGCACTCGTGTTATCCGGATCCTGGCAACAACTCTGATAATATATCAATGTTTAGTGATGTTCAGGGGCTACCATACCTTAGAAATCTTATTGTACAATTGAGGGACACAAATCACTATATTTACGATAGTTGCATAGGGATTTGTGATGGTTCCAATGGGTTTTATGGAAATCACCAACCTGGGAGAGTGGCACCCTATTTTGTTGGACATCATTCATCTATAATAACTACCTTGTTGCACTCTTCTGCTATATTAAATAATTTTACTATTCTAATCTATCTATAAAGGTTTATTATTATTAATTATGTATTATAAAAATTAATTATGGGACATGGTTGGATACTTTGAATTTTACCAATAATCCTATTTAAAGAATGACCATATGATTTAGGAGGTGGGTGAGCATGATATGTGTGATTTACCATCGGAGTAGTCTTATTGGTATCATGATTAGGAAATGGCTCACTGAAAATTTTCAATTTAGAATTACCATTTTTTTAGGTTTATGTTCTTCTATAGGAGCATCAAATTCAATTACATTTTCATCAGTTATATCTTGAACAAAGTCATAAAACTAACACAAAGCATAGTCTTTTAGGATTCCAAACATGATGCGTGAAAAGATATCAGATGTTTTCATTGGTTATTATTATTTTAAACTGTGTTTAGCAAACTCCCCCCTTGCCCGCCACTTTTTTTAGATTTGGTGTTTATATTTTCACAGATTGTATATTTCAAGTGATTTTTATGTTATTTGTGTTAATTGAATGGTAATTCCTTTAAAAAAAAATCGTGAATAGTATTTTTAAACTTATTATCAATTGAATGTAAATCCTTTGTAATTTGAATAAATACATCTTAATTAGTCTAATGACACTATCATTTTCCTACTACTCAATCTTGAAAAGTTATTTGGCGATACAAAAATTTTGTGATTTCGTGTACAAAAGTTTGCATAGTATTGTACTTCTTATTAGTAGTCCCTCTAAAGAAACCACTAAGGGAATCACTTTTTAATTACCTTTTTTTTTAATAGAATCAAAGAGCTTGAAACATATATTATGTTAAAAATTACAATGTTTTATTTAAAGTTTGACATATTAATTTTGGCATATTCCTTAGATTAATTTAAGCATATTATTTCACTGTTAATATTTTGTAAATGCTCCTCATTTAATGGAATAACAAATAATTACAATGTACAAGCTTTGAACATGATATGGAGTGAAGAGCCTTTGTTATTTTTCAATTGTGCATTGGCAATCCTCTGATGGCAACCGAAACCATAGATGAAATAATTTCTCAAGCACTAAAAAATAATGACGAGCCTTTAGCATTGATGGTCGCCATGGGGATGCATCATTAATCAGTGAGGACATGAAATGGCAAAAAAAAAAAAATCATGTGAAAATTCTGCCCTTATAGATAAGATAAGACATTCACGGGATAACATTTCACAATATTATGTAGTAATTGTCTTTGCGATCACCATCACCATCACCATCACCATCACCATCACCATCACCCAAGGGATTATTTTTTAAAGAGAATGAACATAGGTCCGGCCTCACTGTGTATGCCTTTTCAAAGAGAATGCCCACAACTAGCACTTGCATAAAAATATATAACAAAGATTAATTTCAAAATGTTAAATATAATTCTTGCCTTCTGGAACATTCAGAACATTAAAAGTAGGAAATAAAATATTTATTTAAAAAGCCTGCACACAGATGGCTTCACATAACGCATACATGCAGAAAAGTAGGAAATAAAATATTAGTGGGTTATTATACGTCCTCCCAGACAGGACGGGAAACATTTCCAAGCCTGAGCTTCACATAACTCAGGACCTGTCGCTTGACGGAATCCACACAGGTTTAGGATTATGTCGGCATGAGAAGCAGAAGGAACTCACAGCCTAAGAAACAAAGGATACCAAAACAGTCTCAGGGCATCTACTGAGGAAAGCACGACGTCGCCTAGAGCGCTTCTGAGGAAAGCCCGTCAGGATTGTAGACCTTAAATCCCGTTAGGTGATATATGGCTCTGTCAAATTCAGCCTTTATTCCACCATTAGCTAGTACCCAAGTACGAAAGGCAACAAAGGTGTAAGCGGATGTGAGAAGGGCCAATGATGCGTACTCCTGGGCATACTGATTCATCCAACCCATCACCGTATCATAGCCTGTAGCTTGGTCTTCTATATAGGCTATCATGCTGTCCCTATGCTCAATAATAACTCTAATATCAGGCCAAGTCACTGCTCCTTTGTCAATATCTCTTCTTATGACCTGCACTGATCCTATCTTGATCAGTATCCATGCCAGCACTCGATAATCACTCTCTTTCAGCGCATCAGGAAAATCTCCAGGCCTATAACTCTCTTCAAAGGTTTTAGGCTCTGCCTCATACCCAGGGGGTATTGTCATTGTGTATGGTATTTTTGGGTATAGTTGAAGACAGGGAATACAAAGGGAATGGAGCGAGATGTTTTTATGCTGGGGCATTATAAGCATATTTATAGGGTTTTTGGAGGAAGCTTCCCAGCTAATAAAATATTTGGTGGAAAGAGTCACAGGATTATAATGTCAAGTCGGTACAAGTTTGCCCTCTTCCCACTGCCCAGTCTGATAAAGGAATAGTACAAGTACTGACACTGCCAGCTCATCAACGTGGAAAATGGATGTAGTCGGTGGCCATGGAAAGAGGGGAAATGAAAGGAATAGTACAAGTACTGACTCTTGCATTTGTTGTTTTATTAAGTGTATCCCATCATAATACAAACAATCGATTTAAAAAAGATAGCAATTTCTGTCAGTTTAATAAGGGACCACTAGTCTTGCAGCATTCTCATTATTATAATACACCTCAATAATTGAGGTAAATTGAGGGACCACTAGTGTTGCAGCATTCTCATTATTATAATACGTTGCAATAGTCTCTCTCTATCAGTTCATAAACGTGGGAAATGGAGGTAAATTGAGGGACCACCAGTGTTGCAGCATTCTCATTATTATAATACATCGCAATAATTGAGGTAAATTGAGGGACCACTAGTGTTGCAGCATTCTCATTATTATAATACGTTGCAATAGTCTCTCTCTGTCAGTTCATAAACGTGGGAAATGGAGGTAAATTGAGGGACCACCAGTCTTGCAGCATTCTCATATTTTAACCAAAATCAAAGTCATTTGGTTTTAGCTTAATTTTGTCACTCTTTACACATGGGGAGTCTAAGGTGGTCCATTATGTTGTAAGAAAGGGGGAAATGAATGAAATTGGAAAGTTCATATTACATCCATATTTGTTTTGTGATGTTTTGGTGAGAGATATTCCAGATTTTTATGATAATTTTTGTTATTTCATAATTGCATCTTGAAAAATTAGAGGAAGAATAAATAGCCAAAATTATTGTCTCTAATGACTGTAGATCATAAGAAGAAATTGAATTTAAATTTTATAATATGCTTCTTAATAATGGATATTAATATTATTGTCATTCCACTTATGGTATTCAAATTTTAATTTATTTTAAACATTTTCAGTAATACTTTGTATACCAAATAGGGACAATAAAATATTATTTTTTTCCTTAAGTTTTTTTTGGCACTTTGATTGAAAGTTTAATTTATTGATTATCTTCTAATAATGATAGATCTATAATTAAAGCAATCACATTAGGAAATATTGGTAGATTTAATCTAAGAATCTTCCATATGAAGCTCTTATATTCTTTATCCAAAACTTGAAAACTTTGGTTGAAAGATAATTTAGAAATAAGAACAAAACAATTCAAATAATGCTATCTCTGAAAAGAGATGTTTTATTTATCAAAATTGCAAACCCAAACATATGCATATCTCTGAGAAGAGATGTCTGATTTCTATTTCAGGTTACATCTTTATTCATACATGTTTTGAAGGTGTGGGGAGGATGTGGAAGGTCACCAATCTCGAGGGAGATGAATTGGTTCAACTTCCATGATTTACAACAATATAGAATTTGAGGAATTACTATTTTTAGGAACTTACTATTTTTTAGACTGCACTACTAAAATTGAAATTTAAGACACTTTCATTGGGTTTTAAAGAGTCAAAATTCAATGAGTGGAGCTCCATGCTATCTCATGATGTTCCCCTCATTATTATCTTTCCAACGGTTCAAACGGTGAGTCAATTGGAGCTACGATGCAAAAGTTATGGCTCCCAGAAGTTTTGCCATCAATTGGGGTAGACCCATCACCCGAATTGTCATTTGAATTGTTGTCCAGATCAATTCTAATATTACTTGACACTATTTTAAGGTTAAAAGTGTACAAAAATTACAAATAAAATGCAAAAGAAAAATGTGATGCACCAAAATAGTTTGATATAAGGGAAGATAGAAAAATAAAATATTTATTCATTGATTTTTGTATATATCTAAATTTGCTCGCTTCATTTATTGTCATTAATATTATTATGAAATGGCATTAATTTTATATATCCCACCTAATCTCAATTTTCTCTTAATTTTGTGACATTATAACCATTTCTAGGCATTTTATATTATCCCCTTCTTCATTATTCATCCACTAACCTTATTCCTAGCCCACAAATTAATTAATTTGTCTAATCCCCTATTATCCACTAACTAATCCCATTTATCAATTATATTAAAATTTGACATTATAATCCCACCTACCCTAGTCTATTCCTTGTCTCTCCTACATCCCTAGTCCTTAATCACATATCTAATCACCCATATTAATAATCCATAAAACCTCCATGTCAGTATAATCTATGAATCCATGTAATCTATACCTCTTGATCAGGGCAACATCATGCTAAAATTCTGAGTCTACTTGTCAGCAAATCCATAATCCATAATCATTTAGTCTTTTTATTATTTGAATCTTAATTTAGAACATTTAGCTTTAGTGTAAAATGTTGTTTTATATGTTTATTTTATAGTATTTTGATCTAGTGGTTCTTAATTTTAATGGTAGACTGTAGATTTAATTATTTTTGATATAGTTTACATTATCAAAACCTATTATTCAAATTTATCATCTCACATTTGGAGATCACAGTGGGAGCCCTCTTCTTGAGCTGACATTTTATATTTTGATTATGTTTGCTTAAGGTTGTAGGTCAGATTAGAATAAGATTAGTCTTCAAAATCTTCAAATTCTCACACAACAGCCGAAGTGTGATATTACACTGATAACTATGATTTGTCATATATTAGCTGTTGTTTTTCTATCCACCTAGACTTTGCTGCTAACAATTAGATTTTATTGGTAATTTTATGACCTTTTATAAATCACCTCTCGACATAGGCAATTTTGACAATCAACTGTGGTTTTGCATGTCATGTTGCATTTTTGACATAATATTGTATAGAGGGCAAATACTAGCCATTTTGCCTTCTTGTTGGTTTTCTAACACTCAACTCTCAACTAACATTGTGGAGTTGCAGGGAATATAAAAAAAGTTTTAGTTTCCCTATAATAACTAAAAAAATGAATATCAAAAAATTCTAATGTTTAAACTTTCAACATATAAATATGTAGGAACGAGACAATGCACTAACATATGTAGGATCATTCTACATACACTAGATTTATTACATGGTTTCAACTAAATTCAAGAATGTATTTGTTTGATTGAAAGATGGGAAATGAATGGAATCTAGCAGTGCTTGCTAGCTAATACATGTCTCGACAATCAATAGAATACATCATGAGATTGTAATAAGTGAGGATATCAATGAAAAAAGTCACATGATTATAACAAGGGTTATTTATACATTGTGCATTGTCAGTCTTTTTGTGGTAATTGAAACCATAAATGGATTAATTACTCAAGTAATGACAAATAATAACAAGTCTTTATCATTGATTGTGGCCATGGAGATTCATCATTTATGAGTGGGGGACATGAAATGACAAGAAAGCAATAAATCATGTGGAAATTTTCTTCTTGTAGGTGAGATAAGATATTCTTGGATTAACATTTGGAAAATAATATGAAAATAACTATAAACATTGTAATATTATATTTTAATTACCAATGTGTTCCCTCTCACCTTCACCTCCACCATCACCAAGGGGATTATTTTTTATTTTGGGTAATGAAATTTAAAATCATACTAGGCCTATTGCACCATCCTAGGATTCCTACCTTGTTCGAGATGCTGAGGATGAATAGGGTCTTGTTCTAGCCATTGTATGTATCAATGGGAGGAAAAAAATTGAAGTCTCTAAAAAAGGAATTTGAATCCATTGACATGAAAATGTCACATTACAGATGAATTTATCTTCATCAGTCATAAAACACACCAAAATCATATTCTAACGAACTTATTATTCTATATTAGTGAAGCATACCACACCTCACTGCCAAATTCAAAATTGAAGTTTATAAAAATGGCATATCAATCCATCAACATAAAAAATATGTTACAAATGAATTTATCTTCATCAACCATAAAATACAACTAAATCACATCTCATTTAACCCTTTGTGTTATATCAATGAAGCATACCACACCTTTCTAACAAATGCACTAGGTTAATTCAATCCCAACACTGAGTTCACATTTTCCACCATAAATTTTGAAATGCATAATTATAAAAAGGTTTTAACATCCACCCGTAAACTAATTTCATGGAATGTTGTGATTGTTGGTTACTCAGGTAAAAACAATGAATGGAGATAAACCTTGGCTCCTTTCCATAACATAGTTTCACCAAAATTATCTTGAAATAAAGATTGTTATTAGATATTTTGAAGATGGATTCTATTTTCATCTCTCTAATATAATATAATATAATATAATATAATATAATATAATATAATATTATTAAACAATATTTATATTATATAATGCCAATTTTAATTCTATATAATAATATTAGGATATTTATTTATTTAATAAAGTTTTCTCTATAAAAGTTTAAGTAGCATGAATGTAATTAAAATCATTTCATTCAATTCTAAGCTAAGGGAAAATTATTATTTTGTTCATCTAATGTCATTTTGTTCAAAACCACTTTATTTAATCATGATATCATCACATAAAAATTGGTTTTTTCTCAATTTATTATTTTTAATAACCATCTCATAAAACATGAGGTACCTACTCAAATAATGGAATTGAACAAATGTAGTGAATGAATCAATGAGAAAGTTTAAAGATGGCCATGAGACCATCAATGTATAGGAACCAATCATCAAACTTTAAAGCCTCTCTCTAATAAAATAAGGATGGTTAGTTTAACATTCATCATACTATTGAGATTTAATATTTAGTGGAAAGAGTCACGGGATTATAATGTCAAGTTGGTACAAGTTTTCCACTCTTCCCACTGCCCAGTCTGATAAAGGAATAGTACAAGTACTGACACTAATAGCTCATCAACGTGGAAAATGGATGTAGTCAGTGGCCATGGAAAGAGGGGAAATGAATGGGATTTAGCATTCTTGAATTTGATGCTTTATTAATTGTATCCCATCATAAAACATACAATCAATTAAAACATACAATCGATTTAAAAAAGATAGCAATCTCTGTTAGTTTAATAAGGGACCACCAGTCTTGCAACATTCTCATTATTATAATACATCATAAAAATTAAATGTAAAATAAAATTCGAATGTTCCATAGCACATTATATGTTACATAACACATCCCAAGTTTATTAACCAATCATCATGTAATGTGGTATCAAATCATAAAACATACAATCGATGGTAGTCTTTATCAATTCATAAACGTAGAAAATGGAGGTAAATTATAGGACCACCAGTCTTGCAGCATTCTCATTTTTTCATCAAAATTAAAGTCATTTGGTTTTAGCTAAATTTTTTTAGTCTTTATACATGGGAAGTATGAGGTGGTCTTATATGTTGTAAGAGAGAGGGAAATGAATGAAATTGGAAAGTCTAGTTATCACATTCATAATTATTTTATGATTTTTTGTTGAGAGATGTTCTAGATTTTTATGATAGTTTTGATTTTTCATAAGTGCATCTTGAATAATTAGAGGAAGAGGGACCATACTTAAATAACCCTAAATTTTAGGTAATATGGCATTTAAATAACATTTCCTCATAGCATTATTTCTAAAATGTAGGTGTTTGTGATCTACTCATTAATATTTTTTAAAGATCTCGCAAGACTTCTTTATAAAATTCCACTTAAAATCTAGAATAGAATATGTAGATATTTTCTTTTTTTTCTTTTTTGGATATTAAATTTGGGTGACATATGTACATGGGGTCTCTATTCCACACTCCCTTCCCTCCCCCTTATATAGGTGTTTAACGATTTTCTCATTAGAGTTTGTCAAAAATTCCTAAGACTTCTTTTTGAAATTACACCTAAGATCTAGAACAAAATATGTAGATATTTTTTTCTTCTTTTTTTAGTATTAAATTTAGGGTAAATATACACACAAGGTAATTAAAAATCATCAATTCCTCAGCCAATAAATTGATTTAATGTTTTGGTGGTTGTTTACAATTATAATAAAATTGATCTGTGTATAAAAAAACCACTCTTGTTTATAGTGTGTAAGAATAACTATAGATCACAAGAAATTGAACTCAAATTTTATAATATGCTTCTTAATAATGGAAAATACTATTATTGTCATTCCACTTACAGTATTAAATTTTTAAATTCTTTAAAACATTTTGAGTTGTACTTTGTATACCAAATAGGGACAATAAAATATTAATTTTTTTCCAAAATTTTTTTGGCACTTTTCTTGAAAGTTTAATTTATTGATTATTATCTAATAATGATAGATCTAAATTCAAAATAATCACATTGGGAAATATAGTTAGATTTAATATAAGAAACTTCTATATGAAGCTCTAATATTCTAATATTACTTGACACTATTTTAAGGTTAAAAGTGCACAAGAATTATAAATAAAATACAAAGGAATAATGCGAGGCACCAAAATAGTTTGATCTAAGGGAAAATAGAAAAATACAACATTTATTCACTTGTTCTTGCATACATCTAAATTTGCTTGATTCATTTATTGTCATTAATATTACTATTAGTTGATATTAATTTTATATATCCCACCTAGTCTCATTTTTCTCTTAATTTTGTCATATTATGACCCTTTCTAGTCATTTTATATCATCCCCCTTATTCATTATTCATCCACTAGACTTATTCCTACCCCACAAATTAATTAATTCATGTAATCCCCTATTATCCATTAACTAATCCCATTTATCAATTATATTAGAATTTAAAATTATAATCCCACCTTCCCTAGCCTATTCCTTGGCTCTCCTATATCCCTAGTCCCTAATCATCCATATTAATCATTTAATAATCTTGCTTATCCCCTAATGGATTCCAAAATTCTCCAATTCTAGAATCCCCTCTATCTTAGCCATTTCTCTCTACAATCCTCTAATTCTAGAGGATTCCAAGAATTTTTTAATTCTTTTTTAATCCTCCCTCCATTACCTATTTAAAAAACTCCAATCTTCCATTTATACTAACTGTGAATTCATAAAACCTCCATAACGGTATCATCCATAATCAATTATCCTTAATCATTTTGTCCTTTTATTGTTTGAGTATGAATTGGGAACATTTAATTTTAGAGTATAATGCTAATTTATATGTTTATTTTATAGCATTTTGATCTGGTGATTCTCAACATTAATAGTAGATTGTATGTTTGGTCATTTTTGATATGGTTTGCATAATCAAAACCCATTGCTCAAATTTATTATCTCACATTTGGCAACCATAGTGAGATTCCTCCTCTTGAGCTGACATGTTGTACATTGAGTATGTTTGCTTAAGGTTGTAGGTCATATTAGAAGAAGATAGGCCTTTGAAATCTTTAAATTCTCACATCCCATTCGAAGTGTAGTATTGCAGTGCAAACTATGATTTTGTAGAGGCGATTTTGCATATATTAGCTATGATTTTGCTTACTGCCAAGACTTTACCACTAACCATTAGTTTTTCTTAGCGATTTATGATTTTTTATAAAATCACCTCTTGATAGAGGCATTTTTGACAATCAAATGTGATTTATCAAGTCTAGTTGTGTTTTTGATATAATACTATATAAAGGTCAAATACTAGCCATTTTATTTTCTTGTTGGTTTTTATACCCTCAACTAATCTTGTGGTGTTGCAGGGAATATAAACAAATTTTTATTTACTCTTTAATAAGTAAAAAGTGTAATATCAAATAATTCTAATGTGTAAGCTTTCAACATATAAATATGTAGGAACGAGACAATGTATTGCCATATGTAGGACTATTTTGACTACACTAAATTTATTACATGGTTTCAACTAAATTAATAAATTTATGTTGTCGATGGAAATATGGGAATGGAAGGAGTCTAGCAGTTCTTTCCAACTAATACACATCTTGACAATCAATGGAAAACATCATGAGATTGTAATAAGTAAGGAAATCAATGGAAAAAGTCATGAGATTATAACAAATAAGGGTTACTTGTGCATTATGCATTGGTAGTCTTTTGATGAAAAATAAAACCATAGATGGATTAATTAGTTAGGTGTTAATAAATAATAATGAGCCTTTTGCATTGATGGTGGCCATGGGGATGCATCATTAATGAATGTGGGACATGAAATGATAGGAAAGCAATAGATCATGTGAAAATTTTGTCCTTGTAGGTGAGATAAGACATTATTGTGTGAAAATTTGGTAAATAATATGACAATAACTATAAATATTGAAATATTATCTTGTAATTATCAATGTGGTCCCTGTCACCTTCACCTCTACCATCACCAAGGGGATTATTTTTTTTGTTTTAAAATTAAAAATTTTAAAGCCTAGTTGGGCTATTTTATTTGTAGTTTTGAATAGAAATTATGAACTCTTTTATGTTACATTGGAATTTTCAATCTTACTTTTATATATAAACCAAATGTCCCTTCCCAATAGGTAATTATTAATATGTTTTAATGTTTTGTAATATTTTTCCTATACGGTGTTGAATTTGAAAAGTAATATCATTATGATATTATAGATTTTAAGTCTATCTTGGAATTGACCATCACAGGGTCATTAATATATTAGTAATACAATTCATGAAATAGTAGACATGTTTTCTTCTTTCACTATCTTTTTATTTTTATGTGAAAGGAATTTATACTGACAAGATGAAACCAAAGATACATATGTGGATCTTTGGTTATCATTCTTGTTAGTGTTTGGCATCACACACTTCTGATATTAATATCAACATCACATGTCTTATTAAAAATATTGCATGAAATATCTTGGTATCTGAATGTGAAATTTTACTTTAATTTATGGGTTAATAAGTTTATGATGGCATTATGGTGACAATTTGACAATAAACATAGGTTCGACCAATAATGAGTAGGAGGAGAATGATGAACAAATTTGAAGAAGTTCTCTCATACATTAGAGAGTGTATTACCTATCAATAGAACAAATTTGAACACATATTTCTTGAAGGTTTGTTACAATACTTACCAATTCTAAATCAGAAATGGGAGATTAGTTTTATGGATTTCATCATTGGTATTCCAAAATTTAAGGGTAAGAGTTGTATTTATGTTTTAGTTTACATAGTTACTAAATATACACACTTCTTTTCTATTTCATTCGAGTTCAAGACACTAAAGGTGACTGATCTATTTTTTCAAAGAAGTGTTTATGTTTAATGGGTTGCTTAAACATATAGTAAGTGATAGGGAGGATAAGCTACTTAACCTATTTTTTTAGGAACTCTATCATTTTATAGGAAGGAATTTACTCCCAGTACTAGTTACCACCCCAAACAAATGGATAAATTAAAATTGTGAATAAGTGGGTTGAGGGATATTTTATAAACTATGTAATAGGATAGCAAAATACTTGGATCAAATGAATTTATATGGTGAATAATTTTACAACACCTCACATCAAATATCAATTGGTATGAATCTTTTTAAGGTTTTGTATGGTTATGATGTTCTTTATTTTATTAAATTGGTAATCAGAAATAGTAGAATGTTAGGGTAAAGAGATTTGATCACACTAAATCAATAAATATTGAAGACACTTAACGAAAACCTCCAATGTGCACAAAGTTTATAGAAGTTATATATCGATCAATATCATATTAAAATAAAATTTGAGGTTAGAGACATGATTTTACTAATGTCTTAACCTTGTAGACAGTCTTCTCTCAAGAAAAGTGGAGCTGAGAAGGTCAAGCCTCACTTTAATAGCCCTTATTGGTTTAAGTAGAGATTTGGAGAGGTTGTTTATAAGCTTATGTATCCTGAGCACAACATGATACATAATGTGTTTCATGTTTCTTGCCTCAAAATAGCACTGGGATACCATATCATCCATTCCATTGAGTTTACTCCTTTAGATGATGAAGGCAAATTGATCTTGGTTCTACAAGCCATCATAAATATCAGGGAGAAGAAACTAAGTAACACGAGAATAAAAAAATATTTGGTGTGGTGGAAAGATGATAACTATTTTAACAAATAATTTGGACCTTGTCTCCGCTTAGTGCGAGTGCACAAGTATTTTGTTAATTTTCAAAAAAATAAGTACATATGGGTGCCTTTACTCTATTAACCCTTTTACATTGCATACATGGATTATATAGAGTTTTACCCATGACTGATGAAACAAACTAATCCTATAACCAACTATTTATGGGAAAACAACTCGTAAAGTAGTTCTAATTAATTAACTAAAAAATATAAAACTCCCTAAAACTAAAAATAAGTAACTTTATTTTATGGGGATGTCTTTATTAAAAAGATGCATGCCCCATTAACAATAATTACTTATTAGTCTACCAAAAATATAACCTAAACCTAGATAAAATTCCAACTAAAAATGAAATATCGCGCCTGGTAGTCATCAAGTATATCAAACCTCCCACAAATTGTCTATATGTGGTGCCATTATTAAAGGCACTCCTATCATCTTTAGACAATTTCAAATTACTTTCTATGGGAGTGAGGGTAGGTTTGCATTCACTCATGCCAAACCTATCTAATAACTTAGAAATATACTTAGTTTGTGAAATGAAAATACTATGCTCTTTTTCAGTTACCTCTATGCCTAAATAGTATTGAAGAAGTCCAAGATATATCATCTCAAACCCATCTTTTAATTCCTTCTTCACATACTTGTTATGGTTTTCATCATTACTTGTGATAAACAAGTCATCGACATAGAGAACAAGTATCACCATTTTCTTACCCTGCACTTTAAAATAGAGAGTATCATTAGATTCACTACGATGAAAACCAATGGATTTCAAGTATGAATCCATTTTGTCATACCAAGCCCTGGGTGCATATTTGAGCCCACACAATGCTTTTATCAATTTACACACTTTATGTTTGGCACCCACCTGTTCAAAACCCTGAGGTTGTTTCATATATACTTCTTCCTATAAATCACCATTTAAAAAAGCACTTTTAACATCTAATTGATGTACTTTCTAGGCATTTTGTGCTACTAAGACAAGTACTATACAAAAAGTGTGCCATTTGGCAGTTTGTGCAAATGTTTTCTCATAGTCAATACCTTCATGTTGCGCATATCCTTTTGAAACAAGTCTTGATTTATTTTTATCAATGGAGCCATCTGATTTATACTTAGTCCTATAAACCCATTTACATCTGATGGGTTTAACATGTGGAAGAGGATCAATTGAAACCCATGTATTATTGCTAAGTATGGAATCATACTCACATTTCTTTGCCTGGAGCCAAACATGTTCAGTAGATGCCTCCTAAAAAGTGGATGGCTTAAAGGAAGAAGTAGTAACAACCATAGCATAGTTTACCTATTTTTGAGAATTTTTGGGCCATATTAAACCAACTTCATCTGCTTTCAAGTCAAAAAAAGTACTTTGAGCCCATTTTGGAAACTTAGTCAAATTATTCAAATCAGGGACTCCATAATTATCATTATGTGCATCATTTAAAGGGGGACTTAGAGAATTTTAAACAATTTCTAGGTCATCAACCTATGAACTTGTAGATCAAGAAGAGGAAAGTGAAGGAATTTAAGTCTCATACCATATCTTTGAAGAGTTATCCCCATTATTCAAACCCTTATCTCTTTTTGTATTTTTCCTCTCTAATCTATCAAGTTGATAATCAATCTCTGCAGTGTTCATAGTCCCAAACTCATCAAATATTACATCTTCACTCACTATGAATTTGCCTGTATCCTGTGCAAGCAAATGAAAACCCTTTTTATCTTTAGAATAACCAAGAAAGATGCATTTTTGACTTCGTGGTTCCAACTTAGTTCTATGTTTATTAGGAACTAAAGCAAAACAAAGACATCCAAACACTTTAAAGTGTTTAACCTTTGGTTTAAACCCATACCATGCCTCATATGGAGTTTGTCTGAAAAGTGCAAGTGTGGGGGACCTATTTCTGAAATACACTACAGTACCAATGGCTTCTGCCCAAAACTTATCATCAAGCTATTTATAGTGCAACATGGCACTTGCTATGCCCTCTAAATTTCTATTCATCCATTTAGATACTAAATTTCTAAACATCATTAACCAATGGAATATAATTTTTTTTCTTATTTATAAAAATACCCTATATCAATTGCCAACTAGAGACACATCATGACATTCAATGTTTTTTACAATATTTTTTTGAATGCCTTCTACTTAAAAATTTAACTCCTTCCTACAATACTTAAAATTATTCATATTTTTTATATTATTTACAATGATATTGTAGTTTGGAAAGGCATGGAATGGGCTCAAAATTTTAGACAAATGGTTATTTCTTATCTAGATTTATTTGAGAATTCCTACAATATAATTGACAGGAGTAGATAAACCTTAATTTGCATCACCTTTTACATCAGAGTTGAGATGGAAAATAGTTATAAAATATTAAAAAAAATTCTCTAACATATTGTTTTGGGTAATGAAATTTAAAATCATACTAGGCCTATGCACCATCCTAGGATTCCTACCTTCTTCGAGAAGTTGAGGATGAATAGGGTCTTGTTCTAGCCATTGTATGTATCAATGGGAGGAAAAAAATTGAAGTCTCTAAAAAAGGCATTTGAATCCATCGACATGAAAATGTCACATTACAGATGAATTTATCTTCATCAGTCATAAAACACACCAAAATCATATTCTAACGAACTTCTTATTCTATATTAGTGAAGCATACCACACCTCACTGCCAAATTCAAAATTGAAGTTTATAAAAATGGCATATCAATCCATCAACAGAAAAAATATGTTACAGATGAATTTATCTTCATCAACCATAAAATACAACTAAATCACATCTCATTTAACCCTTTGTGTTATATCAACGAAGCATGCCACGCCTTTCTACCAAATGCACTAGGTTAAATCAATCCCAACACTGAGTTCGCATTTTCCACCATAAATTTTGCAATGCATAATTATAAAAAGGTTTTAACATCCAACCGTAAACTAATTTCATGGAATGGTATCATTGTTGGTTACTCAGGTAAAAAAAACGAATGGAGATAAACCTTGGCTCCTTTCCATAACATAGTTTCACCAAAATTATATTTAATTAAAGATTGTTATTAGATATTTCAAAGATGGAGTCTATTTTCATCTCTCTAATATAATATAATATTATTAATTATATTATTAAACAATATTTAAATTATATAATGCCAATTTTAAATCTATATAATAATATTAGGATATGTATTTATTTAATAAACTTTTCTCTATAAAAGTTTAAGTAGTATGAATGTAATTAAAATCATTTCATTCAATTGTAAGTTAAGGGAAAATTATTATTTTGTTCATCTGATGTCATTTTGTTCAAAACCACTTTATTTAAACATGATCTTATCACATAAAAATTGGTTTTTTCTCAATTTATTATTTTTAATAACCATCTCATAAAACATGAGGTACCTACTCAAATAATGGACTTGAACAAATGTAGCTAATGAATCAATGAGAATGTTTAAAGATGTCCATGAGACCATCAGTGTATAGGAACCAATCATCCAATTTTTAATCCAACCATCAGTGTAATACAAACAATCGATTTAGAAAAGATAGCAATTTCTGTCAGTTTAATAAGGGACCACCAGTCTTGCAGCATTCACATTATTATAATACATTGCAATAATTGAGGTAAATTGAGGGACCACTAGTGTTGCATCATTCTCATTATTATAATCTCTCAATAGTCTCTCTCTGTCAGTTCATAAACGTGGGAAATGGAGGTAAATTGAGGGACCACCAGTCTTGCAGCATTCTCATATTTTAACCAAAATTAAAGTCATTTGGTTTTAGCTTAATTTTGTCACTCTTTACACATGGGGAGTCTAAGGTGGTCCATTATGTTGTAAGAAAGGGGGAAATGAATGAAATTGGAAAGTTCAAATTACATCCATATTTGTTTTATGATGTTTTGGTGAGAGATATTCTGGATTTTTATGATAGTTTTTGTTATTTCATAATTGCATCTTGAAAAGTTAGAGGAAGAGGGCCCATACTTAAAGAACCCTATTTTTTAGGTGATTTGGCATTTACATAACATTCCCTCACAACATTATTTTTAAAATGTAGGTGTTTATAATCTACTCATTAACATTTTGTAAACATCTCTTTAAAATTTTACATAGAATATAGAAAAAAATATGTAGAGATGTTATTTTTATTTTTTTATGGGTATTAAATTTGGGTGAAATATGCACATGGGGTCTCTATTCCGCACCCCCTCTCCTCCCTCTTATGTAGGTGTTTAGTGATCTTCTCATTAGAGTTTGTCAACAATTCTTAAGACTTGTCTTCAAAATTACACTTAAGATCTATAACAAAATATATAGAGATTTTTTCTTCATTTTTTAGTATTAAATTTAGGGAAAATATATACACAAGGTAATTAAAAATTGTCAATTCCTCACCAAAGAAACTGATTTAATATTTTGGTGGTTGTTTGCATTTATAATAAAATTGATCTGTGTATTAGGAAACCACTCTTATTTATAGTGTGTAAGAATAAATAGCCAAAATTATTGTCTCTAATGACTACAGATCATAAGAATAAATTGAACTTAAATTTTATAATATGCTTCTTAATAATGGATATTAATATTATTGTCATTCCACTTATGGTATTCAAATTTTAATTTATTTTAAACATTTTTAGTAATACTTTGTATAGCAAATAGGGACAATAAAATATTATTTTTTTCCTTAAGTTTTTTTTGGCACTTTGATTGAAAGTTTAATTTATTGATTATCTTCTAATAATGATAGATCTATAATTAAAGCAATCACATTAGGAAATATTGGTAGATTTAATCTAAGAAACTTCCATATGAAGCTCTTATATTCTTGATCCAAAACTCGAAAGATTTGGTTGAAAGATAATTCAGAAATAACAACAAAAAAATTTAAATAATGCTATCTCTAAAAAGAGATGTTTTATTTATCAAAATTGTAGACCCAAACATATGCTTATCTCTGAGAAGAGATGTCTGATTTCCATTTCAGGTTACGTCTTTATTTATACATGTTTTGAAGGTGTGGGTATGATGTGGAAGGTCACCAATCTCGAGGAAGATGAATTGCTTTGACTTCCATGATTTACAAAAATATAGAATTCGAGGAATTACTATTTTTAGAAACTTACTATTTTTAGACTACACTACTAAATTTGAAATTTAGGACACTTCCATTGGGTTTTAGGGGGTCAAACTACATTAAGTATAGCTCCATTCCATCTCATGATGTCCCCCTCATTATTAGCTTTCCAACGGTTCAAACGGTGAGTCAATTGGAGTTACGGTGCAAAAGTTATGGCTCCCAGAAGTTTTGCCATCAATTGGTGTAGACCCATCACCCGAATTGTCATCTGAATTGTTGTCCGGATCAATTCTCATATTAATTGACACTATTTTAAGGTTAAAAGTGTGAAAAAATTACAAATAAAATGCAAAGGAAAAATGTGATGCACCAAAATAGTTTGATATAAGGGAAGATAGAAAAATAAAATATTTATTCATTGTTTTTTGTATATATCTAAATTTGCTCGCTTCATTTATTGTCATTAATATTATTATTAAATGGAATTAATTTTATACATCCTAGCTAATCTCAAATTTCTCTTAATTTTGTGACATTATCACCATTTCTAGGCATTTTATATTATCCCCTTCTTCATTATTCATCCACTAACCTTATTCCTAGCCCACAAATTAATTAATTCATCCAATCCCCTATTATCTACTAACTGATCCCATTTATCAATTATATTAAAATTTGACATTATAATCCCACCTACCCTAGTCTATTCCTTGTCTCTCCTACATCCCTAGTCCTTAATCACATGTCTAATCACCCATATTAATAATTTACTAGTCTTGTTTATCCCCTAATAGATTCCAAAATTTTCTAATTTTCTAATTCTCTCTATCTTAGCCCTGCCTCTCTACAAGCCTCTAATTGTAGAGGCTTCCAAAGAATTTTTAATTCCTTTTTAATCCTCCCTCCATTGCCTATTTAAACAACTCCAGTCTTCTATTGAGACTAACTATGAATCCATAAAACCTCCATGTCAATATAATCTATGAATCCATGTAATCTATACCTCTTGATCAGGCCAACATCATGCTAAAATTTTGAGTCTACTTGTAAGCAAATCCATAATCCATAATCATTTAGTATTTTTATTATTTGAATGTTAATTTAGGACATTTAGCTTTAGTGTAGAATGTTGTTTTATATGTTTATTTTATAGTATTTTGATCTAGTGGTTCTTAATTTTAATGGTAGACTATAGATTTAATTATTTTTGATATAGTTTGCATTATCAAAACCTATTTTTCAAATTTATCATCTCACATTTGGGAATCACAGTGGGAGCCCTCTTCTTGAGCTGACAGTTTATATTTTGATTATGTTTGCTTAAGGTTGTAAGTCAGATTAGAATAAGATTAGTCTTCAAAATCTTCAAATTCTCACATCAAAGTCAAAGTGTGATATTACACTGATAACTATGATTTTGCATATATTATCTTTTATTTTTCTATCCACCTAGACTTTACTGCTAATAATTAGATTTTATTGGTAATTTTATGACCTTTTATAAATCACCTCTCGACATAGGCAATTTTGACAATCAACTATGGTCACATCCTTAATCCAAAAGGCATGGGAATTGAATTAAAATTCAAATACCATGATTTCATTAATAACATGGTCACATCCTTTATCATCCATAAGAATGTTAAATAAATGGAGTGAATGTTGGTTAACAGGTAACATGATTGCATTGTTGATAACATGATCACATTCCCATTATTTTTCACATAAAAGCATGTCAAAGTTGCACATGAAGGCAAATTTAGCTAGAAGCTTATATTTATTTTTTTATACTTTAAATTTATTTTAGTAACTATAAGAAATTAGGCTCACTCAACATCTGATAGAGTTGGTCTCATAGTTGCATACCTTATGATGTGGAAAATAGTTGTTCAAAATCCAATCAGGTTAGTACTTAGGCATTTTCAAGGTCTAAGTATTAAAATTAAGGATTTTAAGACATTATTTTTTCAATTGATGTCCATTTTAGGTAAACATATAGTCATTTTAAAGGTTTTTATGCCTTCCAACTTGATTCCTATTATTTATAGGAGTATTAGGTTTGTCAAAATTGAAGTTTGGAAACCACTCACTTTGAAATTGATGTAAAGTGGTGTGATTGGGGTAGCATAGGTCACATTTATGACTTTCACACATCAAATTACTAATTTTTTTTAAATTTCATAGTACATCATCCCTTCCTCATCCCTAATCACTTCTTACTCATGCCTCATCACCCCTAATCACTCTGTCACCATTATTCATTATCCTTAATCACTTTCTCATTGAACCTCAATATCCCTAGTCATCTCTAATCACTCCATCATCCATAATTAGTCCTTCATTGACCCTCATTATACCTCATCATTCCTAATCACTCCCTCCTCATTGCTCATAAGAAAATTATGTTACTTAACATCTAATAGTGTTGCTCTCATCGTTGTATACTTTATGACATGGTAAATAGTTTTTCAAAATCTAATCTGGTTAGTAATTAGACATTTTTAAGGTTTATATATTAAACCTAGGGATTTTAGTACATAATTTTTGTAATTGATGTCTATTTTTGGTAAACATATAGTCAGTTTTAGGTTTTGTGCCTTTTAAGTTGATTCTTGATATTTATAAGAGTCCTAGGTTTTTCAAAATTGATGTTTGAAAACTACTCATTTTGAACTTGATCCAAAGTGGTGTGATTGGGGTAGTGTAGGTCATATTGATGACATGCACACATAAAAAAACCACTTTATGTTAATTTCAATTATTCATCATCCTTCCTTATCCCTCATTACCCCTAATCATTCTCTCATCACTCCTCATTCTCCCTAATCACTCCCTCATTGACCCTCACTATCCCTAGTCATCTATAATCACTCCCTTATAATCTATAATAAATCTTCCATTGACCCTAACTATCCCTCATCATCCCTAATGACTCCCTCACTATCCTTCATCATCCCTAATCACTTTTTCACCATCACTCATTATCCCTAATCTCTTCCTCATCCTTATTCACTCCCTCCTCATCCCTAATCACTTGCTCATTGATGCTCATTATCTCTCATCATCTCTAATCACTTAAGCTTATTATTCATAATCACTCCTTTATTGATTATCACCATCCCTCATCATCCCTAATCATGACCTCTTGATCCTCATAATCCCTAATCAATATTTTTTCATCTATTATCATCACTAATCACTCCCTCATTGATCCTCACCATCCCTCCTCACTCTATTATTGATCCTCACCATCCCTCACCATCCCTCATCACTCTATCATGGATCCTCACCATCCCTAATTTCTCCCTCATCATTTGATTTAACTATATACTCTAAAGATACCTTTTATTCCAATCATATATTTTTCAACCCATTATAATAGAAATTAACTTTGTGTTGTTAAGACCCATTTGTGATAGTCAATTTTATTATTGAATTAATTAGATGATCTTCCAAATTTATAGTCAATTAAAATAAGTACTAACATAAAATAGAGTCTGAATTTTAGTTCATCAAATTGTCTTTATTTGTTGTTGACTAGATGAAACTTTATTCGGTTTTACCTTTGTTAGTTTGGTTCAAAAGATAAAAATTAAACACAAATATCTTGTATAATTTTCTAGTTTTGAGAAGATTTGAATCAGATACAAAGTTATTTAGTGTTTACCATTCCTATATGAATTGAATCTTGGTTAGTTTCACACATGCACTCCTTGTGTGTGTGTACTATGTCTCAAATATTTTATCTTGTATGAAAAATGAGCATTAATTCATGTTATCATAAAAATATGTTTCTAAAAAATGTGAAACACTATTTTAGCATAGTGTAGATGTTCATTCCATGTTTTATAAATATTAATATGCCATCAAGGTAGATTAAAAAAATGATATAGGTAAAGGTCCTGAGGACGTCGTTCAACATATTAAAATGAATGAATTCGCTACACGAGTTAAAATAAAAGGCATGTTGGTATATATATGGTTAACCAATTATAAAATATCACACACCTCTAATGGTGAGATGTCATAAAAGATTTCATCTTTAAAAAGTTTGATTTTGTACACCAAGTAACTCTACTAGGTGATCCATTTCTCAAGGCCTATACTAGACCATACACTAGCGTATGGTTATGTATGATGTATAAATTACAAGTTATATTTTTGAAAATATGGTTTAGGAGAAATTAAGTTCTTCTAATTTCCATTGGAAATGGTTAAGTGTATTGGCTCACCATTGATCTACATTTATTAATGAAACAAATGTTTTAATTCATATGATTTCTTGTTGGGGAAGTAGAGATATTTTTAGTATCAAACATATCATTAGGTTCATAATCTATTATCTACTTATCTTTTAATAATGATAGATAAATTATACCCACTTCTCAAGATGTGCAAGAATAGAGCTCATAGTGTGACACTCTTCATTGGATTTAATATTAAAGTTATGAATTAAGCACCACTTTCTAATCTTGGACTACTTGTTCTAATCATTTGAAAATTATTTTACACTCTATGGTATGATGACTCAATCAATATACATAAAAATATAAGGCTTTCAATGTAATTATTTAGATCATAAAATGTTTTCATATGGAAAGCAATTGATTAGTTTCAGCAAATCACGTATATTGCTGATCCTCATGTATTTACTACACATTTTTGGTGCTATGGTGGTATTACTTGCTTCTTTTTATTTGGTAGATTATCAATTTTAAAAACTTACATCATTTATAATGGGCCAATATTTTATCATAGGTGTTAAATGTCTCTATTTCAAATTCGCCACCACATAATTTTGATCATTATGTCTTATATTTTATGCTAACACTCAAATCTCCACTTGTAACTCCTAACATTGTTAAACCCCAACCAAATACCACCATTAGGGTATTATATGGAGTCCTTAAGGATGAGGAGGGATGGGGAGGAATTGAGTAAAGATGATGAGAGAGTCAATGCAGGTGATAAGGGATGGTGAGGGTCCATGAGGGAGTGATTAGGGATGATGAGGAAGTGATTAGGAATGATGAGGGATGGTGAGGATTAATGACAGAGTAGTTAGTGATGATGAGTGATGAGGAATGAATGACTAGAGATGATTAGGTATGATGAAGCAGTGATTAGGGATGATGAAGGAATGATTATAAATGATGAAGAATGGTAAGGGTCAATAATGGAGTGATTATGGATGATGAGGGATGAGGAGGGAATGATTAGGGATGGTGAGAGCTATTGAAGGAGTGATTATAGAGATGATGAGGGATGGTGAAAGCTAATGAGGG
Source organism: Torreya grandis (assembly GCA_037957365.1). Lineage (NCBI taxonomy): Eukaryota > Viridiplantae > Streptophyta > Pinopsida > Cupressales > Taxaceae > Torreya > Torreya grandis. Next base: position 37,877 of record JARHVA010004607.1, read on the forward strand.
AGTGATTAGGGATGATGAGGGAGTGATTAAAGATGATTAGGGATGGTGAAGGTCAATGGGGGAGTGATGAGGAATGAGTAGTGATCTAGGAGGATCTATATTTTTCTCAAAAAAATAAGTATTAAAATCATAGGTTGATCATTGTCATGGTGAAAGGATCATCGAGAGATTTTTGATGGATTTCATTGTTCATAAAATGGAGCCTGTATGCACGAATTATAATATGTGGAAGATTGAACCAAGAATGTAAAAAAAATAAGGGTTTATATGTTGACAAGTAGTGAGTGCTCAATAATCAATGATTTATTGACAAGTGGTGAGAGGAGATTAGACCACATGGTGGGTCTTCAAGCCACCACTTGGCTTTCTACCATTCACTATGGTCCAATTTTATATATTATGTAATTAATTAAATTTCATTCCAAATCCCCTCAAAATTCTAAGACCCTCTTTCCACGTGACACCTCATACTTTCTATGTACATGCCATAAGACTCTATGTTCCATGCCATGTTTCATTCCCCAACATCCATGTTCTAACCACCTAAAATCCCATATACTTCCATAAAATTTCCACATACCACCACCATTCCCATGAAATACATGGTAATGACAATCACTTGTCAATGTTTACCACAAATTTCATGGCATTTAAATACTTTAAAAAACACCCACATCCCAAATGTGGGATAAAATGATATGCCTCAAGCCCAAAACCATTGGAGTGGGAATCGAACCCTACACACATGGATAAAAGGATAAGGGCCTAACCATTATACCACAAAGCTCAAAAATTATATAAAAGGGATGAGTTTATAATTAAAGCATGATTTTATAGTATTATTCCATAGAAGACAAGGCATGTAAAGGAATTTTAGAGACTTTTGGAGTATTTTAATTTGTCTCAGACTTTGTAAATTATTTGAGAGTAATACTCTTGTAAATGATGATTTTGAAGACTTATTAATATTCTAAAGCTATTTTTGCTAAAACTAATCAGGAGTGATCCTCCATTGGATTAGATCCATAGATGTAGGCCATTGTGGCAAACTCCATTATCAAATCACATTTACTATTTTTTGTCGATTTCTATCTCTTTTATTGATGCACTCTTAATTTTTTTCTATTTTGTATAATTAAAATTTGATTTTAATTTCATAATCATTTTAACAATTTGGTTTTATTAAATTATTAAAATAAGGTTTCAATCCTTTACAAGTGTGTTTTACATTGCTACGACACTTGTTTGATTATGATTCTGGATCAATTTTTTGGTATTAGAGCAGAATTTGAATTTAATCATGTGGATTAGTAGTGTACATTGACAAGGTTAAGATCTAGGTGGGGTGAAGGAGAATTAATAGAATATTATCTAGAGATTGGATCAAGATGTACTGCAAAAATGGGAGATAACTTTGAGTCTAAAGGATCTTTTTGATAATCCTTCTTGGAAATGAAGGACATGGTCAAGGAACTTTACCATGAATTGTGAATTAAGATGGAGCATGATGGAGGTGGTAAATGTTTTGAGAAACCTTCCTCTTCTTCAGGTGATGGTAATGACAAAAAAGTTGTTGAATCTCTTCCTTCACTAAAGCTAGATATTAAGTTTGAATTTTTGATGTTTAATGGTGAGATTAATGCAAAAAAGCTAGATAATTAGATAAAGCATATTGAAGTATATTGCAAGGTCCAGAAGATTTTAGATGACGAGGCTAAAATTCACTTGGATACTCTTCAAATGGGAGGCATAACTCTTATTTGGTGGGAGAGTAAGTTGAAGGAAAGTGAGATTAATATAAGTAACTCAATTTCCACTTGGAGTGAATTTGTTGATACATTCAGAAAGCAATTTTATCCTTTAGGCTATATTTAACAAGCCATGATGGATTGGTAATATTTCAGACAAACTAAAGGCCAAAGTGTTCAAGAATATACACAAGAATTTAGGAAAAAGGCTTTACTTTTGAATATTCCTCTTTATGCACAGGAAACACTGCTTAGGTATATAGGTGGGTTGCATAATTACTTGAAACACATGATTCTAGTTCTTAGTCCCACTAGTTTAGATGAAGCATGTGTTAAAGCCATTTATTTAAAGGCTAGAAGAAAATATTTTTTTCCTAAAGTTAAAAGTAAGCAATCTAAAGTTCAGCATTCTAAGGGGCAAAGTTCTAGAAAGGGTAAACAAAAATCCACTGTTAATATTCATAGAGAAGAGGGTAAGCCATTTTGCAATCATTGAAAGAAAAATCATGATGAGTCTAAGTGTTGGGAATTACATCCGGAGTTAATTCCTTTTAACAAGTTTAAGAAGAAAGATAAGAAAGATAATACTAGTTCAGGATCTAGGTTCAAACTTTGGGGATGAAACTAAGATCACAGCTATGTGTATGCAGAATTGTTCTTTTCTTTCTAGCACAAAGTCATCTAATGTTGCTTCCTCTTCAAAAAAAAAAAATGTGCATGATGATAAGAAAAGAAATGATTTGTTCCACATTAGGGTTGTTGCAAAACATACTAAGATTGACACTCTATTTGATAGTGGATCACAGGTAATTTTGATTTCTGAAGAGATTGTTAAAAAGTTAGGCCTACAAATAAGTCCCCATCTGAAACCCTATCCACTTGGTTGGGTGTGTGATGATGCAAAACTACAAGTAGCCAAAACTTGCAAATTAAAATTTATTAGCTCATCTAAATTCATGGATGAAGATGATTTGGATGTAGTCCTTCTGGACATATATTGGATTATTTTAGGAAGTCCTTATCTTTATGATAGATTAGAAATCTTAGAAATCATTTTCAAATATGATGATGTGCTTTAAGATCCCAAAGGGTTACCCCATTAAAGGGGAGTTCAACAAGAAATTCAATTATTACAGGATTCTCCTCTCCCTAACAGTGTCATGTATAGGTTATTAGTGGTGGAAAACAAGGAAATCAAGAAGCAGGTAATGGAACTTTTGGAAAAGGGCGTTATTCATCCTAGTACATCTTCTATTAGTTTTCCTATCATTTTGGTGCCAAAGAAAGATGCCACATGGTGAATGTGAGTTAATTTTAATGATTTGAAAAAAAATACTATTAAGAATTGTTACCCTCTACCTCGTATTGATGATTTACTAGATCTGTTAAGAAATGCTATCTATTTCACTAAGTTAGACTTGAAAAGTGGTTATCCTTAGGTTAGGATTAATGATGGTGATATTTGGAAAACAACTTTTAAGACAAAACAAGGATTGTTTGAGTGGCTTGTCATGCCTTTCAGGTTATGTAATACACCAACTACATTCATGCGATTGATGAATGATGTTTTCAGGCCATTCCTTGATGATTTTATTATAGTATACTTAGATGCTATTTTGATCTTCAGTCAGTCTTGGGAAGATCATGCGATTCATATTAGGAAAGTTATGGATGCATTGAGAAGGGATAAAATTTATTTTAAATTACTTAAATGTGAATTTAGGAAGACCTCTTTGGTTTACTTGGGTTATATTGTAGGACATGGTGAATTAAAAATTGACCCTGTAAAGGTGGAGGTTATAGTTAAATGGCCTAAACCTAATAATGTAATTAAGGTTAGAAGTTTTCTTGGTGCAGTATAATATTAGAGGAATTTCATTGCTAATTTCTCACTTATTGCATCACCCTTGCATTATTTGACTAGTACAAAATAGGTCTTTCAGTGGGGACACAAACACAAAAGGGCCTTCGACACTTTAAAGACAAAGATTAGTACTAATTCTATTTTGGCACTTCTTGATTTGAAATAGCCATTTAAAATCGAGACATATGCAAGTGATTATGATATGGGAGCTATTATGATGCAAGGGAAGAAGCTAATATGCTATCATTTTGAGACCTTCACAAGTGCAGTAAGAAACTATTCAACTTATGATAAAGAATTGTATGCATTGGTTCAAAGTGTTAAGAAGTGGAAACATTACTTGATGGGCAAGGAGACAGTGATACATACATATCATCAGCCCCTTCAGTATCTTTAGTCACAGGCCAAGCTACAAAAATATAGGCATTTCCATTAGATGGTTTCCTGCAACAGTTTCATCTTGTGATTAGGTATAAGAAAGGTATTGAGAATAAAGTTGTTGACATGCTTTCTAGGCCTCCTATGGTGGTTGCATCCTATTTTTTATATCATAGTTATTTGACTCATGAAATTAATAAAGAATAGTATGTTGATGATGCCGACCTTAAGGATGTGTATAAAGACTTGATGAATGGAAAATAGGTAGAAGAATTATAATATCATGTGTATAATGGACTTTTGTATCATTTGGGTAAACTTTGCATTCCTCAAAATGAAAGGGTGCACATGATTAGGGAAGCACATAATTCTCTTATTTCTAGTCATTTTGGAGTTGGTAAAATGGTTGCACATTTGAAAATGTTGTTATTAGCCTTATATGTAGGAAAATGTTACCAAATATATCAAGGGGTTTGTTCTTTGTGCCACAATAAAACCTAGTAATAGGAAACTGGGACTTTACACTCCCTTACCTATTCCTATTCATCCCTAGGAAAGTATTTCCATGGATTTTACAAGGGGTTTGCCTATGTCATGGAGGATACATGATTACTTATATGTGTTAGTGGATAGATTTAGCAAGATGTGTGTTTTGATTCCTTACACTAAGAATATTACAAGGGAAGGTATGACACTTGTTTTTTTAGCATGCATGGGTTCATTTTGGTTTACCCACTTCTGTTGTTTCTGATTGAGATTCTCAATTTATTGGGGAATTTTGGTGAATGTTATGGGAATTGATGGACATTCAGTTGAAAAAGAGCATTGCATTTCATCCACAGACTGATGGATAAATAGAGGTTGTAAATCGCATAGTGGTACATTTACTTAGGGGTTATTGTATTAAACATCCCAAGTTATGGAATGAGAATTTATGCTATATTCATCATGCTTACAATTGTACACTTCATTATTCTACTATGAAATATCCGTTTGAATTTTGTTATGGATATTTGCCTAAATCTCCTCTAGATGTTACTATGGACGTGATTCAGCTGATGATGAACGTAAAGATGCTATCAAAGCCAAAAAGTTCATTAAAAACATACAACATATACACCAGACTATTTGAGATCAACTAGAGAAAAGTTAGGCAAAGTATAAATCAAGATATGACAAACATCATGTTGATCACCAGTTTGCTATAAGTGATTTGGTATGGCTTCACATTAGTAAGGAAAGGCTAATAAGGGAAGGTAAAATGTTGAAACTAATCCAGTATGGTCATTTTCAAATTACAGAAAAGATTGGTAAAAATGCTTTTCGATTGGATTTTCCATCTTATATGTAGATTTATTCAGTTATAAATGTGGAAAATCTAAAACTATATGATCCTACGATGATTGTAGATCGTGATGAGAGTGTATCTATTCCTTCTATTGATGATTTTGCTCCTGAGTATCTAACAGAACTACAAGAAGATAAAATACTTGAAAATAAGGTTTAGACTTCAAAAAGGGGAAACGCTCAATATATTTGTGTTGGTCTCAAAGGGATGCACCCAAACAAGGCCAAATAGATGGAATCCTCAATAGTGAGGGAGCAATACCCTCACCTCTTTACCAATTATGTAATTATAGAGCCATAATTTAAATAACATGATCATGTTAATTAAATAATGTGATCAAGTTATTTATTAATGTAAACATAGTATGTATAATGTCCATGGAATTATCCCCTAACTTTGTGCACTTACACGTAATCTCTAACACATAATGCATAAAAAATATAATCATCATCCACAATTTATATATTATCAAAAGTAATTTTGGGACATGGTTGCATAGTTTGAATTTTACCAATAATTCCATTTTAAATAATGATCATATGATGTAGGAGGTGGGTGAGCATGATATGTGTGATTTACTATCAGAGTAGGCTTATTGGTATCATGATTAAGAAATGGCTCACTAGAAATTTTCAATTCAAAATTATAATTTTTTTGGCTTACGTTCTTCTATAGGGGCATCAAATTAAATTAAATTTTCATCAGTTATATCCTAAATTAAATTATTATTTTTGAAACAATGATTTTTATAATGACCATTGCATGCTTTTAAGATTAAGTCAAAGTCATAAACCAACACAAAGCATAGTCTTTTAGGATTCTTGGAAATAGTTTGTTTAATAGTTGTCATTGAGAACATAATCAAAACATGATATATGAAAAGATATCAAATGTCTTCATTAGTTATTTATATTTTAAACTATGTTTAGTAAACCCCCACCACCTCATCACCTCCCCCCCTCCCCAACCTGCCCCCCATTTTCTGATTTGGTGTCTGTATTTTCATATATTATATTTTTAAAGTCAGTTTTATATTATTTATGTTAATTGAATGGAAATTCCTTTATAAAAGAATTACGATTAGTATTTTTAAACACATTATCGATTGAATGTAAATCCTTTGTAAGTTAGAAGAATAAATACATTTTAATTAGTCTAGCGACACTATCATTTTCCCACTTCTCAATCTTGAAAAGTTATTTGGTGATATAGAAATTTTGTGATTCAATGTATAAGTTTGCACAGTATTGTACTTCTTGTTAGTAGTCCATCTCAAGGAACCATCAATGGAATAACGTTTTAATTACTTTTATTTTTATAGAATCAAAGAGCTTGAAACATATATTATGTTAAAAATTACAATGTCTTATTTAATGTTTGACACATTAATTTTGGCATATTCCCTGGATGTTATTTAAGCATATTATTTCACCTTTAAGCAGATACAAAAAAATGAATCTACATAATATTAAAAATAAATTAACATTTACTTTTTCCTCCATGATCATTGGATACATCCTTGCATAATCAACTAGCAAATAAAATAAAATGTTCCAATTATGTAATGTACAAGGATTAAATAAATTATTGTCAGTGAATTAATTATCACAAGTGAAAAAGAACTATTGGATCCACACTTTGTGATAGTTCTATTGAACAACCTCACAAAAAACTCTGTGAAAGGATAGATTGTCTTTTTTCCATACATATATGTTTTATCTACGAGGAATTTTACTCAATAATCTAGCCAAATAAAATAAAAATGAACATACTTATTTTCAATGTATTGAATAAAAAATAATAATTGTTTATCTAATTTAAATAGCATGGATCTAGGTATATACCTTGAAGTTTTGTATAGCCTCACTCAAGTCGAGGAGATGTTAATTATGTGGGTTGTTCGAATCTTCCAAGTAAGCTATGCTTAGGGTGGACATTACATGTAAAGGGTCACACTATTAACTTTCATCAAGATATGTCTTCTATTGTTAATTTTTTATGGCATCAAGCTAAATATTTTGACATCTTATTGATTAGATGTATTAGTTCAAAAAATAATTTTTATGATTGATTTGTAAGTAGATCACATGTCATGTAGGCACTAAAATAAAAAATAGAAATTTACCCCTATTATAGAGATGTTCAACCTAACCATCATGCAGTTGTTGTGCTCTCATATGAACCTGTTCACATATCAACTGTCCTTCACTATATTACTGTAGACATGGGAGACATGAAAATAAATGATATATATTTTTGTGTTGACACATAAAAAAATCTCTTCAAAATGGATGAAGAGAGGTAGATCAAATATGATATCACATCAACAATACCAATAGTAGTATACCATCTGTAAAGAATTGACCAGATGTTAGCAGGTCACCTATCAATGAATACAACATTGATAGATTTTTATCTATGACATTTCCATATCTTTTCCCAACATCATTTTCCATGTATCAACAACATTATATTACAAAAGTCTAATTGCATGAATATGTTATTCACTTACTACAATACCATGACAAATGGTTTGCAAAACATCCAAGTTTTTGATTCTTATTATTAAACCTAATCATGTACCATAGAATCCAAGAAACATAAAAAATATTTGTAAAATAAAATAAAATATAATTTTCCAATAACTACTTTAAGATAGAGGAAAAACATAACACATCTTCTTGAGCTTCTACTATCACAGATCAACTAATGCAGCTTGGATCAATGCTTAGAGGTACACAGTCATTTTGGCCTAAATTCATGTAAATGAATTAACATATATGATCACATAATTGAGATACCCGTCATTTTTATTCACCTTAAGCACAATAAACACTAAGTGGCCAAATCTACATAAAATCATGCTAGGCACCCCTCTAACTATGCCAAATAATTGTAATAATTGGCAAACCAAAAATATTATTAAAAATCTATATCTTGTATATTATTACATGGAGAAGAGATTTTCAATCTTACATGAAAAAATACTAGAAAAACACATCCATAACAAAAATTATTGGTACATGTATTTATATTATGAAAGTTGGTTTATTTTTTTCATGGTATGTTTACACCTAGACATTTTTTTAGATGCACAAATGGAAATGTGAAGATGATCATCTAGAGAAAATAAACAACCACCTTGAGAGAACATGAGATTGTTTGTAGGTAAATCGATGATCATTTTGGATGATCATCTTGACATTCTAAATGATCATATGAAAACTCTATATGATCATATACTACATTGAATGCCTCTACCTACCCACCCACATTAATTTCCACTACTTTTGACACGTCCAAGTTTGTCTATAAATAAGATCCTTGTCCTTCATTTTTAACATAGTTTTTGCACTCCACCTCTGTATGACAACCATCCTTTATAGTCTCTAGCTTCCAGCAAGCCTCCATCATGTGCGCCTCACCACTGCAATAATGTATACTACCCCAAGAGCCTCTAGAGAAGGAAAAAAATATTTCAAGAATATAATGTGCACCCTGATCCTAAAGCTCCTCCAATGAGAAAACACATACTCAAAATGGATAGATAAATGAAATTTCAAGGAGATTGTTCACATGCTATAGTATGATACAGATAATTTATTTGTTTCTCATTTGTTGTCATCTTTCAACACATCATCACAAAGATTTGATATCACTATTGATAGTCATTTTATTTCCTTTAGAATTACACATGATGACATCTAAAGATTGATAGGGATACCTCACAATAATGTCAACCCTATCAATACAAAAACCATACTGATGCCTGTGAACAAAAATTCCTAGAATCCCACTATGCCTTATAGTTGGATGGTATGCATTGTGAATAATGCTTTCAAAATTTATGAAGGATTTTAAAGATTATTTAATAATAATAATAATAATAGTAATAATAATAATAATAATAATAATAATAATAATAATAATATATTTTCCTATTTACAACTACCCATATTAAAAGCAAAAGGGAGATAAAAAATGAGTGTGTTACAAATCCTTTTTGCTTGGCATGATTGAACTTTTCCAAGCCAAATTAGTTCTATATGGAATACCATCAAACATACCTTTTTAAGCTATTGTGTATATCCTATGTACACTCAACAGAGAATAATTTGATTGGTGTATATCCTATTCATGTCAGAGTGTGATGCATCAGGAGAATGAATTAGACTATTCTTGATGTATAAAAGGAATACCATAGATTTTGAGAGTTATAAACTTAAAGAAATAGAAAATATTATTATTAATTTTTGACAAAGAGATGTTCGCCATAATTTGGTTTGTAAAAATTCAGACAGTACTTAGTGTGTCACAAATCTATGGTAAGGCCTAATCACAATAGCTTGAAATTATTCCTCAACCAAATAGATATGAAAGATAGGAAAAAAATGGGTAAGTAAACTTCAAGTTTATGATTTTGATACAGAGGATATTAAGGGAACAAAATATTATAGCTTATTCTTTATCTAAAAAACCAACTCTATTCTCAATTTCTAAAATCTCTATTGATTGGAAGGTTACAATAACAATAGATTATGCAAATAATATCTTTAAAGTTGATATCATTGAGGATAAAATACAAGATAATAGGTACATGGTGGTAAATTATCTCATCCTTTATAAGGGAATAATTTATCTCATACCTGAATTTAAAAAGAAGCATAAGGTTTGTAGGGTAGTACATGATACACTATTGGCTAGTCACCTAGGGTATTTCAAGACTTATAAGTGAATTAAGGAAATATTTTTCTAGATAAAACTCAAGGAAGAGTTTCTCCCATAATTATTAGGAAAAATCAAGAAACTATGGCAAAAAATTAGAACTAATTATCCCTAAGGTTTCTACGGTTTTGTACAAAAATTCAAAGTAAGTTAAGTTCACCAAATGTTTTATTGTTTTAAGAAATCAGGTGTTTAATTCTGAAATAATAAATGGGTCTAAATAATGTAAATCAATGAATAATATGCTTTAATTAAACCTACTAATTTATGTAAATAGACAGTATTTTTTATTTTTCTAAATATAATAAGAAGTGAGAGAAAATAAAACTTAGATTATTCTGGTTGATCTTGACTGAGATAGGGCCTAATACTAGAAGAGCAAGATTTGAAAATAGGCTAGAATAGGTTCCTAAACTTCATTTTTAGGTTGGATAGGAGCATCAAAAGTGGACACACTACTTTTTAGTGCTATAGTCTTATTTTAGCACTATTGTCCTTAGGCTAAAAGCTTTTTGGGTTCTATTTTACAAGCTTATGTTACTGTGTTTGTGAATTTTTGAGGCCTAGAAGCCTATGGAGCTCATTGTGTGTTTGATTTAGTCTTCAAAACCATTAGGGGATATTTATACTTAAACTTGAATGGAAACTTTAGAAAGAGAGAGAAGGGGTTAGTGTGTAAAGGATATGCTAGATGCACTTCACACGTCGTGTGTGGGAATGCTACCTACATACTAGTAATGTGAAGAGGGATCAAGCTAATTTAGTTCTCCCATTGAAGTGCTTGGTTCAATTGTGTGTAATTTATACAACTAGATGTAAAGTTGGATGTACTTTGGATGACTAGGGACTAATATGAATGCTTGAATAGGCTTGAAGTGCTCTTAGAAGGCTATATGCAGAGAATAGGGAAGAGTGCTTGAGTGTACTTGTTTCTTTCCTATAAATGAGTGTTAACCCTTATAAATGGACTTTGAATGGCCTTTTATAGGGTAATTAATTATCATGGGTTAAATGAACTTGTATTAGGCTGATAGGGAAAAAAATAAGGATTTGGGAAAATTTGACCATTAGAGGTAAAAATACACATGGACAAAAATATCAAAAATAAGATACCCTAGGTTCTAACACTCCTATCCAATTTAGGTGATATTTTCCTAAGGGGATGAGACCTGGGGGGATAGATTTGGGCGTGAAAGGGCTACTTGGGTTTGAAAGAGCTAAGTTTGGAAGGTTATGGATGACTAGGAATTAATGAAAGAATAAAATAGAAGGGTTATGTGAGCAAGAAGGAGGACCTATGGATTGGGTGTCATTAGCCATACATAATTCATCCAATTTTGTATTTTATATGACTACACATCTAGAGAAAAAAACAACCACTTGGAGAGAGAGCAAGAGATTGTTTGTAGGAAAACAAATGATCATTCTAGATGATCATCTTGACATTCTAATGATCATATGAACACTATAAATGATCCTATAAATGATCTAAATGGTCATTTAGCATGTATATCTAGATGATCATCTAGACACTTGATCAAATGCTTGTATATGTTATCCTATTGCATTGATTTCCTCTACCTACCCACATTAATTTCCACTGCTTTTGACATGGCTAGGTTTGCCTATAAACAAGAGCTTGAGCCCTTATTTTTCACATAGTTTTTGCACTCTGCGTCTTTACCACAATCATCCTTTACAACCTCTAGATTCCACCAAGCTTCCATCATGTGCCCCTCACCACTATAATAATGTTTACTTCCCAAGAGCCTCTGGAGAAGGAAAAACCTATTTCAAGAATCTAATGTTCACCTTGATCTTAAAGCTCCCCCAATGAGAAAACACATACTCATAATGGATAGATAAAATTAATTTCAAGGAGATTTGTCACATGTCATAGTATGATATAGATAATTTATTTACTGCTCATTTGTTGTCTTCTTTTAATACATCAGCACTAAGATTTGATATTACTATCTATAGTCATTTTCATGAATTTGGAATTACACACAATGACATCCATAGATTGATAGGGATACTTCACAAGAATGTCAACCATATCAATACATAAACTATATTGATGCCTATGGAAAAAAAATACTTGGAATCCCACTATGCCTTTTATTTGGATGGTATGTGTTGTGAATAATGATTTCAAAAGTTATCAAGGATTTTCAAGATTATTTAATAATAATAATAATAATAATAATAATAATAATAATAATAATAATAATAATAATAATAATAATAATAATAATAATAATATGTTTTCCTATTTATAACCACCCATATTAAAATCAAAAGGGGGATAAAAATTGAGTGTGTTACAAATCCTTTTCTACTTGGCATGATTAAACTTTTCCAAGCTAGATTAGTTCTATAGGGAATACCATCAAACATACCTTTTTAGGCTATTATGTATATCCTGTGTACACTTAGTGGAGAACAATTTAATTTGTGGATATCCTATTCATGTCAGAGTACGATGCATCATGATAATGAATTAAACTAGTCTTGATGTATAAAAGGAATCTCATAGATTTTGAGAGTTATAAACTTAGAGATATAGAAAAAATATTCTTAATTTATGACAAAGAGATGTTGGCCATAATGCATGCTTTGGAAAAATTCAAATAGTACCCAATGTGTCACAAATATATGGTAAGGCCTGATCACAATAGCTTGAAATTATTCCTCAACCAAAGAGATCTAAAATATAGGAAACAAAAATGGGTAAGTAAAATTTAAGTTTATGATTCGTATATAGATTATATTAAGGGAAAAAATAATTTATAGTTGATGCTTTATATAAAAAACCAACTCTATTCTCAATTTCTAAAATCTCTATTGACTGGAAGGTTACTATAACAAAAAATTATGCAAATAATATATTTAAAGTTGATATCATCGAGGATAAAAAAGAAGATGATAGGTACAAGGTGGTAAATTATCTCATCCTTTATAAGGGTTTAATTTATCTCATACCTAAATAAAAAAAGAAGCATAAGGTTTGTAGGGTAGTAAATGATACACTATTATATAGTCACCCAGGGTATTTCAAGGTTTATAAGTGAATTAGGGAAATATTCTCTAGATAAAACTCAAGGAAGAGGTTCTCCCATGCATTAGAGAGTGTATTACATATCAATACAACAAATTTGAACATGTATTTCTAATAGGTTTGTTGCAACACTTACCAATTCCAAATTTGAACATGTATTTATGGATTTCACCATTGGTATTCCAAACGTTAAGGGTAAGAGTTGTATTTATGTTTTAGTTTACATAATTACTAAATATACACACTTATTTTCTATTTCATCCGAGTTCAAGACACTAAAGGTGATTGATCTAATTTTTCAGAGAAGTGTTTAGGTTTAATGGGTTGCTTAAAAATATAGTAAGTGATAGGGATGACAAGTTACTTAACCTATTTTGGTAGGCTCTCTGTCATTTGATATGAAGGAATTGATTCCCAATACTAGTTACCACCTGAAATAAATGGATAAATTGAAATTATGAATAAGTGGGTTGACGGATATTTTAGAAACTATGTAATAGGGTAGAAAAATAATTAGATCAAATGGCTTTATATTGGGGAGAATTTTACAACAAATCACATCATATATCCATCGATATGAATATTTTTAAGGTTTTGTATGGTTATTATGTTCTTTATTTTGTTGAATTGGTAATCACAAATAGTATAATGGTAGGTGAAAGAGATTTGGTCACACAAAATCAATAAATATTGGAAACACTTAATGAAAACTTCCAATGTGCACAAAGTTTATAGAAGTTATATATGGATCAACATCATATTAAAATATAATTTGAGGTTAGAGAGATGATTTTACTAATGTTGTATCCCTGTAGACAATGTTCTCTCAATAAAAGTGGAGCTAAGAAGCTCAAGCCTCACTTTAATAGACCTTATTAGATTAAGCAGATATTTGGGGAGGATGCTTATGAGTTTGAGTTTACTGAACACAACATGATACATAATATATTTCATGTTTCATGCCTCAAAATGGCACTAGGATACCATATCATCCATTCCACTAAGTTTACTCCTTTGGATGATGAAGGCAAATTGATCTTGGTTCTACAAACCATCATAAATATCAGGGAGAAAAAACTAAGAAACATGAGACTAAAAAAAATATTTGGTGTGGTGGAAAGACCTACTCACATAGAATGATACATTGGAGGGTGCATAGATTTTTGAGCATCCTAATCTATAATTTCTTGAGGGAAAATAATTTTAGGAAGGGTGTACTACAATGTCCCCTTTCCATAATTAAACCAATTAGAAGACATATTTATTATTCACTATTTCTTGTGGGATAAAGGATTAAGTAGGGAAATAATTTAATAATATTTTTAAGTCATCCTAAAGTTACTTTATTTTATAACATGAAAAAAAGACTCTTATGAATTATTATTATTTTTAAATAATTATAGGGTTTTTATAAGGCCCCTAGCCCAAAATAATTTTTTTTACATAGAACTACCCGTAGTTATATAACTAAATATATCATAACCATCAAAATGCCATCATAAACCAACCAAACAGAAGACCCTAGAGAAATAGGGAATACATGAAACCATATCCAAAAAATAATATACCAAAACAAGACCAAATAAAGGACCAAAGTAGCTTGACCAGAAAAGAGAACACAAACCATCCTAAGAGGTTGACACCAAATTGAAACTCATCATCCAAGTCATCTAGGAAAATTAGCTCACTACCTCTAAAAACATTCTCCTCCATCTCTTGACTTCATATTTTATTTGCTTTCCTAGACCTTTACCTTCTGAAATAGATATTAAAGAGGTGTTGGCAACAATATGAGTGTCCAACCTTATTTTTATGATCATAGATTTGTTAAACTAGTGAGGCACCACAATATGACCATTGGAAACCTATTCATCACATCAATTTGAGTCTTTTCATGGTGGCTTGCTTACAATAGAGAGATTTATTAGATTGATCTCTATAACTGAACCAAGGGAGGCATAAAAATAAAATTTCCTTCTATGGGGTATTGTGAACTAACCTTTCTCCTCAAGTCTTCCACAAAACCTAAGAGAACCATAAAATAGGTTTTCAACACTCTAAAAACCACCATAGAAACAAGACCATGTCTATCCAAACTAGAAAATAATATATTAGGAAGAGGAGATAAATCTGCATTATACTTTTCTTTACAAACCCTAGACAGAGCTCTGACAACACATAGAAAGAGACCACCCATGCCACCACCTCTGAGTTAGAGATCAAAAACATCAAGTTTGATGAAAATATAATAGTAATCTCTAAGTTAACCTTGTAATGTGCTCATTTAAAGAAAATATATTACCCAAGAACACCCCTGATAGCTCCAAAGACATCCTTTATCAACATCCATAATATATGCTTTAGATGAGCTATTGAGATTGAACTGTTGAAAGCCATCTCCCATGCCTGGATGCCACCATAAATGCATGGTGTATTAAAGGCAATTTTAGTGATTTTTTCCATAGAAAGCTTTAAGAACACCAACAATAATTAGAACCAAGAGAAGGCAAGGCAGTGGAAAAACATTCTCATCAAACTTGCTAAAATGAGCCAAGAGAACCAAGAAATCATTATAAATAAGGGAAGTCTCAAGACTCCCTCATGCCACATACTACCTAGATCCCTTCTAATAAAATTGTGACTATGTCATAAATGCAAATTATTCCCAAATAATCAAATAGTTATGAGGGGGATTTCACAGGGAATGATGAGATTACAATAGAGAAAAAGCAACTGAATAAACTCTACAAAATGATAACTCCACTAAAATAATCCCACTTTAAACATACTATAATTAATTTGAAATTGAATTTTAAAAAAATCAATAAAAAAGGAAAGACTAGAGATAATAATTCAGCCTAACTTAATTAGGGAGAGGGATGGGAAATCATCCCATGCTTCTTACACATTATCAACCTTGCAGGATTCTACTTGGTCAATTCCATAATTTGGTAAAAAATTAGCTATCGTGTTTGCTTTCTAAAAGTAATGATTAAAATCTACATAAGAGAAAACCTCTAATTTCATCCAAGTGTTTGCCAATATGTTTTCTAAGGGCCAAGAAGTGGTCATTTTCTTTTCAATAGCCAAAATAATGACCTACGAGTCACCTTCCAATATCAACTTGAGAATGTCATACTAAATTGCGTGATCAATCCCACTCACAAGTGCTTGTGCTTCTACTTTATTATTTATCCCATCATGAAATTTCTTGGGCATTAGTTGAATGAGATATCTGCTGCAATCCTGGATAATACAATCAGCTTTTGAAGCTCCTGGGTTCCCCCTAGAGTTTCCATTAAAGTTTAACTTGAACTATCCTATAGGTGGTGGAATCCAATTTTATTTTTAAATCATACTCTTTTCCCTAACTACAATTAACCCATTAATAGGGGAAGAATTTTTTGGGTACATGTATTTGTTTAATCAGAATGCCCAAACCAGTCGTGAATAGTATCCCTAGCCATGGACTGTGGAATGTCTCATCACGTAAAACATAAGTTTCAATCCACTTGTCAACCCTCATCACATTTAACACCGAACTGGTTCGCTCATAGCATGTGGATGCTTTTGATGAAGGTATGAATAACTTACCCCCTACAGGATTGGAACATGTGACCTCCCTTTTAGAAGTACATGTTTTTCACCATTAGGCCAGCTTTAATAATACTTTTAAGTCATCTTAAAGTTACTTTACTTATAACATCAAAAAAAGATATTATTATTATTATTATTATTATTATTATTATTATTATTACAAGGGGTACAAAACATAATATTTAGTAAGTGGGCCAAAAAGTACTATTTATCTAAAAGTGTATTAAATGATTTCAGGTTTAGGGCAACTGGATAAAGGGAAATAACAAAATAAGAGTTGGGCTTAAAAAGATATTCATTATTCATCTTTGGAATCAAAACCCTCTTCCAAGTTGAAGTATTTGTGTTTAAAATTTCCATTCAAGGATGAAAACCCTTTGGTGTACAAATGTAGAGGATGTAAACCTTCTTACGCATTGAGGAGTTTCCATCTAGGGATCATAATTATGCTCACAGATCGATTTTAAGTTAAGCTTTCAATAAACCATAGTTCATTATCAATTTCTATAATTTTGTGAGGGACTATGAGAGACATATATCAATGTTTAGTGATGTTCAGGGGCTACCATACCTTAGAGATGTTATTGTATAATTGAGGGACACAAATCACTATCTTTACGATAGCTGCACAGGGATTTGTGATGGTTCCAATGGGTTTTATGGAAATCACGAACCTGGGAGAGTGACACCCTACCTTGTTGGATACCATTCATCTATAATAACTACCTTGTTGCACTCTTCTGCTATATTAACATAATTTTTCTATTATAATCTAGCTACAAAGGTTTATTATTATTATTATTAATTATGTATTATCAAAATTAATTATGGGACATGGTTGGATATTTGAATTTTACCAATAATCCTATTTGAAGAATGATCATATTATTTAGGAGGTGGGTGGACATGATATGTGTGATTTACTATCAGAGTAGCCTTATTGGTATCATGATTAGGAAATGGCTCACTGAAAATTTTTAATTTAGAATTACCAATTTTTTAGGCTTATGTTCTTTAATAGGGGCATCAAATTCATTTACATTTTCATCAGCTATATCTTGAATTAAATGCTTATTTTTGAAACAGTAATTTTTATAATGACCATTGCATGCTTTTAAGATTGAGTCAAAGTCATAAAACCAACACAAAGCATAGTTTTTTAGGATTTTTGAAACTAGTTTGTTTAATAGTTATCATTCAAAACATATTCCAAACATGATGCGTGAAAAGATATCGAATGTTTTCATTGGTTATTATTATTTTAAACTATGTTTAGTAAACTCCCCTTATCCCCCCAGCCACTTTTTCTTGATTTGGTGTTTATATTTTCATTGATTGTATTTTTAAAGTGATTTTTATGTTATTTGTGTTAATTGAATGGCAATTCCTTTAAAAAAAATTGTGAATAGTATTTTTAAACATATTATCGCTTGAATGTAAATCCTTTGTAATTTGAATAAATACATTTTAATTAGTCTAACGACACTATCATTTTCCTACTACTCAATCTTGAAAAGTTATTTGGTGATACAATTTTTTTGTGATTTGAGGTACAAGTTTGCCTAGTATTGTCCTTCTTGTTAGTAGTCCCTCTCAAGAAACCACTTAGGGAATCACTTTTTAATTACTTTTTTTTTAATAGAGTCAAAGAGAAATTACAATGTTTTATTTAAAGTTTGAAACATTAATTTTGGCATATTCCTTAAATTAATTTAAGCATATTATTTCACCGTTAATATTTTGTAAATGCTCCTCATTTAATGGCTAAAAAATGGAATAACAAATAATTACAATGTACAAGCTTTGAACATGATATGGAGTGAAGAGCCTTTGTTATTTTCCAATTGTGTATTGGCAGTCCCCTGATGGCAACCGAAACCATAGATGAAATATTTTCTCAAGCACTAAAAAATAATAACGAGCCTTTAGCATTGATGGTCACCATGGGGATGCATCATTAATGAGTGAGGGACATAAAATGACAAGAAAATAACAAATCATGTGAAAATTCTGCCCTTATAGGTAAGATAAGACATTCGAGGGGTAACATTTCACGATATTATGCAGTAATTGTCTTTGCTGTCCCTTTCACCTTCACCATCACCATCACCATCACCATCACCATCACCATCACCCAAGGGATTATTTTTGGCCCTCACTAGCTAATGGTGGAATAAGGAAGGAACATAGGTCCGGCCTCACTGTGTATGCCTTTTTAAAGAGATTTCCCACAACTAGCACTTGCATAAAAATAAATAACAAAGATTAATTTCAAAATGTTAAATATAATTCGTGCCTTTTGGAACATTCATAACATTAAAAGTAGGAAATAAAATATTTATTTAAAAATCCTGCACATAGATGGCTTCACATAACGTATACATGCAGAAAAGTAGGAAATAAAATATTAGTGGGTTATTATACATCCTCCCAAACAGGATGGGAAACATTTCCAAGTCTGAGCTTCACATAACTTAGGACCTGTCACTTGACGGAATCCACACAGGTTTAGGATTATGTCGGCATGAGAAGTAGAAGGAACTCACAGCCTAAGAAACAAAGGATACCAAAACAGTCTCAGGGCATCTACTGAGGAAAGCACGATGTCTCCTAGAGCACTTCTAAGGAAAGCCCGTCAGGATTGTAGACCTTAAATCCCATTAGGTGATATATGGCTCTGTCAAATTCAGCCTTTATTCCACCATTAGCTAGTACCCAAGTACGAAAGACAACAAAGGTGTAAGCAGATTCGAGAAGGGCCAATGATGCGTACTCCTGGGCATACTATTAACACTACTTATTCTTAGTTATCTCCACTTATTCTCAGTTATCTCTGCCTCTTACGCCGGTTAACTCTACTGCGCATGAATAATGGATGATCTTGGATCTAACAATTGCATGCTTCCGCTAATGAATGCTCTCTAACTGTTGCATGTGCATGAGTTAAGCTAACAAAGGAGGTTTAGATAATGTAAGATTAACGCATCTTTTAAGTCAATGAAAAAGTCTAAGTTTTTTTTCAAGAAGCTGCTCTATTTTTTTTCTCTTCTCTATTTTTCAATCTGCAAGTTTTCAATCTAATACTGCTTTTCCAGCAATATCTATAATTTATTTTGCAGATTTGTCATGTCCCCTTTTCAATTGACATGTTCTGAGTTCATGGTTAGCCTATTATGCGACCTTCGTAGGCTAATAGGATGGATAGAGGGTCATAATGGAGCTTGGCTTGTCTTTGATTCACAAGATTTCTACATTTGATTTTCATTCAGGGTATTTCAGACACTTTTGGCCTGAGCTCCTACTTTTTAGGGATATTTGATATGCAGCGGAGCGCCTTTATTGTGGTATGGTTATGTGCGGAATCACTCCCTGATTCACTAGCTTCGATCGGTTCATGGATCCGACATGTATTGAGGGAGATATTAATATTTGATTGATTTAATCAAATATTAATTATTTAGCCTATTTTTAATTAGAAACCCTAATTCTAATTTAAGAAACCCTAATTAGGGCAAGCATATATTTTTGAGGGTATAAGGGTTTCTCATGGAGGCCATTATTGATTAAGCCATTGATTATTGATTATTGATTTTGAAGAATTTCTTCTGTGAAGACTGAGCCTAGGGTTCCAGGATTCCATTTGCATTGGAGAACGTTCCCTCTTCAGTGTGTGCAATTAAGAGGCTATGGAATATCAGCTGATCTATTGCCAAATTGAGAGATAGCTTTATCCAGAAGTTATCACAGAATTTACAGGGTTGAGAGATAACTTCACACAGAAGTTATTACAGATATTCCAGGTATTTCTTTATTCTTGTTTTGATTCAATAAATTATACAGCTAGAGATCTTTTGTGCTAGAAAGTATATTTCCAGATTAGGGGTTGAAACAGGGAAGTTGTGCTTAATTGGCGGCCGTACAAAGTCCGTACAGGTCCATACAGATCAGCTCAGGAACCGACATCGACAGACAGAGGGTTTCCAGTGACCGACACCGGTCGACTGAAGACCGACGTCGACAGAAAGTCGACCTGCAGTGACCGATGTCGGCAGTTTATCGACCGATGCCGGCGACTGTGTGTTTGACACAGCAGGCCGAGACCGTCCAGAATCCAATTTTCACTTCCAGTTTTGCTAAGTCAGGGTTTTTAAGACTGTATTTCATATTTATATGCATAAGAAAGGACTGCAATGGTAATAGTTTAGAAGGACAAGTGATACGATCTGTAATTTGCTATTAAGAGACTATATTATTGTGATCATTCTGAATTTATTCAACAAAAGTTATATCTTTGTTCAGAGTTTTTTGTGTTGCTATATTTCCTGTTTGGAGGGGATATTACAGTGGTATCAGAGCTTCTTGTGTTTGCATATCCCTACTGGTTGGGGATATTACAAGATTCCACTACAATTTTACATGGTATCAGAGCCTGGTTGCTAGAAAGAAGAAGTATAGTATTTTTTTTGTAGATATAGAAGATCAGAGCTGAAAATTGGAATGTTCACCCTCTGCCATTCTCACACCATACAACTATTTTGATTGGAAGCCAAAGATTCTACTTCAGCTCAGAAGTAGAGGCCTCTATCGGATAGTTATGAATATAGAGGTTGAACCCAATCCAGCAGTTGAAAAATACAAATACTTCAACTGCATGGATGACGCATTTGGTTTGCTATGCTTATCCATCTCTCTGGAATTGTTGTTTCATGTTGAGGCATGTACAACTCCAAACCAAGTTTGGAATACATTGGAGACTCTTTTTGGAAAGCAAGATGAAATGTAGGGTCATATTCTTGAAAATGAGCTCAACTCATTAGATCCAAGGATTTTTGATAATATTCAAGATTTCTTCACAAAGTTCAAGGCCTTGCTTCAGCTCAAAGGATCTGGTATTGACAAATCCAAGGAAGAAAGCAAATTAATCCTTTCTATTCTATCAAAGTTGGGTCCATAATATGCAGTATTTATCTCTAATTTACACACAATTAGGCTCACAATAGGAGCAACTTGGAAGATGCCCACACTGGATACCTTCATTGAGTCTCTAGTACATGAGCAGGATAAGCTTATAAAGATGGGCACATTAAAGAATTCCAAAGCTCATGCACTTGTTGTGCATGGAAGTGGGAAGAACAATTCCAAATCCAACCAGCAATTCAAAGGCAAAGAAAAAAAGGATTCATATCCAAGAAAGGAAGGCAATCCCAAACCTCCAAATGGATCTACTGGCTCAAAAGAAAAGAAGGACAAAAAGGGCAAATCAAAGTGCAGCTATTGCAACCGTGGGTACCATCCAAAATCATCATGCATGAAGAAGACCATCAATCTCATGGCTTAGACACTTTAACAACATAATCTTGGTAGCCTTATCCCTGAGAGTGCCAAGAAGAAGAAAGAAGAAAAAGCACCTGAAACAAGAGAAAATGCTCATGCATTGATTGCTATTCATTCTTCTTCAAATGCATGGATCATAGACTCTAGAGCTTCACACCACATGGCAGCCACAAAAGAAGCTCTTTCTTCTTTGAAACCATATTCTGGTTCTTCTATTCTCATGGGAGACAGTTCTCCTATAGAGGCAACTAGAATAAGGAGGGTAGAGGTTGGAATTGGAAGTTTTGAGAATGTCTAACATATTCCAAAGCTTTCTGTTAATCTTCTTTTTGTGTATCAAATGACACATACTGGAATCGGTAGGAGAGTTGAATTCACCCCTGATTCGGTGACCATATTTGACATGCAAGACAACTCCAAAACTACTGTTGGTAAGGCAAATCATCAATCTCATCAGTACACTTTTTCTGATTTTGTTGCTAAATTAGATTCTACTTTACTTATAACACATGCAAATGATGAAAGTAGAATTTTGCATGAAAGATTTGGTCATTTAAATTTTAGATACATATAGCAACTTAAAAAACATGGAATGGTTAAAGGCTTGCCAGTCATAGACTTTTCTAATGGAATTTGTGAAGGATGTGCTCTTGGAAAGCATCCACAAGAAAAGTTTCCAAAGGGGAATGCATGGAGAGCCTCCTCTCCTTTAGAGCTTGTTCACAACAATCTTATGGGTCCATTTCCTGAACCTTCCATGAGCAAAGCCAGATATGTGTTAACATTCATTGATGATTACACAAGATACACATGGGTGTATTTTCTCAAATTCAAATCTGAGGTGTTTGAGAATCTCAAGATTTTCAAAGCCCATGCAGAGAAGCAGTCTGGGAAAATGATCAAGATCCTCTTCATAAATAATGGAGGGGAGTATGTCAAAAATGATGTCCAACATCTTTGTGATGAAGCAAGAATACAATTACAGAACATAGTTCCATACACTCCACAACAAAATGGGGTAGATGAGAGAAAGAACCGATCTTTGAAAGAGATGGCTAGCTGCATGTTGCATGCTAGGTCCCTTCCCTCCAAATTGTGGGCTGAAGCAGTCAACTGTGCTTCATACATACAAAATGGATCTTTTCACAAATCTGTCATAGGATAAACACCTTTTGAAGCATGGAGAGGCAAGCAACCAGAAGTCACACATTTTCGCATCTTTGGATCTCGTGCTTGGGCATGCATTCTTGTAGATAAGAGGAAGGCTTTGGAGCCTCAAAGTAAAGAATGCATCTTTGTTGGATATCCAGATGGTGTAAAGGGATACAAACTACTAGATCTTTCCACAGAAACACTCTTCATTGAAAGGAGTGTCTACTTTGATGAAAATCTTCCACATGCATCTCAGGTACAACTTGCCACCACCTCTATGCTTCCTCATCTTAAAAATCTCAGAGATACATGCAATCATTCTGATCTTATTTTAGATATTTTTGAATCTGATTCAGAGGAAAATGAGCATGCATATGCTGATCCACAACCAATCCTTGATTTGGATTTGAGTGATGATTCAGTATCCCATGTGGAAAATCAAAGAACAAGGAGCTTAGCTGATATATATGAAGTCCCTCATGCACTCTCAGCTACAAGGAATCCTCTTTGGGAAGTAGCCATGGATGAGGAGTACAACTCCCTCATTACAAACCAAACTTGGGATTTGGTTCCACTTCCTTCCAATCGCAAGCTTGTCAGATGTAAATGGGTCTATAGGACAAAGAAATCAGCAGATGTACATGTGAGCAGATACAAAGCATGGTTGGTCGACAAAGGTTTTCAAAAAGTTCATGGCATTGACTATGATGAGACTTTTACTCCAGTGGCAAAAATGGACTCCATTCAATTGGCTCTTGCCATTGCAGCATCAAGAAGGTGGGAGGTTCATCACATGGATGTGAAGAATGCATTTCTTCACAGTGATCTTGAGGAGGAGATCTACATGGAGCAGCCACAAGGGTATATACAAAATTCCTCATTGGTATGTAAACTCAAGAAGTCACTCTATGGCCTTAAGCAGGCACCTAGAGCTTGGTATGCTAAAATGGATTCTTATCTTCTGTCTCAAAATTTCATACGATGCAAATCTGATCCAAATGTTTATATGCTAAGAACATCTGATTCTTTGTTGCTCATAGTACTCTATGTAGATGATCTACTAATAACAGGTGATTCACCCACCCCCATTGCTGCAATTAAAACCATTTTGCATGATAGATTTTCTATGACAGACATGGGTCTCCTAAATTTTTTTCTTGGCCTTGAAATCAGCCAGAATCAATCAGGAATCACAGTTGCTCAATCCAAGTATGCACGAGATCTCTTGGTTCGGTTTCACATTACTGAATGCAAGTCAACTGTCACACCTTTCCTATCAGGGGTCAAGCTTGAAGATGGCAAGGATACACCATTGGTTGATTGCACACGCTACCGTCAACTTGTGGGGAGTCTTATTTATCTCACTCACACTCGTCCAGATCTCTCATATGCAGTGGGGGTTGTTTCTAGATACATGCAAGAGCCACATGAGCTACATTGGAAGGCTGCCAAGCGTATACTTCTCTATGTCCAGGGAACCATTTGCTATGGGATTCATTATTCAACAAGTTATACTTTGGATCTCATTGGCTACACTGATTTTGACTGGGCTGGTGATAACATTGATCACAAGTCCACTTCAGGATATGTTCTTAGTTTGGGATCAGGGCCCATTTGTTGGTCAAGTAAGAAGCAATCTACCATTGTTTTATCATCAACAGAGGCTGAATATAGAGGTGTAGTCAATGCTACCATTCAAGTCGTTTGGCTGCAACACTTCCTAACTAAGCTTGGTATCCTCTTTCATCATCTGACTGTCATTTTGTGTGACAATCAAAGTACACTAAAGGTTTGTAGAGATCCCATACAACAACAATGGACCAAACACATCGAGATCCACATGCACTTCATCTGTGAATTGATACATGATGGAGTCATCGACTTGCAATACTCTGCCACTTCTGAATAGATTGCTGACATCTTCATGAAGACATTCACTGAGCAAAAGTTTCATTTCCTATGAGACCTTCTTCGTGTGAAGAACACTGCAACACATTAGCTTCCATGCACACTTAGTGTACTTTTGAGGGGGGGTTTTATTCCCACAGGGTTTTCCCTATTCCCTCATTTTTTTGTCTCCTTAGTTAGACTTAAGGGGGGGGGGTGTTAGCGCTACTTATTCCTAGTTATCTCCGCCTCTTACACCGGTTAACTCTGCTGTGCATAAATAACAGATGATCTTGGATCTAACAATTGCATGCTTCCGCTAATGAATGCTCTCTAACTGTTGCATGTGCATGAGTTAAGCTAACAAAGGAGGTTTAGATAATGTAAGATTAACGCATCTTTGAAGTCAATGAAAAATTCTAAGTTTTTTTTCAAGAAGCTACTCTATTTTTTTTTCTCTTCTCTGTTTTTCAATCTGCAAGTTTTCAATCTAATACTGCTTTTCCAGCAAGATCTATAATTTATTTTATAGATTCCACTACAATTTTACACATACTAATTCATCCAACCCATCACCTTATCATAGCCTATAGCTTGGTCTTCTATATAGGCTATCATGTTGTCCCTATGCTCAATAATAACTCTAATATCAGGCCAAGTCACTGCTCCTTTGTCAATATCTCTTCTTATGATCTGCACTAATCCTATCTTGATCAGTATCCATGCCAGCACTCGATAATCACTCTCTTTCAGTGCATCAGGAAAATCTCCAGGACTATAACTCTCTTCAAAGGTTTTAGGCTCTGCCTCATACCCAGGGGGTATTGTCATTGTGTATGGTATGTTTGGTTATAGTTGAAGACATGGAATACAAAGGGAATGGAGCGAGATGTTTTTATGCTGGGGCATTATAAGAATATTTATAGGGTTTTTGGAGGAAGCTTTCTAGCTAATAAAATATTTGGTGGAAAGAGTCATAGGATTATAATGTCAAGTCAATAGAAGTTTACCCCTCTTCCCATTGCCCAGTCTGATAAAGGAATAGTACAAGTACTGACACTGCCAGCTCATCAACGTGGAAAATGGATGTAGTCGGTGGCCATTGAAATAGGATAAATGAATGGGATTTAGCATTCTTTCATTTGTTGTTTTATTAAGTGTATCCCATCATAATATAAACAATCGATTTAAAAAAGATAGCAATTTCTGTCCGTTTAATAAGTGACCACCAGTCTTGCAGCATTCTCATTATTATAATACATTGCAATAGTCTATTTCTGTCAGTTCATAAACGTGGAAAATGGAGGTAAATCGAGGGACCACCAGTCTTGCATCAATCTCATATTTGAAGCAAAATCAAAGTCATTTGGTTTTACCTAAATTTTGTCACTCTTTATACATGGGGAGTCTAAGGTGGTCCATTATGTTTTAAGAAAGGGGGAAATGAATGAAATTGGAAAGTTCTTATTACATCCATATTTGTTTTGTGATGTTTTGGTGAGAGATATTCTGGATTTTTATGATAGTTTTTGTTATTTCATAATTGCATCTTGAAAAGTTTAGAGGAAGAGGGCCCATACTTCAAAAACCCTAATTTTTAGGTAATATGGCATTTAGATAACATTCCCTCATAACATTATTTCTTAAATGTAGGTGTTTATAATCTACTCGTTAACATTTTGTAAACATCTCTTAAGACTTCTCTTTAAAATTTTACATAGAATATAGAAAAAATAATGTAGAGATGTTATTTTTCTTTTTTTATGGGTATTAAATTTGGGTGAAATATGCACATGGGGTCTCTATTCCGCACCCCGTCTCCTCCCCCTTATGTAGGTGTTTAGTGATCTTCTCATTAGAGTTTGTCAACAATTCTTAAGACTTGTCTTCAAAATTACATTTAAGATCTATAACAAAATATATAGAGATTTTTTATTCATTTTTTAGTATTAAATTTAGGGAAAATATATACACAAGGTAATTAAAAATTGTCAATTCCTCACCAAAGAAACTGATTTAATATTTTGGTGGTTGTTTACATTTATAATAAAATTGATCTGTGTATTAGGAAACCACTCTTATTTATAGTGTGTAAGAATACATAGACAAAATTATTGTCTCTAATGACTATAGATCATAAGAAGAAATTGAACTTAAATTTTATAATATGCTTTTTAATAATGGATATTAATATTATTTTCATTCCGCTTATGGTATTTAAATTTTAATTTATTTAAAACATTTTCAGTAATCCTTTGTACACCAAATAGGGACAATAAAATATTATTTTTTTCCTTAAGTTTTTTTTGGCATTTTGATTGAAAGTTTAATTTATTGATTATCTTCTAATAATGATAGATCTATAATTAAAGCATTCACATTAGGAAATATTGGTAGATTTAATCTAAGAAACTTCCATATGAAGCTCTTATATTCTAATATTACTTCACACTATTTTACGGTTAAAAGTGGAAAAATTACAAATAAAATGCAAAGGAAAAACATGATGCACCAATATAGTTTGATATAATGGAAGATAGAAAAATAAAATATTTATTCATTGATTTTTGTATATATCTAAATTTGCTCACTTCATTTATTGTCATTAATATTATTATTAAATGGCATTAATTTTATATATCCCATCTAATCTTAGTTTTGTCTTAATTTTGTGACATTATCACCATTACTAGGCATTTTATATTATCCCCTTCGTCATTATTCATCCACTAACCTTATTCCTCACCCATAGATTAATTAATTCATCTAATCCCCTATTATCCACTAACTGATCCCATTTAGCAATTATATTAAAATTTGACATTATAATCCCACCTATCCTAGTCTTTTCCTTGTCTCTCCTACATCCCTAGTCCTTAATCACATATCTAATCACCCATATTAATAATTTACTAGTCTTGTTTATCCCCTAATAGATTCCAAAATTTTCTAATTTTCTAATTCTCTCTATCTTAGCCCTGCCTCTCTACAAGCCTCTAATTGTAGAGGCTTCCAAAGAATTTTTAATTCTTTTTTAATCCTCCCTCCATTGCATATTTAAACAACTCCAGTCTTCTATTGAGACTAACTATGAATCCATTAAACTTCCATGTCAATATAATCTATGAATCCATGTAATCTATACCTCTTGATCAGGCCAACATCATGCTAAAATTCTGAGTCTACTTGTAAGCAAATCCATAATCCATAATCATTTAGTCTTTTTATTATTTGAATATTAATTTAGAACATTTAGCTTTAGTGTAGAATGTTTTTTTATATGTTTATTTTATAGTATTTTGATCTAGTGGTTCTTAATTTTAATGGTAGACTGTAGATTTAATTATTTTTGATATAGTTTGCATTATCAAAACCTATTGTTCAAATTTATCATCTCACATTTGGCAATCACAATGGGAGCCCTCTTCTTGAGCTGACAGTTTATTTTTTGATTGTGTTTTCTTAAGGTTGTAGGTCAGATTAGAATAATATTAGTCTTCAAAATCTTCAAATTCTCACATCACAGTCAAAGTGTGATATTACACTGATAACTATGATTTTGCATATATTAGTTGTTGTTTTTCTATCCACCTAGACTTTACTGCTAATAATTAGATTTTATTGGTAATTTTATGACCTTTTATGTATCACCTCTCAACATAGGCAATTTTGACAATCAATTTTGGTTTTGCATGTCATGTTGCATTTTTTACATAATACTGTATAGAGGGCAAATACTAGCCATTTTGCCTTCTTGTTTGTTTTTTTACTCTCAACTAACATTGTGGTGTTGCAAGGAATAGAAAAAAAGTTTTAGTTTCCCTATAATAACTTAAAAAAGGAATATCAAAAAATTCTAATGTTTAAACTTTCAACATATAAATATGTAGGAACGAGACAATGCACTGACATATGTAGGATCGTTCTACATACACTAAATTTATTACATGGTTTCAACTAAATTCAAGAATGTATTTGTTTGATAGAAAGATGGGAAATGAATGGAATCTAGCAGTGCTTGCTAGCTAATACATGTCTTGACAATCAATAGAATACATCATGAGATTGTAATAAGTGAGGATATCAATGGAAAAAGTCACATGATTATAACAAGGGTTATTTATACATTGTGAATTTTCAGTCTTCTTGTGGTAATTAAAACCATAAATGGATTAATTACTGAAGTATTGAAAAATAATAACAAGTCTTTATCATTGATTTTGGCCATGGAGATGCATCATTTAAGAATGGGGGACATGAAATGACAAGAAAGCAATAAATCATGTGGAAATTTTCTTCTTGCAGGCGAGATAAGATATTCTTGGATTAACATTTGGAAAATAATATGAAAATAACTATAAACATTGTAATATTATATTTTAATTACCAATGTGTTCCCTCTCACCTTCACCTCCACCATCACCAAGGGGATTATTTTTTATTTTAAAATTGAAAATTTTAAAGCTTAGTTTGGCTATTTTATTTATAAATTTTAATAGAAATTATTAACTCTTTTGTATATAAACCAAGTGTCCCTTCCTAATACGTAATTATTAAGATTTTTCCTATAAGGTATTAAATTTGAAAATTAATATCATTATGATATTATAGATTCGAAGTCTATCTTGAACTTGATGATCATAAGGCCTTTTATATATAGTAATACAATTCATGAAATAGTAGACATGTTTTCTTCTTTCACTATATTTTTATTTTTACATGAAAGGCATTTATACTAGAAAGACGACACCAAATATTCATCTACAAATCTTTGGTGGTCATTCTTGTCAATGTTTGGCATCACACACATCTGATAGTAATATCAACATTGTGCGTCTTATTAAAAAGATTGTGTGAAATATCCTGGTATCTAAACATCAAAGTTTACTATGATTTATGGGTCAATAAGTTTATGATGGCATCATGGTGACAAATTGATAATAAAGGAAGGGTCGACCAATAATGAATAAGAAGATAATGTTTAACATGGCATGTACATTTTCTAAGTAAAACTCAATAAACGTATCTTAAGATTTATTATTATTATTATTTTAATTTTGAGTTGATTAATTCAAAAAAATTATTAATAATTTAATTAAAATTAAATTAGAAGTTTTGAAAATAATTGTATACCTATTTATCATATGGAACATTTTTTATCACCAACTAGAGTCCATCATCAATAGTTTAACATTCTAATCTACAGCCTTCCATTTTAAAAGTCTCAATTCCCTTTCATCTATTATTTAAATATTTTGGCTATAGTGCATCTTATGGTTAGTGAGTTTTAAGAAATACATATTGTGTAAAAGGATGAGTTTTAGAAGGTGTTGTATGATGTTCATGCCTTCAGTTGTATGCACAAAGCCTTTAACATTTTTGTTTTACTTCTAAAATTTCAATAAATATATTAATTAAAGCAAAACATCAAAAGATGGCAATGATCAAAGTGTTAAAGGAAAAAGAGCTTCATTGGAATATCATGTAAATGGAAAACAATTAACTTCCTAGAATCAACCCTTTCATTTCTGAATTTTATAATTCTCATGGAATTTTATTGGCCCTAAATTATTTTACGTTTACGAAAAATATTTCAAAAAATGATCATAATAAACATCATTAACCAATGGAATATAATTTTTTTTTGTTATTTATAAAAAGACCCTATATCAATTACCAACTAGAGACACATCATGACATTCAATGTTTTTTACAATATTTTTTTGAATGCCTTCTACTTAAAAATTTAACTCCTTCCTACAATAATCAAAATTATTCATATTTGTTATATTATTTAAACTAATATTGTAGTTTGGAAAGGTATGGAATGGGCTCAAAATTTTAGACAAATGGTTATTTTTTATCTAGATTTATTTGAGAATTCCTACAATATAATTGATAGCAGTAGATAAACCTTAATTTGCATCACCGTTTAAATCAGAATTGAGATGGAAAATAGTTATAAAATATAAACAAAAATTCTCTAACATATTGTTTTGGGTAATGAAATTTAAAATCATACTAGGCCTATTGCACCATCCTAGGATTCTTACCTTCTTCGAGAAGTTGAGGATGAATAGGGTCTTGTTCTAGCCATTGTTTGTATCAATGGGAGGAAAAAAATTGAAGTCTCTAAAAAAGGCATTTGAATCCATCGACATGAAAATGTCACATTACAAATGAATTTATATTCATCAGTCATTAAACACACCAAAATCATATTCTAACGAACTTCTTATTCTATATTAGTGAAGCATACCACACCTCACTGCCAAATTGAAAATTGAAGTTTATAAAAATGGCATATCAATCCATCAACATAAAAAACATGTTATAGATGAATTTATCTTCATCAACCATAAAATACAACTAAATCACATCTCATTTAACCCTTTGTGGTATATCAACGAAGCATACCACACCTTTCTACCAAATGCACTAGGTTAATTCAATCCCAACACTGAGTTCACATTTTCCACCATAAATTTTGAAATGCATAATTATAAAAAGGTTTTAACATCCACCCATAAACTAATTTCATGGAATGGTATCATTGTTGGTTACTCATGTAAAAACAACAAATGGAGATAAACCTTGGCTCCTTTTTATAACATAGTTTCACCAAAATTATCTTGAAATAAAGATTGTTATTAAATATTTCGAAGATGGATTCTATTTTCATCTCTCTAATATAATATAATATTATTAATTATATTATTAAACAATATTTATATTATATAATGCCAATTTTAATTCTATATAATAATATTAGGATATTTATTTATTTAATAAAGTTTTCTCTGTAAAAGTTTAAGTAGCATGAATGTAATTAAAATCATTTCATTCAATTCTAAGCTAAGGGAAAATTATTATTTTGTTCATCTGTTGTCATTTTGTTCAAAACCACTTTATTTAAACATGATCTCATCACATAAAAATTGGTTTTTTCTCAATTTATTATTTTTAATAACCATCTCATAAAACATGAGGTACCTACTCAAATAATTGACCTGAACAAATGTAGCTAATGAATCAATGAGAAATTTTAAAGATGTCCATGAGACCATCAACGTATAGGAACCAATCATCTAATTTGTAAGCCTCTCTATAATAAAATAAGGATGGTTAGTTTAAAATTCATCATACTATTGAGATTTAATATAAAGTGGAAAGAGTCACGGGATTATAATGTCAAGTTGGTACAAGTTTTCCACTCTTCCCACTACCCAGTCTGATAAAGGAATAGTACAAGTACTGACACTACCAGCTCATCAACGTGGAAAATGGATGTAGTCGGTGGCCATGGAAAGAGGGGAAATGAATGGGATTTAGCACTCTTAAATTTTTTGCTTTATTAAGTGTATCCCATCATAAAACATACAATCAATTTAAAAAAGATAGCAATCTCTGTTAGTTTAATAAGGGACCACCAGTCTTGCAATATTCTCATTATTATAATACATCATAATAATTAAATGTAAAATATAATTCCAATGTTCCATAACACATTATATGTTACATAACACATCCCAAGTTTATTAACCAACCATCATGTAATGTGGTATCAAATATAAAACATACAATCGATGGTAGTCTCTATCAATTCATAAATGTAGAAAATGGATGTAAATTATGGGACCACCAGTCTTGCAGAATTCTCATTTTTTCATCAAAATTAAAGTCATTTGGTTTTAGCTAAAAAATTTTAGTCATTATACATGGGAAGTATGAGGTGGTCTTATATGTTGTAAGAGAGAGGGAAATGAATGAAATTGGGAAGTCTGGTAATCACATTCAAATTTATTTTATGATTTTTTGGTGAGAGATGTTCTAGATTTTTATGATAGTTTTGGTTTTTCAAAAGTGCATCTTGAATAATTAGAGGAAGAGGGCCCATACTTAAATAACCCTAAATTTTAGGTAATATGGCATTTAAATAACATTCTTCATAACATTGTTTCTAAAATGTAGGTGTTTGTGATCTACTCGTTAATAATTTTTAAAGATCTCATAAGACTTCTTTATAAAATTCCACTTAAAATATAGAACAAAATATGTAGATATTTTCTTTTTTTTTTTCTTTTTCGGATAAAAAATTTGGGTGACATACGTACATGGGGTCTCTATTCCACACTCCCTCCCCTCCCCCTTATATAGGTGTTTAGTGATTTTCTCATTAGAGTTTGTCAACAATTCCTAAGACTTCTTTTTGAAATTACACCTATGATTTAGAACAAATATGTAGATATATTTCTTCTTCTTTTTTTAGTATTAAATTCAGGTAAATATACACACAAGGTAATTAAAAATCATCATTTCCTCACCAAAAAAATTGATTTAATGTTTTTGTGGTTGTTTACATTTATGATAAAATTGATCTGTGTATAAAAAAACACTCTTGTTTATAGTGTGTAAGAATAGATAATGAAAATTAGTGTCTCTAACAACTATAGATCACAAGAAATTGAACTTAAATTTTATAATATGTTTCTTAATAATGGAAAATACTATTATTGTCATTCCACTTAAAGTATTAAATTTTTAATTTATTTAAAACATTTTGAGTTGTTCTTTGTATACGAAATAGGGACAATAAAATATTAATTTTTTTCCAAAATTTTTATGGCATTTTTCTCAAAAGTTTAATTTATTGATTATTATCTAATAATGATATATCTAAATTCAAAATAATCACAATGGGAAATATAGGTAGATTTAATATAAGAAACTTCTATATGAAGCTCTAATATTCTAATATTACTTGACACTATTTTAAGGTTAAAAGTGGGCAAGAATTATAAATAAAATACAAAGGAATAATGTGAGGCACCAAAATAGTTTGATCTAAGGGAAAATAGAAGAATAAAACTTTTATTCACTTTTTCTTATATACATCTAAATTTGCTCGATTCATTTATTGTCATTAATATTACTATTAGTCAATATTAATTTTATATATCCCACCTAATCTCATTTTCTCTTAATTTTGTCATATTATCACCCTTTATTCATTATTCATCCACTAGCCTTATTCCTACCCCACAAATTAATTAATTCATGTAATCCCCTATTATCCATTAACTAATCCCATTTATCAATTATATTAGAATTTAAAATTATAATCCCACCTTCCCTAGCCTATTCCTTGGCTCTCCTACATCCCTAGTCCCTAATCATCCATATTAATCATTTAATACTCATCTTTATCCCCTAATGGATTCAAGAATTCCCTAATTGTAGAATCCCCTCTTTGTTAGCCATTTCTCTCTACAAGCCTCTCATTCTAGAGGCTTCCAAGAATTTTTTAATTCTTTTTAAATCCTCCCTCCATTACCTATTTAAAAAACTCCAATCTTCCATCAATACTAACTATGAATTCATAAAACCTCCATGACAGTATCATCCATAATTGATTATCCATAATCATTTAGTCCTTTTATTGTTTGAGTAATAATTGAGAACATTTAGTTTTAGAGAAGAATGTTATTTTATATGTTTAATTTATAGCATTTTGATCTGGTGATTCTCAACATTAATATTTGTTTGTAGATTTGGTCATTTTTGATATGGTTTGCATAATCAAAACAGATTGCTCAAATTTATTATCTCACATTTGACAACCATAGCGAGAGTCCTCCTCTTGAGCTGACATGTTGTACTTTGAGTATGTTTGCTTAAGGTTTTAGGTCATATTAGAAGAAGATAGGTCTTTAAAATCTTTAAATTCTCACATCCCATTTGAAGTGCAGTATTGCACTGCAAATTATGATTTTATAGAGGCAATTTTGCATATATTAGCTACGGTTTTGCTTACTGCCTAGACTTGACCACTGAAAATTAGTTTTTCTTAGCGATTTATGATTTTTTATAAAATCAACTCTTTATAGAGGCATTTTTGACAATCAAATGTGATTTATCAAGTCTAGTTGTGTTTTTAATATTATACTGTATAAAGGTCAAATACTAGCCATTTTATTTTCTTGTTGGTTTTTATACCCTCAACTAATCTTGTGGTGTTGTAGGGAATATAGAAAAAAAATTAGTTACCCTTTAATAAGTAAAAATTGTAATATCAAATAATTCTAATGTGTAAACTTTCAACATATAAATATGTAGGAACGAAACAATGTATTGCCATATGTAGGACTATTTTGCCTACACTAAATTTATTACATGCTTTCAACTAAATTAATAAATGTATGTTGTCGATGGAAATATGGGAATGGATGGAGTCTAGCAGTTCTTTCCAACGAATACACATCTTGAAAATCAATGGAAAACATCATGAGATTGTAATAAGTAAGGAAATCAATGGAAAAAGTCATGAGATTATAACAAATAAGGGTTAATTGTGCATTATGCATTGGTAGTATTTTGATGACAAATAAAACCATAGATGGATTAATTAGTCAGGTGTTAATAAATAATAATGAGCCTTTTGCATTAATGGTGGCCATGGGGATGCATCATTAATGAATGGGGGACATGAAATGATAGGAAAGCAATAAATCATGTGAAAATTTTGTCCTTGTAGGTGAGATAAGACATTCTTGTGTTAAAATTTGGTAAATAATATGACAATAACTATAAATATTGAAATATTATCTTGTAATTATCAATCTGGTCCCTGTCACCTTCACCTCTACCATCACCAAGGGGATTATTTCTTTTTGGTTTTAAAATTTAAAATTTTAAAGCCTAGTTGGGTTATTTTATTTGTAGTTTTGAATAGAAATTATGAACTCTTTTATGTTACATTGGAGTTTTCAATCTTAATTTTATATATAAACCAAATGTCCCTTCCCAATAGGTAATTATTAATATGTTTCAAAGTTTTGTAATATTTTTCCTATAAGGTGTTGAATTTGAAAATTAATATCATTATGATATTATAGATTTTAAGTCTATCTTGAAATTGACCATCACAGGGTCATTTATATATTAGTAATACAATTCATGAAATAGTAGACATGTTTTATTCTATCACTATCTTTTTATTTTTATGTGAAAGGCATTTATACTTACAAGATGAAACCAAAGATACATATGTGGATCTTTGGTTGTCATTCTTGTTAGTGTTTGGCATCACACACTTCTGATATTAATATCAACATCACATGTCTTATTAAAAATATTGCATGAAATATCTTGGTATCTGAATGTGAAATTTTACTTTAATTTATGGGTTAATAAATTTATGATGGCATCATGGTGACAATTTGACAATAAACATAGGTTTGACTTATAATGAATAGGAGGAGAATAGGAAGGAATTGACTCCCAATACTAGTTACCACCCCAAATAAATGGATAAATTAAAATTGTGAATAAGTGGGTTGAGGGATATTTTATAAACTATGTAATAGGATAGCAAAATACTTGGATCAAATGAATTTATATGGTGAATAATTTTACAATACCTCACATCAAATATCAATTGGTATGAATCTTTTTAAGGTTTTGTATGGTTATGATGTTCTTTATTTTATTGAATTGGTAATCAGAAATACTAGAATGTTAGGGGAAAGAGATTTGGTCACGATAAATCAATAAATATTGAAGACACTTAATGAAAACCTCCAATGTGCACAAAGTTTATAGAAGTTATATATCGATCAATATCATATTAAAATAAAATTTGAGGTTAGAGACATAATTTTACTAATGTATTGACCCTGTAGATAGTCTTCTCTCAAGAAAAGTGGAGCTGAGAAGCTCAAGCCTCACTTTAATAGCCCTTATTGGTTTAAGTAGAGATTTGGAGAGGTTGTTTATAAGCTTAAGTTTCTTGAGCACAACATGATACATAATGTGTTTCATGTTTCTTGCCTCAAAATAGAACTGGGATACCATATTATCCATTCCATTGAGTTTACTCCTTTAGATGATGAAGGCAAATTGATCTTGGTTCTACAAGCCATCATAAATATCAGGGAGAAGAAAGTAAGAAACACGAGAATAAAAAAATATTTGGTGTGGTGGAAAGATGATAACTATTTTAAAAAATAATTTGGACCTTGTCTCCGCTTAGTGTGAGTGCACAAGTATTTTGTTAATTTTCAAAAAAACAAGTACATATGGGTGCCTTTACTCTGTTAACCCTTTTACATTGCATACATGGATTATATAGAGTTTTACCCATGACGGATAAAACAAACTAATCCTATAACCAACTATTTATGGGAAAACAACCCGTAAAGTAGTTTTAATTAATTAACTAAAAAATATAAAACTACCTAAAACTGAAAATAAGTAACTTTATTTTATGGGGATGTCTTTATTAAAAAGATGCATTCCCCCTTAACAATAATTATTTATTAGTCTACCAAAAATGTAACCTAATGTTAAGACTTTGGAACAAGTCTTAACAAACCCCCCTATGATCTAAAGTTAGTTCTTTGGACACATACCAAGCATTTTTATAAAATTTTCAAATTTGATTGTGTCAAGGGGTTTTGCGAAGACATCAGTTGTCTCATTGACAGTTGAGCAATATATTGGATCAAGAGCTTTCTTTGCCACCAACATTCATAGATAATGTTATTTGACATCTATATGTTTTTTTTTGGCATGAAATAAAGGATTATTGGACATCTTGATTGCACTTTGATTACCAATGTATAACTATGTAGGAACAAACTGAGAAACCTAAAGATCTTCAAGAAAATGACGTAGGCAAACAATTTCTCTGGAAGCATCCCATGCTAAAATATACTCTAATTTTGCTGGTGAATTTATCATTGTATCCTTCTTATTACAACACCAAGCAATGGCAGTTGAACCCATATGCATACTGTATCCTATCCTTAACACTCTATCATCTTCACATCTGCCAAAATCTACATCACAATATTGAACAAGTTTAAATTTATTGTTGTGGTGTTATTCAAGGCCATATGTTTTCATTCCCTGAAGGTAACGAAGTACTCATTTTTCTACATGCCAATGAATTTCTCTATGCTCATGCATAAACCTAGATAACATTCCAACTAAAAATGAAATATCGGGCCTAGTAATAATCAAGTATATCAAACCTCCCACTAATTGCCTATATGTGGTGCCATAAAAAAAAGGCACTCCTATAATCTTTAGACAATTTCAAATTACTTTCTATGGGAGTGAGGTTAGGTTTGCAATCACTCATGCCAAACCTATCTAATAACTTAGAAATATACTTAGTTTGTGAAATGAAAATACTATGCTCTTTTTCAGTTACCTCTATGCCTAAATAGTAGTGAAGAAGTCCAAGATCTATCATCTCAAACCCATCTTTTAATTCCTTCTTCACATACTTGTTATGGTTTTCATCATTACCTATGATAAACAAGTCATCGACATAGAGAACAAGTATCACCATTTTCTTACCCTGCACTTGAAAATAGAGAGTATCATTAGATTCAATGCGATGAAAACCAATGGATTTCAAGTATGAATCCATTTTGTCATACCAAGCCCTAGGTGCCTATTTGATCCCATACAATGCTTTTATCAATTTTCACACTTTATGTTTGGCACCCACCTATTCAAAACCCCGAGGTTGTTTCATATATACTTATTCCTATAAATCACCATTTAGAAAAGCACTTCTAACACCTAATTCATGTACTTTCCAACCATTTTGTGCTACTAAGACAAGTACCATACAAATAGTGTGCCATTTCGCAGTTGGTGCAAATGTTTCCTCATAGTCAATACCTTCATGTTGTGCATATCCTTTTGAAACAAGTCTTGCTTTATGTTTATCAATGGAGCCATCTAATTTATACTTAGTCCTATAAACCCATTTACATCTGATGGGTTTAACATGTGGAAGAGGATCAACTAAAACCCATGTATTATTGCTAAGTATGGAATCATACTCACATTTCATTGCCTATAGCCAAACATGTTTAGTAGATGCCTCCTAAAAAGTGGATGGCTTAGAGGAAGAAGTAGTAACAACCATAGCATAGTTTACCTATTTTTGAGAATTTTTGGGCCCTATTAAACAAACTTCATCTGCTTTCAAGTCAAAAAAAGTAATTTGAGCCCATTTTGGATACTTAGTCAAATTATTCAAATCATGGACTCCAGAATTATCATTATGTGCATCATTTAAAGGGGGACTTAGAGAATTTTAAACAATTTCTAGGTCATCAACCTATGAACTTTTAGATGGAGAGGAAAGTGAAGGAATTTAAGTCTCATACCATAACTTTGATGAGTTATCCCCATTATTCAAACCCTTATCTCTTTTTGTATTTTTCCTCTCTAATCTATCAAGTTGAGAATCAATCTCTACAGTGTTCATAGTCCCAAACTCATCAAATATTACATCTTCACTCACTATGAATTTGCTTGTATCCTGTGCAAGCAAACAAAAACCCATTTTATCTTTAGAATAACCAATAAAGATGCATTTTTGACTTCGTGGTTCCAACTTAGTTCTATGTTTATTAGGAACCAAATCAAAACAAAGACATCCAAACACTTTCAAGTGTTTAACCTTTGGTTTAAACCCATACCATGCCTCATATGGAGTTTGTCTAAAAAGTGTAACTATGGGGCATGTTTCTCAAATACACTGCAGTACCAATGGCTTCTACCCAAAACTTATCATCTAGTTGTTTATAGTGCAACATGGCACATGTTATGCCCTCTAAATTTCTATTCATCTATTTAGATACTCTATTTTGCTGTGGAGTATAAGCATTACTATATTGTCGATGAATACCATGTTCTCAACAATAATCTAAAAATTCATTTGAGGTATCTCACCTCCATTATCTGAATGAAGAGTAACCAAATGTGAACCTATTTATTTTTTAACTAAGTGTAACCAATAAACAAACTTAGCGAAAACTTTAGATTTTTTTTCATAAAAAATACCCAAGTCATCCGAGAAAAGTCGTCAATAAACAAGACAAAGTATCTACACCCACCAATGGATGACTTTTTCATGTCACATACATCACTATGAACTAACTACAAACATTTGTTAGCTCTCCAGGATGACTATTTAGGAAAATTTTCCTGATTTTATTTTACCAAAAGACATGACTCAGAAAGAATACTATCTTTGCAAAAAGTGGGCAACCCACTCACCATACCATATCTCTACAAATTCATTAAAGAGTGGATATTCAAATGTCCATAGTGGAGATGCCATAAACACTGTGTAGACATAGTACCTGTACCTGTGTCAACAACTTCAGTAAGTTCTATAGTGGGAGGAAGCACTTTATAATGCAATCTAACCAAGTTTCCATCTTCATACCCTGTATACATTGTTTAATAATCATCTTTCACTGAACTGATGTAAATGAGCCAATTTTAAAGCACAATTTGATAACCTTTCTTTCGAATAGTTACCAAAGAAAGTAAGTGTTTCTTCAATGTGGGAACATACCAAACGTCCTCCAAGTATTTTATAGACCCTTTAGGAAGAAGAATCTGAATAGATCCAAGTCTTAGTGGTGTATGTATAGACTTATCTGCTAAGGCAACTGGAGAGAGAGAGAAGATTCCTTAAAATACCAAAATAAATCTCTCTTAAATGTCATGTGTTTGGTTGCTCTTGTGTCTAAAACCCATACATCTATGAGCTCATCTCTAGCCTCATATTCAATATGATCAATGTGCCCCAAAGTAGTGATTACAGATTCATGGGAAACATTACTAGACTCATCATAGTCATGATCAACAATGATCAATATACTGAGCAGATTTAGTCATTTTTTGTGGCCTCTAAATTTTATCAAAAGGAATCCTACATTGTGAGGCAATGTGACCAAATTTTCAACATCTATAACACTGAATGTCTGATCTACCTCAACCTTTGCCCTTGTATGAATTGTGACCACATCCTCGATCACTTATTTTATGTGATTGGTTAGATTTTTGGTTATTTGAATAATTGCTACCTCTTTTTTGATATCTACCTCCTTTGTAACCTTGACCCCCTTTATAATTGTTTCCTCTATTATTTTAATGCCCAAATGAAAATGAAGTAGGCTTTGACTCTAAAACATGGGCTTCTTCAGTTTTCTTAGATTTATTAGGTAGAGAGAGGTCATGTTGGATGAGCAACACATCCAACTTATCAAAGGTGATGCCTGTGATCTTGTCCAAGACATGCAACATTAAATAAAATTCCTATAGGACTTAGGTAGTCCTTTCAAAGCAGCATTGACTATGAGGTCATCATCTAGTTTTCCAAACCTAGCCTTAGTGTACTCAGTAGTGATATTTTTCAACTTAGACATATATTCTCCCATATCCCCATCTTAATCTAATGAAAAAATAAACAACTGCATATGAATATCTATCTTCTTATGTTTAGGTTTCTTATCATACAAATCTGACAATTTTTTCCATGCAATGTAACTATGAGGAGAATTTTCAATATGAACATAAGTATCACTAGTACAAAAACATTTAATGAGAGCTAAGGCCTTAGAATCACACAAATTGAATACATCTAATTTAGCTTGTTTTGTTGGTAATGTGGGATTTTCATTCTTGACAATATCCCATAACTCATTAAAAACTAGTGAAGCCTCCATCAATCGTTTCCAATCAGAATAATTGGAAATTGTTAATCTATTACCATCTGAAAACAAATTTTGAATCTTCAACATCTTGAAATAAAAGCAAGTGTAGTAGAGAAAGGTGTGACAAAATACAAAAGAGATGAAACAAATATCACACTCACTGCACAAGACACTACTTCTATGGGGTTTTTCACATAACTTCCGAGTAGAGCAAAAAAGAAAAAATAAGAATTTTTGATGGGTTTTACACTTAACCTCACAAAAAATCAATGATTACACCCTTATTTTTCTAAATTACATTCTTATTCCACCAATTACACCCTTATAACACCACAACAATGTAAAAGAAATAGAATTTAATTCCCCATTTTTGATTTTTAAAATAACACAATGCAATAAGTATGCGCTTCACAACTTTCAAGGCATACAAAAAGTGGATTTAAAAGGAAATATTCCTTTAAAAAAAGTATATTCTAAAGAAATTTCTTCAAAAAAGAAGGGATTTGAACCCTTGACCTCCTCCTTGCAAGCTTCTTTACAAAATAAGCTTAACCAATTGCTCTAAGAGCATTTTCAAAATATAACACTGAAAAACATGTACTTATGCTGGATTTTGTCTATGAGGGAAAATAATTTTCTTTTTACATGTATGTAAATAAATCCAAACATTTTCTATTTTTAATCTTCTCTTCCAAGCTTTTTCACATGGGACCCATCCAATACAAATTTTTTGATATCAAACTTTAGAAAGATGAAAAAAATTTATTTTACTGATTTTGAACCTATGCCATGTTTGCCTGGGATGCCATGGCTGCTCTTGGAAATGTTTACTGCACCTTCTCTCACTCCTAGAGGTCGTATAAATCTGTATAGGTAGTGTAAAAAAGATTTTGGCTGAGATTTAGCAAATTTTAAAGTATTTATTGCTAGAAATGGATTCAAATTATAGCCAAGGCATTGGAACGCTATACCATAGGCTGTACAAATTAATTTTTTAAAGATTTTCCTTTGAGAATTAAAAAATAAGGGTTTTAACCAGTTTAGTAGGTGTTTATGGATTCAAAAGGGCTAAGAATGAATTGAATCAACAATGGTAGTGATGGATGAAAAATATGAAGTTTTTTTACAATGCAAATAGGCCGTACAAGTTCATTTTTGCAAAAAATAATGAATTTAATAACTTTAAAATGCTAAAAAAAATATTTTTAATGCCAAATGAAAAAAAAAAGAAAAAAATGGGGGGTTTGAACACAATAAAATAAAGTATGAATGGCCAAAATGACCAGATGGTGGTATATGGGAAATACACAGGTTTAAATGTAAAAAATAATTAAATAATTAAAATAATTTAATAAATTTTCAAATTTTTGACACGATATTTAAACCAAAAAAATACTTTTATTATATGGCATACCTTATTTCATGCCATTTGATTTCACGTGAATTCAACTTTTCACCTTGCCTTCCTTTCAAATTCACCAATGCTACAAAAATTCACCGTGTTAGACAAAACCATGCTCTGATACCACTGATAACTCCTTTAACAAATAATTTAAACCTTGTCCCTGCTTAGTGCGAGTGCAAATGTATTTTATTATTTTTTTAGAAAACAAGTACATAAGGGTGCCTTTAATCTGTTAACCTTTTTACATTACATACATGGATTATATAGAGTTTTACCCATGACCGGTAAAACCAACTAATCCTATAACCAACTATTTATGGGAAAACAACCCGCAAGGTAGTTCTAATTAATTAACTCAAAAATATAAAACTACCTAAAACTAAAACTAAGTAACTTTATTTTATGGGAGTGTCTTTATTAAAAAGATGCATGCCCCATTAACAATAATTATTTATTAGTCTACCAAAAATCTAACCTAATGTTAAGACTTTGGAACAAGTCCTAACAAAAGACCTACTCAGACAAAATGATACATAGGAGGGTACATAAATTTTTGAGCATCCTAATCTATAATTTCTTGAGGGCAAACAATTTGGGGAAGGGTGGATTGCAATGTCCCCTTTCCATAATTAAACTAATCAGAAGACCTATTTCTTATTCCTTATTTCTTATGGGATAAGGGATTAAGTATGGAAATAATTTAATAATATTTTTAAGTCATCCTAAATTTAATTTATTTTATAACATGAAAAAAATACTCTTATGTATTATTATTATTATTTTTAAATAGTTCTAGGGTTTTAATAAGGCCCCCAACCCAAAATATTTTTTTTACGTAGAACTGCCCACATATATATACCTAAATACATCATAACCATCAAAAGGCCATCAA
The DNA here is from genome assembly GCA_037957365.1 of Torreya grandis. Lineage (NCBI taxonomy): Eukaryota > Viridiplantae > Streptophyta > Pinopsida > Cupressales > Taxaceae > Torreya > Torreya grandis. Next base: position 81,800 of record JARHVA010004607.1, read on the forward strand.
CAACCAACCAAATAGAAGACCCCAGAGAAGTAAGGAATACATGAAACCATATCCAACAAATAATAAACCAAAACAAGATCAAATAGGACCAAACTAGCTTGACTAGAAAAAAAAATAGAAACCATCCTTAGAGGTTGACACCAACTTGAAACTCATCGTCCAAGTCATCCAGGAAAATCAGCTCACTACCTCTGTAAACATTCTCCTCCATCTCACTCATGACTTCATATTTTATTTGCTTTTTTGGACATTTACCTTGTAGAATATATGTTAAAGAGGTGTTGGCAACAACAAGAGTGTCCAACTTTATTTTTATGATCATAGATTTGTTAAACTAGTGAGGCACTGCAATCTGACCCTTGGAAACCTATTCACCGCATCAACTTGAGTCTTTTCATGGTGGCTTGCTTACAACAGGGAGATTTATCAAATTGAGTTCTGTAACTAAGCCATGGGAGGCACAAAAATAAACTTCCCTTTCATGGGGTCTTGTGAACTTACCTTTATCTTCAAATCTTCCACAAAACCTAAGAGAACCATAAACTAGGTTTTCAACACTCTAAAACCCACCATAGAAACAAGTCTGAGTCCATTGAAACCTAAAAATAATAGATTAGGAAGAGGAGATAAATTTGTATCACAATTTTCTTTACTAACCCTACATGGAGCTCTGACCACACATTGAAAGAGACCACCCATGCCACCACCTCTGAGTCAGAGATCAAAAAAATCAAGTTTGATGCAAATATCATAGTAATCTATGATTTAACCCTATAATGTGTTCATTACAACAAAATATCTTGCCCAAGAACACCCATGATAGCTCCAAAGACATCTTCCATCAACATCCATAATATATGCTTTAGACGGGCTCTCAAGATTGAACTATCAAAAGCCATCTCCCATGCCTAGATTGCACCATAAATGTATGGTGTATTCAAATCAATTTTAGTGATTTTTTCCATAGAAAGATTTAATAACACCAACAACCATTGGAACCAAGAAAAGGCAAGGCAGTGGAAAAACATTCTGATCTAAGTTTTTAAAATGAGCCAAGAGAGCCAAGAAATCATTATGGATGAGGGAAGTCTCAAGACTCGCTCATGCCACATACTACCTCCATCCCTTCTAATAAAATTACCACTATGTCATAAATGCAATTTATTCCCAAACAATCAAAAAATTATGAAGGGGATTTGGCAGGGAATGATGAGATTATGACAAAGAAAAAGCTGGGAAATAGACTTTGCCAAATGACAACTCTGCTAAAATTATCACCCTCTAAACATAATATAATTAATTTGAAATTGATTTTTAACAATATCAATATAAAAATAAATACTAGAGATAATAATTCAACCCAACTTAATTAGGGAAAGGGATGGGAAATCATCCCATGATTACTACACATTATCAACCTTGTAGGGTTCTACTTGGTCAACTCCATAATTTGGTAGAAAATCAGCGGCCATGTTTGCTTCCTAGAAGTAATGATGAAAATCTACATAAGATTAAAACTCCAATTTCATCCAAGTATTTTCCAATATGTTTTCTAAGGGCCAAAAGGTGACTGTTTTCTTTTACATATCCAAAATAATGACCTACGAGTCACCTTCCATGATCAACTTTAGAATGTCATACTAAATTGAGAGATCAATCCCACTCACAAGTGCTTGTGCTTATACTTTATTATTTATCCCATCATGGAATTTCTTGGACATTACTCAAATGAGAGATCTACTTTAATCTTGGATAATACAACCAGCTCCTGAAGCTCCTAGATTCCCCCTAGAGTCTCCATCAAAGTTTAGCTTGAGCCAGCCTGTGGGTGGTGGAATCCAATTTTGTTTTTCAAACATACTCTTTTTTCTAACTACAATTAACCCATTAATAGAGGAAGAAAAGTTTTGGGCACATGTATTTTTTTAATAAGAATGCCCAAACTAGCTATGAATAGTATCCCTAGCCATGGACTGTGGAGTGCCTCATCACATTGAACACAAGTTTCAATCCACTTAAAAACCCTCATCACATTGAACACTGATTTGGTTAGCTCATTGCATGTGGATACTTTTGACGAAGTAATGCATACCTTACCCCTACAGGATTGGAACATGTGACCTCCCTTTTGGAAGTACATGTTCTTCACCATTAGGCCAATTTTAATAATACTTTTAAGTCATCCTAAAGTTAGTTTACTTATAACATCAAAAAAAATACACTTATGTATTATTATTATAATCAGTACAAAACATAATATTTAGTAAGTGGGTCAAAAAGTACTATTTATCAAAAAGTGTTTTAAATGATTTTAGGTTTAGGGTAACTAGAAAAAGGGAAATTATAAAATAAGATTTGGGTTTAAAAAGATATTCATTGTTCATTTTTGGAATCAAAACCCTATTCCAGGTTGAAGTATTTGTGTTCAAAATTTCCATTCGAGGATGACAACCCTTTGGTGTACAAGAATAGAGGATGTAAACCCTCTTACCCATTGATGAGTTTCCATCCAGGGATCATAATTATGCTCACAGATCGAGTTTAAATTAAGCTTTCAATTAACTAGAGGTCATTATCAATTTCTATAATTTTGTGAGGGATTATGAAAGACATATATAAATGTTTAGTGATCTTCAGGGGCTACCATACCTTAGAGATGTTATTGTACAATTGAGGGACACAAATCACTATCTTTACGATAGCTGCACAGGGATTTGTGATGGTTCCAAAGGGTTTTATGGAAATCACCAACCTGGGAGAGTGACACCCTACTTTTTTGGACATCATTCATCTATAATAACTACCTTGTTGCACTCTTATGCTATATTAAATAATTTTTCTATTATAATCTATCTATAAAGGTTTATTATTATTAATTATGTATTATAAAAATTAATCATGGGACATGGTTGGATAGTTTGATTTTTACCAATAATCTAATTTAAAGAATGGCCATATGATTTAGGAGGTGGGTGAGCATGATATGTGTGATTTACCATCGGAGTAGTCTTATTGGTATCATGATTAGAAAATGGCTCACTAAAAATTTTCAATTTAGAATTACCATTTTTTTAGGTTTATGTTCTTGTATCATTTTCCTACTACTCAATCTTGAAAATTTATTTGGTGATACAATTTTTTTGTGATTTCATGTACAAGTTTGCCTAGTATTGTGCTTCTTGTTAGTAGTCCCTCTCAAGAAACTACTAAGGGAATCACTTTTTAATTACTTTTTATTTAATAGAGTCAAAGAGAAATTACAATGTTTTATTTAAAGTTTGAAACATTAATTTTGGCATATTCCTTAGATTAATTTAAGCATATTATTTCACCGTTAATATTTTGTAAATGCTCCTCATTTAATGGCTAAAAAATGGAATAACAAATAATTACAATGTACAAGCTTTGAACATGATATGGAGTGAACAGCTTTTGTTATTTTTCAATTGTGTATTGGCAGTCCTTTGATGGCAATCGAAACCATAGATGAAATAATTTCTCAAGCACTAAAAAATAATAACGAGCCTTTAGCATTGATGGTCACCATGGGGATGCATCATTAATGAGTGAGGGACATAAAATGACAAGAAAATAACAAATCATGTGAAAATTCTGCCCTTATAGGTAAGATAAGACATTCGAGGGGTAACATTTCGTAATATTATGTAGTAATTGTCTTTGTGGCCCATTTCACCTTCACCTTCACCATCACCATCACCATCACCATCACCATCACCATCACCCAAGGGATTATTTTTTGCCCTCACTAGCTAATGGTGGAATAAGGAAGGAACATAGGTCCAGCCTCACTATGTATGCCTTTTTAAAGAGATTGCCCACAACTAGCACTTGCATAAAAATAAATGACAAAGATTAATTTCAAAATTTTAAATATAATTCTTGCCTTTTGGAACATTCGGAACATTAAAAGTAGGAAACAAAATATTTATTTAAAAAGCCTGCACACAGATGGCTTCACATAATGCATACATGCAGAAAAGTAGGAAATAAAATATTAGTGGGTTATTATACATCCTCCCAGACAGGACGGGAAACATTTCCAAGCCTGAGCTTCACATAACTCAGGACCTGTCGCTTGACAAAATCCACATAGGTTTAGGATTATGTCGGCATGAGAAGTAGAAGGAACTCACAGCCTAAGAAACAAAGGATACCAAAACAGTCTCAGGTCATCTCCTGAGGAAAGCACGATGTCGCCTAGAGTGCTTCTAAGGAAAGCCCGTCAAGATTGTAGACCTTAAATCCCATTAGGTGATATATGGCTCTGTCAAATTCGGCCTTTATTCCACCATTAACTAGTATCCAAGTATGAAAGGCAACAAAGGTGTAAGCGGATTCGAGAAGGGCCAACGATGCGTACTCTTGGGCATACTGATTCATCCAACCCATCACCTTATCGTAGCCTGTAGCTTGGTCTTCTGATGCACTGTCATCAGACTGTAAACAACGATATCGATGAAGGCACTGTTCTGAAAATACCATCTAGGTTTGACTATTTTCCATTCACATCCCATGGACATTTCAATATTCATCTCTGCCATTACATGTATATAATGACACAAGGGAGATTCCAAATTCATTACTGTATCTATAGGTCGATGCCCATGGGATTACTCAAAACTTTTAGTCTTTTATTTCTTATCCCATCAATATGCAAAATAATTCGATGCATCTAATGGCCGTCATATCTGGGGAACTCCCCTGACTCAATAACCAATTGAAATATATGCAGACTAGTACACAGAACTGTGTGCTTTGTATAGGACTTTTAACATTTCATTGCGTTCTTATACAAATGCTTGAAATAATTCGGACTTGCATACCTTTGATGTAGCTTAATAACTTTGTCATAGACAGAATTTCTCAAACCTGTTTGCATTTATGAAATCTGTCATACTTCATCCAATTGACTTTGTTATAATGCCAAGAATCATTCCTACTCCACAACGACTATTGAGTTCTCATGCACACTTTGTAACAATACAAAGAAACTCATTAAATAAGAAAACACTATTCTATACCCAAATTATTCAACATACATTACAAAACTTCTCCCTAATATACATTGTTTTTACATATATATGGCTAAAAAGATCATATTCTTTTCTTCTGTACAGACCTACAGGGCTACAATCTTACTTGTGTCTTTCTTTTTTGATAATAAATTCATCCTCAATTTATAACAAAATTATGTTCCATGAATTGCGCCTCTATCCAATAGAATGTCTTTCTTGTGCAGAGACTTGCCTAGGCAGACCCGAGAGTTCACAATATCTTAAACAAATCAAAATGTGCTGGATTGACCATTATAAATGCATTAATTTAATTCTATACATTGTTTCTTACCTTTTTATTATTCATCTCGACTCCATGCCCCTTGTCATTCCATCTTCTATCTTAGCCATTATAGTGGAACCAAGCATGACATCTATGAGACCATCCACGCATTGAGAGAGTATATTATGATCAATCCAAATATCTCTGGAAGTCATTATAGATATACCATCACAATCATAGAGTTCATCAAAAGTCTTCATTCATTGATTAAAATCCAAAACAAGTTATGAAACATATCACAACCCTGTCTTTTCAATATCCTTAGCCTGATTTTTTTAGAGGCTATCCTCTCTTACTTGAATTATTCCTTTTTTTTTTTTGCTTTATGCTTAAATCAAGGTCTTCAATCTTAAAATAGTGTTGACCTTATCTCCTTGAATCTTGCATTATCCTATAAAGACTCAACTACTCATCTAATAAGGGAATTCTTCAACTATGCTTGACTCCATACCATCCTTGGATGATTACAACAATAATAGGATTATTGAAATCCTTTGACAACTAACAAATCCATACAAAACATATTTAGGCCTTTTTTCTCCTCCACATGACAAGTATGAATATTTGAAAATATAACTTGGAGGGATACTTATATAATTTCTTAGGCTAACGCCTATCAAAGGCTTATTCAACTAGTCCTTGCTAGATGCTCCTGCATCATCTTCTATATAGGCTATCATGCTATCCCTATGCTCAATAATAACACTATTATCAGGCCAAGTCACTGCTCCTTTGTCAATATCTCTTCTTATGACCTGCACTGATCCTATCTTGATTAGTACCCATGCCATCACTTGATAATCACTCTCTTTCAGTGCATCAGGAAAATCTCCAAGCCTATAACTCTCTTCAAAGGTTTAGGCTCTGCCTCATACCTAGGGGGTATTGTCATTCTGTATGGTATGTTTGGTTATAGTTGAAGACAGGGAATACAAAGGGAATGGAGCGAGATTTTTTTATGTTGGGGCATTATAAGCATATTTATAGGGTTTTTTGAGGAAGCTTTCCAGCTAGTAAAATATTTGGTGGAAAGAGTCACAGGATTATAATGTCAAGTCGGTACAAGTTTTCCCCTCTTCCCACTGCCCAGTCTGATAAAGGAATAGTACAAGTACTGACACTGCCAGCTCATCAACGTGGAAAATGGATGTAGTTGGTGGCCATGGAAAGAGGGGAAATGAATGGGATTTAGCACTCTTGCATTTGTTGCTTTATTAAGTGTATCCCATCATAATACAAAAAATTGATTTAGAAAAGATAGCAATTTTTGTTAGTTTAATAAGGGACCATCAGTCTTGCAGCATTCTCATTATTATAATACATCGCTATAATTGAGGTAAATTGAGGGACCACTAGTGTTGCAGCATTCTCATTATTATAATACGTTGCAATAGTCTCTCTCTGTCAGTTTATAAACGTGGGAAATGGAGGTAAATTGAGGGACCACCAGTCCTGCAACATTCTCATATTTTAACCAAAATCAAAGTCATTTGGTTTTAGCTTAATTTTGTCACTCTTTACACATGGGGAGTCTAAGGTGGTCCATTATGTTGTAAGAAAGGGGGAAATGAAAGAAATTGGAAACTTCATATTACATCCATATTTGTTTTGTGATGTTTTGGTGAGAGATATTCTGGATTTTTATGATAGTTTTTGTTATTTCATAATTGCATCTTGAAAAGTTAGAGGAAGAGGGCCCATACTTAAAGAACCCTAATTTTTAGGTAATTTTGTATTTACATAGCATTCCCTCACAACATTATTTCTAAAATGTAGGTGTTTATAATCTACTCATTAACATTTTGTAAACATCTCTTTAAAATTTTACATAGAATATAGAAAAAAATATGTAGAGATGTTATTTTTCTTTTTTTATGGGTATTAAATTTGGGTGAAATATGCACATGGGGTCTCTATTCCGCACCCCCTCTCCTCCCTCTTATGTAGGTGTTTAGTGATCTTCTCATTAGAGTTTGTCAACAATTCTTAAGACTTGTCTTTAAAATTACACTTAAGATCTATAACAAAATATATAGAGATTTTTTCTTCATTTTTTAGTATTAAATTTAGGGAAAATATATACACAAGGTAATTAAAAATTGTCAATTCCTCGCCAAAGAAACTGATTTAACATTTTGGTGGTTGTTTGCATTTATAATAAAATTGATCTGTGTATTAGGAAACCACTCTTATTTATAGTGTGTAAGTATAAATAGCCAAAATTATTGTCTCTAATGACTATAGATCATAAGAAGAAATTGAACTTAAATTTTATAATATGCTTCTTAATAATGGATATTAATATTATTGTCATTCCACTTATGGTATTCAAATTTTAATTTGTTTTAAACATTTTCAGTAATACTTTGTATACCAAATAGGGACAAGATTTTTTTTTTTTTTCTTTAAGTTTTTTTTGGCACTTTTATTGAAAGTTTAATTTATTGATTATCTTCTAATAATGATAGATCTATAATTAAAGCAATCACATTAGGAAATATTGGTAGATTTAATCCAAGAAACTTCCATATGAAGCTCTTATATTCTTGATCCAAAACTCGAAAACTTTGGTTGAAAGATAATTTAGAAATAACAACAAAATAATTCAAATATAGCTATCTCTAAAAAGAGATGTTTTATTTATCAAAATTGTAGACCCAAACATATGCTTATCTCTGAGAAGAGATGTTTGATTTCCATTTTAGGCTACATCTTTATTTATACATGTTTTGAAGGTGTGGGGAGGATGTGGAAGGTCACCAATCTTGAGGGAGATGAATTGGTTCGACTTCCATGATTTACAACAATATAGAATTCGAGGAATTACTATTTTTAGAAACTTACTATTTTTAGACTACACTACTAAAATTGAAATTTAGGACACTTCCATTGGGTTTTAGGGGGTCAAACTTCATTGATAAATGATCCATGTCATCTCATGACATTCCCCTCATTATTAGCTTTCCAACGGTTCAAACGGTGAGTCAATTGGAGCTACGGTGCAAAAGTTATGGCTCCCAGAAGTTTCGCCATCAATTGGGGTAGACCCATCACCCGAATTGTCATCTGAATTATTGTCTGGATCAATTCTAATATTACTTGACACTATTTTAAGGTTAAAAGTGTGCAAAAATTAAAAATAAAATGCAAAGGAAAAATGTGATGCACCAAAATAGTTTGATATAAGGGAAGATAGAAAAATAAAATATTTATTCATTGATTTTTGTATATATCTAAATTTGCTCGCTTCATTAATTGTCATTAATATTATTATTAAATGGCATTAATTTTATATATCCCACCTAATCTCAATTTTCTCTTAATTTTGTGACATTATCACCATTTCTAGGCATTTTATATTATCCCCTTCTTCATTATTCATCCACTAACCTTATTCCTAGCCCACAAATTAATTAATTCATCTAATCCCCTATTATCCACTAACTAATCCCATTTATCAATTATATTAAAATTTGACATTATAATCCCACCTACCCTAGTCTATTCCTTGTCTCTCCTACATCCCTAGTCCTTAATCACATATGTAATCACCCATATTAATAATTTACTAGTCTTGTTTATCCCCTAATAGATTCCAAAATTTTCTAATTTTCTAATTCTCTCTATCTTAGCCCTGCCTCTCTACAAGCCTCTAATTGTAGAGGCTTCCAAAGGATTTTTAATTCTTTTTTAATCCTCCCTCCATTGCCTATTTAAACAACTCCAATCTTCTATTGAGACTAACTATGAATCCATAAAACCTCCACGTCAATATAATCTATGAATCCATGTAATCTATACCTCTTGATCAGGCCAACATCATGCTAAAATTTTGAGTCTACTTGTAAGCAAATCCATAATACATAATCATTTAGTATTTTTATTATTTGAATCTTAATTTAGGACATTTAGCTTTAGTGTAGAATGTTGTTTTATATGTTTATTTTATAATATTTTGATCTAGTGGTTCTTAATTTTAATGGTAGACTGTAGATTTAATTATTTTTGATATAGTTTGCATTATCAAAAGCTATTGTTCAAATTTATCATCTCACATTTGGCAATCACAGTGGGAGCCCTCTTCTTGAGCTGTAGTTTATATTTTGATTATGTTTGCTTAAGGTTGTAGGTTAGATTAGAATAAGATTAGTCTTCAAAATCTTCTAATTCTCACATCACATTCGAAGTGTGATATTACACTGATAACTATGATTTTGCATATATTATCTGTTATTTTTCTATCCACCTAGACTTTACTGCTAATAATTAGATTTTATTGGTAATTTTATGACCTTTTATAAATCACCTCTCGACATAGGCAATTTTGACAATCAACTGTGGTCACATCCTTAATCCAAAAGACACGGGAATTAAATTAAAATTCAAATACCATGATTTCATTAATAACATGGTCACATCCTTTATCATCCATAAGAATGTTAAATAAATGGAGTGAAATTTTAGTTAACAACTAACACGATTGCATTGTTGATAACATGATCACATCCCCATTATTTTGCACATAAAAGCATGTCAAAGTTGCACATGAAGGCAAATTTAGCTAGAAGCTTATATTTATTTTTTTATACTTTAAATTTATTTTAGTAACTATAATAAATTAGGCTCACTGAGCATCTGATAGAGTTGGTCTCATAGTTGCATACCTTATGATGTGGAAAATAGTTGTTCAAAATCCAATCAGGTTAGTACTTAGGCATTTTCGAGGTCTAAGTATTAAAATTAAGGAGTTTAAGACATTATTTTTGCAATTGATGTCCATTTTAGGTAAACATATAGTAATTTTAAAGGTTTTTATGCCTTCCAAATTGATTCCTAGTATTTCTAGGAGTATTAGGTTTGTCAAAATTGAAGTTTGGAAACCACTCACTTTGAAATTGATGTAAAGTGATGTGATTGGGGTAGCATAGGTCACATTTATGACTTTCACATGTCAAATTACTACTTTTTTTAATTTCATAGTACATCATCCCTTCCTCATCCCTAATCACTTCTTACTCATGCCTCATCACCCCTAATTACTCTCTCACCAGTATTCATTATCTTTAATCACTTTCTCATTAAACCTCAATATCCCTAGTCATCTCTAATCATTCCATCATCCATAATTAGTCCTTCATTGACCCTCATTATACCTCATCATTCCTAATCACTCCCTCCTCATTGCTCATAAGAAAATTATGTTACTTAACATCTAATAGTGTTGCTCTCATCGTTGTATACTTTATGACATGGAAAATAGTTTTTCAAAATCTAATCTGGTTAGTAATCAGACATTTTTAAGGTTTATATATTAAACCTAGGGATTTTATTACATAATTTTTGTAATTGATGTCTATTTTTGGTAAACATATAGTCAGTTTTAGGTTTTTTTGCCTTTTAAGTTGATTCCTAATATTTATAAGAGTCTTAGGTTTTTCAAAATTGATGTTCAAAAACTACTCATTTTGAACTTGATCCAAAGTGGTGATTGGGGTAGTGTAGGTCATATTGATGACATGCACACATAAAAAAAAACCACTTTATGTTAATTTCACTTATTCATCATCCCTTCCTCATCCTTGCTCACTTCCTACTCATCCCTCATTACCCCTAATCATTCTCTCATCACTCCTCATTCTCCCTAATCACTCCCTCATTGACCCTCACTATCCCTAGTCATCTCTAATCACTCCCTTATCATCTATAATCACTCTTCCATTAACCCTAACTATCCCTCATCATCCCTAATCACTCCCTCACTATCCTTCATCATCCCTAATCACTTTTTCACCATCACTCATTATCCCTAATATCTTCCTCATCCTTATACACTCCCTCCTCATCCTTAATCACTTGCTCATTGATGCTCATTATCTCTCATCATCTCTAATCACTTAAGCTTAGTATTCCTAATCACTCCTTTATTGATTATCACCATCCCTCATCATCCCTAATCACGAGCTCTTGATCCTCATAATCCCTAATCAATATTTTTTCATCTATTTTCATCACTAATCACTCCCTCATTGACCCTCACCATCCCTCATCACTCCATTATTGATCCTCACCATCCCTCACCATCCCTCATCACTCTATCATGGATCCTCACCATCCCTAATTTCTCCCTCATCATTTGATTTAATTATATACTCTAAAGATACCTTTTATTCCAATCATATATTTTTAACCCATTATAATAGAAATTAACTTGGTGTTGTTAATACCCATTTGTGATAGTCAATTTTATTATTGAATGAATTAGATGATCTTCCAAATTTATAGTCAATTAAAATAAGTAATAACGTAAAATACAGTCTAAATTTTAGTTCATCAAATTATCTTTATTTGTTGCTGACTAGATGAAACTTTATTCAGTTTTACCTTTGTTAGTTTGGTTCAAAAGATAAAAATTAAAGACAAATATCTTGTATAAATTTCTAGTTTTGAGAAGATTTGAATTAGATGCAAAGTTATTTAGTGTTTACCATTCCTATATGAATTGAATCTTGGTCAGTTTCACACATGCACTCCTTGTGTGTGTGTACTATGTCTCGAATATTTTATCTTGTATGAAAAATGAGCATTAATTCATGTTATCATAAAAATATGTTTCTAAAAAATGTGAAACACTATTTTAGCATAGTGTAGATGTTCATTCCATGTTTTAGAAATATTGATATGCCATCAAGGTAGATTAAAAAAATGATATAGGTAAAGGGCCTGAGGACGTTGTTCAACATCTTAAAATGAATGAATTCACTACACAAGTTAAAATAAAAAGCATGTTGGTAAATATATGGTTAACCAATTGTAAAATATCACACACCTCTAATGGTGAGATGTCATAAAAGATTTCATCTTTAAAAAGTTTGATTTTGTACACCAAGTAACTCTACTAGGCGATCCATTTCTCAAGGCCTATACTAGACCATACACTAGCGTATGGTTATGTATGATGTATAAATTACAAGTTATATTTTTGAAAATATGGTTTAGGATAAATTAAATTCTTGGAATACTTGTTCTAATCATTTGAAAATTATTTTACACTCTATGGTATGATGACTCAATCAATAGACATAAAAATATAAGGCTTTCAATGTAATTATTCAGATCATAAAATGTTTTCATATGGAAAGCAATTGATTAGTTTCAGCAAATCACGTATATTGCTGATCCTCATGTATTTACTACACATTTTTGGTGCTATGGTGGTCTTACTTGCTTCTTTTTATTTGGCAGATTATCAATTGTAAAAACTTACATAATCTATAATGGGCCAATATTTTATCATAGGTGTTAAATGTCTTTGTTTCAAATTTGCCACCACATAATTTTGATCACTATGTCTTATGTTTTATGCCAACACTCAAATCTCCACTTGTAAGTCCTAACATTGTTAAACCCCAACAAAATACCACCATTAGGGTATTATATGGAGTCCTTAAGGATGAGGAGGGATGGGGAGGAATTGAGTAAAGATAATGAGAGAGTCAATGTAGGTGATAAGGGATGGTGAGGGTCCATGAGAGAGTGATTAGGGATGATGAGGAAGTGATTAGGAATGATGAGGGATGGTGAGGATTAATGAGGGAGTGATTAGTGGTGATGAGTGATGAGGAATGAATGACTAGAGATGATTAGGTATGATGAAGCAATGATTAGGGATGATGAAGATCAATTAGGGAGTGATTTAAGATGATGAAGGAATGATTATAAATAATGAAGAATGGTAAGGGTCAATAATGGAGTGATTAGGGATGAGGAGGTAATGATTAGGGATGCTGAGAGCTATTGAAGGAGTGATTAAAGATGATGAGGGATGGTGAAAGCTAATGAGGGAGTGATTAGGGATGATGAGGGAGTGATTAAAGATGATTAGGGATGGTGAAGGTCAATGAGGGAGTGATGAGGAATGAATAGTGATCTAGGAGGATCTATATTTTTCTCAAAAAAATAAGTATTAAAATCATAGGTTGATCATTGTCATGGCGAAAGGATCATCGAGAGATTTTTGATGGATTTCATGGTTCATAAAATGGAGCCCGTATGCACAAGATATAATATGTGGAAGATTGAACCAAGAATGTAAAAAAATAAGGGTTTAAATGTTGACAAGTAGTGAGTGCTTAATAATCAATGATTTATTTACAAGTGGTGAGAGGAGATTAGACCACATGGTGGGTCTTCAAGCCACCACGTGGATTTCTACCATTCACTATGGTCCAATTTTATATATTATGTAATTAATTAAATTTCATTCCAAATCCCCTCAAAATTCTAAGACCCTCTTTTCACGTGACACCTCATACTTTCTATGTACATGCCATAAGACTCTATGTTCCATGCCATGTTTCATTCCCCAACATCCATGTTCTAACCACCTAAAATCCCATATACTTCCACATACTTTCCACATACCACCACCATTCCCATGAAATACATGGTAATGACAATCACTTGTCAATGTTTACCACAAATTTCATGGCATTTAAATACTTTAAAAAACACCCACATCCCAAATGTGGGATAAAATGATATGCCTCAAGCCCAAAACCATTTTAGTGGGAATCAAACCATACACACACGGATAAAAGGATAAGGGCCTAACCATTGCACCATAGAGCTCAAACATTATATAAAGGGGATGAGTTTATATTTAAAGCATGATTTTACAGTATTATTCCATAGAAGACAAGGCATGTAAAGGATTTTTAGAGACTTTTGGAGTATTTTAATTTGTCTCAGACTTTGTAAATTATTTGAGAGTAATACTCTTGTAAAAGATGATTTTGAAAAAAATGATTTTGAAGACTTATTAATATTGTAAAGCTATTTTTGCTAAAACTAATAAGGGGTGATCCACCATTGGAGTAGATCCATAGATGTAGGCCATTGTGCCAAACTCTGTTATCAAATCACATTTACTATTTTTTGTCGATTTGTGTCTCTTTTATTGATGCACTCTTAATTTTTTTCTATTTTGGATAATTAAAATCTGATTTTAATTTCATAATAATTTTAAAAATTTGATTTTATTAAATCATTAAAATAAGGTTTCAATCCTTTACAAGTGTGTTTTACACTGATATGACACTTGTTTGATTATGATTATGGATCAAATTTTTGGTATTAGAGCAGAATTTGAATTTAACCATGTGGATTAGTAGTGTATGTTGACAAGGTTAAGATCTAGGTGGGGTGAAGGAGAATTAATAAAATATGATCCAGATATTGGATCAAGATGTACTACAAAAATGGGAGATAACTTTGAGTCTAAAGGATCTTTCTGATAATCCTTATTGGAAATGAAGAACATGGTCAAGGAACTTTACCATGAATGATGAATTAAGATGGAGCATGATGGAGGTGGTAAATGTTTTGAGAAACCTTCCTCTTCTTCAGGTGATGGTAATGACAAAAAAGTTGTTGAATCTCTTCCTTCACTAAAGCTAGATATTAAGTTTGAATTTTTGATGTTTAATGGTGAGATTAATGCAAAAAAGCTAGATAACTAGATAAAGCATATTGAAGTATATTACAAGGTCCAGAAGATTTTAGATGATGAGGCTAAAATTCACTTGGCTACTCTTCAAATGGGAGGCATAACTCTTATTTTGTGGGAGAGTAAGTTGAAGGAAAGTGATATTAATATAGGTAACTCAATTTCCACTTGGAGTGAATTTGTTGATACATTCAGAAAGCAATTTTATCCTTTAGGCTATATTTAACAAGCCATGATGGATTGGTAATATTTTAGACAAACTAAAGGCCAAAGTGTTTAAGATTATACACAAGAATTTAGGAAAAAGGCTTTACTTTTGAATATTCCTCTTTATGCACAGGAAACACTGCTTAGGTATATAGGTGGGTTACATAATTACTTGAAACACATGATTATGGTTCTTAGTCCCACTATTTTAGAAGAAGCATGTGTTAAAGCCATTTATTTAAAGGCTAGAAGAAAATAATTTTTTTTTCCTAAAGTTAAAAGTAAGCAATCTAAAGTTCAACATTCTAAGGGGCAAATTCTAGAAAGGGTAAACAAAAATCCACTGTTAATATTCATAGAGAAGAGGGTAAGCCATTTTGCAATCATTGAAATAAAAATCATGATGAGTCTAAGTGTTGGGAATTACATCCTAAGTTAATTCCTTTTAACAAGTTTAAGAAGAAAGATAAGAAATATAATACTGTAGTTCAAGATCTGGGTTCAAACTTTGGGGATGAAACTAAGATCACAGCTATGTGTATGCAGAATTGTTCTTTTCTTTCTAGGACAAAGTCATCTAATGTTGCTTCCTCTTCAAAACAAAAATATGTGCATGATGATAAGAAAATAAATGATTTGTTCCACATTAGGGTTGTTGCAAAACATACTAAGATTGATACTCTATTTGATAGTGGATCACAGGTAATTTTGATTTCTGAAGAGATTGTTAAAAATTTAGGCCTACAAATAAGTCCCCATCTGAAACCCTATCCACTTGGTTGGGTGTGTGATGATGCAAAACTACAAGTAACCAAAACTTGAAAATTAAAATTTATCATCTCATCTAAATTCATGGATGAAGATGATTTGGATGTAGTCCTTCTGGACATATATGGGATTGTTTTAGGAAGTCCTTATCTTTATGATAGATTAGAAGTCTTCTATACGGAGGAAAATAAGTACTTGTTTGTTAAGGATGGAATTAAACATATAGTAAAAGCACATCATGTTAAGATAAGTCCATCCTTGGTTACAATAGGGAAAATGAAAAGACTAGTCAATTCAAGAAAGAATTTTTGTCTCATGTTGATTAAGTCTAAGGAAAAAGAATATTCCTAGGCTATGGAAAATTGTGATCCTAAACATAAGAAAGAATTGGTTAAAATAATTTTCAAATATGATGATGTGCTTTAAGATCCCAAAGGGTTACCCCATAAAAGGGGAGTTCAACAAGAAATTCAATTATTATAGGATTCTCCTCTCCCTAACAGTGTCATGTATAGGTTATTAGTGGTGGAAAACAAGGAAATCAAGAAGCAGGTAATGGAACTTTTGGAAAAGGGTGTTATTCATCCTAGTACATCTATTAGTTTTCCTATCATTTTAGTGCCAAAGAAAGATGCCACATGGTGAATGTGAGTTAATTTTAATGATTTGAAAAAAAATACTATTAAGAATTGTTACCCTCTAGCTCGTATTGATGATTTACTAGATTAGCTAGGAAATGCTATCTATTTCACTAAGTTAGACTTGAAAAGTGGTTATCCTTAGGTTAGGAATAACGATGTTGATATTTGGAAAACAACTTTTAAGACAAAACAAGGATTGTTTGAGTGGCTTGTCATGCCTTTCAGGTTATGTAACACACCAACTACATTCGTGCGATTGATGAATGATGTTTTTAGGCCATTCCTTGATGATTTTATTATAGTATACTTAGATGCTATTTTGATCTTCAGTCAGTCTTGGGAAGATCATGTGATTCATATTAGGAAAGTTATGGATGCATTGAGAAGGGATAAAATTTATTTTAAATTATTTAAATATGAATTTGGGAAGACCTCTTTGGTTTACTTGGGTTATATTGTAGGACATGGTGAATTAAAAATTGACCCTGTAAAGGTGGAGGTTATAGTTAAATGGCCTAAACCTAATAATGTAATTAAGGTTAGAAGTTTTCTTGGTGCAGTATAATATTGGAGGAATTTCATTGCTAATTTCTCACTTATTGCATCACCCTTGCATTATTTGACTAGTATAAAATAGGTCTTTCACTGGGGACACAAGCAGAAAACGTCCTTCGACACTTTAAAGACAAAGATTAGTACTAATTCTATTTTGGCTCTTCTTGATTTGAAATAGCCATTTAAAATCGAGACATATGAAAGTGATTATGATATGGGAGCTATTATGATGCAAGGAAAGAAGCTAATATGCTATCATTTTGAGACCTTCACAGGTGCAGTAAGAAACTATTCAACTTATGATAAAGAATTGTATGCATTGGTTCAAAGTGTTAAGAAGTGGAAACATTACTTGATGGGAAAGGAGAAAGTGATACATACATATCATCAGCCCCTTCAGTATCTTTAGTCACAGGCCAAGCTACACAAATATAGGCATTTCCATTGGATGGTTTCCTGCAACAGTTTCATCTTGTGATTAGGTATAAGAAAGGTATTTAGACTAAAGTTGCTGACATGCTTTCTAGGCCTCCTATGGTGGTTGCATCTATTATTTATAGCATAGTTATTTGACTCATGAAATTTATAAAGAATAGTATGTTGATGATGCTGACTTTAAGAATGTGTATAAAGACTTGATGAATGGAAAATAGGTAGAATAATTATACTATCATGTGTATAATGGACTTTTGTATCATTTGGGTAAACTTTGCATTCCTCAAAATGAAAGGGTGCACATGATTAGGGAAGCACATAATTCTCTTATTTCTAGTCATTTTGGAGTTGGTAAAATGGTTGCACATTTGAAAATGTATTGTTATTAGCCTTGTATGTAGGAAAATGTTACCAAATATATCAAGAGGCATGTTCTTTGTGCCAAAATAAAACCTCGTAATAGGAAACTGGGACTTTACACTCCCTTACCTATTCCTATTCATCCCTGGGAAAGTATTTCCATGGATTTTACAGGGCGTTTGCCTATGTCATGGAGGATACATGATTACTTATATGTGTTAGTGGATAGATTTAGCAAGATGTGTGTTTTGATTCCTTACACTAAGAATATTACAAGGGAAGGTATGACACACTTGTTTTGTCAGCATGCATGGGTTCATTTTGGTTTACCCACTTCTATTATTTCTGATCGAGATTCTCAATTTATTGGGGAATTTTGGTCAACATTGTGTGAATTGATGGACATTCAGTTGAAAAAGAGCATTGCATTTCATCCACAGACTGATGGATAAATAGAGGTTGTAAACCGCACAGTGGTACATTTACTTAGGGGTTATTGTAGTAAACATCCCAAGTTGTGGGATGAGAATTTATGCTATATTCATCATGCTTACAATTGTGCACTTCATTATTCTACTATGAAATATCCTTTTGAAGTTTGTTATGGATATTTGCCTAAATCTCCTCTAGATGTTTGTTATGGACATGATTTAGATGATGATGAACGTAAAGATGCTATTAAATCCAAAAATTTCATTAAAAACATACAACATATACACCAGACTATCTGAGATCAACTAGAAAAAAATTAGGCAAAGTATAAATCAAGATATGACAAACATTGTGTTGATCGCCATTTTGCTATAAGTGATTTGGTATGGCTTCACATCAGTAAGGAAAAGCTAACAGGGGAAGGTAAAATTTTGAAACTAATCTAGTATGGTCATTTTCAAATTACACAAAAGATTGGTAAAAATGCTTTTTGATTGGATTTTCCATCTTATATGTAGATTTATTTAGTTATAAATGTGGAAAATCTAAAACTATATGATCCTTCGATGATTGTAGATCATGAGGAGAGTGTATCTATTCCTTCTATTGATGATTTTGCTCCTGAGTATCTAACAAAACTAAAAGAAGATACAATACTTGAAAAGAAGGTTTAGAATTCAAAAAGGGGAGACGTTGAATATATTTGTGTTGGTCTCAAAGGGATGTACCCAAACAAGGCAAAATAGATGGAATCCTGAATAGTGAGGGAGTAATACCCTCACCTCTTTACCAATTATGTAATTATAGAGCCATAATTTAAATAACATGATCATGTTAATTAAATAATGTGAGTTATTTATTAATGTAAACATAGTATGTAAAATGTCCATGGAATTATCCCCTAACTTTGTGCACTTACACGTAATCTCTAACACATAATGCATAAAAAATATAATCATCATCCACAATTTATATATTATCAAAAGTAATTATGGGACATGGTTGCATAGTTTGAATTTTACCAATAATTCCATGTAAATAATGATCATATGATGTACGAGGTGGGTGAGCATGATATGTGTGATTTACTATAAGAGTAGGCTTATTGGTATCATGATTAGGAAATGGCTCACTAGAAATTTTCAATTCAAAATTATAATTTTTTTTGGCTTATGTTCTTCTATAGCAGCATCAAATTAAATTTAATTTTCATCAGTTATATCCTAAATTAAATTCTTATTTTTGAAACAATGATTTTTATAATGACCATTGCATGCTTTTAAGATTAAGTCAAAGTCATAAACCAACACAAAGCATAGTCTTTTAGGATTCTTGGAAATAGTTTATTTAATAGTTGTCATTGAGAACATAATCAAAACATGATATATGAAAAGATATCAAATGTCTTCATTAGTTATTTATATTTTAAACTATGTTCAGTAAACCCCCACCACCTCATCACCTCCCCCCCCCCCCCCCCCCCCAACCTGCCCCCCATTTTCTGATTTGGTGTCTGTATTTTCATATATTATATTTTTAAAGTCAGTTTTATATTATTTATGTTAATTAAATGTAAATTCCTTTATAAAATAATTACGATTAGTATTTTTAAACACATTATCGATTGAATGTAAATCCTTTGTAAGTTAGAAGATTAAATACCTTTTAATTAGTCTAGAGACACTATCATTTTCCCACTTCTCAATCTTGAAAATTTATTTGGTGATATAGAAATGTTGTGATTCGATGTACAAGTTTGCAAAGTATTGTACTTCTTGTTAGTAGTCCATCTCAAGGAACCATCAATGGAATAACATTTTAATTACTTTTATTTTTATAGAATCAAAGAGCTTGAAACATATATTATGTTAAAAATTACAATGTATTATTTAATGTTTGACACATTAATTTTGGCATATTCCCTAGATGTTATTTAAGCATATTATTTCACCTTTAAGCAGATACAAAAAAATGAATCTACATAATATTAAAAATAAATTAACATTTACTTTTTCCTTCATGATCATTGGATACATCCTTGGAGAATCAACAAGCAAATAAAATAAAATGTTCCAATTATAGATCATAGATCAACTAATGTATCTTAGATCAATGCTTAGAGGTATAGAGTCAGTTTGGTCTAAATTCATGTAAATTAATTAACATATATGATCACACAATTGGGATACCCAACATTGTTATTCACCTTAAGCACAATAGACACTAAGTGTCGAAATCTACATAAAGTCATGCTAGGCACCCCTCTAACTATGCCAAAGAATTTTAATCATTGGCAAACCAAAAATCTTATTAAAAATATATATCTTGTATCTTCTTACATGGAGAAGAGATTTTCAATCTTCCATGAGAAAATACTATTAAAATACCTCCATAATAAAAATTATTGGTACATGTATTTATATTTAGCCTATATTTATTTGTTTAATTGTATTAAAAAACTTAAAAATAATAATTACAATTTTATATTTTTATAATCAAATATGAATAGAAACATAGAGAACCTGCACTCATCCACAAAGATTTATGGTTAGAAAATGCTCCCAACATTGATGATTTGAATTAGGAAGAACTTTCTCAAGTGAAAATTTTAGTGGGATGCACTAAAAAAACATGCGTATGCTAGGACAAATCCTTTTCGGAGTTGTATCAAATTAGGAGGGAAGGTGAATATTCATGAAGACAAAATTGATATGAAAGTTGGTTTATTTTTTTCATGGTATGTTTACACCTATAAATTTTTTTAGATGCACAAATGGAAATGTGAAGATGATCATCTAGAGAAAATAAACAACCACCTTGAGAGAACATGAGATTGTTTGTAGGTAAATCGATGATCATTTTGGATGATCATCTTGACATTCTAAATGATCATATGAAAACTCTATATGATCATATACTACATTGAATGCCTCTACCAACCCACCCACATTAATTTCCACTACTTTTGACATTTCCAAGTTTACCTATAAATAAGATCCTTGTCCTTCATTTTTAACATAGTTTTTGCACTCCACCTCTGTATGACAACCATCCTTTGTAGTCTCTAGCTTCCATCAAGCCTCCATCACGTGCCCCTCACCACTGCAATAATGTATACTACACCAAGAGCCTCTAGAGAAGGAAAAAACTATTTCAAGAATATAATGTGCACCCTGATCCTAAAGCTCCTCCAATGAAAAAACACATACTCAAAATGGATAGATAAATGAAATTTTAAGAGGATTGTTCACATGCTATAGTATGATACAGATAATTTATTTGTTGCTCATTTGTTGTCATCTTTCAACAGATCATCACAAAGATTTGATATCACTATTGATAGTCATTTTATTTCCTTTAGAATTACACATGATAACATCTAAAGATTGATAGGGATACCTCACAATAATGTCAACCCTATCAATACAAAAACCATATTGATGCCTGTGAACAAAAATTCCTAGAATCCCACTATGCCTTTTAGTTGGATGGTATGCATTATGAATAATGCTTTCAAAATTTATGAAGGATTTTCAAGATTATTTAATAATAATAATAATAATAGTAATAATAATAATAATAATAATAATAATAATAATAATAATAATAATAATAATAATAATAATAATAATAATAATAATAATAATAATATATTTTCCTATTTACAACTACCCATATTAAAAGCAAAAGGGAGATAAAAAATGAGTGTGTTACAAATCCTTTTTTGCTTGGCATGATTGAAGTTTTCCAAGCCAGATTAGTTCTATATGGAATACCATCAAACATACCTTTTTAAGCTATTGTGTATATCCTATGTACACTCAACAGAGAATAATTTGATTGGTGTATATCCTATTCATGTCAGAGTGTGATGCATCAGGAGAATGAATTAGACTATTCTTGATGTATAAAAGGAATACCATAGATTTTGAGAGTTATAAACTTAAAGAAATAGAAAATATTATTATTAATTTATGACAAAGAGATGTTCGCCATAATTTGCTTTGGAAAAATTTAGACAGTACCTAGTGTGTCACAAATCTATGGTAAGGCCTAATCACAATGGATTGAAATTATTCCTCAACCAAATAGATATGAAAGATAGGAAAAAAATGGGTAAGTAAACTTCAAGTTTATGATTTTGATATAGATTATATTAAGGGAAAAAAAATATTATAGCTTATTCTTTATCTAAAAAACCAACTCTATTCTCAATTTCTAAAATCTCTATTGATTGGAAGGTTACTATAACAATAGATTATGCAAATAATATCTTTAAAGTTGTTATCATTGAGGATAAAATACAAGATGATAGGTACATGGTGGTAAATGATCTCATCCTTTATAAGGGAATAATTTATCTCATACCTGAATTAAAAAAGAAGCATAAGGTTTGTAGGGTAGTAGATGATACACTATTGGCTAGTCACCTAGGGTATTTCAAGACTTATAAGTGAATTAAGGAAATATTTTTCTAGATAAAACTCAAGGAAAAGTTTCTCCCATAATTATTAGGAAAAATCAAGAAACTATGGCAAAAAATTAGAACTAATTATCCCTAAGGTTTCTAGGGTTTTGTACAAAAATTCAAAGTAAGTCAAGTTCACCAAATGTTTTATTGTTTAAAGAAAATAGGTGTTTAATTCTAAAATAATAAATGGGTCTAAACAATGTAAATCAATGAATAATATGCTTTAATTAAACCTACTAATTTATGTAAATAGATAGTATTTTTTATTTTTCTAAATATAATAAGAAGTGAGAGAAAATAGAACTTAGATTATTCTGGTTGATCTTGACTGAGATAGGGCCTAATAATAGAAAAGCAAGATTTGAAAATAGGCTAGAATAGGTTCCTAAAATTCATTTTTTGGTTGGATAGGAGCATCAAAAGTGGACACACTACTTTTTAGTGCTATAGTCCTATTTTAGCACTGTTGTCCTTAGGCTAAAAGCTTTTTGGGTTCTATTTTACAAGCTTATGTTACTTTGTTTGTGAATTTTTGCGGCCTAGAAGCCTATGGAGCTCATTGTGTGTTTGATTTAGTCTTCAAAACCATTAGGGGATATTTATACTTAAACTTGAATGGAAACTTTAGAAAGAGAGAGAAGGGGTTAGTGTGTAAAGGATACGCTAGATGCACTTCACACCTAGTGTGTGGGCATTTTACCTACATACCAGTATTCTAAAGAGGGATCAAGCTAATGAAGTTCTCCCATTGAAGTGCTTGGTGCAATTGTGTGTAATTTATACAACTAGATGTAAATTTGGATGTACTTTGGATGACTAGGGACTAATATGAATGCTTGAATAGGCTTGAAGTTCTCTTAGAAAGCTATATGCAGAGAATAGGGAAGAGTGCTTGAGTGTACTTGTTTCTTTCCTATAAATGAGTGTTAACCCTTCTAAATGGACTTTGAATGGCCTTTTATAGGTTAATTAATTATCATGGGTTAAATGAACTTGTATTAGGCTGATAGGGAAAAAAATAAGGATTTGGGAAAATTTGACCATTAGAGGTAAAAATACACATGGACAAAAATATCAAAAATAAGATACCCTAGGTTCTAACACTCCTATCCAATTTAGGTGCTATTTTCCTAAGGGGATGAGACCTGGGGGATAGATTTGGGCTTGAAAGGGCTACTTGGGTCTAAAAGAGCTAAGTTTGGAAGGTTATGGATGACTAGGAATTAATGAAAGAATAACATAAAAGGGTTATGTGACCAAGAAGGAGGACCTATGGATTGGGTGTCATTAGCCATACATAATTCATCCAATTTTGTATTTTATATGACTACACATCTAGAGAAAAAATACAACCACTTGGAGAGAGAGCAAGAGACTGTTTGTAGGAAAACAAATGATCATTCTAAATGATCATCTTGACATTCTAAATGATCATATGAACACTCTAAATGATCATATAAATGATCTAAATGGTCATTTAGCATGTATATCTAGATGATCATCTAGAAACTTGATCAGATGCTTGTATATGTTATCCTATTGCATTGAATTCCTCTACCTACCCAGATTAATTTCCACTGATTTTGACATGGTTAGGTTTGCCTATAAACAAGAGCTTGAGCCCTTATTTTTCACATAGTTTTTACACTCTGCATCTTTACGACAACCATCCTTTACAACCTCTCGATTCCACCAAGCTTCCGTCATGTGTCCCTCACCACTATAATAATATCTACTGCCCAAGAGCCTCTAGAGAAGGAAAAACCTATTTCAAGAATCTAATGTGCACCTTGATGTTAAAGCTCCCCCAATGAGAAAACACATACTCATAATGGATAGATAAAAGTAATTTCAAGGAGATTTTTCACATGTCATAGTATGATATAGATAATTTATTTACTGCTCATTTGTTGTCTTCTTTTAATACATCATCACTAAGATTTGATATTACTATCTATAGTCATTTTCATTAATTTGGAATTACACACAATGACATCCACAGATTGATAGGGATACCTCACAAGAATGTCAACCCTATCAATACAAAAACTATATTGATGCCTATGGAAAAAAATACTTGGAATCCGACTATGCCTTTTATTTGGATGGTATGTGTTGTGAATAATGATTTCAAAAGTTATCAAGGATTTTCAAGATTATTTAATAATAATAATAATAATAATAATAATAATAATAATAATAATAATAATAATAATAATATGTTTTCCTATTTATAACCACCCATATTAAAATCAAAAGGGGGATAAAAATTGAGTGTGTTACAAATCCTTTTCTACTTGGCATGATTAAACTTTTCCAAGCTAGATTAGTTCTATAGGGAATACCATCAAACATACCTTTTTAGGCTATTATGTATATCCTATGTACACTTAGTGGAGAACAATTTAACTGGTGGATATCCTATTCATGTCAGAGTACGATGCATCATGATAATGAATTAAACTAGTCTTGATGTATAAAAGGAATCTCATAGATTTTGAGAGTTTGAAACTTAGAGATATAGAAAAAATATTCTTAATTTATGACAAAGAGATGTTGGACATAATGCATGCTTTGGATAAATTCAAATAGTACCCAATGTGTCACAAATATATGGTAAGGCCTGATCACAATAGCTTGAAATTATTCCTCAACCAAAGAGATCTAAAATATAGGAAACAAAAATGGGCAAGTAAAATTTAAGTTTATGATTCGTATATAAAGTATATTAAGGGAAAAAATAATTTATAGTTGATGCTTTATATAAAAAACCAACTCTATTCTCAATTTCTAAAATCTCTATTGATTGGAAGGTTACTATAACAAAAAATTATGCAAATAATATATTTAAAGTTGATATCATCGAGGATAAAAAAGAAGATGATAGGTACAAGGTGGTAAATGATCTCATCCTTTATAAGGGTTTAATTTATCTCATACCTGAATAAAAAAAGAAGCATAAGGTTTGTAGGGTAGTAAATGATACTCTATTATATAGTCACCCAGGGTATTTCAAGACTTATAAGTGAATTAGGGAAATATTCTCTAGATAAAACTCAGGGAAGAGGTTCTCCCATGCATTAGAAAGTGTATTACATATCAATACAACAAATTTGAACATGTATTTCAAATAGGTTTGTTGCAACACTTACCAATTCCAAATCTGAACATGTATTTATGGATTTCACCATTGGTATTCCAAACGTTAAGGGTAAGAGTTGTATTTATGTTTTAGTTTACATAATTACTAAATATACACACTTATTTTCTATTTCATCCGAGTTCAAGACATTAAGGTGACTGGTCTATTTTTTCATAGAAGTGTTTAGGCTTAATGGGTTGCTTAAAAATATAGTAAGTGATAGGGATGACAAGCTACTTAACCTATTTTGGTAGGCTCTCTGTCATTTGATATGAAGGAATTGACTCCCAATACTAGTTACCACCCCAAATAAATGGATAAATTGAAATTATGAATAAGTGGGTTGAGGGATATTTTAGAAACTATGTAATAGGGTAGAAAAATAATTAGATCAAATGGCTTTATATTGGGGAGAATTTTACAACAACTCACATCATATATCCATTGGTATGAATATTTTTAAGGTTTTGTATGGTTATTACGTTCTTTATTTTGTTGAATTGGTAATCACAAATAGTATAATGGTAGGTGAAAGAGATTTGGTCACACAAAATCAATAAATATTGGAAACACTTAATGAAAACTTCCAATGTGCACAAAGTTTATAGAAGTTATATATGGATCAACATCATATTAAAATATAATTTGAGGTTAGAGACATGATTTTACTAATGTTGTATCCCTGTAGACAGTGTTCTCTAAAGAAAAGTGGAGCTGAGAAGCTCAAGCCTCACTTTAATATACCTTATTAGATTAAGCAGATATTTGGGGAGGATGCTTATGAGTTTCAGTTTACTAAACACAACATGATACATAATATATTTCATGTTTCATGCCTCAAAATGGCACTAGGATACCATATCATCCATTCCACTAAGTTTACTCCTTTGGATGATGAAGGCAAATTGATCTTGGTTCTACAAACCATCATAAATATCAGGGAGAAAAAACTAAGAAACATGAGACTAAAAAAAATATTTGGTGTTGTGGAAAGATGATAACTCTTTTAACAAATAATTTGGACCTTGTCTCCGTTTAGTGTGAGTGAACAAGTATTTTATTAATTTTCAAAAGAACAAGTACATATGGGTGCCTTTACTTTGTTAACCCTTTTACATTGCATACATGGATTATATAGAGTTTTACCCATGACTGATAAAATAAACTAATCCTATAACCAACTATTTACGAGAAAACAACCAATAAAGTACTTCTAATTAATTAACTCAAAAATATAAAACTACCTAAAACTAAAACTAAGTAACTTTATTTTATGGGGATGTCTTTATTAAAAAGATGAATGCCCCATTAACAATAATTATTTATTAGTCTACCAAAAATATAACCTAATGTTAAAACTTTGGAAGAAGTCTTAACAAACCCCTCTATGATTTAAGGTCAGGTCTTTGGACACATACCAAACATTTTTATAAATTTTTCAAATTTGATTATGTCAAGGGGTTTTGTGAAGATATCAATTGTCTGATCAATAGTTGAGAAATATATTAGATCAAGAGCTTTCTTTGCCACCAACATTCATAGATAATTGTATTTGACATCCATATGTTTTGTTTTGGCATGAAATAAAGGATTATTGGACATCTTTATTTCACTTTGATTATCAATGTATAACTATGTAGGAGCAAATTGGAAACCTAAATATCTTCAAGAATTTGACATAGGTAAACAATTTCTCTGAAAGCATCCCATGCTGAAATATACTCTAATTTTGCTGAAGAATTTGTCACTGTATCCATCTTCTTACAACACCAAGCAATGGTAGTTGAACCCATATGCATAGTGTATCCTATCGTTGACACTCTATCATCCACACATCTTCCAAAATCTACATCACAATATCAAACAAGTTTGAATTTCTTGTTGCAGCAGTATTCAAGGCCATATGTTTTCATTCCCTGAAGGTAACAAAGTACTCATTTTTCTGCATGCCAATGAATTTCTCTATGCTCATGTCGTAAAACTAGATAAAATTCCAACTAAAAATGAAATATTGGGCCTGGTAGTCATCAATTAGCAAAACAAAGACATCCAAACACTTTTAAGTGTTTAACCTTTGGTTTAAACCCATACAATGCCTCATATGGAGTTTGTCCCAAAAGTGCAACTGTGGGGGACCTGTTTCTCAAATACACTGTAGTACCAATGGCTTCTACCCAAAACTTATCATCAAGCTATTTATAGTGCAGCATGGCATGTGATATGCCATCTAAATTTCTATTCATCCATTTAGATACTCCATTTTGCTGTGGAGTATAAGCATTACTATATTGTTGATGTATACAATGTTCTCGACAATAATCTGAAAATTCATTTGAGGTATACTCACCTCCATTATCTGAATGAAGAGTAACCAAATGTGAACCTATTTATTTTTTGACTAAGTGTAACCATCAACAAACTTAGTGAAAAATTTAGACTTTTTTTCATAAAAAATACCCAAGTCATCCAAGAAAAGTCATCAATAAACAAGACAAAGTATCTACAACCACCAATGGATGACTTTTTCATGTCACATACATCACTATAAACTAACTGCAAACATCTGTTTCCTCTCCAAGATGACTATTTAGGAAAAATTTTCTGATTTTGTTTGCCCAAAACACATGACTCAGAAAGAATACTATCTTTGTAAAAAGTGGGCAACCCACTCACCATACCATATCTCTGCAAATCCATTAAAGAGTGGATATTCAAATGTCCATAATGGAGATACCATAACCACTGTGTAGACATAGTACCTATGCCTGTGTCAACAAGTTTTATAAGTTCTATAGTGGGAGGAAGCACTTTACAATGTAATCTAACAAGGTTTCCATCTTCATACCATGTATACATTGTTTTATAATCATCTTTCACTGAACTGATGTAAACAAGCCCATTTTAAAGCATAATTTGATAACATTTATTTCAAATAGTTACCAAAGAAAGTAAGTGTTTCTTCAATGTGGGAACATACCAAACGTCCTCCAAGTATTTTATAGACCCATTAGGAAGAAGAATCTGAATAGATCTAAGTCCTAATGGTGTATGCATAGACTTATCTGCTAAGGAAACTAGAGAGAGAAGATTCCTTAAAATACCAAAATAAATCTCTCTTAAATGTCATGTGCTTGGTTGCTCTTGTGTCTAAAACCCATACATCTGTGAGCACATCTCTAGCCTCATATTCAATATAATCAATGTCCCCCAAAGTAATGATTACAAATTCATGGGAAACATTATTGGACTCATCATAGTCATGATCAACATAGTGAGTAGAGTTATATTTAGTCATTTTTTGTGGCCTCTAAATTTTATCAAAAGGAATCCTACATTGTGAGGCAATGTGACCAAATTTTCCACATCTATAACATTGAATGTCTGATCTACCTCAACCTCTGCCCTTGTATGAATTGTGACCATGTCCTCGATCACTTATTTCATGTGATTGCTTAGATATTTGGTTATTTTAATAACCCCTACCTATATTTTGATATCTACCTCCTCTGTAACCTCGACCCCCTCTATAACTATTTCATCTATTATTTTCATGCCCAAAAGAACTAGGCTTTGACTCTAAAACATGGGATTCTTTAGTTTTCTTAAATTTATTGGGTAGAGAGAGGTCATGTTAGATGAGCAACTCAGCCAGCTTATCAAAGCTAATGCATGCAATCTTGTCAGAGACATGCAACATTTCATTAAAATTCCTATAGGACGTAGGTAGTCCTTTCAAAGCAGTAGTGACTATGAGGTCATCATCTAGTTTTCCAAACCCAGCCTTATTGTACTTAGTAGTGATATTTTTTAACTTAGACATATATTCTCCAATATCCCCATCTTCATCTAATGAAAAAATAAACAACTGCATATGAATATCTATCTTCTTATGTTAAGGTTTCTTATCATACAAATCTGACAATGTTTTCCATGCAATGTAACTATGAGGAGAATTTTCAATATGAACATAAGTATCACTAGTACAAAAATATTTAATGAGAGCTAAGACCTTAGAATCACACAAATTGAATACATCTAATTTACCCTATTCTATTGGTAATGTGGGATTTTCATTCTTGATAATATCCCATAACTCATTAAAAACTAGTGAAGCCTCCATCAATCATTTCCAATTAGAATAATTGGAAATTGTTAATCTATTACCATCTGAAAGAAAATTTTGAATCTTTAGCATCTTGAAATAAAAGCAAGTGTAGTAGAGAAAAGTGTGACAAAATACAAAAGAGATGAAACAAATATCACACTCACTGCACAAGACACTACTTCCATGGGGTTTTTCACTTAACTTCTGAGTAGAGTAAAAAAGAAAAAATAAGAATTTTTGATGGATTTTGCACTTAACCTCACCAAAAATCAATGATTACACCCTTATTTTGCTAAATTACATCCTTATTCCAACAATTACACCCTTATATCACCACAACAATGTAAAAGAAATAGAATTTAATTCCCCATTTTTGATTTTTAAAATAACACAATACAATAAGTATGCACTTCACAACATTCAAGGCTTACAAAAAGTAGGTTTAAAAGGAAATATTCCTTTAAAAAAAAGTATATTCTAAATAAATTTCTTCGAAAAAGAAGGGATTTGAATGCTTGACCTCCTCCTTGCAAGCTTCTTTACAAAATAAGCTTAACCAATTACTCTAAGAGCATTTTCAGAATATAACACTCAAAAACTTGTACTTATGCTGGATTTTGTCTATGAGAGAAAATTAAAAAAAAATTACATGTATGTAAATAAATCCAAACTATTTCCCTTTTTAATCTTCTCTTCCAAGCTTTCTCACATGGGACGCATCCAATGCAATTTTTTTGATATCAAACTTTAGAAATATGAAAAAAAATTATTTTATTGATTTTAAACCTATGCCATGTTTGCATGGGATGCCATGGCTACTCTTGGAAATGTTTACTGCACCTTCTCTCACTCCTAGAGGCTGTATAAATCCATATAGGCAGTGTAAAATGGAATTTGGCTAAGGCTTAGCAAAATTTTAAGGTATTTATTGCTGAAATGGATTCAAATTGTAGCTAGGGCGTTGGAAGGCTATACCATAGGCCGTACAAATTAATTTTTTTTCAGATTTTCCTTTGAGGATTGAAAAATAGGGGTTTTAACCAGTTTAATAGGTGTTTATGGATTCAAGAGGGCTAAGAATGAATTGAATCAACAATGGCAGCCATGGATGAAAAATACGAAGTTTTTTTACAATGCAAATAGGTTGTACAAGTTCATTTTTGCAAATAGGTAATTATTAAGATTTTTCCTATAAGGTAAATAATTTGAAAATTAATATCATTATGATATTATAAATTCGAAGTCTATCTTGAAGATGATGATTATAAGGCCATTTATACATAGTAATACAATTCATGAAATAGTGGACATGTTTTCTTCTTTCACTATATTTTTATTTTTACATGAAAGGCATTTATACTAGAAAGACGACACCAAATATTCATCTACAAATCTTTGGTGGTCATTCTTGTCAATGTTTGGCATCACACACATCTGATAGTAATATCAACATTGTGTGTCTTATTAAAAAGATTGTGTGAAATATCTTGGTATCTAAACATCAAAGTTTACTGTGATTTATGGGTCAATAATTTTATGATGGCATCATGGTGACAAATTGATAATAAAGGAAGGGTTGACCAATAATGAATAAGAAGATAATGTTGAACATGACATGTACATTTTCTAAGTAAAATTCAATAAACCTATCTTAAGATTTATTATTATTATTATTTTAATTTTGAGTTGATTAATTGAAAATTTTTATTAATAATTTAATTAAAATTAAATTAGAAGTTTTAAAAATACTTGTATGCCTATTTATCATATGGAACGTTTTTTATCACCAACAATCTTGATAATTTTATCACCAACTAGAGTCCATCATCAATAGTTTAACATTCTAATCTACAACCTTCCATTTTAAAAGTCTCAATTCCCTTTCATCTATTATTTAAATCTTTTGGCTATAGTGCATCTTATGGTTAGTGAGTTTTAAGAAATACATATTGTGTAAAAGGATGAGTTTTAGAAGGTGTTGTATGATGTTAATGCCTTCAGTTGTATGCACAAAGCCTTTAACATTTTTGTTTTACTTCTAAAATTTAAATAAATCTATTAATTAAAGCAACAAATAAAAATATGGCAATGATCAGAGTCTTAAAGGAAAAAGAGATTCATTGGAATATCATGTAAATGGAAAACAATTAACTTCCTAGAATCAACTGTTTCATTTCTGAATTCTATAATTCTCATGGAATTTTATTGGCCCTAAATTATTTTACGTTTACGAAAAATATTTCAAAAAATGATCATAATGAACATCATTAACCAATGGAATATAATTTTTTTTCTTATTTATAAAAAGACCCTATATCAATTACCAACTAGAGACACATCATGACATTCAATGTTTTTTACAATATTTTTTTGAATGCTTTCTACTTAAAAATTTAACTCCTTCCTACAATACTCAAAATTATTCATATATGTTATATTATTTACACTAATATTGTAGTTTGGAAAGGCATGGAATGGGCTAAAATTTTTAGACAAACGGTTATTTTTTTATCTAGATTTATTTGAGAATTCCTACAATATAATTGATAGCAGTAGATAAACCTTAATTTGCATCACCTTTTACATCAGAATTGAGATGTAAAATAGTTATAAAATAAAAAAAAAAATTATCTAACATACTTTTTTGGTTAATGAAATTTAAAAGCATACTAGGCCTATTGCACCATCCTGGGATTTCTACCTTCTTCGAGAAGCCGAGGATGAATAGGGTCTTGTTCTAGCCATTGTATGTATCAATGGGAGGAAAAAAATTGAAGTCTCTAAAAAAGGAATTTGAATCCATCGACATGAAAATGTCACATTACAGATGAATTTATCTTCATCAGTCATAAAACACACCAAAATCATAATCTAACAAACTTCTTATTCTATATTAGTGAAGCATACCACACCTCACTACCAAATTCAAAATTGAAGTTTATAAAAATGGCATATCAATCCATCAACATAAAAAATATGTTATAGATGAATTTATCTTCATCAACCATAAAATACAACTAAATCACATCTCATTTAACCCTTTGTGTTATATCAATGAAGCATACCACACCTTTCTACCAAATGCACTAGGTTAATTCAATCCCAACACTGAGTTCACATTTTCCACCATAAATTTTGAAATGCATAATTATAAAAATGTTTTAACATCCACCCGTAAAATAATTTCATGGAATGGTATCATTGTTGGTTACTCAGGTAAAAACAACGAATGGAGATAAACCTTGGCTCCTTTCGATAACATAGTTTCACCAAAATTATCTTGAAATAAAGATTGTTATTAGATATTTCGAAGATGGATTCTATTTTCATCTCTCTAATATAATATAATATTATTAAACAATATTTATATTATATAATGCCAATTTTAAATCTATATAATAATATTAGGATATTTATTTATTTAATAAAGTTTTCTCTGTAAAAGTTTAAGTAGCATGAATGTAATTAAAATCATTTCATTCAATTCTAAGCTAAGGGAAAATTATTATTTTGTTCATCTGATGTCATTTTGTTCAAAACCACTTTATTTAAACATGATCTCATCACATAAAAATTGGTTTTTTCTCAATTTATTATTTTTAATAACCATCTCATAAAACATGAGGTACCTACTCAAATAATGGACCTGAACAAATGTAGCTAATGAATGAATGAGAAAGTTTAAAGATGTCCATGAGACCATCAATGTATAGGAACCAATCATCAAATTTTAAAGCCTCTCTCTAATAAAATAAGGATGGTTAGTTTAACATTCATCATACTATTGAGATTTAATATTTAGTGGAAAGAATCACGGGATTATAATGTCAAGTTGGTACAAGATTTCCACTCTTCCTACTACCTAGTCTAATAAAGGAATAGTACAAGTATTGACACTACCAGGTCATCAATGTGGAAAATGGATGTAGTCGGTGGCCATGGAAAGAGGGGAAATGAATGGGATTTAGCACTCTTTAATTTATTTCTTTATTAAGTGTATCCCACCATAAAACATACAATCAATTTTAAAAAGATAGCAATCTTTGTTAGTTTAATAAGGGACCACTAGTCTTGCAACATTCTCATTATTATAATTCATCATAATAATTAATTGTAAAATATAATTCTAATGTTCCATAGCACATTATATGTTACATAACACATCCCATGTTTATTAACCAATCATCATATAATGTGGTATCAAATCATAAAACATACAATCGATGGTAGTCTCTATCAATTCATAAACATAGAAAATGGAGGTAAATTATGGGACCACCAGTCTTGTAGCATTCTCATTTTTTCATCAAAATTAAAGTCATTTGGTTTTAGCTAATTTTTTTTAGTTTTTATACATGGGAAGTATGAGGTGGTCTTATATGTTGTAAGAGAGAGGGAAATGAATGAAATTGGAAAGTTTGGTTATCACATTCGTATTTATTTTATGATTTTTTGGTGAGAGATGTTCTAGATTTTTATGATAGTTTTGGTTTTTCATAAGTGCATCTTGAATAATTAGAGGAAGAGGGACCATACTTAAATAACCCTAAATTTTAGGTAATATGGCATTTACATAACATTCGCTCATAGCATTATTTATAAAATTTAGGTGTTTGTGATCTACTCATTAATATTTTGTAAATATCTCGCAAGACTTCTTTGTAAAATTCCACTTAAAATCTAGAACAAAATATGTAGATATATATATTTTTTTCTTTTCTGGATATTAAATTTGGGTGACATACATACATGGGGTCTCTATTGCGCACTCCCTCCCCTCCCCCTTATATAGGTGTTTAACGATTTTCTCATTAGAGTTTGTCAAAATTTCCCAAGACTTCTTTTTGAAATTACACCTAGGATGTAGAACAAAATATGTAGATATTTTTTTCTTCTTTTTTTAGTTTCAGGGTAAATATACACACAAGGTAATTAAAAATCATCAGTTCCTCACCAAACAAATTGATTTAATGTTTTGGTGGTTGTTTACATTTATAATAAAATTGATCTGTGTATAAAAAAACCACTCTTGTTTATAGTGTGTAAGAATAAATAATGAAAATTAGTGTCTCTAATAACTATAGAACACAAGAAATTGAACTCAAATTTTATAATATGCTTCTTAATAATGGAAAATACTATTATTGTCATTCCACTTACAGTATTAAATTTGTAATTTCTCTAAAACATTTTGAGTTGTACTTTGTATACCAAATAGGGACAATAAAATATTAATTTTTTTCCAAAATTTTTGTGGCATTTTTCTTGAAAGTTTAATTTATTGATTATTATCTAATAATGATAGATCTAAATTCAAAATAACCACATTGGGAAATATAGTTAGATTTAATATAAGAAACTTCTATATGAAGCTCTAATATTCTAATATTACTTGACACTATTTTGAGGTTAAAAGTGGGCAAGAATTATAAATAAAATACAAAGGAATAATGCGAGGCACCAAAATAGTTTGATCTAAGGGAAAATAGAAAAATAAAACATTTATTCACTTGTTCTTGCATATATCTAAATTTGCTCGATTCATTTATTGTCATTAATTTTACTATTAGTCAATATTAATTTTATATATCCCACCTAATCTCATTTTTCTCTTAATTTTGTCATATTATCACCCTTTCTAGTCATTTTATATCATCCCCCTTATTCCTACCCCACAAATTCATTAATTCATGTAATCCCCTATTATCCATTAACTAAACCCATTTATCAATTATATTAGAATTTAATATTATAATCCCACCTTCCCTAGCCTATTCCTTGGTTCTCCTACATCCCTAGTCCCTAATCATCCATATTAATCATTTAATAATCTTGTTTATCACCTAATGGATTCCAAAATTCTCCAATTCTAGAATCCCCTCTATCTTAACCATTTCTCTCTACAAGCCTCTAATTCTAGAGGCTTCCAAGGATTTTTTAATTCTTTTTAAATCCTCCCTCCATTACCTATTTAAAAAACTCCAATCTTTCATTTATACTAATTGTGAATTCATAAAACCTCCATGACAATATCATCCATAATCGATTATCCATAATCATTTAGTCCTTTTATTGTTTGAGTATTAATTGAGAATATTTAGTTTTAGAGTATAATGCTATTTTATATGTTTATTTTATATCATTTTGATCTGGTGATTCTCAACATTAATGGTAGAATGTAGATTTGGTCATTTTTGATATGGTTTGCATAATCAAAACCCATTGCTCAAATTTATTATCTCACATTTGGAAACCATAGTGAGAGTCCTCCTCTTGAGCTGACATTTTGTACTTTGTGTATGTTTTCTTAAGGTTTTAGGTCATATTAGAAGAAGATAGGTCTTTAAAATCTTTAAATTCTCACATCCCATTTGAAGTGCAGTATTGCAGTGCAAACTATGATTTTGTAGAGGCGATTTTGCATATATTAGCTATGGTTTTGCTTACTGCCTAGACTTGACCACTAACCATTAGTTTTTCTTGGCGATTTATGATTTTTTATAAAATCACCTCTTGCTAGAGGCATTTTTGACAATCAAATGTGATTTATCAAGTCTAGTTGTGTTTTTGATATAATACTGTATAAAGGTCAAATACTAGCCATTTTATTTTCTTGTTGGTTTTTATACCCTCAACTAATCTTGTGGTGTTGCAGGGAATATAAACAAATTTTTATTTACCCTTTAATAAGTAAAAAATGTAATATCAAATAATTCTAATGTGTAAGATTTCAACATATAAATATGTAGGAATGAGACAATGTATTGCCATATGTAGGACTATTTTGCCTACACTAAATTTATTACATGGTTTCAACTAAATTAATAAATGTATGTTGTCGATGGAAATATGGGAATGGATGGAGTCTAGCAGTTATTTCCAACTAATACACATCTCAAAAATCAATGGAAAACATCATGAGATTGTAATAAGTAAGGAAATCAATGGAAAAAGTCATGAGATTATAACAAATAAGGGTTATGTGTGCATTATGCATTGGTAGTCTTTTGATAACAAATAAAACCATAGATGGATTAATTAGTCAGTTGTTAATAAATAATAATGAGCCTTTTGCATTGATGGTGGCCATGGGGATGTATCATTAATGAATGTGGGACATGAAATGATAGGAAAGCAATAAATTATGTGAAAATTTTGTCCTTGTAGGTGAGATAAGACATTCTTGTGTTAAAATTTGGTAAATAATATGACAATAACTATAAATATTGAAATATTATCTTGTAATTATCAATGTGGTCCCTATCACCTTCACCTCTACCATCACCAAGGGGATTATTTTTTTTTGTTTTAAAATTAAAAATTTTAAAGCCTAGTTAGGCTATTTTATTTCTAGTTTTGAATAGAAATTATGAACTCTTTTATGTTACATTGGAATTTTCAATCTTACGTTTATATATAAACCAAATGTCCCTTCCCAATAGGTAATTATTAATATGTTTCAAAGTTTTGTAATATTTTTCCTATAAGGTGTTGAATTTGAAAAGTAATATCATTATGATATTATAGATTTTAAGTCTATCTAAAAATTGACCATCACAGGGTCATTTATATATTAGTAATATAATTCATGAAATAGTAGACATGTTTTCTTCTTTCACTATCTTTTTATTTTTATGTGAAAGGCATTTATACTGACAAGATGAAACCAAAGATACATATGTGGATCTTTGGTTGTCATTCTTGTTAGTGTTTGGCATCACACACTTCTGATATTAATATCAACATCACATGTCTTATTAAAAATATTGCATGAACTATCTTGGTATTTGAATGTGAAATTTTACTTTAATTTATGGGTTAATAAGTTTATGATGGCATCATGGTGACAATATGACAATAAACATAGGTTCGACCAATAATGAATAGGAGGAGAATAGGAAGGAATTGACTCCCAATACTAGTTACCACCCCAAATAAATGGATAAATTAAAATTGTGAATAAGTGGGATGAGGGATATTTTATAAACTATGTAGTAGGATAGCAAAATACTTGGATCAAACGAATTTATATGGTGAAGAAATTTACAACACCTCACATCAAATATCAATTGGTATGAATCTTTTTAAGGTTTTGTATGGTTATGATGTTCTTTATTTTATTGAATTGGTAATCAGAAATAGTAGAATGTTAGGGGAAAGAGATTTGGTCACACTAAATCAATAAATATTGAAGACACTTAATGAAAACATCCAATGTGCACAAAGTTTATAGAAGTTATATATTGATCAATATCATATTAAAATAAAATTTGAGGTTAGAGACATGATTTTACTAATGTATTAACCTTGTAGACAGTCTTCTCTCAAGAAAAGTGGAGCTGAGAAGCTCAAGCCTCACTTTAATAGCCCTTATTGGTTTAAGTAGAGATTTGG
Source organism: Torreya grandis (assembly GCA_037957365.1). Classification (NCBI taxonomy): domain Eukaryota; kingdom Viridiplantae; phylum Streptophyta; class Pinopsida; order Cupressales; family Taxaceae; genus Torreya; species Torreya grandis. The sequence continues at coordinate 120,173 of JARHVA010004607.1, forward strand.
AGAGGTTGTTTAGATGATGAAGGCAAATTGATCTTGGTTCTACAAGCCATCATAAATATCAGGGAGAAGAAAACTAAGAAACACGAGAATAAAAAAATATTTGGTGTGGTGGAAAGATGATAACTATTTTAACAAATAATTTGGACCTTGTCACCACTTAGTGCGAGTGCATAAGTATTTTGTTAATTTTAAAAAAAACAAGTACATATGGGTGCCTTTACTCTGTTAACCCTTTTACATTGCATACATGGATTACATAGAGTTTTACCCATGACTGATAAAACAAACTAATCCTATAACCAACTATTTATGGGAAAACAACCCGTAAAGCAGTTCTAATTAATTAACTAAAAATTATAAAAGTACCTAAAACTAAAAGTAAGTAACTTTATTTTATGGGGATGTCTTTATTAAAAACATGCATGCCCCATTAACAATAATTATTTATTAGTCTACCAAAAATATAACCTAATGTTAAGACTTTGGAACAAGTCTTAACAAACCCCCCTATGATCTAAAGTTAGTTTTTTGGACACATACCAAGCATTTTTATAAAATTTTCAAATTTGATTATGTCAAGGGGTTTTGTGAAGATATCAGTTGTCTCATTGATAGTTGAGCAATATATTGGATCAAGAGCTTTCTTTGCCACCAACATTCACAGATAATGGTATTTGACATCCATATGTTTTGTTTTGGCATGAAATAAAGGATTATTGGACATCTTGATTGCACTTTGATTATCAATGTATAGCTATGTAGGAGCAAATTGAGAAACCTAAAGATCTTCAAGAATATGACATAGGTAAAAAATTTATCTGGAAGCATCCCATGCTGAAATATACTCTAATTTTGCTGATGAATTTGTCACTGTATCCTTCTTCTTACAACACCAAGCAATGACAGTTGAACCCATATTCATAGTGTATCCTGTCGTTGACAGTCTATCATCTTCACATCTGCCAAAATCTACATCACAATATCAAACAAGTTTGAATTTCTTATTGTGGTGTTATTCAAGGCCATATGTTTTCATTCCTTGAAGGTAATGAAGTACTCATTTTTCTACATGCCAATGAATTTCTCTATGCTCATGCGTAAACCTAGATAAAATTCCAACTAAAAATGAAATATCGGGCCTGGTAGTCATCAAGTATATCAAACCTCCCACCAATTGTCTATATGTGGTGGGATAAAAAAAGGCACTCCTATCATCTTTAGAATATTTCACATTACTTTCTATGGGAGTGAGGGTAGGTTTGCAATCAATCATGCCAAACCTATCTAATAACTTAGAAATATACTTAGTTTGTGAAATTAAAATACTATGCTCTTTTTCAGGTCCATCTATGCCTAAATAGTAGTGAAGAAGTCCAAGATTTGTCATCTCAAACCCATCTTTTAATTCCTTTTTCACATACTTGTTATGGTTTTCTTCATTACCTTTGATAAACAAGTCATCGACATAGAGAACAAGTGTCACCATTTTCTTACCCTGCACTTGAAAATAGAGAGTATTATTATATTCACTGTGATGAAAACCAATGGATTTCAAGTATGAATCCATTTTGTCATACCAAGCCCTGGGTTCTTATTTGAGCCCATACAATGCTTTTATCAATTTACACACTTTATGTTTGGCACCCACCTATTCAAAACCCTGAGGTTGTTTCATATATACTTCTTCCTATAAGTCACCATTTAAAAAAGCACTTTTAACATCTAATTGATGTACTTTCCAACCATTTTGTGCTACTAAGACAAGTACCATACAAATAGTGTGCCATTTCATAGTTGGTGCAAATGTTTCCTCATAGTCAATACCTTCATGTTATGCATATCCTTTTGAAACAAGTCTTGCTTTATGTTTATCAATGGAGCCATCTGATTTATACTTAGTCCTATAAACCCATTTACATCTAATGGGTTTAACATGTGGAAGAAGATCAACTAAAACCCATGTATTATTGCTAAGTATGGAATCATACTCACATTTCATTGCCTATAGCCAAACATGTTCAGTAGATGCCTCCTAAAAAGTGGATGGCTTAGAGGAAGAAGTAGTAACAACCATAGCATAGTTTACCTATTTTTGAGAATTTTTGGGCCCTATTAAACTAACTTCATCTTCTTTCAAGTCAAAAAAAGTAATTTGAGCCCATTTTGGATACTTAGTCAAATTATTCAAATCAGGGCCTCTAGAATTATCATTATGTGCATCATTTAAAGGGGGCCTTAGAGAATTTAAAACTATTTCTAGGTCATCAACCTATGAACTTGTAGATGAAGGAGAGGAAAGTGAAGGAATTTAAGTCTCATACCATAACTTTGAAGAGTTATCCCCATTATTCAAACCCTTATCTCTTTTTGTATTTTTCCTCTCTAATCTATCAAGTTGAGAATCAATCTCTGTAGTGTTCATAGTCCCAAACTCATCAAATATTACATCTTCACTCACTATGAATTCGCCTGTATCCTGTGCAAGGAAACAAAAACCCTTTTTGTCTTTAGAATAAAGAAGAAATATGCATTTTGACTTTGCGGTTCCAACTTAGTTCTATGTTTATTAGTAACCAAAGCAAAGCAAGACATCCAAACACTTTCAAGTGTTTAACCTTTGGTTTAAACCCATACCATGCCTCATATGGAGTTTGTCTAAAAAGTGCAACTGTGGGGACCTATTTCTCAAATACACTACAGTACCAATGGCTTCTACCCAAAACTTATCATCAAGTTGTTTATAGTGCAACATGGCACGTGATATGCCCTCTAAATTTCTTTTCATCCATTTAGATACTCTATTTTGCTGTGGAGTATAAGCATTACTATATTGTCGATGAATACCATGTTCTCAACAATAATCTAAAAATTCATTTGAGGTTTCTTACCTCCATTATCTGAATGAAGAGTAACCAAATGTGAACCTATTTCTTTTTTGACTAAGTTTAACCAATAAACAAACTTAGCGAAAACTTTAGATTTGTTTTTCATAAAAAATACCCAAGTCATCCGAGAAAATTCATCAATAAACTAGACAATGTATCTACACCCAACAATGGATGACTTTTTCATGTCACATACATCACTATGAACTAACTGCAAACATCTGTTAGCTCTCTAGGATAACTATTTAGGAAAATTTTCCTGATTTTAGTTGCCCAAAACACATGACTCAGAAAGAATACTATCTTTGCAAAAAGTGGGCAACCCACTCACCATACCATATCTCTACAAATTCATTAAAGAGTGGATATTCAAATGTCCATAGCAGAGATGCCATAACCACTATGTAGACATGATACCTATACCTATGTCAACAACTTCCATGAGTTCTATAGTGGGAGGAAGCACTTTACAATGCAATCTAACCAAGTTTCCATCTTCATACCCTATATACATTGTTTAATAATCATCTTTCACTGAACTGATGTAAATGAGACCATTTTAAAGCACAATTTGGTAACCTTTCTTTCGAATAGTTACCAAAGAAATCAAGTGTTTCTTCAATGTAGGAACATACCAAACGTCCTCCAAGTATTTTATAGACCCATTAGGAAGAAGAATCTGAATAGATCCAAGTCCTAGTGGTGTATGTATAGACTTATCTATGAAGGTAACTGGAGAGAGAGACGATTCCTTAAAATACCAAAATAAATCTCTCTTAAATGTCATGTGTTTGGTTGCTCTTGTGTCTAAAACCCATACATCTATGAGCTCATCTCTAGCCTCATATTCAATATAATCAATGTGCCCCAAAGTAGTGATTACAGATTCATGGGCAACATTACTGGACTCATCATAGTTATGATCAACATACTGAGCAGATTTAGTCATTTTTTATCGCCTCTAAATTTTATCAAAAGGAATCCTACATTGTGAGGTAATGTGGCCAAATTTTCCACATCTATAACACTGAATGTCTGATCTACCTCAACCTTTGCCCTTGTATGAATTGTGACCACATCCTCGATCACTTATTTTATGTGATTCATTAGATTTTTAGTTATTTGATTAACCCCTACCTCTATTTTGATATCTACCTCCTTTGTAACCTTGACCCCCTTTATAACTGTTTCCTCTATTGTTTTGATGCCCAAATGAAGATGAAATAGGCTTTGACTCTAAAACATGGGCTTCTTTAGTTTTCTTAGATTTATTGGGTAGAGAGAGGTCATGTTGGATGAGCAACTCAGCCAACTTATCAAAGGTGATGCCTGTGATCTTGTCAGAGACATGCAACATTTCAATAAAATTCCTATAGGACTTAGGTAGTCCTTTCAAAGCAGCAGTGACTATGAAGTCATCATCTAGTTTTCTAAACCTAGCCTTAGTGTACTCAGTAGTGATATTTTTCAACTTAGACATATATTCTCCCATATCCCCATCTTCATCTAATGAAAAAATAAACAACTGCATATGAATATCTATCTTCTTATGTTTAGGTTTCTTATCATACAAATCTAACAATGTTTTCCATGCAATGTAACTATGAGGAGAATTTTCAATATGAACATAAGTATCACTAGTACAAAAACATTTAATGAGAGCTAAGGCCTTAGAATCACACAAATTGAATACATCTAATTTAGCTTGTTTTATTCGTAATGTAGAATTTTTATTCTTGACAATATCCCATAACTCATTAAAAACTAGTGAAGCCTCCATCAATCATTTCCAATCAGAATAATTGGAAATTGTTAATCTATTACCATCTGAAAGCAAATTTTGAATCTTCAACATTTTGAAATAATAGCAAGTGCAGTAGAGAAAAGTGTGAAAAAATACAAAAGAGATGAAACAAATATCACACTCACTGCACAAGACACTACTTCTATGGGGTTTTTCACTTAACTTTCGAGTAGAGCAAAGAAAAAACAAAGAATTTTTGATGGGTTTTACACTTAACGTCACCAAAAATCAATGATTACACCCTTATTTTTCCAAATTACATTCTTATTCCACCAATTACACCTTTATAACACCACAACAATGTAAAAGAAATAGAATTTAATTCCTCTTTTTTTATTTTTAAAATAACACAATGCAATAAGTATGCGCTTGACAACTTTCAAGGCATACAAAAAGTAAATTTAAAAGGTAATATTCCTTTAAAAATAGTATATTCTAAAGAAATTTCTTCGAAAAAGAAGGGATTTGTACCCTTGACCTCCTCCTTGCAAGCTTCTTTACAAAATAAGCTTAACCAATTGCTCTAAGAGCATTTTTAGAATATAACACTCAAAAACATGTACTTATGCTGAATTTTGTCTATGAGGGAAAATAATTTTTGTTTTACATGTATGTAAATAAATCCAAACATTTTCTATTTTTAATCTTCTCTTCCAAGCTTTCTCACATGGGACCCATCCAATACAATTTTTTTGATATCAAACTTTAGAAACATGAAAAAAAAATTATTTTACTGATTTTGAACCTGTGCCATGTTTGCCTGGGATGCCATGGCTGCTCTTGGAAATATTTACTGCACCTTCTCTTGCTCATAAAGGCTATACAAATATGTACAGGTAGTGTAAAATAGATTTTGGCTGAGGTTTAGCAAATTTTAAAGTATTTATTGATGGAAATGGATTCAAATTATAGCCAGGGCATTGGAAGGCATACCATAGGCCATACAATTTTTTTTTTTTTAGATTTTCTTTTGAGGATTAAAAAATAGGGGTTTTAACCCATTTAATAGGTGTTTATGGATTCAAAATGGCTAATAATGAATTGAATCAACAATGGCAGTGATGGATGAAAAATATGAAGTTTTTTCACAATGCAAGTAGGCCGTACAAGTTCATTTTTGCAAAAAAATAATGAATTTAATAACTTTAAAATGCTAAAAAAATTATTTTTAATGCCAAATGAAAAAAAAAGAAAAAAATTGGGGGTTTGAACACAATAAAATAAAGTATGAATGGCCAAAATGACCAGATGGTGGTATATAGGAAATACACGAGTTTAAATGTAAAAAATAATTGAAAAATTAAATTAATTTAATAAATTTTCAAAATTTTGACACTATATTTAAACCAATAAAATATTTTCATTATATGGCATACCTTATTTCATGCCATTTGATTTCATGTGAATTCAACTTTTCACCTTGCCTTCCTTTAAAATTCACCAATGCTCCCAAAATTCACCGTGTTAGACAAAACCATACTCTGATACCACTGATAACTCCTTTAACAAATAATTTAAACCTTGTCCCTGCTTAGTACGAGTGCACAAGTATTTTATTAATTTTTTAAAAAACAAGTACATAAGGGTGCCTTTGATCTGTTAACCTTTTTACATTGCATACATGGATTATATAGAGTTTTACCCATGACCGGTAAAACCAACTAATCCTATAACCAACTATTTACGAGAAAACAACCCGCAAGGTAGTTCTAATTAATTAACTCAAAAATATAAAACTACCTCAAACTAAAACTAAGTAACTTTATTTTATGGGAGTGTCTTTATTAAAAAGATGCATGCCCCATTAACAATAATTATCTATTAGTCTACCAAAAATCTAACCTAATGTTGAGACTTTGGAACAAGTCCTAACAAAAGACCTACTCACACAAAATGATACATAGGAGGGTACATAGATTTTTGAGCATCCTAATCTATAATTTCTTGAGGGCAAACAATTTGGGGAAGGGTGAATTGCAATGTCCCCTTTCCATAATTAAACTAATCAGAAGACCTATTTCCTATTCCTTATTTCTTGTGGGATAAGGGATTAAGTAGGGAAACAATTTAATAATATTTTTAAGTCATCTTCAATTTACTTTATTTTATAACATGAAAAAAAGACTCTTATGTATTATTATTATTTTTAAATAATTCTGGGGTTTTATTAAGGCCGCCAACCCAAAAGATTTTTTTTTATGTAGAATTGCCCACATATATGTACCTAAATACATCATAACCATCAAAAGACCATCAACAACCAACCAAATAGAAGACCTCAGATAAGTAAGGAATACGTGAAACCATATCCAACAAATAATAAACCAAAACAAGACCAAATAGGACCAAACTAGCTTGACTAGAAAAAAAACAGAAACCATCCTTAGAGGTTGACACCAACTTGAAACTCATCGTCCAAGTCATCTAGGAAAATCAGCTCACTACCTCTGTAAACATTCTCCTCCGTCTCACTCATGACTTTGCTTTTTTAGACATTTACCTTGTAAAATATATGTTAAAGAGGTGTTGGCAACAACAAGAGTGTCCAACTTTATTTTTACAATCATAGATTTGTTAAACTAGTGAGGCACTGCAATCTGACCCTTGGAAACCTATTCACTGCATCAACTTGAGTCTTTTCATGGTGGCTTGCTTGCAACAGGGAGATTTATCAAATTGAGCTCTGTAACTAAGCCATGGGAGGTGTAAAAATAAACTTCCCTTTCATGGGGTCTTGTGAACTTACCTTTATCCTCAAATCTTCCACAAAACCTAAGAGAACCATAAACTAGGTTTTCAACACTCTAAAACCCACCATAGAAACAATTCTGAGTCCATCAAAACCTAAAAATAATAGATTAGGAAGAGGAGATAAATCTGTATCACAATTTTCTTTACTAACCCTACATGGATCTCTGACCACACAGAAAGAGACCACCCATGACACCACCTCTGAGTCAGAGATCAAAAAAATCAAGTTTGATGCAAATATCATAGTAATCTATGATTTAACCCTATAATGTGTTCATTACAACAAAATATCTTGCCCAAGAACACCCATGATAGCTCCAAACACATCTTCTATCAACATCCATAATATATGCTTTAGACAGGCTCTCGAGATTGAACTATCAAAAGCCATCTCCCATGCCTAGATGCCACCATAAATGTATGGTGTATTCAAATCAATTTTAGTGATGAGATTATGACAAAGAAAAAGCTGGAAAATAGACTCTACCAAATGACAACTCTGCTAAAATAATCACCCTCCAAACATAATATAATTAATTTGAAATTGATTTTTAACAAAATCAATATAAAAGGAAAGACTAGAGATAATAATTCAACCCAACTTAATTAGGGAAAGGGATGGGAAATCATCCCATGATTACTACACATTATCAACCTTGTAGGGTTCTACTTGGTCAACTCTATAATTCGGTAGAAAATCAGCTTCCATGTTTGCTTCCTAGAAGTAATGATGAAAATCTACATAAGATTAAAACTCCAATTTCATCCAAGTATTTTCCAATATGTTTTCCAAGGGCCAAAAGGTGACTGTTTTCTTTTACATAGCCAAAATAACGACCTATGAGTCACCTTCCATGATCAAATTTAGATTGTCATACTAAATTGAGAGATCAATCCCACTCACAAGTGCTTTTGATTATACTTTATTATTTATTCCATCATGGAATTTATTTGACATTACTCAAATGAGAGATCTAATTTAATCTTGGATAATACAACCAGCGCCTGAAGCTCCTAGATTCCCCCTAGAGTCTCCATCAAAGTTTAGCTTGAACCAGCCTATGGGTGGTGGAATCCAATCTTTTTTTTCAATCCTACTATTTTTCATAACTACAATTAACACATTAATAGAGGAAGAAAAGTTTTGGGTACATGTATTTTTTTAATAAGAATGCCCAAACTAGCTATGAATAGTATCCCTAGCCATGGACTGTGGAGTGCCTCATCACATTGAATACAAGTTTCAATCCACTTACCAACCCTCATCACATTGAACACTGATTTGGTTAGCTCATTGCATGTGGATACTTTTGATGAAGTAATGCATACCTTACCCCTACAAGATTGGAACATGTGACCTCCCTTTTGAAAGTACATGTTCTTCACCAATAGGCCAATTTTAATAATAATTTTAAGTCATCCTAAAGTTAGTTTACTTATAACATCAAAAAAATACACTTATGTATTATGATTATAAGCATTACAAAACATAATATTTAGTAAGTGGGCCAAAAAGTACTATTTATCTAAAAGTGTTTTAAATGATTTTAGGTTTAGGGTAACTGGAAAAAGGGAAATTATAAAATAAGATTTGGGTTTAAAAAGATATTCATTATTCATTGTTCATTTTTGGAATCAAAACCCTATTCCAGGTTGAAGTATTTGTGTTCAAAATTTCCATTCGAGGATGAAAACCCTTTGGTGTACAAGTATAGAGGACGTAAACCCTCTTACCCATTGAGGAGTTTCCATCTAGGGATCATAATTATGCACACAGATCGAGTTTAAATTAAGCTTTCAATTAACTAGAGGTCATTATCAATTTCTATAATTTTGTGAGGGATTATGAAAGACATATATCAATGTTTAGTGATGTTCAGGGGCTACCATACCTTAGAGATGTTATTGTACAATTGAGGGACACAAATCACTATCTTTACGATAGCTGCATAGGGATTTGTGATGGTTCCAATGGGTTTTATGGAAATCACCAACCTGGGAGAGTGACACCCTACTTTGTTGGACATCATTTATCTATAATCACTACCTTGTTGCACTCTTCTGCTATATTAAATAATTATGCTATTATAATCTATCTATAAAGGTTTATTATTATTAATTATGTATTATAAAAATTAATTATGGGACATGGTTGGATAGTTTGAATTTTACCAATAATCCTATTTAAAAAATGACCATATGATTTAGGAGGTGGGTGAGCATGATATGGGTGATTTACCATCAGAGTAGTCTTATTGGTATCATGATTAGGAAATGGCTCACTGAAAATTTTCAATTTAGAATTACCATTTTTTTAGGTTTATGTTCTTCTATCATTTTCTTACTACTCAATCTTGAAAAGTTATTTGGTAATACAATTTTTTTGTGATTTCATGTACAAGTTTGCCTAGTATTGTGCTTCTTGTTAGTAGTCCCTCTCAAGAAACCACTAAGGGAATCAGTTTATAATTACTTTTTTTTAATAGAGTCAAAGAGAAATTACAATGTTTTATTTAAAGTTTGAAACATTAATTTTCACATAATCCTTAGATTAATTTAAGCATATTATTTCACCGTTAATATTTTTTAAATGCTCCTCATTTAATGGCTAAAAAATGGAATAACAAATAATTACAATGTACAAGCTTTGAACATGATATGGAGTGAAGAGCCTTTGTTATTTTTCAATTGTGTATTGGCAGTCCTCTTATGGCAACCAAAACCATAGATGAAATAATTTCTCAAGCACTAAAAAATAATAACGAGCCTTTAGCATTGATGGTCGCCATGGGGATGCATCATTAATGAGTGAGGGACATAAAATGACAAGAAAATAACAAATCATGTGAAAATTCTGCCCTTATAGGTAAGATAAGACATTCGAGGGGTAACATTTCACAATATTATGCAATAATTGTCTTTGCGGTCCATTTCAACTTCAACTTCACCTTCACCTTCACCATCACCATCACCATCACCATCACCATCACCATCACCATCACCCAAGGATTATTTTTTGCCCTCATGGTGGAATAAGGAAGGAACATAGGTCCGGCCTCATTGTGTATGCCTTTTTAAAGAGATTGCCCACAACTAGCACTTGCATAAAAATAAATAACAAAGATTAATTTCAAAATTTTAAATATAATTCTTGCCTTTTGGAACATTCAGAACATTAAAAGTAGGAAATAAAATATTTATTTAAAAAGCCTGCACACAGGTGGCTTCACATAATGCATACATGCAGAAAAGTAGGAAATAAAATATTAGTGGGTTATCATACGTCCTCCCAGACAGGACGGGAAACATTTCCAAGCCTGAGCTTCACATAACTTAGGACCTATCGCTTGACAAAATCCACACAGGTTTAGGATTATGTCCGCATGAGAAGTAGAAGGAACTCACAGCCTAAGAAACAAAGGATACCAAAATAGTCTCAGGGCATCTACTGAGGAAAGCACAATGTCACCTAGAGTGCTTCTGAGGAAAGCCCGTCAGGATTGTAGACCTTAAATCCCGTTCGGTGATATATGGCTCTGTCAAATTCAGCCTTTATTCCACCATTAGTTAGTACCCAAGTACGAAAGGCAACAAAGGTGTAAGCGGATTCGAGAAGGGCCAACGATGCGTACTCCTGGGCATACTGATTCATCCAACCCATCACCTTATCATAGCCTATAGCTTGGTCTTCTATATAGGCTATCATGCTCAATAATAACTCTAATATTAGGCCAAGTCACTGCTCCTTTGTCAATATCTCTTCTTATGACCTGCACTGATCCTATCTTGATCAGTATCCATGCCAGCACTTGATAATCACTCTCTTTCAGCACATTAGGAAAATCTCCAGGCCTATAACTCTCTTCAAAGGTTTTAGGCTCTGCCTCATACCCAGGGGGTATTGTCATTGTGTATGGTATGTTTGGTTATAGTTGAAGACAGGGAATACAAAGGGAATGGAGTGAGATATATTTATAGGGTTTTTGGAGGAAGATTTCTAGCTAATAAAATATTTGGTGGAAAGAGTCACAGGATTATAATGTCAAGTCGGTACAAGTTTGCCCCTCTTACCACTGCCCAGTCTGATAAAGGAATAGTACAAGTATTGACACTGCCAGCTCATCAACATGGAAAATGGATGTAGTCAGTGGCCATGGAAAGAGGGGAAATGAATGGGATTTAGCACTCTTGCATTTTTTGCTTTATTGAGTGTATCCCATCATAATACAAACAATCAATTTAGAAAAGATAGCAATTTCTATCAGTTTAATAAGGGACCACCAGTCTTGCAGCATTCTCATTATTATAATACATCGCAATAATTGAGGTAAATTGAGGGACCACTAGTGTTGTAGCATTCTCATTATTATAACACATTGCAATAGTCTCTCTCTGTCAGTTCATAAATGTGGGAAATGGAGGTAAATTGAGGAACCACCAGTCTTGCAGCATTATCATATTTTAACCAAAATCAAACTCATTTGGTTTTAGCTTAATTTTGTCACTCTTTACACATGGGGAGTCTAAGGTGGTCCATTATGTTGTAAGAAAGGGGGAAATGAAAGAAATTGGAAACTTCATATTACATCCATATTTGTTTTGTGATGTTTTGGTGAGAGATATTTTGGATTTTTATGATAATTTTTGTTATTTCATAATTGCATCTTGAAAAGTTAGAGGAACAAGGTCCATACTTAAAGAACCCTAATTTTTAGGTAATTTGGCATTTACATAACATTCCCTCACAACATTATTTCTAAAATGTAGGTGTTTATAATCTACTCATTAGCATTTTGTAAACATCTCTTTAAAATTTTACATAGAATATAGAAAAAAATATGTAGAGATGTTATTTTTCTTTTTTTATGGGTATTAAATTTGGGTGAAATATGCACATGGGGTCTCTATTCCGCACCCCCTCTCCTCCCTCTTATGTAGGTGTTTAGTGATCTTCTCATTAGAGTTTGTCAATAATTCTTAAGACTTGTCTTCAAAATTACACTTAAGATCTATAACAAAATATATAGATATTTTTTCTTCATTTTTTAGTATTAAATTTAGGGAAAATATATACACAAGGTAATTAAAAATTGTCAATTCCTCACCAAAGAAACTGATTTAATATTTTGGTGGTTGTTTGCATTTATAATAAAATTGATCTGTGTATTAGGAAACCACTCTTATTTATAGTGTGTAAGAATAAATAGCCAAAATTATTGTCTCTAATGACTATAGATCATAAGAAGAAATTGAACTTAAATTTTATAATATGCTTCTTAATAATGGATATTAATATTATTGTCATTCCACTTATGGTATTCAAATTTTAATTTATTTTAAACATTTTCAGTAATACTTTGTATACCAAATATGGATAATAAAATATTATTTTTTTCCTTAAGCTTTTTTGGCACTTTGATTGAAAGTTTAATTTATTGATTATCTTCTAATAATGATAGATCTATAATTAAAGCAATCACATTAGGAAATATTGGTAGATTTAATCCAAGAAACTTCCATATGAAGCTCTTATATTCTTGATCCAAAACTCGAAAACTTTGGTTGAAAGATAATTTAGAAATAACAACAAAACAATTCAAATAATGCTATCTCTGAAAAGAGATATTTTATTTATCAAAATTGCAGACCCAAACATATGCTTATCTCTGAGAAGAGATGTCTGATTTCCATTTCAGGTTACATATTTATTTATACATGTTTTGAAGGTGTGGGGAGGACATGGAAGGCCACCAATCACGAGGGAGATGAATTGGTTCAACTTCCATGATTTACAAAAATATAGAATTCGAGGAATTACTATTTTAAGAAACTTACTATTTTTAGACTGCACTACTAAAATTGAAATTTAGGACACTTTCATTGGGTTTTAGGGGGTCAAAATTCATTGAGTAGAGATCCATGCCATCTCATGATGTTCCCCTCATTATTAGGTTTCCAACAGTTCAAACGGTGAGTCAATTGGAGCTATGGTGCAAAAGTTATGGCTCCCATAAGTTTCGCCATCAATTGGGGTAGACCCATCACCCGAATTATCATCTGAATTGTTGTCCGGATCAATTCTAATATTACTTGACACTATTTTAAGGTTAAAAGTGTGCAAAAACTATAAATAAAATGCAAAGGTAAAATCTGAAGCACCAAAATACTTTGATATAAGGGAAGATAGAAAAATAAAATATTTATTCATTAATTTTTGTATATATCTAAATTTCCTCACTTCATTTATTGTCATTGATATTATTATTAAATGACATTAATTTTATATATCCCACCTAATCTCAATTTGTTCTTAATTTTGTGACATTATCACCATTTCTAGGCATTTTATATTATCCCCTTCTTCATTATTCATCAACTAACCTTATTCCTAGAAGACAAATTAATTAATTCATCTAATCCCCTATTATCCACTAGCTATTCCCATTTATCAATTATATTAAAATTTGACATTATAATCCCACCTACCCTAGTCTATTCCTTGTCTCTCCTACATCCCTAGTCCTTAATCACATATCTAATCACCCATATTAATAATTTACTAGTCTTGTTTATACCCTAATAGATTCCAAAATTTTCTAATTTTCTAATTCTCTCTATCTTAGCCTTGCCTCTCTACAAGCCTCTAATTGTAGAGGCTTCCAAAGAATTTTTAATTCTTTTTTAATTCTCCCTCCATTGCCTATTTAAACAACTCCAGTCTTCTATTTAGACTAACTATGAACCCATAAAACCTCCATTTCAATATAATCTATGAATCCATGTAATCTATACCTCTTGATCAGTCCAACATCATGCTAAAATTCTGAGTCTACTTGTAAGCAAATCCATAATCCATAATCATTTATTATTTTTATTATTTGAATCTTAATTTAGAACATTTAGCTTTAGTGTAGAATGTTGTTTTATATGTTTATTTTATAGTATTTTGATCTAGTGGTTCTTAATTTTAATGGTAGACTATAGATTTAATTATTTTTGATATAGTTTGCATTATCAAAACCTATTGTTCAAATTTATTATCTCACATTTGGTAATCACAGTGGGAGCCCTCTTCTTGAGCTGACAATTTATATTTTGATTATGTTTGCTTAAGGTTGTAGGTCATATTAGAATAAGAATATTCTTCAAAATCTTCTAATTCTCACATCACAGTCGAAGTGTGATATTACACTGATAACTATGATTTTGCATATATTATCGATTATTTTTCTATCCACCTAGACTTTACTGCTAATAATTAGATTTTATTGGTAATTTTATGACCTTTTATAAATCACCTCTCGACATAGGCAATTTTGACAATCAACTGTGGTCACATCCTTAATCCAAAAGGCATGGGAATTGAATTAAAATTCAAATACCATGATTTCATTAATAACATGGTCACATCCTTTATCATGCATAAGAATGTTAAATAAATTGTGTGAATGTTGGTTAATAGGTAACACTATTGCATTGTTGATAACGTGATCACATTCCCATTATTTTGCACATAAAAGCATGTCAAAGTTGCACATGAAGGCAAATTTAGCTAGAAGCTTATATTTTTTTTATACTTTAAATTTATTTTAGTAACTATAAGAAATTAGGCTCACTCAACATCTGATAGAGTTGGTCTCATAGTTGCATACCTTATGATCTAGAAAATAGTTGTTCAAAATCCAATCAGGTTAGTAATTAGGCATTTTCAAGGTCTAAGTATTAAAATTAAGGATTTTAAGACATTATTTTTGCAATTGATGTCCATTTTAGGTAAACATATAGTCATTTTAAAGGTTTTTATGCCTTTTGTATTTCTAGGAGTATTAGGTTTGTCAAAATTGAAGTTTGAAAACCACTCACTTTGAAATTGATGTAAAGTGGTGTGATTGGGGTAGCATAGGTCACATTTATGACTTTCACACATCAAATTACTACTTTTTTTAATTTCATAGTACATCATCCCTTCCTCATCCCTAATCACTTCTTACTCATGCCTCATCAACCCTAATCACTCTCTCACCATTATTCATTATCCTTGATAAATTTCTCATTGAACCTCAATATCCCTAGTCATCTCTAATCACTCCATCATCCATAATTAGTCCTTCATTGGCCCTCATTATACCTCATCATTCCTAATCACTCCCTTCTCATTGCTCACAAGAAAATTGTGTTACTTAACATCTAATAGTGTTGCTCTCATTGTTATATACGTTATGACATGGAAAATAGTTTTTCAAAATCTAATCTAGTTATTAATTAGACATTTTTAAGGTTTATATATTAATCCTAGGGATTTTAGTACATAATTTTTGTAATTGATGTCTATTTCTAGTAAACATATAGTCAGTTTTAGGTTTTTTTGCCTTTTAAGTTGATTCTTGATATTTATAAGAGTCCTAGGTTTTTCAAAATTGATGTTTGAAAACTACTCAATTTGAACATGATCCAAAGTGGTGTGATTGGGGTAGTGTAGGTCATATTGATGACATGCACACATAAAAAAAACACTTTATGTTAATTTCACTTATTCATCATCCCTTCCTCATCCTTGATCACTTCCTACTCATCCCTCATTACCCCTAATCATTCTCTCATCACTCCTCATTCTCCCTAATCACTCCCTCATTGACCCTCACTTTCCCTAGTCATCTCTAATCACTCCCTTAACATCTATAATCACTCTTCCATTGACCCTAACTATCCCTCATCAGCCCTAATCACTCCCTCACTATCCTTCATCATCCATAATCACTTTTTCACCATCACTCATGATCCCTAATCTCTTGCTCATCCTTATTCACTCCCTCCCCATCCCTAATCACTTGCTCATTGATGCTCATTATCTCTCATCATCTCTAATCACTTAAGCTTATTATTCCTAATAACTCCTTTATTGATTATCACCATCCCTCATCATCCCTAATCACGACCTCTTGATCGTCATAATCCCTAATCAATATTTTTTCATCTATTATCATCACTAATCACTCCCTCATTGACCCTCACCATCCCTCATCACTCCATTATTTATCCTCACCATCCCTCACCATCCCTCATCACTCTATCATGGATCCTCACCATCCCTAATTTCTCCCTCATCATTTGATTTAATTATATACTCTAAAGATACCTTTTATTCCAATCATATATTTTTTAACCCATTATAATAGAAATTAACTTTGTGTTGTTAATACTCATTTGTGATAGTAAATTTTATTATTGAATGAATTAGATGATCTTCCAAATTTATAGTTAATTAAAATAAGTACTAACATAAAATAGAGTCTGAATTTTAGTTCATCAAATTATCTTTATTTGTTGCTGACTAGATGAAACTTTATTCGGTTTTACCTTTGTTAGTTTGGTTCAAAAGATAAAAATTAAACACAAATATCTTGTATAATTTTCTAGTTTTGAGAAGATTTGAATCAGATGCAAAGTTATTTAGTGTTTACCATTCCTATATGTATTGAATCTTGGTCAGTTTCACACATGCACTCCTTGTGTGTGTGTACTATGTCTCAAATATTTTATCTTGTATGAAAAATGAACATTAATTCATGTTATCATAAAAATATGTTTCTAAAAAATGTGAAAAACTATTTTATCATAGTGTAGATGTTCATTCCATGTTTTATAAATATTAATACGCCATCAAGGTAGATTAAAAAAATGATATAGGTAAAGGGCTTGAGGACGTCGTTCAACATCTTGAAATGAATGAAGTCACTACACGAGTTCAAATAAAAGGCATGTTGGTAAATATATGGTTAACCAATTG
Source organism: Torreya grandis (assembly GCA_037957365.1). NCBI lineage: Eukaryota > Viridiplantae > Streptophyta > Pinopsida > Cupressales > Taxaceae > Torreya > Torreya grandis. Next base: position 137,400 of record JARHVA010004607.1, read on the forward strand.
TAAAATATCACACACCTCTAATGGTGAGATGTCATAAAAGATTTCATCTTTAAAAAGTTTGATTTTGTACACCAAGTAACTCTACTAGGCGATCCATTTCTCAACGCCTATACTAGACCATACACTAGTGTATGGTTATGTATGATGTATAAATTACAAGTTATATTTTTGAAAATATGGTTTAGGAGAAATTAAATTCTTCTAATTTCTATTGGAAATGATTAAGTGTATTGGCTCACCATTGATCTACATTTATTAATGAAACAAATGTTTTAATTCATATGATTTCTTGTTGGGGAAGTAGAGATATTTTTAGTATCAAACATATCATTGGGTTCATAATCTATTATCTACTTATCTTTTAATAATGATATATAACTTATACCCACTTCTCAAGATGTGCAAGTATAGAGCTCATAGTGTGACACTCTTCATTGGATTTAATATTAAATTTATGAATTAAGCACCACTTTCTATTCTTGGACTACTTGATTTAATCATTTGAAAATTATTTTACACTCTATGGTATGATGACTCAATCAATAGACATAAAAATATAAGGCTTTCAATGTAATTATTCAGATCATAAAATGTTTTCATAAGGAAAGCAATTGATTAGTTTCAAAAAATCACGTATATTGTTGATCCTCATGTATTTACTACACATTTTTGGTGCTATGGTGGTCTTACTTGCTTCTTTTTATTTGGTAGATTATCAATTTTAAAAACTTACATCATTTATAATGGGCCAATATTTTATCATAGGTGTTAAATGTCTCTATTTCAAATTTGCCACCACATAATTTTGATCACTATTTCTTATATTTTATGCTAACACTCAAATCTCCACTTGTAACTCCTAACATTGTTAAACCCCAACAAAATACCACCATTAGGGTATTATATGGAGTGCTTAAGGATGAGGAGGGATGGGGAGGAATAGAGTAAAGATGATGAGAGAGTCACTGCAGGTGATAAGGGATGGTGAGGGTCTATGAGGGAGTGATTAGGGATGATGAGGAAGTGATTAGGAATGATGAGGGATGGTGAGGATTAATGAGAGAGTGATTAGTGGTGATGAGGGATGAGGAATGAATGACTAGAGATGATTAGGTATGATGAAGCAGTGATTAGGGATAATGAAGGATGGTGAGGATCAATTAGGGAGTGATTTAAGATGATGAAAGCACAATTATAAATGATGAAGAATGGTAAGGGTCAATAATGGAGTGATTAGGGATGATGAGGGACGAGGAGGGAATTATTAGGGATGGTGAGAGCTATTGAAGGAGTGATTAAAGATGATGAGGGATGGTGAAAGCTAATGAGGGAGTGATTAGGGATGATGAGGGAGTGATTAAAGATGATTAGGGATGGTGAAGGTCAATGAGGGAGTGATGAGGAATGAGTAGTGATCTAGGAGGATCTATATTTTTCTCAAAAAAATAAGTATTAAAATCATAGGTTGATCATTGTCATGGTGAAAGGATCATCAAGAGATTTTTGATGGATTTCATGGTTTATAAAATGCAGCCCATATGCACAAGTTATAGTATGTGGAAGATTGAACCAAGAATGTAAAAAAATAAGGGTTTAGATGTTTAAAAGTAGTGAGTGCTCAATAATCAATGATTTATTGACAAGTGGTGAGAGGAGATTAGACCACATGGTGGGTCCTCAAGCCACCACGTGGCTTTCTACCATTCACTATGGTCCAATTTTATATATTATGTAATTAATTAAATTTCATTCCAAATCCCCTCAAAATTCTAAGACCCTCTTTCCACGTGACACCTCATACTTTCTATGTACATGCCATAAGACTCTATGTTCCATGCCATGTTTCATTCCCCAACATCCATGTTCTAACCACCTAAAATCCCATATACTTCCACAAAATTTCCACATACCACTACCATTCCCATGAAATACATGGTAATGACAATCACTTGTCAATGTTTACCATAAATTTCATGGCATTTAAATACTTTAAAAAGCACCCACATCCCAAATGTGGGATAAAATGATATGCCTCAAGCCCAAAACCATTGGAGTGGGAATCGAACCCTACACACATGGATAAAAGGATAAGGGCCTAACCATTGCACCACAGAGCTCAAACATTATATAAAGGGGATGAGTTTATATTTAAAGCATGATTTTACAGTATTATTCCATAGAAGACAAGGCATGTAAAGGATTTTTAGAGACTTTTGGAGTATTTTAATTTGTCTCAGACTTTGTAAATTATTTGAGAGTAATAATCTTGTAAAAGATGATTTTGAAGACTTATTAATATTGTAAAGCTATTTTTGCTAAAACTAATAAGGAGAGATCCGCCATTGGAGTAGATCCATAGATGTAGGCCATTGTGCCAAACTCCGTTATCAAATCACGTTTACTATTTTTTGTCGATTTGTGTCTCTTTTATTGATGCACTCTTATTTTTTTTCTATTTTGGATAATTAAAATCTGATTTTAATTTCATAATCATTTTAAAAATTTGATTTTATTAAATCATTAAAATAAGGTTTCAATCCTTTACAAGTGTGTTTTACGCTGCTATGACACTTGTTTGATTATGATTATGGATCAAATTTTTGGTATTAGAGCAAAATTTGAATTTAACCATGTGGATTAGTAGTGTATGTTGACAAGGTTAAGATATAGGTGGGGTGAAGGAGAATTAATAGAATATGATCTAGAGATTGAATCAAGATGTACTGCAAAAATGGGAGATAACTTTGAGTCTAAAGGATCTTTCTGATAATCCTTCTTGGAAATGAAGGACATGGTCGAGGAAATCTACCATGAATTATGAATTAAGATGGAACATGATGGAGGTGGTAAATGTTTTGAGAAACCTTCCTCTTCTTCAGGTGATGGTAATGACAAAAAAGTTGTTGAATCTCTTCCTTCACTAAAGCTAGATATTAAGTTTGAATTTTTGATGTTTAATGGTGAGATTAATGCAAAAAAGCTAGATAACTAGATAAAGCATATTGAAGTACATTGCAGGGTCCAGAAGATTTTAGATGATGAGGCTAAAATTCACTTGGATACTATTCAAATGGGAGGCATAACTCTTATTTGGTGGGAGAGTAAGTTGAACGAAAGTGAGATTAATATAGGTAACTCAATTTCCACTTGTAGTGAATTTGCTGATACATTCAGAAAACAATTTTATCCTTTAAGCTATATTTAACAAGCCGTGATGGATTGGTAATATTTTAGACAAACTAAAGGCCAAAGTCATCAAGATTATACACAAGAATTCAGGAAAAAGGCTTTACTTTTGAATATTCCTCTTTATGCATAGGAAACATTGCTTAGGTATATAGGTGGGTTGCATAATTACTTGAAACACATGATTCTGGTTCTTAGTCCCACTAGTTTAGATGAAGCATGTGTTAAAGCCATTTATTTAAAGGCTAGAAGAAAATAATTTTTTTTCCTAAAGTTAAAAGTAAGCAATCTAAAGTTCAGCATTCTAAGGGGCAAAGTTTTAGAAAGGGTAAACAAAAATCCACAGTTAATATTCATAGAGAAGAGGGTAAGCCATTTTGCAATCATTGAAAGAAAAATCATGATGAGTCTAAGTGTTGGGAATTACATCTTGAGTTAATTCCTTTTAACAAGTTTAAGAAAAAAGATAAGAAATATAATACTATAGTTCAGGATCTGGGTTTAAACTTTGGGGATGAAACTAAGATCACAGCTATGTGTATGCATAATTGTTCTTTTCTTTCTAGCACAAAGTCATCTAGTGTTGCTTCCTCTTCAAAACAAAAATATGTGCATGATGATAAGAAAAGAAATGATTTGTTCCACATTAGGGTTGTTTCAAAACATACTAAGATTGACACTCTATTTGATAGTGGATCACAGGTAATTTTGATTTCTGAAGAGATTGTTAAAAAGTTAGGCCTACAAACAAGTCCCCGTCTGAAACCCTATCCACTTGGTTGGGTGTGTGATGATGAAAAACTACAAGTAACCAAAACTTGCAAATTAAAATTTATCATCTCATCTAAACTCATGGATGAAGACGATTTGGATGTAATCCCTCTGGACATATATGGGATTGTTTTAGGAAGTCCTTATCTTTATGATAGATTAGAAATCTTCTATATGGAGGAAAATAAGTACTTGTTTGTTAAGGATGGAATTAAACATATAGTCAAAGCACATCATGTTAAGATAAGTCTATCCTTGGTTACAATAGGATAAATGAAAAGACTAGTCAATTCAAGAAAGAATTTTTGTCTCATGTTGATTAAGTCTAAGGAAAAAGAATATTCCTAGGCTATGGAAAATTGTGATCCTAAACATAAGAAAGAATTGGTTAAAATAATTTTCAAATATGATGATGTACTTTAAGATCCCAAAGGGTTATCCCATAAAAGGGGAGTTCAACAAGAAATTCAATTATTACAGGATTCTCCTCTCCCTAACAGTGTCATGTATAGGTTATTAGTGGTGGAAAACAAGGAAATCAAGAAGTAGGTAATGGAACTTTTGGAAAAGGGTGTTATTCATCCTAGTACATCTCCTATTAGTTTTCCTATCATTTTGGTGCCAAAGAAAGATGCCACATGGTGAATGTGAGTTAATTTTAATGATTTGAAAAAAATACTATTAAGAATTGTCACCCTTTACCTCGTATTGATGATTTACTAGATCAATTAAGAAATGCTATCTATTTCACTAAGTTAGACTTGAAAAGTGGTTATCCTTAGGTTAGGATTAATGATGGTGATATTTGGAAAACAACTTTTAAGACAAAACAAGGATTTTTTGAGTGGCTTGTCATGCCTTTCAGGTTATGTAATACACCAACTACATTCATGTGATTGACGAATGATGTTTTCTGGCCATTCCTTGATGATTTTATTATAGTATACTTAGATTCTATTTTCATCTTCAGTCAGTCTTGGGAAGATCATGCGATTCATATTAGGAAAGTTATGGATGCATTGAGAAGCGATAAAATTTATTTTAAATTATTTAAATGTGAATTTGGGAAGACCTCTTTGGTTTACTTGGGTTATATTGTAGGACATGGTGAATTAAAAATTGACCTTGTAAAGGTGGAGGTTATAGTTAAATGGCCTAAACCTAATAATGTAATTAAGCTTAGAAGTTTTCTTGGTGCAGTATAATATTGGAGGAATTTTATTGCTAATTTTTCACTTATTGCATCACCCTTGCATTATTTGACTAGTACAAAATAGGTCTTTCAGTGGGGACACAAGTAGAAAAGGGCCTTCGACACTTTAAAGACAAAGATTAGTACTAATTCTATTTTGGCACTTCTTTATTTGAAATAGCCATTTAAAATCAAGACATATGCAAGTGATTATGGTATGGGAGCTATTATGATGCTAGGAAAGAAGCTAATATGCTATCATTTTGAGACCTTCACAGGTGCAGTAAGAAACTATTCAACTTATGATAAAGAATTGTATGCATTGGTTCAAAGTGTTAAGAAGTGGAAACATTACTTGATGGGCAAGGAGACAGTGATGCATACATATCATCAGCCCCTTCAGTATCTTTAGTCACAGGCCAAGCTATAAAAATATAGGCATTTCCATTGGATGGTTTCCTGAAAAAGTTTCATCTTGTGATTAGGTATAAGAAAGGTATTCAGAATAAAGTTGCTGACATGCTTTCTAGGCCTCCTATGGTGGTTGCATCTATTTTTTATAGCATAGTTATTTGACTCATGAAATTTATAAAGAATAGTATGTTGATGATGCTGACTTTAAGGATGTGTATAAAGACTTGATGAATGGAAAATAGGTAGAAGAATTATACTATCATGTGTATAATGGACTTTTGTATCATTTGGGTAAACTTTGCATTCATCAAAATGAAAGGGTGCACATGATTAGGGAAGCACATAATTCTCTTATTTCTAGTCATTTTGGAGTTTGTAAAATGGTTGCACATTTGAAAATGTATTGTTATTGGCCTTGTATGTAGGAAAATGTTACCAAATATATCAAGGGGTGTGTTCTTTGTGCCAAAATAAAACCTAGTAATAGGAAACTGGGACTTTACACTCCCTTACCTATTCCTATTCATCCCTGGGAAAGTATTTCCATGGATTTTACAGGGGGTTTGCCTATGTCATGGAGGATACATGATTACTTATATGTGTTAGTGGATAGATTTAGCAAGATGTGTGTTTTGATTCCTTACACTAAGAATATTACAAGGGAAGGTATGACACACTTGTTTTTCTAGCATGCATGGGTTCATTTTCGTTTACCCACTTCTATTGTTTTTGATAGAGATTATCAATTTATTGGGGAATTTTGGTCAACATTATGGGAATTGATGGACATTTAGTTGAAAAAGGGCATTGCATTTCATCCACAGATTGATGGATAAATAGAGGTTGTAGACTGCACAGTGGTACATTTACTTAGGGGTTATTGCAGTAAACATCCCAAGTTGTGGGATGAGAATTTATGCTATATTCATCATGCTTACAATTGTGCACTTCATTATTCTACTATGAAATCTCCTTTTGAAGTTTGTTATGGATATTTGCCTAAATCTCCTCTAGATGTTTGTTATGGACATGATTCAGCTGATGATGAACGTAAAGATGCTATTAAAGCCAAAAAGTTCATTAAAAACATACAACATATACACCAGACTATCTGAAATCAACTAGAGAAAAGTTAGGCAAAGTATAAATCAAGATATGACAAACATTGTGTTGATCACCATTTTGCTATAAGTGATTTGGTATGGCTTCACATCAGTAAGGAAAGGCTAACAGGGGAAGGTAAAATGTTGAAACTAATCCAGTATGGTCATTTTCAAATTACAAAAAAGATTCGTAAAAATTATTTCTGGTTGGATTTCCATCTTATATGTAGATTTATTCAGTTATAAATGTGGAAAATCTAAAACTATATGATCCTCCGATGATTGTAGATCATGACGAGAGTGTATCTATTCCTTCTATTAATGATTTTGCTCCTGAGTATCTAACAGAACTACAAGAAGATACAATACTTGGAAAGAAGGTTTAGACTTCAAAAAGGGGAGACATTGAATATATTTGTGTTGGTCTCAAAGGCATGCACCCAAACAAGGCCAAATAGATGGAATCCTGAATAGTGAGGGAGCAATACCCTCACCTCTTTACCAATTATGTAATTATAGAGCCATAATTTAAATAACATGATAATGTTAAGTAAATAATGTGATCAAGTTATTTATTAATGTAAACACAGTATGTAAAATGTCCATGGAATTATCCCCTAACTTTGTGCACTTACACGTAATCTCTAACACATAATATATAAAAAATATAAACATCATCCACAATTTATATATTATCAAAAGTAATTCTGGGACATGGTTGCATAGTTTGAATTTTACCAATAACTCCATTTAAATAATGATCATATGATGTAGGAGGTGGGTGAGCATGATATGTGTGATTTACTATCAGAGTAACCTTATTGGTATCATAATTAGGAAATGGCTCACTGAAAATTTTTAATTTAGAATTACCATTTTTTTAGGCTTATGTTCTTCTATAAGGGCATCAAATTCATTTACATTTTCATTAGCTATATCTTGAATTAAATGCTTATTTTTGAAACAGTAATTTTTATAATGACCATTGCATGCTTTTAAGATTGAGTCAAAGTCATAAAACCAACACAAAGCATAGTTTTTTAGGATTTTTGGAACTAATTTGTTTAATAGTTATCATTCAGAACATATTCCAAACATGATGCGTGAAAAGATATCGGATGTTTTCATTGGTTATTATTATTTTAAACTATGTTTAGTAAACTCCCCTTATCCCCCCAGCGACTTTTTCTTGATTTGGTGTTTATGTTTTCATAGATTGTATTTTTAAAGTGATTTTTATGTTATTTCTGTTAATTAAATGGCAATTCCTTAAAAAAAAATTGTGAATAGTATTTTTAAACATATTATCAATTGAATGTAAATCCTTTATAATTTAAATAAATACATTTTAATTAGTCTAACGACACTATCATTTTCCTACTACTCAATCTTGAAAAGTTATTTGGTGATACAATTTTTTTGTGATTTCATGTACAAGTTTGCCTAGTATTGTGCTTCGTGTTAGTAGTCCCTCTCAAGAAACCACTAAGGGAATCACTTTTTAATTACTTTTTTTTTTAATAGAGTCAAAGAGAAATTACAATGTTTTATTTAAAGTTTGAAACATTAATTTTGGCATATTCCTTAGATTAATTTAAACATATTATTTCACCATTAATATTTTGTAAATGCTCCTCATTTAATGGCTAAAAAATGGAATAACAAATAATTACAATGTACAAGCTTTGAACATGATATGGAGTGAAGAGCCTTTGTTATTTTTCAATTGTGTATTGGCAGTCCTCTGATGGCAACCGAAACCATAGATGAAATAATTTCTCAAGCACTAAAAAATAATAACGAGCCTTTAGCATTGATGGCCGCCATGGGGATGCATCATTAATGAGTGAGGGACATAAAATGACAAGAAAATAACAAATCATGTGAAAATTCTGCCCTTATAGGTAAGATAAGACATTCGAGGGGTAACATTTCGCAATATTATGCAGTAATTGTCTTTGCGGTCCCTTTCACCTTCACCTTCACCATCACCATCACCATCACCATCACCATCACCATCACCATCACCATCACCATCACCCAAGAGATTATCTTTTGCCCTCACTAACTAATGGTGGAATAAGGAAGCAACATAGGTCCGGCCTCACTGTGTATGCCTTTTTAAAGAGATTGCCCACAACTAGCACTTGCATAAAAATAAATAACAAAGATTAATTTCAAAATGTTAAATATAATTCTTGCCTTTTGGAACATTCAGAACATTAAAAGTAGGAAATAAAATATTTATTTAAAAAGCCTGCACACAGAGGGCTTCACATAACGCAAACATGCAGAAAAGTAGGAAATAAAATATTAGTGGGTTATTATACGTCCTCCCAGACAGGACGGGAAACATTTCCAAGCCTGAGCTTCACATAACTCAGGACCTGTCGCTTGACGGAATCCACACAGGTTTAGGAACAAAGGATACCAAAACAGTGTCAGGGCATCTACTGAGGAAAGAGCGCTTCTGAGGAAAGCCCGTCAGGATTGTAGACCTTAAATCCCGTTAGGTGATATATGGCTCTGTCAAATTCAGCCTTTATTCCACCATTAGTTAGTGAGGGCAACAAAGGTGTAAGCGGATTCGAGAAGGGCCAACGATGCGTACTCCTGGGCATACTGATTCATCCAACCCTAATACTGATTTATGTTTTTGGAGGAAGCTTTCCAGCTAATAAAATATTTGGTGGAAGTTTGCCCCTCTTACCACTGCCCAGTCTGATAAAGGAATAGTACAAGTACTGACACTGCCAGCTCATCAACATGGAAAATGGATGTAGTCAGTGGCCATGGAAAGAGGGGAAATGAAAGGGATTTAGCACTCTTGCATTTGTTGCTTTATTAAGTGTATCCCATCATAATACAAACAATCTATTTAGAAAAGATAGCAATTTCTATCAGTTTAATAAGGGACCATCAGTCTTGCAGCATTCTCATTATTATAATACATCGCAATAATTGAGGTAAATTGATGGACCACTATTGTTGCAGCATTCTCATTATTATAATACGTTGCAATAGTCTCTTTCTGTCAGTTCATAAATGTGGAAAATGGAGGTAAATTGAGGGACCACCAGTCTTGCATCAATCTCATATTTGAACCAAAATCAAAGTCATTTGGTTTTACCTAAATTTTGTCACTCTTTACACATGGGGGGTCTAAGGTGGTCCATTATGTTGTAAGAAAGGGGGAAATGAATGAAATTGGAAAGTTCTTATTAGATCCATATTTGTTTTGTGATTTTTTGGTGAGAGATATTCTAGATTTTTATGATAGTTTTTGTTATTTCATAATTGCATCTTGAAAAGTTAGGTAATATGGCATTTACATAACATTCCCTCATAACATTATTTCTAAAATGTAGGTGTTTATAATCTACTCAATAACATTTTGTAAACATCTCTTAAGACTTCTCTTTAAAATTTTAGATAGAATATAGAAAAAAATATGTAGAGATGTTATTTTTCTTTTTTTATGGGTATTAAATTTGGGTGAAATATGCACATGGGGTCTCTATTCCGCACCCCCTCTCCTCCCCCTTATGTAGGTGTTTAGTGATCTTCTCATTAGAGTTTGTCAACAATTCTTAAGACTTGTCTTCAAAATTCCATATAAGATCTATAACAAAATATATAGAGATTTTTTCTTCATTTTTTAGTATTAAATTTAGGGAAAATATATACACAAGGTAATTAAAAATTGTCAATTCCTCACCAAAGACACTGATTTAATATTTTGGTGGTTGTTTACATTTATAATAAAATTGATTTGTGTATTAGGAAACCACTCTTATTTATAGTGTGTAAGAATACATAGCCAAAATTATTGTCTCTAATGACTATAGATCATAAGAAGAAATTGAACTTAAATTTTATAATATGCTTTTTAATAATGGATATTAATATTATTGTCATTCCACTTATGGTATTCAAATTTTAATTTATTTAAAACATTTTCAGTAATCCTTTGTACACCAAATAGGGACAATAAAATATTATTTTTTTCCTTAAGTTTTTTTTTGGCATTTTGATTGAAAGTTTATTTTATTGATTATCTTCTAATAATGATAGATCTATAATTAAAGCAATCACATTAGGAAATATTGGTAGATTTAATCTAAGAAACTTCCATATGAAGCTCTTATATTCTAATATTACTTTACACTATTTTAAGGTTAAAAGTGTGCAAAATTACAAATAAAATGCAAAGGAAAAACGTGATGCACCAAAATAGTTTGATATAAGGGAAGATAGAAAAATAAAATATTTATTAATTGATTTTTGTATATATCTAAATTTGCTCGCTTCATTTATTGTCATTAATATTATTATTAACCAGCATTAATTTTATATATCCCATCTAATCTCAGTTTTCTCTTAATTTTGTGACATTATCACCATTTCTAAGCATTTTATATTATCCCCTTCATTATTCATCCACTAACCTTATTCCTCACCCACAGATTAATTAATTCGTCTAATCCCCTATTATCCCCTATTATCCACTAATTGATCCCATTTAGCAATTATATCAAAATTTGACATTATAATCCCACCTACACTAGTCTATTCCTTGTCTCTCCTACATCCCTAGTCCTTAATCACATATCTAATCACCCATATTAATAATTTACTAGTCTTGTTTATCCCGTAATAGATTCCAAAATTTTCTAATTTTCTAATTCTCTCTATCTTAGCCCTGCCTCTCTACAAACCTCTAATTGTAGAGGATTCCAAAGAATTTTTAATTCTTTTTTAATCCTCCCTCCATTGCCTATTTAAACAACTCCAGTCTTCTATTGAGACTCACTATGAATCCATAAAACCTCCATGTCAATATAATATATGAATCCATGTAATCCATACCTCTTTATCAAGCCAACATCATGCTAAAATTCTGAGTCTACTTTTAAGAAAATCCATAATCCATAATCGTTTAGTCTTTTTATTATTTGAATCTTAATTTATAACATTTAGATTTAGTGTAGAATGTTGTTTTATATGTTTATTTTATAGTATTTTGATCTAGTGGTTCTTAATTTTAATGGTAGACTTTAGATTTAATTATTTTTGATGTAGTTTGCATTATCAGAACTTATTGTTCAAATTTATCATCTCACATTTGGCAACCACAGTGGGAGCCCTCTTCTTGAGCTGACAGTTTATATTTTGATTATGTTTGCTTAAGGTTGTAGGTCAGATTATAATAAGATTAGTCTTCAAAATCTTCAAATTCTCACATCACAGTCGAAGTGTGATATTACACTGATAACTATGATTTTGCATATATTAGCTGTTGTTTATCTATCCACCTAGACTTTACTGCTAACAATTAGTTTTTATTGGTAATTTTATGACCTTTTATAAATCACCTCTTGACATAGGAAATTTTGACAATCAACTGTGGTTTTGCATGTCCTGTTGCATTTTTGACAAATACTGTATAAAGGGCAAATACTAGCCATTTTACCTTCTTGTTGGTTTTTGTACTCTCAACTAACATTGTGGTGTTGCAGGGAATATAAAAAAAGTTTTAGTTTACTATAATAACTAAAAAAAGGAATATCAAATAATTCTAATGTTTAAACTTTAAACATATAAATAGGTAGGAACGAGACAATGCACTGACATATGTAGGATCATTCTACATACACTAAATTTATTACATGGTTTCAACTAAATTCAAGAATGTATTTGGTCGATTGAAAGATGGAAAATGAATGGAATCTAGCAGTGCTTGCTAGCTAATACATGTCTCGTAATCAATAGAATACATCATGAGATTGTAATAACTGAGGATATCAATGGAAAAAGTCACAAGATTATAACAAGTGTTATTTATACATTGTGCATTGTCAATCTTCTTGTGGTAATTGAAACCATAGATGGATTAATTACTCAAGTATTGACAAATAATAACAAGTATTATCATTGATTGTGGCCATGGAGATGCATCATTAATGAGTGGGAGACATGAAATGACAAGAAAGCAATAAATCATGTGGAAATTTTCTTATTGTAGGCGAGATAAGATATTCTTGGGTTAACATTTGGAAAATAATATGACAATAACTATAAACATTGTAATATTATATTTTAATTACCAATGTGTTCCCTCTCACCTTCACCTCCACCATCACCAAGAGGATTATTTTTTATTTTAAAATTCAAAATTTTAAAGCCTAGTTTGGCTATTTTATTTATAGTTTTTAATAGAAATTATGAACTCTTTTGTATATAAACCAAGTGTCCCTTCCTAATAGGTAATTATTAATATTTTTCCTATAAGGTATTGAATTTGAAAATTAATATCATTATGATATTATAGATTCGAAGTCTATCTTGAACTTGATGATCATAAGGCCGTTTATATATAGTAATACAATTCATGAAATAGTAGACATGTTTTCTTCTTTCACTATATTTTTATTTTTACATGAAAGGCATTTATACTAGAAAGACGACACCGAAGATTCATCTACGAATCTTTGCTGGTTATTCTTGTCAATGTTTGGCATCACACACATCTGATAGTAATATCAACATTGTGTGTCTTATTAAAAAGATTGTGTGAAATATCTTGGTATTTAAATGTCAAAGTTTACTATGATTTATGGGTCAATAAGTTTATGATGGCATCATGGTGACAAAATGATAATAAAGGAATGGTCGACCAATAATGAATAAGAAAATAATGTTGAACATAGCACGTACATTTTCTAAGTAAAATTCAATAAACATATCTTAAAATTTATTATGATTATTATTATTTTAATTTTGAGTTGATTAATTGAAAAAAATTATTAATAATTTAATTAAAATTAAATTGGAAGTTTTTAAAATAATTGTATACCTATTTATCATATGGAAAAAAATTTATCACCAACAATCTGGATAATTTTATCACCAACTAGAGTCCATCATCAATAGTTTAACATTCTAATCTATAGCCTTCCATTTTAAAATTCTCAATTCCCTTTCATCTATTATTTAAATCTTTTGGCTATAGTGCATCTTATGGTTAGTGAGTTTTAAGAAATACATATTGTGTAAAAGGATGAGTTTTAGAAGGTGTTGTATGATGTTCATGCCTTCAGTTGTACACACAAAGCCTTTAACATTTTTGTTTTACTTCTAAATTTCAATAAATCAAAAAATCAAAAGATGGAAATGATGAGAGTCTTAAAGGAAAAAGAGCTTCATTGGAATATCATGTAAATGGAAAACAATTAAATTCCTAGAATCAACTGTTTCATTTTTGAATTCTATAATTCTCATGGAATTTTATTGGCCCTAAATTATTTTACGTTTACGAAAAATATTTCAAAAAATGATCATAATAAACATCATTAACCAATGGAATATAATTTTTTTTCTTATTTATAAAAATACCCTATATCAATTATCAACTAGAGACACATCATGACATTCAATGTTTTTTACAATATTTTTTTGAATGCCTTCTACTTAAAAATTTAACTCCTTCCTACAATACTCAAAATTATTCATATTTTTAATATTATTTACACTAATATTGTAGTTTGGAAAGGCATGGAGTGGGCTCAAAATTTTAAACAAACGGTTATTTCTTATCTAGATTTATTTGAGAATTCCTACGATATAATTCACAGCAGTAGATAAACCTTAATTTGCATCACCTTTTACATCAGAATTGAGATGGAAAATAGTTATAAAATATAAAAAAAATTCTCTAACATATTTTTTTGGGTAATGAAATTTAAAATCATACTAGGCCTATTGCACCATCCTAGGATTCCTACCTTCTTCGAGAAGGTGAGGATGAATAGGGTCTTGTTCTAGCCATTGTATGTATCAATGGGAGGAAAAAAATTGAAGTCTCTAAAAAAGGCATTTGAATCCATCGACATGAAAATGTCACATTATAGATGAATTTATCTTCATCAGTCATAAAAAACACCAAAATCATATTCTAACGAACTTCTTATTCAAAATTCACCATACCACACCTCACTGCCAAATTCAAAATTGAAGTTTATAAAAATGGCATATCAATCCATCAACATAAAAAATATGTTATAGATGAATTTATCTTCATCATCCATAAAATACAACTAAATCAACGAAGCATACCACGCCTTTCTACCAAATGCACTAGGTTAATTCAATCCCAACACTAAGTTCACATTTTCCACCATAAATTTTGAAATGCATATTTATAAAAAGGTTTTAACATCCAACCGTAAACTAATTTCATGGAATGGTATCATTGTTGGCTACTCAGGTAAAAACAACGAATGGAGATAAACCTTGGCTCCTTTCCATAACATAGTTTCACCAAAAAAAAATTGAAATAAAGATTGTTATTAGATATTTCAAAGATGGATTCTATTTTCATCTCTCTAATATAATATAATATTATTAATTATATTATTAAATAATATTTATATTATATAATGCCAATTTTAATTCTATATAATAATAATATTATATTTATTTAATTAATAAAGTTTTCTTTATAAAAGTTTAAGTAACATGAATGTAATTAAAATCATTTCATTCAATTCTAAGTTAAGGGAAAATTATTATTTTGTTCATCTGATGTCATTTTGTTCAAAACCGCTTTCTTTAAACATGATCTTACCACATAAAAATTGGTTTTTTCTCAATTTATTATTTTTAATAACCATCTCATAAAACATGAAATACCTACTCAAATAATGGACCTGATAAAATGTAACTAATGAATCAATGAGAAAGTTTAAAGATGTCCATGAGACCATCAATGTATAGGAACCAATCATCCAATTTTTAAGCCTCTCTCTAATAAAATAAGGATGGTTAGTTTAACATTCATCATACTATTGAGATTTAATATTTAGTGGAAAGAGTCACGGGATTATAATGTCAAGTTGGTACAAGTTTTCCACTCTTTCCACTGCCCATTCTGATAAAGGAATAGTACAAGTACTGACACTACCAACTCATCAACATGGAAAATGGATGTAGTCGGTGGCCATGGAAAGAGGGGAAATGAATTGGATTTATCACCCTTGAATTTGTTTCTTTATTAAGTGTATCCCATCATAAAACATATAATCGATTTAAAAAAGATAGTAATCTCTATTATTTTAACAAGGGACCACTAGTATTGCAACATTCTCATTATTATAATACATCACAATAATTAAATGTAAAATATAATTCCAATGTTCCATAGCACATTATATGTTACATAACACATCCCATGTTTCTTAACCAATCATCATGTAATGTGGTATCAAATCATAAAACATACAATCGATGGTAGTCTCTATCAATTCATAAACATAGAAAATAGAGGTAAATTGTGGGACCACCAGTCTTGCAGCATTCTCCTTTTTTCATCAAAATTAAATTCATTTGGTTCTAGCTAAATTTTTTAGTCTTTATACATGGGAAGTATGAGGTGGTCTTATATGTTGTAAGAGAGAGGGAAATGAATGAAATTGGAAAGTCTGGTTATCACATTCATATTTATTTTATGATTTTTTGGTGAGAGATGTTCTAGATTTTTATAATAGTTTTGGTTTTTCATAAGTGCATCTTGAATAATTAGAGGAAGAGGGACCATACTTAAATAACCCTAAATTTTAGGTAATATGACATTTAAATAACATTCGCTATTCCACACTCCCTCCCCTCCCCCTTATATAGGTGTTTAGTGATTTTCTCATTAGAGTTTGTCAACAATTCCTAAGACTTATTTTTAAAATTACACTTAGGATCTACAACAAAATATGTAGATATTTTTTTCTTTTCTTTTTTTAGTATTAAATTTAGGGTAAATATACACATAGGGTAATTAAAAATCGTCAGTTCCTCACCAAACAAATTGATTTACTGCTTTGGTGATTGTTTACATTTATAATAAAATTGATTTGTGTACAAAAAAACTACTCTTGTTTATAGTGTGTAAGAATAAATAACGAAAATTAGTGTCTCTAACAACTACAGATCACAAGAAATTAATTTTAAATTTTATAATATGCTTCTTAATAATGGAAAATACTATTATTTTCATTCCACTTACAGTATTAAATTTTTAATCTCTTTAAAACATTTTGAGTTGTACTTTGTATATGAAATAGGGACAATAAAATATTAATTTTTTTCCAAACTTTTTGCGGCATTTTTCTCAAAAGTTTAATTTATTGATTATCATCTAATAATGATAGATCTAAATTCAAAATAATCACATTGGGAAATATAGGTAGATCTCATATAAGAAACTTCTATATGAAGCTCTAATATTCTAATATTACTTGACACTATTTTAAGGTTAAAAGTGCGCAAGAATTATAAATAAAATACAAAGGAATAATGCGAGGCACCAAATTAATTTGATCTAAGGTAAAATAGAAAAATAAAACATTTATTCACTTGTTATTGTATACATCTAAATTTACTCGATTCACTTATTGTCATTAATATTACTATTAGTTGATATTAATTTAATATATCCCACCCAATCTCATTTTTCTCTTAATTTTGTTATATTATCACCATTTCTAGTCATTTTATATCATCCCCTTTATTCATTATTCATCCACTAACCTTATTCCTACCCCACAAATTAATTAATTCATCTAATCCCCTATTATCCATTAACTAATCACCATTTTCTTACCCTACACTTGAAAATAGAGAGTATCATTAGATTCACTACGATGAAAACCAATGGATTTCAAGTATGAATCTATTTTGTCATACCAAGCCCTGGGTGCCTATTTGAGCCCATACAATGCTTTTATCAATTTACACACTTTATGTTTGGCACCCACCTGTTCAAACCCTGAGGTTGTTTCATATATACTTCTTCCTATAAATCACCATTTAAAAAAGAACTTTTAACATCTAATTGATGTACTTTCCAACCATTTTTGCTACTAAGACAAGTACCATATAAATAGTGTGCCATTTGGTAGTTGGTGCAAATGTTTCCTCATAGTCAATACCTTCATGTTGCGCATATCCTTTTGAAACAAGTCTTGCTTTTTTTTTATCAATAGAGCCATCTGATTTATACTTAGTCCTATAAACCCATTTACATTTGATGGGTTTAACATGTGGAAGATGATCAACTAAAACCCATGTATTATTTCTAAGTATGGAATCATACTCACATTTCATTGCCTGTAGCCAAACATGTTCAGTAGATGCCTCCTAAAAAGTGGATGGCTCAGAGGAAGAAGTAGTAACAACCATAGCATAGTTTACCTATTTTTGAGAATTTTTGGGCCCTATTAAACCAACTTCATCTGCTTTCAAGTAAAAAATAGTACTTTTAGCCCATTTTGGATACTTAGTCAAATTATTCAAATCAGGGACTCCAGAATTATCATTATGTGCATCATTTAAAGGGGGACTTAGAGAATTCTAAACAATTTCTAGGTCATCAACCTGTGAACTTTTAGAAGAAGGAGAGGAAAGTGAAGGAATTTAAGTCTCATACCACAACTTTAAAGAGTTATCCCCATTATTCAAACCCTTATCTCTTTTTGTATTTTTCCTCTCTAATCTATCAAGTTGAGAATCAATCTCTGCAGTGTTCATAGTCCCAAACTCATCAAATATTACATATTCACTCACTATGAATTTGCCTGTATCTTGTGCAAGCAAACAAAAACCCTTTTTATCTTTAGAATAACCAAGAAAGATGCATTTTTGACTTCGTGGTTCCAACTTAGTTTTATGTTTATTAGGAACCAAAGCAAAACAAAGACATCCAAACACTTTCAAGTGTTTAACCTTTGGTTTAAACCCATACCATGCCTCATATGGAGTTTGTCCAAAAAGTGCAACTATGGGGGACCTGTTTCTCAAATACATTGCAGTACCAATGGCTTCTGCCCAAAACTTATCATCAAGTTGTTTATATTGCAACATGGCACATCCTATGCCCTCTAAATTTCTATTCATCCATTTAGATACTCTATTTTGTTGTGGAGTATAAGCATTGCTATATTGTCGACAAATACCATGTTCTCAGCAATAATCTAAAAATTCATTTGAGGTATCTCACCTCCATTATCTGAACGAAGAGTAACCAAATGTGAACCTATTTATTTTTTGACTAAGTGTAACCAATCAACAAACTTAGCGAAAACTTTAGATTTGTTTTTCATAAAAAATACCCAAGTCATCCGAGAAAAGTCATCAATAAACAAGACAAAGTATCTACACCCACCAATGGATGACTTTTTCATGTCACATACATCACTATGAACTAACTGCAAACATCGGTTTCCTCTCAAGGATGACTATTTAAGAATTTTTTCCTGATTTATTTGCCCAAAACACATGACTCAGAAAGAATACTATCTTTGCAAAAAGTTGGCAACCCACTCACCATACCATATCTCTACAAATCCATTAAAGAGTGGATATTCAAATGTCCATAGCGGAGATGCCATAACCACTATGTAGACATAGTACCTGTACCTGTGTCAACAACTTTCGTAAGTTCTATAGTGGGAGGAAGCACTTTACAATGTAATCTAACCAAGTTTCCATCTTCATACCATGTATACATTATTTTATAATCATCTTTCACTGAATTGATGTAAATGAGCCCATTTTAAAGCACAATTTGATAACCTTTCTTTTAAATAGTTACCAAAGAAAGTAAGTGTTTCTTCAATGTGGGAACATACCAAACGTCCTCCAAGTATTTTATAGATTTATTAGGAAGAAGAATCTAAATAGATCCAAGTCCTAGTGGTGTATGTATAGACTTATCTGCTAAGGCAACTAGAGAGAGAGAAGATTCCTTAAAATACCAAAATAAATCTCTCTTAAATGTCATGTGTTTGGTTGCTCTTGTGTCTAAAACCCATACATTTGTGAACTCATATATAGCCTCATATTCAATATAATCAATGTGCCCCAAATTAGTGATTACAGATTCAAGGGCAACATTACTAGACTCATCATAGTCATGATCAACATACTGAGCAAATTTTAGTCATTTTTTGTGACCTCTAAATTTTATCAAAATGAATCCTACATTGTGAGGCAATGTGACCAAATTTTCCACATCTGTAACACTTAATGTCTGATCTACCTCGACCTCTACCCTTGTATGAATTGTGACCACGTCCTCGATCACTTATTTTATGTGATTGGTTAGATTTTTGGTTATTTGAATAACCCTTACCTCTGTTTTGATATCTACCTCCTTTGTAACCTTGACCTCCTTTATAACTATTTCCTCTATTATTTTGATGCCCAAATGAAGATGAACTAGGCTTTGAATCTAAAACATGGGCTTCTTCAATTTTCTTAGATTTATTGGGTAGAGAGAGGTCATGTTGGATGAGTAACTCAGCCAACTTATCAAAGGTGATGCCTGTGATCTTGTCAGAGACATGCAACATTTCAATAAAATTCTTATAAGACTTAGGTAGTCCTTTCAAAGCAACATTGACTATGAGGTCATCATGTAGTTTTCCAACCCTAGCCTTAGTGTACTCAGTAGTGATATTTTTCAACTTAGACATATATTCTCCCATGTCCCCATCTTCATCTAATGAAAAAATAAACAACTGCGTATGAATATCTATCTTCTTATGTTTAGGTTTCTTATCATACAAATCTAATAATGTTTTCCATGCAATGTAACTACGAGGAGAATTTTCAATATGAACATAAGTATAACTAGTACAAAAACATTTAATGAGAGCTAAGGCCTTAGAATCACACAAATTGAATACATCATAACCATCAAAATGCCATCAATAACCAACCAAATAGAAGACCCCAAAGAAGTAAGGAATACGTGAAACCATATCCAACAAATGATAAACCTGCTAAGGGATTAGTTTTTGCCCTCACTAACTAATGGTGGAATAAGGAAGCAACTAGCACTTGCATAAAAATAAATAACAAAGATTAATTTCAAAATGTTAAATATAATTCTTGCCTTTTGGAACATTCAGAACATTAAAAGTAGGAAATAAAATATTTATTTAAAAAGCCTGCACACAGATGGCTTCACATATTGCATACATGCAGAAAAGTAGGAAATAAAATATTAGTGGGTTATTATACGTCCTGAGCTTCACATAAATCAGGACCTATCACTTGACAGAATCCACAAAGGTTTAGGATTATGTCGGCATGAGAAGTAGAAGGAATTCACAGCCGAAGAAACAAAGGATACCAAAACAGTGTCAGGGCATCTACTGAGGAAAGCACGACGTTGCCTAGAGTGCTTCTGAGGAAAGCCCATCAGGATTGTAGACCTTAAATCCCATTAGGTGATATATGGCTCTGTCAAATTCAGCCTTTATTCCACCATTAGCTAGTACCCAAGTATGAAAGGCAACAAAGGTATAAGCAAATTCGAGAAGGGCCAACGATGCGTACTCCTAGGCATACTGATTCATCCAACCCATCACCTTATCATAGCCTATGCTCAATAATAACTTTAATATCTTGCCAAGTCACTGCTCCTTTGTCAATATCTCTTCTTATGACCTGCACTGATACTATCTTGATCAGTATCCATGCCAGCACTCGATAATCACTCTCTTTCAGTGCATCAAGAAAATCTCCAGGCCAATAACTCTCTTCAAAGGTTTTAGGCTCTACCTCATACCAAGGGAATACAAAGGGAATGGAGCGAGATGTTTTTATGCTGGGGCATTATAAGCATATTTATAGGGTTTTTGGAGGAAGCTTCCCAGCTAATAAAATATTTGGTGGAAAGAGTCACAGGATTATAATGTCAAGTCGGTACAAGTTTGCCCCTCTTCCCACTGCCCAGTCTGATAAAGGAATAGTACAAGTACTGAAACTGTTAGCTCATCAACGTGGAAGAGGGGAAATGAATGGGATTTAGCACTCTTGCATTTGTTGCTTTATTAAGTGTATCCCATCATAAAACATATAATCGATTTAAAAAAGATAGTAATCTATGTTAGTTTAACAAGGGACCACTAGTCTTGCAACATTCCTATTATTATAATACATCACAATAATTAAATGTAAAATATAATTCGAATGTTCCATAGCACATTATAGTCTCTATCAATTCATAAACATAGAGAATGGAGGTAAATTGTCGGACCACTAGTCTTGCAGCATTCTCATTTTTTCATCAAAATTAATGTCATTTGGTTCTATCTAAATTTTTTCAGTCTTTATACATGGGAAGTATGAGGTGGTCTTATATGTTGTAAGAGAGAGGGAAATGAATGAAATTGAAAAGTCTGGTTATAACATTCATATTTATTTTATGATTTTTTGGTGAGAGATGTTCTAGATTTTTATGATAGTTTTGGTTTTTCATAAGTGCATCTTGAATAATTAGAGGAAGAGGGACCATACTTAAATAACCCTAAATTTTAGGTAATATGACATTTACATAGCATTCCCTCATAGCATTATTTATAAAATCTAGGTGTTTGTGATCTACTCATTAATATTTTGTAAAGATCTCGTAAGACTTCTTTATAAAATTACACTTAAAATCTAGAACAAAATATGTAGATATTTTCTTTTTTTTCCTTTTTTGGATATTAAATTTGGGTGGCATACATACATGGGGTCTCTATTACACACTCCCTCCCTTCCCCCTTATATAGGTGTTTAATTTATTGATTATTATCTAATAATGATAGATCTAAATTCAAAATAATCACATTGGGAAATATAGGTAGATTTAATATAAGAAACTTCTATATGAAGCTCTAATATTCTAATATTACTTGACACTATTTTAAGGTTAAAAGTGCGCAAGAATTATAAATAAAATACAAAGGAATAATGCGAGGCACCAAATTAATTTGATCTAAGGTAAAATAGAAAAATAAAACATTTATTCACTTGTTATTGTATACATCTAAATTTACTCGATTCACTTATTGTCATTAATATTACTATTAGTTGATATTAATTTAATATATCCCACCCAATCTCATTTTTCTCTTAATTTTGTTATATTATCACCATTTCTAGTCATTTTATATCATCCCCTTTATTCATTATTCATCCACTAACCTTATTCCTACCCCACAAATTAATTAATTCATCTAATCCCCTATTATCCATTAACTAATCCCATTTATCAATTATATTAAAATTTAAAATTATAATCCCACCTTCCCTAGCCTATTCCTTGGCTCTCCTACATCCCTAGCCCCTAATCACCCATACTAATCATTTAATAATCTTGTTTATTCCCTAATGGATTCCAGAATTCTCCAATTATAGAATCCCCTCTATCTTAGCCATTTCTCTCTACAAGCCTCTAATTCTACAGGCTTCCAAGAATTTTTTAATTCTTTTTTAATCCTCCCTCCATTACCTATTTAAACAACTCCAATCTTCCATTTATACTAACTATGAATTCATAAAACCTCCATGACAGTATCATCCATAATCATTTAGTCTTTTTATTGTTTGAGTATTAATTGAGAACATTTAGTTTTAGAGTAGAATGCTATTTTATATGTTTATTTTATAGAATTTTAATCTGGTGGTTCTCAACCTTTATGGTAGATTGTAGATTTGGTCATTTTTGATATGGTTTGCATAATCAAAACCCATTGCTCAAATTTATTATCTCACATTTGGCAACCATAGTGAGAGTCCTCCTCTTGGGATGACATGTTGTACTTTGAGTATATTTGCTGAAGGTTGTAGGTCATATTATAAGAATATAGGTCTTTAAAATATTTAAATTCACACATCCCATTCTAAGTGCAATATTGCAGTGCAAACTATGATTTTGTAGAGGCGATTTTGCATATATTAGCTACGGTTTTGCATACTCCCTAGACTTGACCACTAACCATTAGTTTTTCTTGGCGATTTATGATTTTTTATAAAATCACCTCTTGATATAGGCATTTTGACAATCAAATGTGATTTATCAAGTCTAGTTGTGTTTTTGATATAATATTGTACAAAGGTCAAATACTAGCCTTTTTATTTTCTTGTTAGTTTTTATACTCTCAACTAATCTTGTGGTGTTCCAGGGAATATTAAAAAAAATTAATTTACCCTATAATAACTAAAAAGTGTAATATCAAATAATTCTAATGTGTAAGCTTTCAACATATAAATATGTAGGAACGACACAATGTACTGCCATATGTAGGACTATTCTACCTATACTAAATTTATTACATGGTTTCAACTAAATTAATGAATGTATGTTGTCGATGGAAATATGGGAATGAATGGAGTCTAGAAGTTCTTTCCAACTAATACACATTTCGACAATCAATGGAAAACATCATGAGATTGTAATAAGGAAATCAATGGAAAAAGTCATGAGATTATAAAAAATAAGGGTTATTTGTGCATTATGCATTGGTAGGCTTTTGATGAAAAGTAAAACCATAGATGGATTAATTAGTCAGGTGTTAATAAATAATAATGAGCCTTTTTCATTGATGCTGGCCATGGGGATGAATCATTAATGAATGTGGGACATGAAATGATAGGAAATCAATAAATCATGTGAAAATTTTGTCCTTGTAGGTGAGATAAGACATTCTTGGGTTAAAATTTGGTGAATAATATGACAACAACTATAACTATTGAAATATTATCTTGTACTTATCAATGTGGTCCTTGTCACCTTCACCTCTACGATCACCAAGGGGATTATTTTTTTTGTTTTAAAATTAAAATTTTTAAAGCCTAGTTGGGCTATTTTGTTTGTAGTTTTGAATAGAAATTAAGAACTCTTTTATGTTACATTGGAATTTTCAATCTTACTTCTATATATAAACAAAATTTCCCTTCCCAATAGGTAATTATTAATATGTTTCAAAGTTTTGTTCTATTTTCCCTATAAGGTATTGAATTTGAAAAGTAATATCATTATGATATTATAGATTTTAAGTTTATTTAAAATTGACCATCACAAGGTCATTTATATATTAGTAATGCAATTCATGAAATAGTAAACATGTTTTCTTCTTTCAATATCTTTTTATTTTTATGTGAAAGGCATTTTTACTGACAAGATGAAACCAAAGATACATATGTGGATCTTTGGTTGTCATTCTTGTTAGTGTTTGGCATCACACACTTCTGATATTAATATCAACATCACATGTCTTATTAAAAATATTGCATGAAATATCTTGGTATCTGAATGTGAAATTTTACTTTAATTTATGGGTTTATAAGTTTATGATGGCATCATGGTGACAATTTGATAATAAACACAAATTCAACCAATAATGAATAGGAGGAGAATGATGAACATGGCAAGTACATGATACACTATTGGATAGTCACTCAGGGTATTTCATGACTTATAAGTGAATTAGGGAAATATTTTTCTAGAGAAAACTCAAGGAAGGGGTTCTCCCATACATTAGAGAGTGTATTACGTATCAATAGAACAAATTTGAACATGTATTTCTAGAAGGTTTTTTGCAACACTTACCAATTCTAATTCAGAAATGGGAGATTAGTTTTATGGATTTCATCATTGGTATTCCAAAATTTAAGGGTAAGAGTTGTATTTATGTTTTAGTTTACATAATTACTAAATATACACACTTCTTTTCTATTTCATCCGAGTTCAAGACACTAAAGGTGACTGATCTATTTTTTCATAGAAGTGTTTATGTTTAATGGGTTGCTTAAAAATATTGTAAGTGATAGGGAGGATAAGCTACTTAACCTATTTTTTTAGGAACTCTATCATTTGATATGAAGGAATTGACTCCCAATACTAGTTACCACCCCAAATAAATGGATAAATTAAAATTGTGAATAAGTGGGTTGAGGGATATTTCAGAAACTATGTAATAGGATAGCAAAATACTTGGATCAAACGACTTTATATGGGGAAGAATTTTAGAACACCTCACATCAAATATCAATTGGTATGAATATTTTTAAGGTTTTGTATGGTTATGATGTTATTTATTTTATTGAGTTGATAATCATAAATAGTAGAATGGTAGGTGAAAGAGATTTGGTCACATAAAATCAATAAATATTGAAGACACTTAATGAAAACCTCCAATGTGCACAAAGTTTATAGAAGTTATATATCGATCAATACCATATTAAAATAAAATTTGAGGTTAGAGACATGATTTTACTAATGTCTTAACCTTGTAGACAGTCTTCTCTCAAGAAAAGTGGAGCTGAGAAGCTCAAGACTCACTTTAATAGACCTTATTGGTTTAAGTAGAGATTTGGAGAGGTTTTTTACAAGCTTAAGTTTCCTGAGCACAACATGATACATAATGTGTTTCATGTTTCTTGCCTCAAAATAGCACTGGGATACCATATCATCCATTCCACTGAGTTTACTCCTTTAGACGATGAAGGCAAATTGATTTTGGTTCTACAAGTGATCGTAAATATCAGGGAAAAGAAACTAAGAAACACGAGAATAAAAAAATATTTGGTGTGGTGGAAAGATGATAACTCTTTCAACAAATAATTTGGACCTTGTCTCTGCTTAGTGCGAGTGCACAAGTATTTTGTTAATTTTCAGAAAAACAAGAACATATGGGTGCCTTTACTCTGTTAACCCTTTAACATTGCATACATGGATTATATAGAGATTTACCCATGACCGATAAAACAAACTAATCATATAACCAACTATTTATAGGAAAACAACCCGTAAAGTAGTTGTAATTAATTAACTCAAAAATATAAAACTACCTAAAACTAAAACTAACTAACTTTATTTTATGTGATGTCTTTATTAAAAAGATGCATACCCCATTAACAATAATTATTTATTAGTCTACCAAAAATATAACATAATGTTAAGACTTTGGAATAAGTCTTAACAAACCTCCCTATGATCTAAAGTCAGGTCTTTGGACACATACCAAGCATTTTTATAAATTTTTCAAATTTGATTCTGTCAAGGGGTTTTGTGAAGATATGAGTTGTCTGATCGACAGTTGAGCAATATATTGGATCAAGAGATTTCTTTGCTACAAGCATTCACAGATAATGGTATTTGACATCCATATGTTTTGTTTTGGCATGAAATAAAGGATTATTGGACATCTTGATTGCACTTTGATTATCAATGTATAACTATGTAGGAGTAAATTGAGAACCCTAAAGATCTTCAAGAATATGATGTAGGTAAACAATTTCTCTAGAAGCATCCCATGCTGAAATATACTCTAATTTTGTTGATGAATTTGTCATTGTATCCTTTGTCTTACAACACCAAGCAATGGCAGTTGAACCCATATGCATAGTGTATCCTATCGTTGACACTCTATCATCCACACATCTACCAAAATATACATCACAACATCGAACAAGTTTGAATTTCTTGTTGCAATAGTATTCAAGGCCATATGTTTTCATTCCCTGAAGGTAACGAAGTACTCATTTTTTTGCATGCCAATGAATTTCTCTGTACTCATGTGTAAACCTAGATATAATTCCAACTAAAAATGAAATATCGGGCCTGGTAGTCATCAAGTATATCAAACCTCCCACAAATTGTCTATATGTGGTGCCATTAAAAAAGGAACTCCTATCATCTTTAGACAATTTTAAATTACTTTCTATGGGAGTGAGGGTAGGTTTGCATTCACTCATGCCAAACCTATCTAATAA
Source organism: Torreya grandis (assembly GCA_037957365.1). Lineage (NCBI taxonomy): Eukaryota > Viridiplantae > Streptophyta > Pinopsida > Cupressales > Taxaceae > Torreya > Torreya grandis. Next base: position 164,664 of record JARHVA010004607.1, read on the forward strand.
CTTAGAAATATACTTAGTTTGTGAAATGAAAATACTATGATCTTTTTCAATTACCTCTATGCCTAAATAGTAGTGAAGAAGTCCAAGATATGTCATCTCAAACCCATCTTTTAATTCCTTCTTCACAGAATTGTTATGGTTTTCATCATTACCTGTGATAAACAAGTCATCGACATAGAGAACAAGTATAACCATTTTCTTACCCTGCGCTTGAAAATAGAGAGTATCATCACATTCATTGTGATGAAAACCAATGGATTTCAAGTATGAATCCATTTTGTCATACCAATCCCTAGGTGCCTATTTGAGCCCATACAATGCTTTTATCAATTTACACACTTTATGTTTGTCACCCACCTGTTCAAAACCCTGAGGTTGTTTCATATATACTTCTTCCTATAAATCACCAATTAAAAAAGCACTTTTAACATCTAATTTATGTACTTTCCAACAATTTTGTGCTGCTCAGACAAGTACCATACAAACAGTGAGCCATTTGGCAGTTGGTGCAAATGTTTCCTCATAGTCAATACTTCATGTTGCATATATCCTTTTGTAGCAAGTCTTTCTTTATGTTTATCAATGGAGCCATCTGATTTATACCTAGTCTTATAAAACCATTTACATTTGATGGGTTTAACATGTGGAGGAGGATCAACTAAAACCCATGTATTATTTCTAAGTATGGAATCATACTCACATTTCATTGCCTGTAGCCAAACATGTTCAATAGATGCCTCCTCAAAAGTGGATGGCTCAGAGGAAGAAGTAGTAACAACCATAGCATAGTTTACCTATTTTTGAGAATTACTCTCTAATCTATCAAGTTGAGAATCAATCTTTGCAGTGTTCATAGTCCCAAACTCATCAAATATTACATCTTCACTCACTATGAATCTAGCTTTATCCTGTGTAAGCAAATGAAACCCCTTTTTATCTTAAGAATAACCAATAAAGATTTATTTTTGACTTTGTGGTTCCAACTTAGTTCTATGTTTAATAGGAACCAAAGCAAAAAAAAGACATCTAAACATTTTCAAGTGTTTAACCTTTGGTTTAAACCCATACCATGCCTCATATGGAGATTGTCCCAAAAGTGCAACTATGGGGGACCTGTTTCTCAAATACACTACAGTACCAATGGCTTCTACCCAAAACATATCATCAAGCTATTTATAGTGCAACATGGCATGTGTTATGCCCTCTAAATTTCTATTCATCCGTTTAGATACTCCATTTTCTTGTGGAGTATGGGCATTACTATATTTTTGATAAATACCATGTTCTTGACAATAATCTAAAAATTCATTTGAGGTATACTCACCTCCATTATCTGAATGAAGAGTAACCAAATGTGAACCTATTTCTTTTTTGACTAAGCGTAACCAATGAACAAACTTAGCAAAAAACTTTAGATTTGTTTTTCATAAAAAATGCCCAAGTCATTCGAGAAAAGTCGTCAATAAACAAGATAAAGTATCTACACCCACCAATGGATGACGTTTTCATGTCACATGCATCACTATGAAATAATTGCAAACATCTGTTAGCTCTCCAGAATGACTATTTAGGAAAACTTTCCTGATTTTGTTTGCCCAAAACACATGACTCAGAAAGAATACTATCTTTGCAAAAAGTGGGAAACCCACTCACCATACCCTATCTCTGCAAATCCATTAAAAAGTGGATATTCAAATGTCCATAGTGTAGATACCATAACCACTATGTAGACATAGTACTTGTACCTATGTACACAACTTCCATAAGTTCTATAGTGGGAGGAAGCACTTTACAATGCAATCTAACCAAGTTTCCATCTTCATACACTGTATACATTGTTTTATAATCATCTTTCACTGAACTGATGTAAATGATCCCATTTTAAAGCACAATTTGATAACCTTTCTTTTGAATAGTTACCAGAGAAAGTAAGTGTTTCTTCAATGTGGGACCATACCAAATATCCTCCAAGTATTTTATAGACCCATTAGGAAGAAGAATCTGAATAGATCCAAGTCCTAGTGGTGTATGCATAGACTTATCTGCTAAGGCAATTGGAGAGAGAGAAGATTCCTTAAAATACCGAAATAAATCTCTCCTAAATGTCATGTGTTTGGTTGCTCTTGTGTCTAAAACCCATACATCTGTGAGCTCATCTCTAGCCTCATATTCAATATAATCAATGTGCCCCAAAGTAGTGATTACAGATTCATGGGCAACATTAAAGGTGACTGATCTATTTTTTCAGAGAAGTGTTTATGTTTAATGGGTTGCTTAAAAATATAGTAAGTGATAGGGAGGATAAGCTACTTAACCTATTTTTTTAGGAACTCTATCATTTGATAGGAAGAAATTGAATCCCAATATTAGTTACCACCACAAATAAATGGATAAATTAAAATTGTGAGTAAGTGGGTTGAGGGATATTTTAGAAACTATGTAATAGGATAGAAAAATACTTGGATGAAACGACTTTATATGGGGAAGAATTTTACAACACCTCACATCAAATATCAATTGGTATGAATATTTTTAATGTTTTGTATGGTTATGATGTTCTTTATTTTATTGAATTGGTAATCAGAAATAGTAGAATGGTAGGGGAAAGAGATTTGGTCACACAAAATCAATAAATATTGAAGACACTAAATGAAAACCTCCAATGTACACAAAGTTTATAGAAGTTATATATCGATCAATATCATATTAAAATAAAATTTGAGGTTAGAGACATGATTTTACTAATGTCTTAACCTTTTAGATAGTCTTCTCTCAAGAAAAGTGGAGCTGAGAAGCTGAAGACTCACTTTAATAGACCTTATTGGATTAAGTAGAGATTTAGAGAGGTTTTTTATAAGCTTAATTTTTTTGAGCACAATATGATACATAATGTGTTTCATGTTTCTTGCCTCAAAATAGCATTGGGATACCATATCATCCATTCCACTGAGTTTACTTCTTAAGATGATGAAGGCAAATTGATCTTGGTTCTACAAGCCATCATATATATCAGGGAGAAGAAACTAAGAAACACGAGAATAAAAAAAATATTTGGTGTGGTGGAAATATGATAACTCCTTTAACAAATCTCTAAAAATCCATTAAAGAGTGGATATTCAAATGTCCATAGTGGAGATGCCATAACCACTGTGTAGACATTGTACATGTACCTGTGTCAACAACTTTCGTAAGTTCTATAGTGGGAGGAAGCACTTTACAATGCAATCTAACCAAGTTTCCATCTTCATACCCTATATACATTATTTTATAATCATCTTTCACTGAATTGATGTAAATGAGCCCATTTTAAAGCACAATTTGATAACCTTTCTTTCGAATTGTTACCAATGAAAGTAAGTGTTTCTTCAATGTGGGAACATACCAAACATCTTCCAAGTATTTTATAGACCCATTAGGAAGGGGAATCTAAATAGATCCAAGTCCTAGTGGTTTATGCATAGAATTATCTACTAAGGCAACTAGAGAGAGAGAAGATTCCTTAAAAGACCACAATAAATCTCTCCTAAATGTCATGTGTTTGGTTGCTTTTGTGTCTAAAACCAATACATTTGTGAGCTCATCTCTAGCCTCATATTCAATAAAATCAATGTGCCCCAAAGTAGTGATTACAGATTCATGGGGAACATTACTAGAATCATCATAGTCATGATCAACATACTGAGTAGATTTAGACTTAGTCATTTTTTGTGGCCTCTAAATTTTTTTAAAAGGAATCCTATATTGTGAGGCAATGTGACCAAATTTTCCACATCTATAACACTAAATGTCTGATCTACCTCGACCTCTACCCTTGTACGAATTGTGACCACATCCTCGATCACTTGCTTAATGTGATTGGTTAGATTTTTGATTATTTGAATAACCCATACCTCTATTTTGATATCTACCTCTTCTGTAACCTTGACCCACTCTATAATTGTTTCCTCTATTGTTTTGATGACCAAATGAAGATGAACTAGGCTTTGACTCTAAAACATGGGCTTCTTTAGTTTTCTTAGATTTATTGGGTATAGATAGGTCATGTTGGATGAGAAACTCAGCCAACTTATCAAAGGTGATGCCTGTGATCTTGTCAGAGACATGCAACATTTCAATAAAATTCCTATAGGACTTAGGTAGTCCTTTCAAAGCAGCATTGACTATGAGGTCATCATCTAGTTTTCCAAACTTAGCCTTAGTGTACTCAGTAGTGATATTTTTCAACTTAGACATATATTCTCCCATATCCCCATCTTCATCTAATGACAAAATAAACAACTGCATATGAATATATATCTTCTTATGCTTAGGTTTCTTATCATACAAATCTAACAATGTTTTCCATGCAATGTAATTATGAGGAGAATTTTCAATATAAACATAAGTATCACGAGTACAAAAACATTTAATGAGAGATAAGGCCTTAAAATCACATAAATTGAATACATCTAATTTATCCTCTTCTGTTAGTAATGTGGGATTTTCATTCTTGACAATATTCCATAACTCATTAAAAACTAGTGAAGCCTCCATCAATTGTTTTCAATCAGAATAATTGAAAATTATTAATCTATTACCATCTAAATGCAAATTTTGAATCTTTAACACCTTGAAATAAAAGCAAGTGTAGTAGAGAAAAGTGTGACAAAATACAAAAGAGATGAAACAAATATCACACTCACTGCACAAGACACTGCTTCTACGAGGTTTTTCACTTAACTTTCGAGTAGAGCAAAAAAGAAAAAATAAAATTTTTGATGGGTTTTGCACTTAACCTCACCAAAAATAAACGATTACAACCTTATTTCACCAAATTACATCCTTATTCCACCAATTACTCCCTTATATCACCACAACAATGTCAAAGGAATAGAATTTAACTCCCCTTTTTCGATTTTTAAAATAACACAATACAATAAGTATGCGTTTCAAAACTTTCAAGGCATACAAAAAGTAGATTTAAAAGGGAATATTCTTTTTTTTTAAAATATATTCTAAAGCAATTTCTTCAAAAAATAAGGGATTTGAACCCTTGACCTCCTCCTTGCAAGATTCTTTACAAAATAAGCTTAACCAATTGCTCTAAGAGCATTTTCAAAATATAACACTCAGAAACTTGTACTTATGCTGGATTTTGTCTATGAGAGAAAAAAAAAATTACATGTATGTAAATAAATCCAAACTTTTTCCCTTTTTAATCTTCTCTTCCAAGCTTTCTCATGTGGGACCCATCCAATGCAAATTTTTTGATATCAAACCTTAGAAACATGAAAAAAAATTATTTTCTCGATTTTAAACTTGTGCCATGTTTGCCTGGGATGCCATGGCTACTCTTGGAAATGTTTACTGCACCTTATTTCACTCCTAGAGGCTGTACAAATCCATACAGGTAGTGTAAAATAGATTTCGGCTGAGTTTTAGCAAAATTTTAAGGTATTTATTGCTGAAAATGTATTCAAATTGCAGCCATGGCAATGGAAGGCTATACCATAGGCCGTAAAAATTAAAAAAAATTAGATTTTCCTTTGAGGATTAAAAAATAGGGTTTCTAACCATTTTAATAGGTGTTTATGGATTCAAAAGGGCTAAGAATGAATTGAATCAACAATGGCAGCCATGGATGAAAAATACACAATTTTTTTACAATGCAAATAGGCCGTACAAGTTCATTTTTGCAAAAAAATAATGAATTTAATAACTTTTAAATGCTAAAAAAATAATTTTTAATGCCAAATGAAAAAAAAAGAAAACAAAGGGGGTTTGAACACAATAAAATGAAGTATGAATGGCCAAAATGACCAAATGGTGGTATATAGAAAATACACAGGTTTAAATGTAAAAACAATTGAAAAATTAAAATAATTTAATAATTTTTCAAATTTTTGACATTATATTTAAACCAATGAAATATTTTCATTATATGGCATACCTTATTTCATGTCATTTCATTTCACGTGAATTCAACTTTTCACCTTCACATATGATCTCAAAATTCACCATGCTATGATACCACTAATAACTCTTTTGACAAATAATTTAAACCTTGTCCCCACTTAGTGCGAGTGCACAAATATTTTATTAATTTTTTAAAAAATAACTACATAAGGGTGCCTTTAATCTGTTCACCTTTTTACATTGCATACATGGATTATATAGAGTTTTACCCATGACTGGTAAAACCAACTAATCCTATAACCAACTATTTATGGGAAAACAACCCTTAAGGTAGTTCTAATTAATTAACTCAAAAATATAAAACTACCTAAAACTAAAACTAAGTAACTTTGTTTTATTTGGGTGTCTTTATTAAAAAGATGCATGCCCCATTAACAATAATTATTTATTAGTATACCAAAAATCTAACCTAATGTTAAGTCTTTGGAACAAGTCCTAACAAAAGACCTACTCACACAAAATGATACATAGGAGGGTACATAGATTTTTGAGCATCCTAGTCTATAATTTCTTGAGGGCAAACAATTTTGGGAAGGGTGGACTGAAATGTCCCCTTTCCATAATTAAACTAATCAGAAGACCTATTTCCTATTCCTTATTTCTTGTGGGATAAGGGATTAAGCAGGGAAATAACTTAATAATATTTGTAAGTCATCCTACATTTACTTAATTTTATAACATGAAAAAAAGACTCTTATGTATTATTACTATTTTTAAATAATTATGGGGTTTTTATAAGGCCCCCAACCCAAAAGAATTTTTTTTACATAGAACTTCCCACATATATATACCTAAATACATCATAACCATCAAACGGCCATCAAGAACCAACCAACCAGAAGACCCCAGAGAACTAAGGAATAATTGAAACCATATCCAAAAAATAATAATCCAAAACAAGACCAAATAAAGGACCAAACTAGCTTGACCAGAAAAAAAAACACAAACCATCCTTAAAGATTGACACCAACTTGAAACTCATCGTCCAAGTCATCCAAAAAAATCAGCTCACTGCCTCTGTAAACATTCTCCTCCGTCTCACTCATGACTTCATATTTTATTTGCTTTTTTGGACATTTACCTTGTAAAATAGATGTTAAAGAGGTGTTGGCAACAATAGAAGTGTCTAACTTTATTTTTATGACCATAGATTTATTAAACTAGTGAGGCACTGCAAACTGACTTTTGGAAACCTATTCACCGCATCAACTTGAGTCTTTTCATGGTGGCTTGCTTGCAACAGGGAGATTTATCAAATTGAGCTTTGTACCTAAGCCATGGGAGGCATAAAAATAAACATTCCTTTCATGGGGTCTTGTGAACTTACCTTCATCCTCAAATCTTCCATAAAACCTAAGAGAACCTTAAACTAGGTTTTCAACACTCTAAAACCCACCATAGAAACAAGTCTGAGTCCATAGAAACCTAAAAATAATAGATTAGGAAGAGGAGATAAATTTGTATCAAAATTTTCTTTACTAACCCTACATGGAGCTCTGACCACACATAGAAAGAGACCACCCATGCCACCACCTCTAAGTCAGAGATCAAACACATCAAGTTTAATGCAAATATAATAGTAATCTATGATTTAACCCTATAATATGTTCATTACAACAAAATCTCTTGCCTAAGAACACCAATGATAGCTCCAAAGAAATATTTTGACAACATCCATAATATATGATTTAAACATGCTCTCGAGATTGAACTATCAAAAGCCATCTGCCATGCCTAGATGCCACCATAAATGTATGGTGTATACAAGGCAATTTTAGAGATTTTCTCCATAGAAATATTTAAGAACACCAAAAACTATTGGAACCAAGAAAAGGCAAGGTAGTGGAAAAATATTCTCATCTAAGTTGCTAAAATGAGCCAAGAGAGCCAAGAAATCATTATGCATGAGGGAAGTATCGAGACTCCCTCATGCCACATACTACCTCCATACCTTCTAATAAAATTACCACTATGTCATAAATGCAATTTATTCCCAAATAATCAAATAATTATGATGGGGATTTGGCAAGGAATGATGAGATTATGACAAAGAAAAAGCTGGGAAATAGACTCTGCCAAATGACAACTCTGCTAAAATAATCACCCTCTAAACATAATATAATTAATTTGAAATTACTTTTTAACAAAACTAATATAAAAGGAAAGACTAGAGATAACAATTTAACCCAACTTAATTAGGGAAATGGATGGGAAATCATCCCATGATTACTACACATTATCAACCTTGGAGGGTTCTACTTGGTCAACTCCATAATTTGGTAGAAAATTTGCTGCCATGTTTGCTTCCTAGAAGTAATGATTAAAATATACATAAGAGAAAAACTCCAATTTCATCCAAGTATTTGCCAATATGTTTTCTAAGGGCCAAAAGGTGACTATTTTATTTTGCATAGCTAAAACAATGACCTATGAGTCACCTTCCATGATCAACTTTAGAATGTCATACTAAATTGTGAGATCAATCCCACTCACAAGTGCTTGTGCTTATACTTTATTATTTATCCCATCATGGAATTTCTTGGACATTACTTTAATGAGAGATTTACTTTAATCTTGGATAATACAACTAGATTCTAAAGCTCCTAGATTCCACCTAGAAACTCCATCAAAGTTTAGCTTGAACCAGCCTGTGGGTGGTGGAATCCAATATTTGTTTTCAATCGTACTCTTTTTCCTAACTACAATTAACCCATTAATAGGGGAAGAAAAGTTTTGGGTAGAGGTATTTTTTAAATCAGAATGCCCAAACTAGATATTAATAGTATCCCTAGCCATGGACTATGAAGTGCCTCATCACATAGAACACAAATTCAATTCCACTTACCAACCCTGATCACACTAAACACTAATTCGGTTATCTCATTGCATGTGGATACTTTTGACAAAGGCATGCATACATTACCCCAACAGGATTGGAACATGTGACCTCCCTTTTGGAAGTACATGTTCTTCACCATTAGGCCAATTTTAATAATACTTTTAAGTCATCCTAAAGTTAGTTTGCTTATAACATCAAAAAAAGGACACTTATGTATTATTATTATTATAAGTAGTACAAAACATAATATTTACTAAGTGGGCCAAAAAGTACTATTTATCTAAAAGTGTTTCAAATGATTTTAGGTTTAGGGTAACTGGAAAAAGGGAAATTATAAAATAATATTTGGGTTTAAAAAGATATTCATTATTCATTTTTGGAATCAAAACCCTATTCCAGGTTGAAGTATTTGTGTTCAAAATTTCCATTCGAGTATGAAAATCCTTTGGTGTACAAGTATAGAGGACATAAACCCTCTTATCCATTGAGGAGTTTCCATCTAGGGATCATAATTATGCTCACATATCGAGTTTAAATTAAGCTTTCAATTAACTAGACGTCATTATCAATTTCTATAATTTTTTGAGGGATTATGAAAGACATATATCAATGTTTAGTGATTTTCAGGGGCTACCATACCTTAGAGATGTTATTATACAATTGAGGGACACAAATCTCTATCTTTATGATAGCTGCACAGGGATTTGTGATGGTTCCAATAGGTTTTATGGAAATCACCATCCTGGGAGAGTGACACCCTACTTTGTTGGACATCATTCATCTATAATAACTACCTTGTTGCACTCTTCTGCTATATTAAATAATTTTGCTATTATAATCTAGCTATAAAGGTTTATTATTATTAATTATGTATTATAAAAACTAATTATGGGACATGGTTGGATAGTTTGAATTTTAACAATAATCCTATTTAAAGAATGATCATATGATTTATGAGGTGGGTGAGCATGTTATGTGTGATTTACTATCGGAGTAGCCTTATTGTTATCATGATTAAGAAATGGCTCACTAAAAATTTTCAATTTAGAATTACCCTTTTTTAGGCTTATGTTATTCTATAGGGGCATCAAATTCAATTACATTTTCATTAGTTATATATTGAACAAAGTCATAAAACCAACACAAAGCATAGTCTTTTAGGATTCTTGGAACTAATTTGTTTAATAGTTATCATTCAGAACATATTATTAACATGATGCATGAAAAGATATCAGATGTTTTCATAGGTTATTATTATTTTGAACTATGTTTAGTAAACTCCCCTTACCCATGCCCCATGCCCCTGCTCTTGCCCCCCGCACCTGCCCCCCTTCCCCTCCACCCATCCTGCCCCTTTTTTTAGATTTGGTGTTTATATTTTCATAGATTGTATTTTTAAATTGATTTTTATGTTATTTGTGTTAATTGAATGGCAATTCCTTTAAAAAAAATTGTGAATAATGTTTTTAAACATATTATTGATTGAATGTAAATCCTTTGTAATTTGAATAAATACATTTTAATTATTCTAATGACACTATCGTTTTCCTACTACTCAATCTTGAAAAGTTATTTGGTGATACAATTTTTTTGTGATTTCATGTACAAGTTTGCCTAGTATTGTAATTCTTGTTAGTAGTCCCTCTCAAGAAACCTATAAGGGAATCACTTTTTAATTACTTTTTTTTAATAGAGTCAAAGAGAAATTACAATGTTTTATTTAAAGTTTGACACATTAATTTTGGCATATTCCTTAGATTAATTTAAGCATAGTATTTCACCATTAATATTTTGTAAATAATCCTCATTTAATGGCTAAAAAATGACAATGTACAAGCTTTGAACATGCTATGGAATGAAGAGCCTTTGTTATTTGTCAATTGTGCATTGGCAGTGTCTGATGGCAACCGAAACCATAGATAAAATAGTTTCTCGAGCACTAAAAAATAATAACAAGCCTTTAGCATTGATGGTGGCCATGGGGATGCATCATTAATGAGTGAGGGACATAAAATGACAAGAAAATAACAAATCACGTGAAAATCCTTCCCTTATAGGTAAGATAAGACATTTACAGGGTAACATTTCACAAATAATATGATGATAACTATAAACATCGCAATATTATGTAGTAATTGTCTATACAGTCACCATCACCATCACCATCACCATCACCCAGGGGATTATTTTTTGCCCTCATTCGTTAATGGTGGAAAAAGGAAGGAACATAGGTCTCGCCTCACTATGTATGCCTTTTTAAAGAGATTGCCCACAACTAGCACTTGCATAAAAATAAATAACAAAGATTAATTTCAAAATGTTAAATATAATTCTTGCCTTTTAGAACATTTAGAACATTAAAAGTAGGAAATAAAATATTTATTGAAAAAGCTTGCATAGAGATGGCTTCACATAACGCATACATGTAGAAAAGTAGGAAATAAAATATTAGTGGGTTATTATACATCTTCCTAGACAAGACAAGAAACATTTCCAAGCCTAAGCTTCACATAACTCAGGACCTATCATTTGATGGAATCTACACAAGTTTACGATTATGTTGGCATGAGAAGTAGAAGGAACTCACAGCCTAAGAAACAAAGGATACCAAAATAGTCTTAGGGCATCTACTGAGGAAAGCATGAAGTCACCTAGATCGCTTCTGAGGAAAGCCTGTCAGGATTGTAGACCTTAAATCCCATTAGGTGATATATGGGTCTGTCAAATTCAACCTTTATTCCACCATTAGCTAGTACCCAAGTATGAAAGGCAACAAAGGTGTAAGCAGATGTGAGTATTAGCATTAATTTCTCTTCCCTCAGGCGCAGTCCAATGCCAAGCTAACTACCTATTTATCTAAGCTAACTAATACATAATTTCATGCAAACAAGGATGGTTAAACAACAGTTGAACTGTGCTTTTCTATCTCTTTCAGTGCTTCTCTTTGTTGTGGTTGATTAGCTTTTGTAACCTTTATTAAGGCCTTTTTTATTATTAAGGAAATACAATAGAATCTGTAGATTGTTCTTGCTCTATTTTTTCTTCTTTGTACACTATTTTTTCTTGTTGCTCTATTTTTTTCTTTCAGGTTGATGCAGTTGTAGCTACAAATTTCACATGGTATCAGAGCCTAGTTTCCATAAAGTAGAAGTACGATATTTTTGTTGAAAATATAGAAGATCAGAGCTAAAAAATTGAATGTTCACCCTCTGCCATTCTGACACCATACAACTATTTTGATTGGAAGCCAAAGATTCTACTTTATCTCAAAAGTAGAGGCCTCTATCGGATAGTTATGAATACAGAAGTTGAACCCAATCTAGCAGTTGAAAAATCTAAATACTTCAATTGCATGGATGAAGCATTTGGTTTGATATGCTTATCCATCTCTCCAAAATTGTTGTTTCATGTTGAGGCATGTACAACTCCAAACCAAGTTTGGAATACATTGGAGACTCTTTTTGGAAAGCAAGATGAAATGTGGGGTCATATCCTTGAAAATAATCTCAACTCATTAGATTCAAGGATTTTTGATAATATTCAATATTTATTCACAAAGTTCAAGGCCTTATTGCTTCAGCTCAAAGGATCTGGTATTGACAAATCCAAGGAATAAAGAAAATTAATCCTTGCTATTCTATCAAAGTTGGATCCAAAATATGTAGTATTTGTGTCTACTTTCCACACAATTAGGCTCACAATAGGAACAACTTGGAAGATGCCCACACTGGATACCTTCATTGAGTCTCTAGTACATGAGCATGATAATATTATAAAGATGGGCACATTGAAGAATTCCAAAGCTCATGCACTTGTTGTGCAAGCAAGTGGGAAGAACAATTCCAAATCCAACTAGCAATTAAAAGGCAAAGGGAAATAGGATTCAAATCCAACAAAGGAAGGCAATCCAAAACCTCCAGATGGATCTATTGGCTCAAAATAAAATGACAAAAAGGGCCAATCAAAGTGTAGCTATTGCAACCATTTATACCCTCCAGAATCATCATGCACAAAGAAGACCATTGATCGCATGGCTTAGACACTTCAACAACATAATCTTGGTAGCCTTATCCTTGAGAGTGCCGAGAAGGAGGAAGAAAAATCACCTGAAACAAGAGACAATGTTCATGCATTGATTGCTATTCATACTTCTTCAAATGCATGGATCATAGACTCTAGAGCTTCACACCACATGGCAGCCACAAAAGATGCTCTTTCTTCTTTGAAACCATATTATGGTTCTCTTATTCTCATGGGAGACTGTTCTCCTATAGAGGCAACTGGAATAGGGAGGGTAGAGGTTGGAATTAGAAGTTTTGAGAAAGTTTTACATATTCTAAAGCTTTCTATTAATCTTCTTTCTATGTATCAAATGACACATACTAGAACTGGTAGGAGATTTGAATTCACCCCTAATTCGATGACCATATTTGACATGCAAGACAACTCCAAAATTGTTGTTGGTAAGGCAAATCATCAATCTCATCTATACACTTTTTCTAATTTTGTTTCTCAATCAGATTCTAATGTACTTCTAACACATGAAAATGTTGAAAGTAGAATTTGGCATGAAAGATTTGGTCATTTAAATTTTAGATACATGCAACAACTTAACAAATAGGGAATGGTTAAAGGCTTACCAGCCATAGACTTTTTTGATATAATTTGTGAAGGATGTGCTCTTGGAAAGCATCCACAAGAAAAAGTTTCCAAAGGGGAATATATGGAGAGCCTCTTCTCCTTTAGAGGTTGTTCACAGTGATCTTATGGGTCCATTTCCTAAACCTTCCATGAGCAAAGCCAGATATGTGCTAACATTCATTGATGATTGCACAAGATACACATAGGTGTATTTTCTCAAATTCAAATATGAGGTGTTTGAGAATCTCAGGATTTTCAAAGCCCATTCAGAGAAGTAGTCTGGGAAAATAATCAAGATCCTCCACATAGATAATGGAGTAGAGTATGTTAACAATGATGTCCAACATCTTTGTGATGAAGCAGGAATAGAATTGCAGAACACAGTTCCATACACTCCACAGCAAAATGGGGTATCTAAGAGGAAGAACTGATTTTTGAAAGAGATGGCCAGCTGTGTGTTGCATGTTATGTCCCTTCCCTCTAAATTGAGGGATAAATCAATCAACTATGCTTCGTACATACAAAATAGATCTTTTCACAAATCTGTCATAGGATAAACGCCTTTTGAAGCATGGAGAGGCAAGCAACCAGATGTCACACATTTTTGCATCTTTCGATCCCATGCTTGGGCACACATCCCTATAGATAATAGGAAGGCTTTGGAGCCTCAAAGTAAAGAATGCATTTTTGTTGGATATTTAGATGGTCTAAAGGGATACAGACTACTAGATCTTTCCACAAAAACACTCTTCATTGAGACGAGTGTCTACTTTGATGAAAGTCTTCCACATGCATCTCAAGAACAACATGTCACCACCTCTATGCTTCCTCCTCTTATAGATATTAGAGATACATACAATCATTCTAATCTTATTTTAGATATTTATTAATCTAATTTAGAGGAACAAGAGCATGCATATGCTGATCCACAACCAATCCTTGATTTGGATTCTAGTGATGATTCAATATCCCATGTGGAAAATCAAAGAACAAGGAGCTTAGCTGATATATATATATGAAGTCCCTCATGCACTCTCAGCTATCAATCCCATCATGCCAATGCATGCCTATGTGGTTCTAGCATCTGACCCTTAGAATTATGTAGAAGCTACATGGAATCCTCTTTAGGAAGCAGCCATGGATGAGGAGTACAACTCTCTCATTGCAAACCAAACTTGTGATTTGGTTCCACTTCCTTCCAATTGCAAGCTTGTCGAATGTAAATGGGTTTATAGGACAAAGAAATTAGTAGATGGACATGTGAGAAGATACAAAGCATAGTTGGTCGCCAAAGGTTTTCAACATGTTCATGGCACTGACTATGATGAGACTTTTGCTCCAGTGGCAAAAATGGACTCCATTCAATTGGCTCTTGCCATTGCATCATCAAGAAGGTGGGATGCTCATCACATGGATGTGAAGAATGCATTTATTCATGGTGATCTTGAGGAGGAGATCTACATGGAGTAGCCACAAGGGTATAAACAAAACTCCTCATTGGTATGTAGACTCAAGAAGTCACTCTATGGCCTCAAGCAGGCACCTAGAGCTTTGTATGCTAAAATGGATTCTTATCTTCTGTCTCAAAATTTCATGTGATGCAAATCTGATCCAAATGTTTATATGATAAGAACATCTGATTCTTTGTTGCTCATAGTGCTCTATGTAAATGATCTACTAATAACAGGTGATTCACCCACTTCCATTGCTATAATTAAAACTATTTTGCATGATAGATTTTCTATGACAGACATGGGTCTCCTATATTTTTTTCTTGGCCTTGAAATCAGCTAGAATCAATCAAGAATCACAGTTGCTCAATCCAAGTATACACGAGATCTCTTGGTTCAGTTTCACATGACTGACTGCAAGTCAGCTGACACACCTTTCCTATTAGGGGTCAAGCTTGAAGATGGCAAGGATACACCATTGGTTGATTGCACACACTATCGTTAACTTGTGGGGAGTCTTCTTTATCTCACTCACACTCATCCAGATCTCTCATATGCAATGGGGGTTGTTTCTAGATACATGCAAGAGCCACATGAGCTACATTGGAAGGATACCAAGCATATACTTCATTATGTCTAGGGAACCATTCGCTATGACATTCATTATTTAGAAATTTGTGTTTTGGATCTCATTGGCTACACTGATTCTAATTGGGCTGGTGATAACATTGATCACAAGTCCACTTCAGAATATGTTCTTAGTTTGGGATCAGGACCCATTTGTTGGTCAAGTAAGAAGTAATCAACCATTGCTTTATCATCAATAGAGGCTAAATATAGAGGTGCAGTCAACGTTACCATTCAAGTCATTTGGCTGCAACACTTCCTAACTGAGCTTGGTATCCTCTTTCATCATTTAACTATCATTTAGTGTGATAATCAGAGTACATTGAAGGTTTGTAGAGATCCCATACAACGGAAATGAGCCAAACACATCGAGATCCACATGCACTTCATCCATGAATTGATACATGATGGAGTCATCGACTTGTAGTACTGTGCCACTTCTGAACAGATTGCTCACATCTTCATGAAGACATTCACTGAGCTAAAGTTCCATTTTCTATGAGACCTTCTTGGTGTGAAGAACAATGCAACACAATAGCTACCATGTGTAGTTAGTGTCTCTTTTGAGGGGGGGTTTTGTTCCCACAGGGTTTTCCCTCTTTCCTCTTCTTTTTTTCTTTTCTTCTTAATTAGCTTAAGGGGGTGTGTTAGCATCAATTTCTCTTCCCTCAGGTGCAGTCCAATGCCAAGCTAATTTCCTATTTATCTAAGCTAACTAATGCATAATTTCATACAAATAAGGATGGTTAAATAGTAGTTGAACTCTCCTTTTCTGTCTCTTTCACCACTTCTCTTTGTTGCAGTTGATTAGCTTTTGTAACCTTTGTTAGGGCCTTTTTTGTTATTAATGAAATACAATAGAATCTACAGATTGTTCTTGCTCTTGCATCTTATGGTAAAAACAATGAATGGAGATAAACCTTGGCTACTTTCCATAACATAGTTTCACGAAAACATTCCTTATGTATCTTACTCAGGATTTTCACACTACTTTACTAACTTGGGCTTTCACCACTAATTTTCCATGATGCTTTTCTTACACAGGTTTTCTATGTTATTTTACTTAGACTGTATGTGTTACATTATTTACTCAGGTTCTCCATGATACTTTACTTACTCAGGGTTTCTACATTTTTTTTCCACACTACTTTACTTACTCAAGCTTTCCATGTTGCTTTACTTACTTGAGCTTTCCTCACCACTTTTCCACACTGCTTTACATTTTTAGGCTTTCCATGCTGCTTTAGTTACTCCAATTTTTCACACTACTTTTCCATGCTGCTTTACTTACTTGAGCTTTCCAAACTAATTTTTCTCATTGCTTTACTTACATGGGATTTCCATATTGCTCTACTTACAAGGGCTTTCCATTCTATTTTTTCACACTGCTTTACTTACTCGAGATTTCCATGCTACTTTACTTACTCAAAATTTTTATGTTGCTTTACTTATTTGAGCTTTCTATGCTACTTTACTTTCTCAAGATTTCCATGCAACCTTACTTACTCAATATTTTCATGCTACTTTACTTGGGCTTTCCACCTATTTTTCCATCCTACTTTACTTACTCAGGCTTTTCAGATTGCATTTTCATGCTACTTTACTTACTCAAGATTTTCACACTGCTTTTCCACATTACTTTACTGGCCTAAGATTTCCACACTACTTTACTTACTGGGGCTTTCCATGCTACTTTACTTACTCAGGATTTCAACATTGTTTTTCCATGTTGCATTACTTACTCAGGATTTACACACTACTTTACTTACTCACACTTTCCACATTGCTTTACTTACTCAGGTTTTACGCACCACTTATCCATGTTTCTTTAATTACTCAAGATTTCCACACTACTTTACTTAGGCTTTCCATGCTACTTTACTTACTCGAGTTTTCCACGTTGCTTTACTTACTCAGACATTGCACACTATTTTACTTACTCAAGTATTCCATGCTACTTTACTTAATTGGCCTTTCCATGCTTCCTTTACTTACTCGAGTTTTTCACACTACTTTTCCATGCTACTTTACTTACTCAACATTTCCACGATATTTTTCCATACTACTTTACTTGCTCAAGC
This sequence comes from Torreya grandis, assembly GCA_037957365.1. NCBI lineage: Eukaryota > Viridiplantae > Streptophyta > Pinopsida > Cupressales > Taxaceae > Torreya > Torreya grandis. The sequence goes on from JARHVA010004607.1 coordinate 182,258, forward strand.
TTTCCATGCTGCTTTAATTACTCAAGATTTCCATGTTGATTTACTTAGTCAGGCTTTCCATGTTATTTTACTTACTCAAGATTTCCATGTTACTTTTCCACGTTGATTTACTTACTCAAACTTTTTATACTACTTTACTTACTTAGGTTGCTTTCCATACTACTTTTCAATGTTGCTTTACTTACTCAAGCTTTCAATGTTGCTTTAATTACTCAAGATTTCCACACTACTTGCCCACACTAATTTACTTAATTAAGCTTTCTACAATACTTTACGTACTTGAGCTTTCCACACTAATTTTCTATGCTATTTCACTAACTCAACCCTTCCATGCTACTTTACTAACTTAGGATTTCTACACTGCTTTTCCACACTATTTCTCTTACTAAAGCTTTTGATGCTATTTTTCCATGTTACTTTACTTACTCAAGCTTTCCACACAGCTTCACTTACTCCATCTTTCCACACTGCTTTACTTACTCAAGCTTTCTACATTATTTTTCCATGTTGCTTTACTTACTCATGATTTACACATTGCTTTACTTACTTGAACTTTCCATGCTACTTTAGTTACTCAGGCTTGCCACACTACTTTACTTACTTGAGCCTTCAATGCTACTTTAATTACTTAAGGTTTTCATGATGCTTTACTTTCTCAAGTTTTTCATGTTGCTTTTCCACACTACTTTACTTACTCAAACTTTGTGTTACTTTACTTACTCAAACTTTCCATGTTACTTTTCCACGTTGATTTAATTACTTGGGATTTTCATATTGCTTTTCCATGTTTTATTTACTAATGCTTTCCACATTGATTTACGCACTCAGGCTTTTCCTGGTGCTTTTCCATGCTGCTTTACTTACGTGGGCTTTTCATACTACTTTACTTATCCAGGTTTTCCATGCTATTTTACTTACTCGAGCTATCTTGAAATAAAGATTGTTATTAGATATTTCAAAGATGGATTTTATTTTCATCTCTCTAATATAATATAATATTAATAATTATATTATTAAACAATATTTATATTATATAATGCCAATTTTAATTCTATATAATAATATTAAGATATTTATTTACTTAATAAAGTTTTCTCTATAAAATTTTGAGTAGCATGAATGTAATTAAAATCATTTCATTCAATTCTAAGCTAAGCAAAAATTATTATTTTGTTCATCTAATGCCATTTTATTCAAAACCACTTTCTTTAAACATGATCTTATCACATAAAAATTGGTTTTTTCTCAATTTATTATTTTTAATAACCATCTCATAAAACATGAGGTACCTACTCAAATAATGGACCTAAAAAAATGTAGCTAATGAATCAATGAGAAAGTTTAAAGATGTCCATGAGACCATCAATGTATAAGAACCAATCATCCAATTTTTAAGCCTCTCTCTAATAAAATAAGGATGTTTAGTTTAAAATTCATCATACTATTGAGATTCAATATTTAGTGGAAAGAGTCAGGGGATTATAATGTCAAGTTGGTACAAGTTTTCCACTCTTCCCATTGCCCAGTCTGATAAAGGAATAGTACAACTACTGACACTACCAGCTCATCAATGTGGAAAATGGATGTAGTCGGTGGCCATGGAAAGAGGGGAAATGAATGGGATTTAGCACTCTTGAATTTGTTGCTTTATTAAGTGTATCCCATCATAAAACATACAATCGATTTATAAAAGATAGTAATTTCTATAATTTTAATAAGGGACCACCAGTCTTGCAACATTCTCATTATTATAATACATCACAATAATTAAATGTAAAATATAATTCCAATGTTCTATAGCACATTATATGTTACATAACACATCTCAAGTTTCTTAACCATTCATCATGTAATGTGGTATCAAATCATAAAACATACAATCGATGGCAGTCTCTATCAATTCATAAACGTAGAAAATGGAGGTAAATTGTGGGACCACCAGTATTGCAGCATTCTAATTTTTACATCAAAATTAAAGTCATTTAGTTTTAGCTAAATTTTTTCAGTCTTTATACATGGGAAGTATGAGGTGGTCTTATATGTTGTAAGAAAGAGGGAAATGAATGAAATTAGAAATTCTGGATATCACATTCATATTTATTTTATGATTTCTTGGTGAGAGATGTTCTAGATTTTTATGATAGTTTTGGTTTTTCATAAGTGCATCTTGAATAATTAGAGGAAGAGGGACCATACTTAAATAACCCTAAATTTTAGGTAATATGACATTTACATAACATTCCCTCATAGCATTATTTCTAAAATGTATGTGTTTGTGATCTACTCATTAATATTTTGTAAATATCTCGTAAGACTTCTTTATAAAATGACATTTAAAATCTAGAACAAAATATGTAGATATTTTCTTTTTTTTCTTTTTTGGATATTAAATTTGGGTGACATATGTATATGGGGTCTCTATTCCACACTCCCTCCCCTCTCCCTTATTTAGATGTTTAGCGATTTTCTCATTAGAGTTTGTCAACAATTCTTAAGACTTCTTTTTAAAATTGCACTTAGGATCTAGAACAAAGTATGTAGATTTTTTTTTTCATCTTTTTTAGTATAATATTTAAGGTAAATATACACACAGGGTAATTAAAAATCATCAGTTCCTCACCAAACAAATTGATTTAACACTTTGGTGGTTGTTTACATTTATAATAAAATTGATCTATGTACAAAAAAACTACTCTTGTTTATAGTGTGTAAGAATAAATAACAAAAATTAGTGTCTCTAACAACTATAGATCACAAGAAATTAAACTTAAATTTTATAATATGCTTCTTAATAATGGAAAATACTATTATCGTCATTCCACTTACAGTATTAAATTTTTAATTTCTTTAAAACATTTTGAGTTGTACTTTGTATACCAAATATGGACAATAAAATATTAATTTTTTTCCAAAATTTTTGTGGCATTTTTCTCGAAAGATTAATTTATTGATTATTATCTAATAATGATAGATCTAAACTCAAAATAATCACATTCGGAAATATAGGTAGATTTAATATAATAAACTTCTATATGAAGCTCCAATATTCTAATATTACTTGACACTATTTTAAGGGTAAAAGTGTGCAAGAATTATAAATAAAATACAAAGGAATAATGTGATGCACCAAAATAGTTTGATCTAATGTAAAATAGAAAAGTAAAACATTTATTCACTTGTTCTTTTATACATCTAAATTTGCTCGATTCATTTATTGTCATTAATATTACTATTAGTCGATATTAATTTTATATATCCCACCTAATCTCATTTTTCTCTTAATTTTGTCATATTATCACCCTTTCTAGTCATTTTGTATCATCCCCCTTATTCATTATTCATCCACTAACCTTATTCCTACCCCACAAATTAATTAAATTATTTAATCCCCTATTATCCATTAACTAATCCCATTTATCAATTATATTAGAATTTAAAATTATAATCCCGCCTTCCCTAGCCTATTCCTTGGCTCTCCTACATCCCTAGTCCCTAATCACCCATATTAATCATTTAATAATCTTGTTTATCCCCTAATGGATTCCAGAATTCTCCAATTCTAGAATCCCCTCTATCTTAGCCATTTCTCTCTACAAGCCTCTAATTCTAGAGGCTTCCAAGAATTTTTTAATTCTTTTTTAATCCTCCCTCTATTACCTATTTAAACAACTCCAATCTTCCATTTATACTAACTATGAATTCATAAAACCTCCATGATAGTATCATCCATAATCATTTAGTCTTTTTTATTGTTTTAGTATTAATTGAGAACATTTAGTTTTAGAGTAGAATGCTATTTTACATAGTTATTTTATACCATTTTAATCTGGTGGTTCTCAACATTAATGGTAGATTTTAGATTTGGTCATTTTTGATATGGTTTGCATAATCAAAACCCATTGCTCAAATTTATTATCTCACATTTGGGAACCATAGTGAGAGTCCTCCTCTTGAGATGACATGTTGTACTTTGAGTATGTTTTATTAAGGTTATAGGTCATATTAGAAGAAGATAGCTCTTTAAAAAATTTAAATTCTCACATCCCATTCGAAGTGCAGTATTGCAGTGCAAACTATGATTTTGTAGAGACGATTTTACATATATTAGCTACGGTTTTGCATACTGCCTAGACTTGACCACTAACCATTAGTCTTTCTTGAAAATTTATGATTTTTTATAAAATCACCTCTTGATAGAGGCATTTTTGACAATCAAATGTGATTTATCAAGTCTAGTTGTGTTTTTGATATAATACTGTATAAAGGTCAAATACTAGCCATTTTATTTTCTTGTTGGTTTTTATACTCTCAACTAATCTTGTGGTGTTGCAGGGAATATAAAGAAATTTTTATTTAACCTATAATAAATAAAAATTTAAATATCAAATAATTATAATGTGTAATATTTCAACATATAAATATGTAGGAACGAGACAATGTATTGCCATATGTAGGACTATTCTGCCTACACTAAATTTATTACACAGTTTCAACTAAATTAATGAATTTATGTTGTCGATGGAAATATGGGGATGAATGGATTCTAGCAGTTATTTCCAACTAATACACATGTTGACAATGAATGGAAAACATCATGAGATTGTAATAAGTAAGGAAATCCATGGAAAAAGTCATGAGATTATAACAAATAATGGTTATTTGTGAATTATGCATTGGTAGTCTTTTGATGACAAATAAAACCATAGATGGATTAATTATTCAGGTGTTAATAAATAATAATGAGCCTTTTGCATTTATGTTGGCCATGGGGATGCATCATTAATGAATGGGGGACATGAAATGATATGAAAGCAATAAATCATGTGAAAATTTTGTCCTTGTAGGTGAGTTAACACATTCTTGGGTTAAAATTTGGTAAATAATATGAAAATAACTATAAATATTGAAATATTATCTTGTAATTATCAATGTGGTCCCTGTCACCTTCACCTCTACCATCACCAAGGGGATTTTTTTTTATAAAATTAAAAATTTTAAAGCCTTGTTGGGCTATTTTATTTGTAGTTTTGAATAGAAATTATGAACTCTTTTATGTTACATTGGAATTTTCAATCTTACTTTTATATATAAACCAAATGTTCCTTCCCAATAAGTAATTATTAAGATGTTTCAAAGTGTTGTAATATTTTTCCTATAATGTATTGAATTTGAAAAGAAATATCATTATTATATTATAGATTTTAAGTCTATCTTAAAATTGACCATCACAAGGTCATTTATATATTAGTAATATAATTCATGAAATAGTAGACATGTTTTATTCTTTCACTATATTTTTATTTTTATGTGAAAGGCATTTATAATGACAAGATGAAACCAAAGATACATATGTGGATCTTTGGTTGTCATGCTTGTTAGTGTTTGGCATCACACACTTCTTATATTAATATCAACATCACATGTCTTGTTAAAAATTTTGAATGAAATATCTTGGTATCTAAATGTGAAAATTTACTTTAATTTATGGGTTAATAAGTTTATGATGGCATCATGGTGACAATTTGACAATAAACACAGGTTCAACCAATAATTAATAGGAGGAGAATGATGAACATGGCAAGTACATGATACACTATTGGATAGTCACCCAGGGTATTTCATGACTTATAAGTGAATTAGGGAAATATTTTTCTAGAGAAAACTCAAGGAAGGGGTTCTCCCATACATTAGAGAGTGTATTACCTATCAATAGAACAAATTTGAACATGTATTTCTAGAAGGTTTGGTGCAACACTTACCAATTCTAAATCAGAAATGGGAGATTAGTTTAATGGATTTCATCATTGGTATTCCAAAATTTAAGGGTAAGAGTTGTATTTATGTTTTAGTTTACATAGTTACTAAATATACACACTTCTTTTCTATTTCATCTGAGTTCAAGACACTAAATGTGATTGATCTATTTTTTCAAAGAAGAGTTTATGTTTAATGGGTTGCTTAAAAATATAGTAAGTGATAGGGATGATAAGCTACTTAACCTATTTTTTTAGGAAATCTATAATTTGATAGGAAGGAATTGACTCCCAATACTAGTTGCCACCCCAAATAAATGGATAAATTAAAACTGTAATTAAGTGGGTTGAGGGATATTTTATAAACTATGTCATAGGATAGCAAAATACTTGGATCAAATGACTTTATATGGGGAAGAATTTTACAACACCTCACATCAAATATCAATTGGTATGAATCTTTTTTAGGTTTTGTATAGTTATGATGTTCTTTATTTTATTGAATTGGTAATCAGAAATAGTAGAATGGTAGGGGAAAGAGATTTGGTCGCACAAAATAAATAAATATTTAAGACACTTAATGAAAACCTCCAATGTGCACAAAGTTTATAGAAGTTATATATCAATCAATATCATATTAAAATAAAATTTGAGGTTAGAGACATGATTTTACTAATGTCTTAACCTTGTAGATAGTCTTCTCTCAAGAAAAGTGGAGCTAAGAAGCTCAAGCCTCGCTTTAATAACGCTTATTGGTTTAAGTAGAGATTTGGAGAGGTTGTTATAACCTTAAGTTTCCTGAGCACAACATGATACATAATGTGTTTCATGTTTCTTGCCTCAAAATAGCACTGGGATACCCTATCATCCATTCCACTGAGTTTACTCCTTTAGATGATGAATGCAAATTGATCTTGGTTCTATAAGCCATCATAAATATCAGGGAGAAGAAACTAAGAAACACGAGAATAAAAAAATATTTGGTGTGGTGGAAAAATGATAACTCTTTTAACAAATAATTTGGACCTTGTCTCTGCTTAGTGCGAGTGCACAAGTATTTTGTTAATATTCAAAAAAACAAGTACATATGGGTTCCATTACTCTGTTAACCCTTTTACATTGCATACATGGATTATATAGAGTTTTACCAATGACTGATAAAATAATCTAATCCTATAACCAACTATTTACGAGAAAACAACTTGTAAAGTAGTTCTAATTAATTAACTCAAAAATATAAAACTACCTAAAACTAAAACTAACTAACTTTATTTTATGGGGATGTCTTTATTAAAAAGATGCATGCCCCATTAACAACAATTTTTTATTAGTCTACCAAAAATATAACCTAATGTTAAGACTTTGGAACAAGTCTTAACAAACCCCCCTATGATCTAAAGTCAGGGCTTTGGACACATACCAAGCATTTTTATAAATTTTTGAAATTTAACTCTGTCAAGGGGTTTTGTGAAGATATCAGTTGTCTGATTGACAGTTGAGCAATATATTGGATCAAGAGCTTTCTTTGCCACTAACATTCATAGATAATGGTATTTGACATCCATATGTTTTATTTTGGCATGAAATAAAGGATTATTGGACAGCTTGATTGCACTTTGATTATCAATGTAAAACTATGTAGGAGCAAACTGAGAAACCTAAAGATCTTAAAGAATACGACGTAGGTAAAAAATTATCTGGAAGCATCCCTTGCTGAAATATACTCTAATTTTGTTGATGAATTTGTCACTGTATCCTTCTTCTTACAAAACCAAGCAATGGCAGTTGAACCCATATGCATAGTGTATCCTATCATTGACACTCTATCATCCACACATCTGCCAAAATCTACATCACAATATCGAACAAATTTTAATTTCTTGTTGCGGTGGTATTCAAGGCCATATGTTTTCATTCCTTGAAGGTAATGAAGTACTCATTTTTTGCATGTCAATGAATTTATGTATGCTCATGTGTAAACCTAGATAAAATTCCAACTAAAAATGAAGTATCAGGCCTAGTATTCATCAAGTATATGAAAGTTCGCACGAATTATATATATGTGGTGGCATCAAAAAAGGCACTGCTATCATCCTTACACAATTTCAAATTACATTCTATGGGAGTGAGGGCAAGTTTGCAATCACCCATGCCAAACCTATCTAATAACTTAGAAATATAATTAGTTTGTGAAATGAAAATACTATGATCTTTTTTAGTTACCTCTATGCCTAAATAGTAGTGAAGAAGTCCAAGATCTATCATCTCAAACCCATCTTTTAATTCCTTCTTCACAGACTTGTTATGGTTTTCATCATTACCTGTGATAAACAAGTCATCGACATAGAGAACAAGTATCACCATTTTCTTACCCTACACTTGAAAATAGAGAGTATCATCACAGTCATTGTGATGAAAACCAATGGATTTCAAGTATGAATCCATTTTTTCATACCAAGCCCTGGGTGCCTATTTGAGCCCATACAATGATTTTGTCAATTTACACACTTTATGTTTGCCACCCACCTGTTTAAAACCCTGAGGTTGTTTCATATATACTTCTTCCTATAAATCACCAATTAAAAAAGCACTTTTAACATCCAATTTATGTACTTTCCAACCATTTTGTGCTGCTAAGACAAGTACCATACAATTAGTGTGCTATTTGGCAATTGGTACAAATGTTTCCTCATAGTTAATACCTTCATGTTGTGCATATCCTTTTGAAACAAGTCTTGCTTTATGTTTATCAATGGAGCCATCTCATTTATACTTAGTCCTATAAAACCATTTACATCTAATGGGTTTAACATGTGGAGGAGGATCAACTAAAACCCATGTATTATTGCTAAGTATGGAATCATACTCACATTTCATTGCCAGTAGCCAAACATGTTCAGTAGATGCCTCCTCAAAAGTGGTTGGCTCAGAGGAAGTAGTAACAAACATAGCATAGTTTAAATATTTTTGAGAATTTTTGGGCCCTGTTAAACCAACTTCATCTGCTTTCAATTCAAAAAAAGTACTTTGAGCCCATTTTGGATACTTTGTCAAATTATTCAAATCAGGGACTCCAAAATTATCATTATGTGCATCATTCAAAGGGGGACTTATAGAATTTTCAACAATTTCTGGGTCATCAACTTGTGAACTTGTAGATGAAGGAGAGGAAAGTGAAGGAATTTAAGTCTCATACCATAACTTTGAAGAGTTTTCCCCATTATTCAAACCCTTATCTCTTTTTGTATTTTTCCTCTCTAATCTATCAAGTTGAGAATCAATCTCTGCAGTGTTCATAGTCCCAAACTCATCAAATATTACATCTTCACTCACTATGAATTTTCCTGAATCCTATACAAGCAAAGAAAACCCCTTTTTATCTTTAGAATAACCAAGAAAGATGCATTTTTGACTTCATGGTTCCAAATTAGTTCTATATTTATTAGAAACCAAAGCAAAACAAAGACATCCAAACACTTTCAAGTGTTTAACCTTTAGTTTAAACCCATACCATGCCTCATATGGAGTTTGTCCCAAAAGTACAATTGTGGGGACCTGTTTCTCAAATACACTACAATACCAATGGCTTCTACCCAAAACTTATCATCAAGTTATTTATAGTACAACATGGCACATGCTATGCCCTCTAAATTTCTATTCATTCGTTCAGATACTCCATTTTTTTGTGGAGTATAAGCATTACTATATTGTCAATGAATACCATGTTCTTGACAATAATCTAAAAAATCATTTGAGCTATCTCACCTCCATTATCTGAACGAAGAGTAACCAAATGTGAACCTATTTCTTTTCTGACTAAGTGTAACCAATCAGCAAACTTAGCAAAAACTTTAGATTTGTTTTTCATAAAAATACCCAAGTCATCCGAGAAAAGTCATCAATAAACAAGACAAAGTATCTACACCCACCAATGGATGACTTTTTCATGTCACATACATCACTATGAACTAACTGCAAACATATGTTTCCTCTCTAGTATTACTATTTAGGAAAATTTTCCTGATTTTGTTTGCCCAAAACACATGACTCAGAAATAATACTATCTTTGCAAAAAGTGGGCAACCCACTCACCATACCATATCTCTAAAAATCCATTAAAGAGTGGATATTCAAATGTCCATAACGGAGATGCCATAACCACTGTGTAGACATAGTACCTGTACCTGTGTCAAGAACTTTTGTAAGTTCTATTGTGGGAGGAAGCACTTTACAATGCAATCTAACCAAGTTTCCATCCTTATACCCTGTATACTTTGTTTTATAATCATCTTTCACTGAACTGATGTAAATGAGCCCATTTTAAAGCACAATTTGATAACCTTTCTTTTGAATAGTTACCAAAGAAAATAAGTGTTTCTTCAATGTGGGAACATACCAAACGTCCTCCAAGTATTTTATAGACCCATTAGGAAGAAGAATCTAAATAGATTCAAGTCTTAGTAGTGTATGCATAGACTTATCTGCTAAGGCAACTAGAGAGAGAGAAGATTCCTTAAACTAACAAAATGAATCTCTCGTAAATGTCATGTGTTTGGTTGCTCTTGTGTCTAAAACCCATACATATGTGAGCTCATCTGTAGCCTCATATTCAATATAATCAATGTGCCCCAAAGTAGTGATTATATATTCATGGGCAATATTACTGGACTCATCATAGTCATGATCAACATACTGATCTGAGATAGACTTAGTCATTTTTTGTGGCCTCTAAATTTTATCAAAAGGAATCCTACATTGTGAGGTAATGTGACTAAATTTTCCACATCTATAACACTGAATGTCTGATGTACCTTGACCTCTGCCCTTGTATGAATTTTGACCACATCCTTAATCACTTATTTCATGTGATTGGTTAGATTTTTGGTTATTTGAATAACCCCTACCTCTATTTTGATATCTACATCCTTTGTAACCTCGACCCCCTCTATAATTGTTCCCTTTATTGTTTTGATGCCCAAATGAAGATGAAGTAGGCTTTGACTCTAAAACATGGGATTCTTCAATTTTCTTAGATTTATTGGGTAGAGAGAGGTCATGTTGGATGAGCAACTCAGCCAACTTATCAAAGGTGATGCCTGTGATCTTGTCAGAGACATGCAACATTTCAATAAAATTCCTATAGGACTCAAGTAGTCCTTTCAAAGCAGCAGTGACTATGAGGTCATCATCTAATTTTCCAAACCTAGCCTTAGTGTACTCAGTAGTGATATTTTTCAACTTAGACATATATTCTCCCATATCCCCATTTTCATCTAATGAAAAAATAAACAATTGCATATGAATATCTATCTTCTTATGTTTAGGTTTCTTATCATACAAATCTGACAATATTTTCCATGCAATGTAACTATGACGAGAATTTTCAATATGAACATAAGTATCACTAGTACAAAAACATTTGATGAGAGCTAAGGCCTTAAAATCACATAAATTGAATACAACTAATTTAGACTGTTCTATTGGTAATGTGGGATTTTCATTCTTGACAATATCCCATAACTCATTAAAAACTAGTGAAGCCTCCATCAATCGTTTCGAATCAGAATAATTGGAAATGGTTAATCTATTACCATCTGAAAGCAAATTTTGAATCTTCAGCATCTTGAAATAAAAGCAACTGTAGTAGAGAAAAGTGTGACAAAATACAAAAGAGATGAAACAAATATCACACTCACTGCATAAGACACTGCTTCTATGGGATTTTTCACTTAACTTTCGAGTAGAGCAAAAAAGAAAAAATAAGAATTTTTAATGGGTTTTGCACTTAACCTAACCAAAAATAATTGATTACACCCTTATTTCACCAAATTACATCCTTATTCCACCAATTACACCCTTATATCACCACAATAATGTAAAAGAAATTAAATTTAATTCCCCTTTTTTGATTTTTAAAATAACACAATACAATAAGTATGCATTTCACAACTTTCAAGGCATACAAAAAATAGATTTAAAAGGGAATATTCCTTTTACAAAAAATATATTCTAAAGCAATTTATTCAAAAAAGAAGGGATTTGAACCCTTGACCTCCTCCTTGCAAGTTTCTTTACAAAATAAGCTTAACCAATTGCTCTAAGAGCATTTTCAAAATATAACACTCAAAAACTTGTACTTATGCTAGATTTTGTCTATGAGAGAAAATTTAAAAAAAAATTACATGTATTTAAATAAATCCAAAATTTTTCCCTTTTTAATCTTCTCTTCTAAGCTTTCTCATGTGGGACCCATCCAATGCAAATTTTTTGATATCAAACTTTAGAAACATGAAAAAAAATTATTTTCTCGATTTTAAACTTGTGCCATGTTTGCCTAGGATGCCATGGCTGCTCTTGGAAATGTTTATTGCACCTTCTTTCACTCCTAGAGGCCGTACAAATCCGTATAGACAGTGTAAAATAGATTTTGGCTGAGTTTTAGCTAAATTTTAAGGTATTTATTGCTGAAAATGGATTCAAATTGCAGCCATGGCATTGGAAGGCTATACCATAGGCCGTAAAAATCAATTTTTTTCAGATTTTCTTTGAGGATTAAAAAATAGGGTTTTTAACCATTTTAATAGGTGTTTATGGATTCAAAAGGGCTAAGAATGAATTGAATCAATAATGGCAGCCATGGATGAAAAATACACATTTTTTTTACAATGCAAATAGGTCGTACAAGTTCATTTTTACAAAAAAATAATGAATTTAATAACTTTTAAAGGCTAAAGAAATAATTTTTAATGCCAAATGAAAAAAAAAGAAAAAAAGGGGGTTTGAACACAATAAAATGAAGTATGAATGGCCAAAATGACCAGATGGTGGTATATGGAAAATACAAAGGTTTAAATGTAAAAAATAATTAAAAAATTAAAATAATTTAATAATTTCTCAAATTTTTGACATTATATTTAAACCAATAAAATATTTTCATTATATGGCATACCTTATTTCATGTCATTTCATTTCACGTGAATTGAACTTTTCACCTTGCCTTCTTTTCAAATTCACCATTGCCCTCAAAATTCACCATGCTAGACAAATCCATGCTCTAATACCACTAATAACTCTTTTAACAAATAATTTAAACCTTGTGCCTGCTTAGTGCGAGTGCACAAACATTTTATTAATTTTTAAAAAAACAACTACATAAGGGTGCCTTTAATCTGTTAACCTTTTTACATTGCATACATGGATTATATAGAGTTTTACCCATGACCGGTAAAACCAACTAATCCTATAACCAACTATTTATGGGAAAACAACCCGCAAGGTAGTTCTAATTAATTAACTCAAAAATATAAAACTACCTAAAACTAAAACTAAGTAACTTTTTTTTATGGGGGTGTCTTTATTAAAAATATGCATGCCCCATTAACAATAATTATTTATTAGTATACCAAAAATCTAACCTAATGTTAAGACTTTGGAACAAGTCCTAACAAAAGACCTACGCACACAAAATGATACATAGGAGGGTACATAGATTTTTGAGCATCCTAATCTATAATTTCTTGAGGGCAAACAATTTTGGGAAGGGTGGACTGCAATGTCCCCTTTCCATAATTAAACTAATCAGAAGACCTATTTCCTATTCCTTATTTCTTGTGGGATAAGGGATTAAGCAGGGAAATAATTTAATAATATTTTTAAGTCATCCTAAATTTAGTTAATTTTATAACATGAAAAAAAGACTCTTATGTATTATTACTATTTTTAAATAATTATGGGGTTTTTATAAGGCCCCCAACCCAAAATAATTTTTTTTACATAGAACTTCCCACATATATATACCTAAATACATCATAACCATCAAAAGGCCATCAAAAACCAACCAAACAGAAGACCCCAGAGAACTAAGGATTATGTCAAACCATATCCAAAAAATAATAATCCAAAACAAGACCAAATAAAGGACCAAACTAGCTTGACCAGAAACAAAAACACAAACCATCGTTAAAGGTCGACACCAACTTGAAACTCATCATCCAAGTCATCCAAAAAAATCAGCTCACTGCCTCTGTAAACATTCTCCTCCGTCTCACTCATAACTTCATTTTTTATTTTCTTTTTGGACATTTACCTTGTAAAATAGATGTTAAAGAGGTGTTGGCAACAACAGGAGTGTCTAACTTTATTTTTATGACCATAGATTTATTAAACTAGTGAGGCACTGCAATCTGACCTTTGGAATCCTATTCACCACATCAAATTGAGTCTTTTCATGGTGGATTTCTTTCAACAAGGAGATTTATCAAATTGAGCTTTGTCACTAAGCCATGGGAGACATAAAAATAAACATCCCTTTCATGGGGTCTTGTGAACATACCTTTATCCTCAAATCTTCCACAAAACCTAAGAGAACCATAAACTAGGTTTTAAAAACTCTAAAACCCACCATAGAAACAAGTTTGAGTCCATAGAAACCTAAAAATAATAGATTAGGAAGAGGAGATAAATCTGTATGACAATTTTCTTTACTAACCCTACATGGATCTCTGACCACACATAGAAAGAGACCACCCATGCCACGACCTCTGAGTCAGAGATCAAAAACATCAAGTTTGATGCAAATATAATAGTAATCTATGATTTAACCCTATAATATGTTCATTACAAAAAAATATCTTGCCTAAGAACACCCATGATAGCTCCAAAGACATCTTCTGATAACATCCATAATATATGCTTTAAACAGGCTCTCGAGATTGAACTATCAAAAGCCATCTGCCATGCCTAGATGCCACCATAAATGTATGGTGTATTCAAGGCAATTTTAGAGATTTTCTCCATAGAAATCTTTAAGAACACCAACAACCATTGGAACCAAGAAAAGGCAAGGCAGTGGAAAAACATTCTCATCTAAGTTGCTAAAATGAGCCAAGAGAGCCAAGAAATCATTATGCACGAGGGAAGTATCCAGACTCCCTCATGCCACATACTACCTCCATACCTTCTAATAAAATTACCACTATGTCATAAATGCAATTTATTCCCAAATAATCAAATAATTATGATGGGGATTTGGAAAGGAATGATGAGATTATGACAAAGAAAAAGCTAGGAAATAGACTCTGCCAAATGACAACTCTACTAAAATAATCACCCTCTAAACATAATATAATTAATTTGAAATTACTTTTTAACAAAATTAATATAAAAGGAAAGACTAGAGATAACAATTCAACCCAACTTAATTGGGGAAAGGGATGAGAAATCATCCCATGATTACTACACATTATCAACCTTGTAGGGTTCTACTTGGTCAACTCCATAATTTGGTAGAAAATTTGCTGCCATGTTTGCTTCCTAGAAGTAATGATTAAAATATACATAAGAGAAAAACTCCAATTTCATCCAAGTATTTGCCAATATGTTTTCTAAGGGCCAAAAGGTGACTGTTTTCTTTACATAGCCAAAATAATGACCTACGAGTCACCTTCCATGATCAACTTTAGAATGTCATACTAAATTGTGAGATCAATCCCACTCACAAGTGCTTGTGCTTATACTTTATTATTTATCCCATCATGGAATTTCTTGGACGTTACTTGAATAAGAGATCTACTTTAATCTTGGATAATACAACTAGCTTCTAAAGCTCCTAGATTCCCCCTAGAGACTCCATCAAAGTTTAGCTTGAACCAGCCTGTGGGTGGTGGAATCCAATCTTTGTTTTCAATCGTACTCTTTTCCCTAACTACAATTAACCCATTAATAGGGGAAGAAAAGTTTTGGGTAGAGGTATTTTTTTAATTAGAATGCCCAAACTAGCTATGAATAGTATCCCTAGCCATGGACTATGAAGTGCCTCATCACGTAAAACACAAGTTTAATTCAACTTACCAACCCTAATCACATTGAACACTGATTTGGTTATCTCATTGCATGTGGATACTTTTGATGAAGGCATGCATACCTTACCCTTACAAGATTGGAACATGTGACCTCCCTTTTGGAAGTACATGTTCTTCACCATTAGGCCAATTTTAATTATACTTTTAAGTCATCCTAAAATCAGTTTGATTATAACATAAAAAAAAGACACTTATGTATTATTATTTTTATAAGCAGTACAAAACATAATATTTAGTAAGTGGGCCAAAAAGTATGATTTATCTAAAAGTGTTTCAAATGATTTTAGGTTTAGGGTAACTGGAAAAAGGGAAATTATAAAATAATATATGGGTTTAAAAAGATATTCATTATTCATTTTTGGAATCAAAACCCTATTCTAGGTTGAAGTATTCGTGTTCAAAATTTCCATTCAAGGATGAAAACCCTTTGGTGTACATGTATAGAGGACGTAAACCCTCTTACCCATTGAGGAGTTTCCATCTAGGGATCATAATTATGCTCACAGATCAAGTTTAAATTAAGCTTTTAATTAACTAGAGGTCATTATCAATTTCTATAATTTTTTGAGGGATTATGAAAGACATATATCAATGTTTAGTGATTTTCAGGGGCTACCATACCTTAGAGATGTTATTATACAATTGAGGGACACAAATCTCTATCTTTACGATAGCTGCATAGGAATTTGTGATGGTTCCAATAGGTTTTATGGAAATCACCATCCTGGGAGAGTGACACCCTACTTTTTTGGACATCATTCATCTATAATAACTACCTTGTTGCACTCTTCTACTATATTAAATAATTTTGCTATTATAATCTATCTATAAAGGTTTATTATTATTAATTATGTGTTATAAAAATTAATTATGGGACATGGTTGGATAGTTTGAATTTTACCAATAATCCTATTTAAAGAATTATCATATGATTTAGGAGGTGGGTGAGCATGTTATGTGTGATTTACTATCGGAGTAGCCTAATTGTTATCATGGTTAGGAAATGGCTAACTAAAAATTTTCTATTTAGAATTACCTTTTTTTTAGGCTTATGTTATTCTATAGGGGCATCAAATTCAATTACATTTTCATCAGTTATATATTGAACAAAGTCATAAAACCAACACAAAGCATAGTCTTTTAGGATTCTTGGAACTAATTTGTTTAATAGTTATCATTCAGAACATATTCTAAACATGATGCGTGAAAAGATATCAAATGTTTTCATTGGTTATTATTATATTAAAATATGTTTAGTAAACTCCCCTTACCCACGCCCCATGCCCCTGCTCCCGCCCCCCGCGCCTGCCCCCCCCCTCCCCTCCACCTGCCCCGCCCCTTTTTTTAGATTTGGTGTTTATATTTTCATAGATTATATTTTTAAATTGATTTTTATGTTATTTGTGTTAATTGAATGGCAATTCCTTTAAGAAAAATTGTGAATAATAGTTTTAAACATATTATCGATTGAATGTAAATCCTTTATAATTTGAATAAATACATTTTAATTATTCTAATGACACTATCATTTTCCTACTACTCAATCTTGAAAAGTTATTTGGTGATAAAAAAAAATTTGTGATTTCATGTACAATTTTCCCTATTATTGTAATTCTTGTTAGTAGTCCCTCTCAAGAAACCACTAAGGGAATCACTTTTTAATTACTTTTTTTTAATAGAATCAAAGATAAATTACAATGTTTTATTTAAAGTTTGACACATTAATTTTGGCATATTCCTTAGATTAATTTAAGCATAATATTTCACCATTAATATTTTGTAAATGCTCCTCATTTAATGGCTAATAAATGACAATGTACAAACTTTGAACATGCTATGAAATGAAGAGCCTTTGTTATTTGTCAATTGTGCGTTGGCAGAGTCTGATGGCAACCGAAACCAGAAATGAAATAGTTTCTCAATCACTAAAAAATAATAACGAGCCTTTAGCATTGATGGTGGCCATGGGGATGCATCATTAATGAGTGAGGGACATAAAATGAGAAGAAAATAACAAATCATGTGAAAATTCTACCCTTATAGGTAAGATAACACATTCACGGGGTAACATTTCACAAATAATATGATGATAACTATAAACATCGCAATATTATGTAGTAATTGTCTATACAGTCACCATCACCATCACCATCTACTCCTTAACATTTTGTAAACATCGCTTAATACTTCTCTTTAAAATCTTACATAGAATATAGAATAAAATATGTAGAGATGTTATTTTTCTTTTTTTATGGGTATTAAATTTGGGTGAAATATGCACATGGGGTCTCTATTCCGCACCCCCTCTCCTCCCCCTTATGTATGTGTTTAGTGATCTTCTCATTAAATTTTGTCAACAATTCTTAAGACTTCTCTTCAAAATTATACTTAAGATCTATAACAAAATATATAGAGATTTTTTCTTCATTTTTTAGTATTAAATTTACGGAAAATATATACACAAGGTAATTAAAAATTGTCAATTCCTCACCAAAGAAACTAATTTAATATTTTGGTGGTTGTTTACATTTATAATAAAATTGATCTCTGTATTAGGAAACCACTCTTATTTATAGTGTGTAAGAATACATAGCAAAAATTATTGTCTCAATGACTATAGATCATAAGAAGAAATTGAACTTAAATATTATAATATGCTTCTTACTAATGGATATTAATATTATTGTCATTCCACTTATGGTATTCAAATTTTAATTTATTTAAAACATTTTCAGTAATACTTTGTACACCAAATAGGGACAATAAAATATTATTTTTTTCCTTAAGATTTTTTTGGCACTTTTTGAAAGTTTAATTTATTGATTATCTTCTAATAATGATAGATCTATAGTTAAAGCAATCACATTAGGAAATATTGGTAGATTTAATCTGAGAAACTTCCAAATGAAGCTCTTATATTCTAATATTTCTTGACACTATTTTAAGGCTAAAAGTGTGCAAAATTACAAATAAAATGCAAAGGAAAAACGTGATGCACCAAAATAGTTCGATATAAGGGAAGATAGAAACATAAAATATTTATTCATTGATTTTCGTATATATCAAAATTTTCTCACTTCATTTATTGTCATTAATATTATTATTAACTGCCATTAATTTTATATATCCCACCTAATCTCAGTTTTCTCTTAATTTTATCACATTATCTCCATTTCTAGGCATTTTATATTATCCCCTTCTTCACTATTCATCCACTAACCTTATTCCTCACCCACAGATTAATTAATTCATCTAATCCCCTATTATCCACTAATTGATCCCATTTATCAATTATATTAAAATTTGACATTATAATCCCACCTACCCTAGTCTATTCCTTGTCTCTCCTACATCCCTAGCCCTTAATCACATATCTAATCACCCATATTAATAATTTACTAGTCTTGTTTATCCCCTAATAGATTATAAAATTTTCTAATTTTCTAATTCTCTCTATCTTAGCCCTGCCTCTCTACAAGCCTCTAATTGTAGAGGCTTCCAAAGAATTTTTAATTCTTTTTTAATCCTCCCTCCATTGCCTATTTAAACAACTCCAGTCTTCTATTGAGACTAACTACGAATCCATAAAACCTCCATGTCAATATAATTTATGAATCCATGTAATCTATACCTCTTGATCAAACCAACATCATGCTAAAATTCTGAGTCTACTTGTAAGCAAATCCATAATCATTTAGTATTTTTTTTATTTGAATCTTAATTTAGAACATTTAGCTTTAGTGTAGAATGTTGTTTTATATGTTTATTTTATAGTATTTTGATCTTGTGATTCTTAATTTTAATGGTAGACTGTAGATTTAATAACTAAAAAAAGGAATATCAAATAATTCTAATGTTTAAACTTTCAACATATAAATATGTAAGAACGAGATGATTCACTGACATATGTATGATCATTTTACATACACTAAATTTATTACACGGTTTCAACTAAATTCAAGAATGAATTTGGTCCATTGAAAGATGGGAATTGAATGGAGTATAGTAGTGCTTGCTAGCTAATACACTTATCGACAATCAATAGAATACATCATGAGATTGTAATAAGTGAGGATATCAATGAAAAAAGTCACATGATTATAACAAATAAGGGTTATTTATACATTGTGCATTGTCAGTCTTCTTGTGGTAATTTAAACCATAGATCGATTAATTACTCAAGTATTGACAAATAATAACAAGTCTTTATCATTGATTGTGGCCATGGAGATGCATCATTAATGAGTGAGGGACATGAAATGGCAAGAAAGCAATAAATCATGTGGAAATTTTCTTCATGTAGGCTTAGATAAGATATTCTTGGGTTAACATTTGGAAAATAATATGACAATAACTATAAACATTCTAATATTATATTTTAATTACCAATGTGTTCCCTCTCAACTTCACCTCCACCATCACTAAGGGGTTTATTTTTTATTTTAAAATTGAAAATTTTAAAGCCTAGTTTGGCTATTTTATTTATAGTTTTTAATAGAAATTATGAACTCTTTTATATATAAACCAAGTGTCCCTTCCTAATAGGTAATTATTAAGATTTTTCCTATAAGGTATTGAATTTGAAAATCAATATCATTATGATATTATAGATTTGAAGTCTAACTTGAACTTCATGATCATAAGGCCGTTTATATATAGTAATACAATTCATGAAATAGTAGACATGTTTTCTTCTTTCACTATATTTTTATTTTTACATGAAAGACATTTATAATAGAAAGACGACACCAAAGATTCATCTATGAATCTTGGGTGGTGATTCTTGTCAATGTTTGGCATCACACACATCTGATAGTAATATATACATTTTGTGTCTTATTAAAAAGATTGTGTCAAATATATTGGTATCTGAACGTCAAAGTTTACTGTGATTTATGGGTCAATAAGTTTATGATGGAATCATGGTGACAAATTGATAATAAAGGAAGGGTCGACCAATAGTGAATAAAAAAATAATGTTGAACAGGACATGTACATTTTGTAAGTAAAATTCAATAAACATATCTTCTTCTTCTTCTTCTTCTTCTTCTTCTTATTATTATTATTATTATTATTATTATTTGATTAATTAAAAAAAATTATTAATAATTTAATTAAAATTAAATTAGAAGTTTTTAAAATAATTGTATGCCTATTTATCATATGGAACATTTTTTATCACCAACAATTTCGATAATTTCATCACCAACTAGAGTCCGTCATCAATATTTTAACATTCTAATCTACAGCGTTCCATTTTAAAAGTCTCAATTCCCTTTCAGTTGTACGGACAAACCCATTAGCATTTTTTTTACTTCTAAAATTACAATAACTCTATTAATTAAAGCAAAAAATCAAAAGATGGCAATGATCAGTCTTAAAGGAAAACAATTAACTTCCTAAAATCAACTGTTTCATTTCTGAATTCTATAATTATCACGGAATTTTATTGGCCCTAAAGTAGTTTAGGTTTACAAAAAATATTTAAAAAAATGATCATAATAAACATCATTAATCAATGGAATATAATTCTTTTTTCTTATTTATAAAAAGACCCACTAGAGACACATCATGACATTCAATGTTTTCTACAATATTTTTTTGATTGCCTTCTACTTAAAAATATAATTCCTTCCTACAATACCAAAAAAAAAAACATATTTGTTATATTATTTACACTAATATTGTAGTTTGGAAAGGCATGGAATGGGCTCAAAATTTTAGACAAATAGTTATTTTTTATCTAGATTTATTTGAGAATTCCAACAATATAATTGACAGCAGTAGATAAACCTTAATTTGCATCATCTTTTACATCAGAATTGAGATGGAAAATAGTTATAAAATATAAAAAAAGTTATCTAACATATTGTTTTGGGTAATGAAATTTAAAATCATACTAGGCCTATTGCACCATCCTAGGATTCCTACCTTCTTCGAGAAGCTGAGGATGAATAGGGTCTTGTTCTAGCCATTGTATGTATCAATGGGAGGAAAAAAATTAAAGTCTCTAAAAAAGGCATTTGAATCCATCGACATGAATTTATCTTCATTAGTCATAAAATATACCAAAATCATATTCCAACGAACTTCTTATTCTATATTAGTTAAGCATACCACACCTCACTGCCAAATTTAAAATTGAAGTTTATAAAAATGGCATATCAAACCATCAACATAAAAAATATGTTACAGATGAATTTATCTTCATCAACCATAAAATACAACTAAATCAGATCTCATTTAAACCTTTGTGTTATATCAACGAAGCATACCACACCTTTCTACCAAATGCACTAGGTTAATTCAATCCCAACACTAAGTTCACATTTTCCACCATAAATTTTGAAATGCATAATTATAACAAGGTTTTAACATCCACCCATAAACTAATTTCATGGAATGGTATCATTGTTTGTTACTCAGGTAAAAACAACGAATGGAGATAAACCTTGGCTACTTTCCATAACATAGTTTCACGAAAATTATCTTGAAATAAAAATTGTTATTAGATATTTCAAAGATTGATTTTATTTTCATCTCTCTAATATAATACAATATTATTAATTATATTATTAAACTATATTTATATTATATAATGCCAATTTTAATTCTATATAATAATATTAGGATATTTATTAACTTAATAAAGTTTTCTCTATAAAATTTTGAGTAGCATGAATGTAATTAAAATCATTTCATTCAATTCTAAGCTAAGCAAAAATTATTATTTTATTCATCTAATGTCATTTTGTTCAAAACCACTTTCTTTAAACATGATCATATCACATAAAAATTGGTTTTTTCTCAATTTATTATTTTTAATAACCATCTCATAAAACATGAGGTACCTACTCAAATAATGGACCTAAACAAATGTAGCTAATGAATCAATGAGAAATTTTAAAGATGTCCTTGAGACCATCAATGTATAAGAACCAATCATCCAATTTTTAAGCCTCTCTCTAATAAAATAAGGATGTTAAGTTTAACATTCATCATACTATTGAGATTCAATATTTAGTGGAAAGAGTCATGGGATTATAATGTCAAGTTGGTACAAGTTTTCCACTCTTCCCATTGCCTAGTCTGATAAAGGAATAATATAAGTACTGACACTACCAGCTCATCAATGTGGAAAATGGATGTAATCGGTGGCCATGGAAAGAGGGGAAATGAATGGGATTTAGCACTCTTGAATTTGTTGCTTTATTAAGTGGATCCCATCATAAAACATACAATCGATTATAAAAAGATTGTAATTTTTGTTATTTTAACAAGGGACCACCAGTCTTGCAACATTCACATTATTATAATACATCACAATAATTAAATGTAAAATATAATTCCAATGTTCCATATAACATTATAAGTTACATAACACATCCCAAGTTTCTTAACCATTCATCATGTAATGTGGTATCAAATCATAAAACATACAATCGATGGCAGTCTCTATCAATTCATAAACGTAGAAAATGAAGGTAAATTGTGGGACCACCAGTATTGCAGCATTCTAATTTTTACATCAAAATTAAAGTCATTTGGTTTTAGCTAAATTTTTTCAGTCTTTATACATGGGAAGTATGAGGTGGTCTTATATGTTATAAGAAAGAGGGAAATGAATGAAATTGTAAAGTCTGGTTATCACATTAATAATTATTTTATGATTTTTTGGTGAGAGATGTTCTAGATTTTTATGATAGTTTTGGCTTTTCATAAGTGCATCATGAATACTTATAGGAAGAGGGACTATACTTAAATAACCATAAATTTTAGGTATTATGACATTTACATAACATTCCCTCATAGCATTATTTCTAAAATGTATGTGTTTGTGATCTACTCGTTAATATTTTGTAAATATCTCCTAAGACTTCTTTATAAAATGACATTTAAAATCTAGAACAAAATATGTAGATATTTTTTTTCTTTTTTGGATATTAAATTTGGGTGACATATGTACATGGGGTCTCTATTCCACACTCCCTCCCCTCCCCCTTATATAGGTGTTTAGCGATTTTCTCATTAGAGTTTGTCAACAATTCCTAAGACTTCTTTTTAAAATTACACTTAGGATCTAGAACAAAGTATGTATATTTTTTTTTCTCTTTTTTTAGTATTAAATTTAGAGTAAATATACACATAGGGTAATTGAAAATCATTAGTTCCTCACCAAACAAATTGATTTAACGCTTTGGTGGTTGTTTACATTTATAATAAAATTGATCCATGTAAATAAAAACTACTCTTGTTTATAGTGTGTAAGAATAAATAACGAAAATTAGTGTCTCTAACAACTATAGATCACAAGAAATTAAAGTTAAATTTTATAATATGCTTCTTAATAATGGAAAATACTATTATTGTCATTCCACTTACAATATTAAATTTTTAATTTCTTTCAAACATTTTGAGTTGTACTTTGTATACCAAATATGGACAATAAAATATTATTATTTTTCAAAAAATTTGGTGGCATTTTTCTCAAAAGTTTAATTTATTGATTATTATCTAATAATGATAGATCTAAATTCAAAATAATCACATTGGGAAATATAGGTAGATTTAATATAACAAACTTCTATATGAAGCTCTAATATTCTAATATTTATTGACACTATTTTAAGGGTAAAAGTGTGCAAGAATTATAAATAAAATACAAAGGAATAATGCGATGCACCAAAATAGTTTGATCTAATGTAAAATAGAAAAGTAAAACATTTATTCACTTGTTCTTGTATACATCTAAATTTGCTCGATTCATTTATTGTCATTAATATTACTATTAGTCGATATTAATTTTATATATCCCACCTAATCTCATTTTTCTCTTAATTTTGTCATATTATCACCCATTCTAGTCATTTTATATCATCCCCCTTATTCATTATTCATCCACTAGCCTTATTCCTACCCCACAAATTAATTAATTCATCTAATCCCTTATTATCCATTAACTAATCCCATTTATCAATTATATTAGAATTTAAAATTATAATCCCACCTTCCCTAGCCTATTCCTTGGCTCTCCTACATCCCTAGTCCCTAATCACCCATATTAATCATTTAATAATCTTGTTTATCCCCAAATGGATTCCAGAATTCTCCAATTCTAGAATCTCCTCTATCTTAGCCATTTCTCTCTACAAGCCTCTAATTCTAGAGGCTTCCAAGAATTTTTTTATTCTTTTTTAATCCTCCCTCTATTACCTATTTAAACAACTCCAATCTTCCATTTATACTAACTCTGAATTCATAAAACCTCCATGATAGTATCATCCATAATCATTTAGTCTTTTTATTGTTTCAGTATTAATTGAGAACATTTAGTTTTAGAGTAGAATAATATTTTATATATTTATTTTATAGCATTTTAATCTGGTGGTTCTCAACATTAATGGTATATTTCAGATTTAGTCATTTTTGATATGGTTTGCATAATGAAAACCCATTGCTCAAATTTATTATCTCACATTTGGCAACCATAGTGAGAGTCCTCCTCTTGAGATGACATGTTGTACTTTGAGTATGTTTGATTAAGGTTGTAGGTCATATTAGAAGAATATAGGTCGTTAAAAACTTTAAATTCTCACATCCCATTATAAGTGCAGTATTGCAATGTAAACTATGATTTTGTAGAGATGATTTTGCATATATTAGCTACGGTTTTGCATACTGCCTAGAATTGACACTAACCATTATTTTTTCTTGGAGATTTATGATTTTTTATAAAATCACCTCTTGATAGAGGCATTTTTGAAAATCAAATGTGATTTATCAAGTCTAGTTGTGTTTTTGATATAATACTGTATAAAGGTCAAATACTAGCCATTTTATTTTCTTGTTAGTTTTTATACTCTCAACTAATCTTTTGGTGTTGCAGCGAACATAGACAAATTTTTAGTTACCCTATAATAAATAAAAATTTTAATATCAAAAAATTATAATGTGTAAGCTTTCAACATATAAATATGTAGGAACGAGACAATGTATTGCCATATGTAGGACTATTCTGCCTACACTAAATTTATTACACAGTTTCAACTAAATTAATGAATTTATGTTGTCGATGGAAATATGGGAATGAATGGATTCTAGCAATTATTTCCAACTAATACACATCTTGACAATCAATGGAAAACATCATGAGATTGTAATAAGTAAGGAAATCAATGGAAAAAGTCATGAGATTATAACAAATAAGGGTTATTTGTGAATTATGCATTGGTAGTCTTTTGATGACAAATAAAACCATAGATGGATTAATTAGTCAGGTGTTAATAAATAATAATGAGCCTTTTTCATTGATGGTCGCCATGGGGGACATGAAATGATATGAAAGCAATAAATCATGTGGAAATTTTGTCCTTGTAGGTGAGATAAGACATTCTTGGGTTAAAATTTGGTCAATAATATGAAAATAACTATAAATATTGAAATATTATCTTGTAATTATCAATGTGGTCCCTGTCACCTTCACCTCTACCATCACCAAGGGGATTTTTTTTATAAAATTAAAATTTTTAAAGCCTAGTTGGGCTATTTTATTTGTAGTTTTGAATAGAAATTATGAACTCTTTTATGTTACATTGGAATTTTTAATCTCACTTTTATATATAAACCAAATGTGCCTTCCCAATAGGTAATTATTAAGATGTTTCAAAGTGTTGTAATATTTTTCCTATAATGTATTGAATTTGAAAAGAAATATCATTTTTATATTATAGATTTTAAGTCTATCTTAAAATTGACCATCACAAGGTCATTTATATATTAGTAATACAATTCATGAAATAGTAGACATGTTTTATTCTTTCACTATATTTTTATTTTTATGTGAAAGGCATTTATAATGACAAGATGAAACCAAAGATACATATGTGGATCTTTGGTTGTCATTCTTGTTAGTGTTTGGCATCACACACTTTTGATATTACTATCAACATCACATGTCTTATTAAAAATATTGTATGAAATATCTTGGTATCTAAATGTGAAATTTTAATTTAATTTATGGCTTAATAAGTTTATGATGGCATCATGGTGACAATTTGACAATAAACACAGGTTCGACCAATAATGAATAGGAGGAGAATGATGAACATGGCAAGTACATGATACACTATTGGATAGTCACCCAGGGTATTTCATGACTTATAAATGAATTAGGGAAATATTTTTATAGAGAAAAATCAAGGAAGAAGTTCTCCCAAACATTAGAGAGTGTATTACCTATCAATATAACAAATTTGAACATGTATTTCTATAAGGTTTATTGCAACACTTAGCAATTCTAAATCAGAAATGGGAGATTAGTTTTATGGATTTCTTCTTCTTACAAAACCAAGCAATGGCAGTTGAACCCATATGCATAGTGTATCGTATCATTGACACTCTATCATCCACACATCTCCCAAAATCTACATCACAATATCGAACAAGTTTGAATTTCTTGTTGCGGTGGTATTCAAGGCCATATGTTTTCATTCTCTGAAGGTAACGAAGTACTCATTTTTCTACATGTCAATGAATTTATCTACGCTCATGCATAAACCTAGATAAAATTTGAACTAAAAATGAAGTATCAAGGCTGGTAGTCATCAATTATATCAAACCTTGACCAATTATCTGTATGTGGTGCCATCAAAAAAGGCACTGCTATCATCCTTAGACAATTTCAAATTACTTTCTATGGGAGTGAGGGCAGGTTTGTAATCACTCATGTCAAACCTATCTAATAACTTAGAAATATACTTAGTTTGTGAAATGAAAATACTATGCTCTTTTTTAGTTACCTCTATGCCTAAATAGTAGTGAAGAAGTCCAAGATCTGTCATCTCAAACCGATATTTTAATTCCTTCTTCATAGACTTGTTATGGTTTTCATCATTACCTGTGATAAACAAGTCATCGACATAGAGAACAAGTATCACCGTTTTCCTACCCTACACTTGAAAATAGAGAGTATCATCACATTCACTGTGATGAAAGCCAATGAATTTCAAGTATGAATCCATTTTGTCATACCAAGCCCTGGGTGCCTATTTGAGCCCATACAATGATTTTGTCAATTTACACACTTTATGTTTGCCACCCACCTATTCAAAACCCTGAGGTTGTTTCATATATACTTCTTCCTATAAATCATCAATTATAAAAGCACTTTTAACATTAAAATTTATGTACTTTCCAACCATTTTGTGCTGCTAAGACAAGAACCATACAAATAGTGTGCCATTTGGCAATTAGTGCAAATGCTTCCTCATAGTTAATACCTTCATGTTGTGCATATCCTTTTGCAGCAAGTCTTGATTTATTTTTATCGATGGAGCCATCTCATTTATACTTAGTCCTATAAAACCATTTACATCTGATGGGTTTAACATGTGGAGGAGGATCAACTAAAACCCATGTATTATTGTTAAGTATGGAATCATACTCACATTTCATTGCCTGTAGCCAAACATGTTCAGTAGATGACTCATCAAAAGTGGATGGCTCAGAGGAAGTAGTAGTAACAACCATAGCATAGTTTAAATATTTTTGAGAATTTTTAATGCCAAAAGAAAAAAAGGAAAAAAGGGGGGGTTTGAACACAATAAAATGAAGTATGAATGGCCAAAATGACCATATGGTGGTATATGGGAAATACATAGGTTTAAATGTAAAAAATAATTGAAAAATTAAAATAATTTAATAAATTTTCAAATTTTTGACACTATATTTAAACCAATAAAATATTTTCATTATATGGCATACCTTATTTCATGCCATTTGATTTCACTTGAATTTAACTTTTCACCTTGCCTTCCTTTCAAATTTACCAATGCTCCCAAAATTAACCGTGCTAGACAAAACCTTGCTCTGATACCATTGATAACTCCTTTAACAAATAATTTAAACATTGTCCCCACTTAGTGCGAGTGCACAAGTATTTTATTATTTTTTTAAAAAACAAGTACATAAGGGTGCCTTTAATCTGTTAACCTTTTCACATTGCATACATGGATTATATAGAGTTTTACCCATGACCGGTAAAACCAACTAATCCTATAACCAACTATTTAAGGGAAAACAACCCGCAAGGTAGTTCTAATTAATTAACTCAAAAATATAAAACTGCCTAAAACTAAAACTACGTAACTTTATTTTATGGGGGTGTCTTTATTAAAAAGATGCATGCCCCAATAACAATAATTATTTATTAGTCTACCAAAAATCTAACCTAATGTTAAGACTTTGGAACAAGTCCTAACAAAAGACCTACTCACACAAAATGATACATAGATTTTTGAGCATCCTAATATATAATTTCTTGAGGGCAAACAATTTTGGGAAGGGTGGCCTGCAATGTCCCCTTTTCATAATTAAACTAATCAAAAGACCTATTTCCTATTCCTTATTTCTTGTGGGATAAGGGATTAAGTAGGGAAATAATTTAATAATATTTTTAAGTCATCTTAAATTTACTTTATTTTATAACATGAAAAAAAGACTCTTATGTATTATTATTATTTTTAAATAATTCTGGGTTTTAATAAGGCCCCCAACCCAAAAGAATTTGTTTTTACATAAAAATGCCCACATATATATACCTAAATACATCATAGCCATCAAAATGCCATCAACAACCAACCAAACAGAAGACCCTAGAGAATTAAGGAATAAGTGAAACTATATCCAACAAATAATAAACCAAAATAAGACCAAATAAAGGACCAAACTAGCTTTACCAGAAAAAAAACACAAACCATCCTTAGAGGTTGACACCAACTTGAAACTCATCGTCGAAGTCATCTAGGAAAATCAGCTCACTGCCTCTGTAAACATTTTCCTTCATCTCACTCATGAATTCATATTTTATTTTCTTTTTTGGACATTTACCTTGTAAAATAGATTTTAAAGAGGTGTTGGCAACAACATAAGTGTCCAACTTTATTTTTACAATCATAGATTTGTTAAACTAGTGAGGCACTGCAATCTGACCCTTTGAAACCTATTCACCGCATCAACTTGAGTCTTTTCATGGTGGCTTGCTTGCAACAGGGTGATTTATCAAATTGAGCTCTGTAACTAAGTCATGGGAGGCGTAAAAATAAAATTCCCTTTCATGGGGTCTTGTGAACTTACCTTTATCCTCAAATCTTCCACAAAACCTAAGAGAACCATAAACTAGGTTTTCAACACTCTAAAACCCACCATAGAAACAAATCTGAGTCCATCAAAACCTAACAATAATAGATCAAGAATAGGAGAAATATCTGTATCACAATTTTATTTACTAACCCTACATGGAGCTCTAACCACACATAGAAAGAGACCACCCATGCCACCACCTCTGAGTCAGACATAAAAAAATATCAATTTTGATGCAAATATCATAGTAATCTATGATTTAATCCTATAATGTGTTCATTACAACAAAATATCTTGCACGAGAACACCCGTGATAGCTCCAAAGACATCTTCTATCAACATCCATAATATATGCTTTAGACGGGCTCTTGAGATTGAACTGTCAAAAGCCATCTCCCATGCCTAGATGCCACCATAAATGTATGGTGTATTCAAGGAAATTTTAGTGATTTTTTACATAGAAAGCTTTAATAACACCAACAACCATTAGAACCAAGATAAGGCAAGGCAGTGGAAAAACATTCTCATCTAAGTTTCTAAAATGAGCCAAGAGAACCAAGAAATCATTATGCACGAGGGAAGTCTAAAGACTCCCTCATGCCACATACTACCTAAATCCCCTCTAATAAAATTACCACTATGTCATGAATGTAGTTTATTCCCAAACAATCAAACAATTATGAAGGGGATTTGGCAGGGAATGATGAGATTATGACAAAGAAAAAGCTAGGAAGTAGACTCTGCCAAATGACAACTCTACTAAAATAATCACCCTCTAAACATAATATAATTAATTTGAATTTTTTTTTTAACAAAATCAATATAAAAGGAAATACTATAGATAACAATTCAACCCAACTTAATTAGGGAAAGGGATGGGAAATCATCCCATGATTACTACACATTATCAACCTTGCAGGGTTCTACTTGGTCAACTCCATAATTCGGTAGAAAATCAGCTGCCATGTTTGCTTCTTGGAAGTAATGATTAAAATCTACATAAGATAAAAACTCTACTTTCATCCATGTATTTGCCAATATGATTTATAAGGGCCAAAAGTTGACTGTTTTCTTTTACATAGCCAAAATAATGACCTATGAGTCACCTTCCATGATCAACTATAGAATGTCATACTAAATTTTGAGATCAATCCCACTCACAAGTGCTTGTGCTTATACTTTATTATTTATCCCATCATGTAATTTCTTGGACATTACTCGAATGAGAGATCTACTTTAATCTTGGATAATACAACCAGCTCCTGAAGCTCCTGGATTCCACTTAAAGTCTCCATCAAAGTTTAGCTTGAACCAGCCTGTGGGTTGTGGAATCCAATCTTGTTTTCCAATCATACTTTTTTTCCTAACTATAATTAACCCATTAATAAAGGAAGAAAAGTTTTAGGTACAGGTATTTTTTTAATAAGAATGCCCAAACCAGCTATGAATAGTATCCCTAACCATGGACTGTGGAGTGCCTCATCACATTGAACACAAGTTTCAATTCACTTACCAAACCTCATCACATTGAACACTGATTTTGTTAGCTCATTGCATTTAGATACTTTTGACGAAGGCATGCATACCTTACCCCTACAGGATTGGAACATGTGACCTCCCTTTTGGAAGTACATGTTCTTCACCATTAGGACAATTTTAATAATACTTTTAAGTCATCCTAAAGTTAGTTTACTTATAACACCAAAAAAAGACATTATTATTATTATTATTATTATTATTATTATTATTATTATTATTATTATTATTATTATTATTATAAGCGATACAAAACATAATATTTAGTAAGTGGGCCAAAAAGTACTATTTATCTAAAAGTGTTTTGAATGATTTTAGGTTTAGGGTAACTGGGAAAAGGGAAATTATAAAATGAGATTTGGGTTTACAAAGATATTCATTATTCATTATTGGAATCAAAACCCTATTCCAGGTTGAAGTATTTGTGTTCAAAATTTTGATTCAAGGATGAAAACCCTTTGGTGTACAAGTATAGAGGACGTAAACCCTCTTACCCATTTAGATGTTTCCATCTAGGGATCATAATTATGCTCACAAATCAAGTTTAAATTAAGCTTTCAATTAACTAAAGGTCATTATCAATTTCTATAATTTTGTGAGGGATTATGAAAGACATATATCAATGTTTAGTGATGTTTAGGGGCTACCATACCTTAGAGATGTTATTGTAAAATTGAGGGACACAAATCACTATCTTTATGATAGCTGCATAGGGATTTGTGATGGTTCCAATGGGTTTTATAGAAATCACCAACTTGGGAGAGTGACACCCTACTTTGTTGGACATCATTCATCTATAATAACTACCTTGTTGCACTCTTCTGCTATATTAAATAATTTTGCTATTATAATCTATCTATGAAGGTTTATTATTATTAATTATGTATTATAAAAATTAATTATGGGACATGGTTGGGTAGTTTGAATTTTACCAATAATCCTATTTAAAGAATGACCATATGATTTAGGAGGTGGGTGAGCATGATATGTGTGAATTACCATCGGAGTAGTCTTATTGTTATCATGATTAGGAAATGGCTCACTAAAAATTTTCAATTTTGAATTACCATTTTTTTAGGTTTATGTTCTTCTATAGGGGCATCAAATTAAATTACATTTTCATCAGTTATATCTTGAACAAAGTCATAAAACCAACACAAAGCATAGTCTTTTAGGATTCTTGGAACTAATTTGTTTAATAGTTATCATTCAAAACATATTCCAAACATGATGCGTGAAAATATATTAGATGTTTTTGTTGGTTATTATTATTTTAAATTGTGTTTAGTAAACTCCCCCCTTCCCCACCACTTTTTTGAGATTTGGTGTTTATATTTTCATAGATTGTATGTTTCAAGTGATTTTTATGTTATTTGTGTTAATTGAATGGCAATTCCTTTAAAAAAAATGTGAATAGTATTTTTAAACATATTATCGATTAAATGTAAATCCTTTGTAATTTGAATATATACATTTTAATAAGTCTAACGACACTATCATTTTCCTACTACTCAATCTTGAAAAGTTTTTTGGTGATACAATTTTTTTGTGATTTCATGTACAAGTTTGCCTAGTATTGTGCTTCTTGTTAGTAGTCCCTCTCAAGAAACCACTAAGGGAATCACTTTTTAATTACTTTTTTTTAATAGAGTCAAAGAGGAATTACAATGTTTTATTTAAAGTTTGAAACATTAATTTTGGGATATTCCTTAGATTAATTTAAGCATATTATTTCACCGTTCATATTTTGTAAATGGTCCTCATTTAATAGCTAAAAAATGGAATAACAAATAATTACAATGTACAAGCTTTGAACATGATATGGAGTGAAGAGCCTTTGTTATTTTTCAATTGTGCATTGGCATTCCTCTGATGGAAACTGAAACCATAGATGAAATAATTTCTCAAGCACTAAAAAATAATAATGAGCCTTTAGCATTGATGGTCACCATGGGGATGCATCATTAATGAGTGAGGACATGAAATGGAAAAAAAATAATAAATCACGTGAAAATTCTGCCCTTATAGATAAGATAAGACATTCACGGGATAACATTTCATAATATTATGCAGTAATTGTCTTTGCGGTCCCTTTCACCTTCACCTTCACCATCACCATCACCCCAGGGATTATTTTTTGCCCTCACTAGCTAATGGTGGAATAAGGAAGGAACATAGGTCCAGCCTCACTATGTATTCCTTTTTAAAGAGATTGCCCACAACTAGCACTTGCATAAAAATAAATAACAAAGATTAATTTCAAAATGTTAAATATAATTCTTGCCTTTTGGAACATTCATAACATTAGAAGTAGGAGATAAAATATTTATTTAAAAAGCTTGCACACATATGGCTTCACATAATGCATACATGCAGAAAAGATAGCAATTTCTATCAGTTTAATAAGGGACCACTAGTCTTGCAGCATTCTCATTATTATAATACATTTCAATAATTGAGGTAAATTGAGGGACCACTAGTGTTTTAGCATTCTCATTATTATAATAAATTTCAATAGTCTCTCTCTGTCAGTTGATAAATGTGGAAAATGGAGGTAAATTGAGGGACCACCAGTCTTGCAGCATTCTCATATTTTAACCAAAATCAAAGTCATTTGGTTTTAGCTAAATTTTGTCACTCTTTACACATGGGGAGTCTAAGGTGGTCCATTATGTTGTAAGAAAGGGGGAAATGGATGAAATTGGAAAGTTCATATTACATCCATATTTGTTTTGTGATTTTTTGGTGAGAGATATTCCAGATTTTTATGATAGTTTTTGTTATTTCATAATTGCATCTTGAAAAGTTAGAGGAAGAGGGCCCATAATTAAAAAACCCTAATTTTTAGGTAATATGGCATTTACATAACATTCCCTCATAATATTATTTCTAAAATGTAGGTGTTTATAATCTACTCATTAACATTTTGTAAACATCTCTTAAGACTTCTCTTTAAAATTTTACATAGAATATAGAAAAAAATATGTAGAGATGTTATTTTTATTTTTTTATGGGTATTAAATTTGGGTGAAATATACACATGGGGTCTCTCTTCTACACCCCCTCTCCTCCCTCTTATGTAGGTGTTTAGTCATCTTCTCATTAGAGTTTGTCAACAATTCTTAAGACTTGTCTTCAAAATTACACTTAAGATCTATAACAAAATATATAGAGATTTTTTATTCATTTTTTAGTATTAAATTTCGGGAAAATATATACACAAAGTAATTAAAAATTGTCACTTCCTAACCAAATAAACTGATTTAATATTTTGGTGGTTGTTTTCATTTATAATAAAATCGATGTGTATTAAGAAACCACTCTTATTTATAGTGTGTAAGAATAAATAGCCAAAATTATTGTCTCTAATGACTATAGATCATAAGAAGAAATTGAACTTAAATTTTATAATATGCTTCTTAATAATGGATATTAATATTATTGTCATTCCACTTATGGTATTCAAATTTTAATTTATTTAAAACATTTTCAGTAATACTTTGTATACAAAATAGGGACAATAAAATATTATTTTTTTCCTTAAGTTTTTTTTGGCACTTTGATTGAAAGTTTAATTTATTGATTATCTTATAATAATGATAGATCTATAATTAAAGCAATCACATTAGGAAATATTGGTAGATTTAATCTAAGAAACTTCCATATGAAGATCTAATATTCTGATATTACATGACACTATTTTAAGGTTAAAAGTGTGCAAAAATTACAAATAAAATGCAAAGGAAAAACATGATGCACCAAAACAGTTTGATATAAGGGAAGATTGAAAAATAAAATATTTATTTACATATTTTTGTATATATCTAAATTTGCTCACTTCATTTATTGTCATTAATATTATTATTAACTGCCATTAATTTTATATATCCCACCTAATCTCAGTTTTCTCTTAATTTTGTCACATTATCACCATTTCTAAGCATTTTATAAGATCCCCTTCTTCGTTATTCATCCACTAACCTTATTCCTATCCCATAGATTAATTAATTCATCTAATCCCCTATTATCTACTAACTGATGCCATTTATCAATTATATTAAAATTTGACATTATAATCCCACCTACCCTAGTATATTCCTTGTCTCTCCTACATCCCTAGTCCTTAATCACATATCTAATCACCCATATTAATAATTTAATAGTTTTTTTTATCCCCTAATAGATTCCAAACTTTTCTAATTTTCTAATTCTCTCTATCTTAGCCCTGCCTCTCTACAAGCCTCTAATTGTAGAGGCTTCCAAAAAAAAATTAATTCTTTTTTAATCTTCCCTCCATTGCCTAATTAAACAACTCTAGTCTTCTATTGAGACTAACTATGAATCCATAAAACTTCCATGTCAATATAATCTATGAATCCATGTAATCTATACCTCTTGTTCAAGCCAACACCATGCTAAAATTCTAAGTCTACTTGTAAGCAAATCCATAATCATTTAGTCTTTTTATTATTTGAATCTTAATTTAGAACATTTAGCTTTAGTGTAGAATGTTGTTTTATATGTTTATTTTATAGTATTTTGATCTAGTGGTTCTTAATTTTAATGGTAGACTATACATTTAATTATTTTTGATATAGTTTGCATTATCAAAACCTATTGTTCAAATTTATCATCTCACATTTGGCAAGCACAATGGGAGCCATCTTCTTGAGTTGACAGTTTATATTTTGATTATGTTTGCTTAAGGTTGTAGGTCAGATTAGAATAAGATTAGTCTTCAAAATCTTCAAATTCTCACATCACAGTCGAAGTGTGATATTACACTGATAACTATGATTTTGCATATATTAGCTATTGTTTTTCTATCCACCTAAAATTTACTGCTAACAATCAGATTTTGTTGGTAATTTTATGACCTTTTATAAATCACCTCTTGACATAGGCAATTTTGACAATCAATTTTGGTTTTGCATGTCATGT
Organism: Torreya grandis; assembly: GCA_037957365.1. NCBI lineage: Eukaryota > Viridiplantae > Streptophyta > Pinopsida > Cupressales > Taxaceae > Torreya > Torreya grandis. Next base: position 218,487 of record JARHVA010004607.1, read on the forward strand.
TGCATTTTTGACATAATACTGTATGGAGGGAAAATACTAGCCATTTTGCCTTCTTGTTGGTCTTTTTACTCTCAACTAACATTGTGGTGTTGTAGGGAATATTAAAAAAGTTTTAATTTCCCTATAATAAATAAAAAAGGAATATCAAATAATTATAATGTTTAAACATTCAACATATAAACATGTAGGAATGAGACAATGCATTGACATATGTAGGATCATTCTACATACACTAAATTTATTACATGGTTTCAACTAAATTTAAGAATGTATTTGGTTGATTGAAAGATGGGAAATGAATGGAATCTAGCAGTGCTTGCTAGCTAATACAAGTCTTGACAATCAATAGAATACATCATGAGATTGTAATAAGTGAGGATATCAATGGAAAAAGTCACATGATTATAACAAGTAAGGGTTATTTATACATTGTGCATTGTCAGTCTTCTTGTGGTAATTGAAACCATAAATGGATTAATTACTCAAGTATTGACAAATAATAACAAGTCTTTATAATTGATTGTGGCCATGGAGATGCATCATTAATGAGTGGGGGACGTGAAATGATAAAAAAGCAATAAATCATGTGGAAATTTTCTTCTTGTAGGTGAGATAAGATATTATTGGGTTAACATTTGGAAAATAATATGACAATAACTATAAACATTGTAATATTATATTTTAATTACCAATGTGTTCCCTCTCACCTTCACCTCCAACATCACCAAGGGGATTATTTTTTATTTTAAAATTGAAAATTTTAAAGCCTAGTTTGGTTATTTTTTTTATAGTTTTTAATAGAAATTATGAACTCTTTTGTATATAAACCAAGTGTCCCTTCCTAATAGGTAATTATTAAGATTTTTACTATAAGGTATTGAATTTGAAAATTAATATCATTATGATATTATAGATTCTAAGTCTATCTTGAAATTGATGATCATAAGGCCGTTTATATATAGTAATACAATTCATGAAATAGTAGACATGTTTTCTTCTTTCACTATATTTTTATTTTTACATGAATCAAATTTATACTAGAAAAATGACACCAAATATTCATATACGAATCTATGGTGGTCACTCTTGTCAATGTTTGGCATCACACACATTTGATAGTAATATCAACATTGTGTGTCTTATTAAAAAGATTGTGTGAAATATCTTGGTATTTAAACGTCAAAGTTACTGTGATTTATGGGTCAATAAGTTTATGATGGCATCATGATGACAAATTGATAATAAAGGAAGGGTCGACCAATAATGAATAAAAAGATAATGTTGAACACGGCATGTACATTTTCTAAGTAAAATTCAATAAACATATCCTAAGATTTATTATTATTATTTTAATTTTGAGTTGATTAATTGAAAAAAATTATTAATAATTTAATTAAAATTAAAATAGAAGTTTTTAAAATAATTATATACCTATTTATCATATGGAACATTTTTATCACCGACAATCTCGATAATTTTATCACCAACTAGAATCCATCATCAATAGTTTAGCATTCTAATCTACATCCTTCCATTTTAAAAGTCTCAATTCCCTTTCATCTATTATTTAAATCTTTTGGCTATAGTGCATCTTATGGTTAGTGAGTTTTTAGAAATACATATTGTGTAAAAGGATGAGTTTTAAAAGGTGTTGTATGATGTTCATGCCTTCAGTTGTATGCATAAATCCTTTAACATATTTGTTTTACTTCTAAAATTCCAAAAAATCTATTAATTAAAGCAAAAAATCAAAAGATGGAAATGATCAGAGTCTTAAAGGAAAAAGAGCTTCATTGGAATATCATGTAAATGGAAAACAATTAACTTCCTAGAATCAACCGTTTCATTTCTAAATTCTATAATTCTCATGGAATTTTATTGGCCCTAAATTATTTTACATTTACAAAAAATATTTCAAAAAATGATCATAATAAACATCATTAATCAATGGAATATAATATTTTTTTCTTATTTATAAAAGGACCCTATATCAATTACCAACTAGAGACACATCATGACATTCAATGTTTTTTACAATATTTTTTGAATGCCTTCTACTTAAAAATTTAACTCGTTCCTACAATACTCAAAAAATTTCATATTTGTTATATTATTTACACTAATATTGTAGTTTGGAAAGGCATGGAATGGGCTCAAAATTTTAGACAAATGGTTATTTTTTATATAGATTTATTTGAGTATTCCTACAATATAATTGACATTAGTATATAAACCTTAATTTGCATCACCTTTTACATCAGAATTGAGATGGAAAATAGTTATAAAATATTTAAAAAAAAAATCTCTAAGTTATTGTTTTGGGTAATGAAATTTAAAATCATACTAGGCCTATTACACAATCCTAGGATTCCTACCTTCTTCGAGAAGCTGAGGATGAATAGGGTCTTGTTCTAGCCATTGTATGTATCAATGGGTGGAAAAAAATTAAAGTCTCTAAAAAAGGCATTTGAATCCATCGACATGAAAATGTTACATTACAGATGAATTTATCTTCATCTATTATAGAACGCACCAAAATCAAATTCTAACGAACTTCTTATTCTATATTAGTTAGGCATACCACACCACACTGCGAAATTCAAAATTAAAGTTTATAAAAATGGCATATCAATCCATCAACATAAAAATTATGTTACAGATGAATTTATCTTCATCAACCATAAAATAGAACTAAATTACATCTCATTTAACCCTTTGTGTTATAACAATGAAGCATACCACACCTTTCTACCAAATGCAGGTTAATTCAATCCCAACATTGAGTTCACATTTTCCACCATAAATTTTGAAATGCATAATTATAAAAAGGTTTTAACATCCACCCATAAACTAATTTCATGGAATGGTATCATTGTTGGTTACTCAGGTAAAAACAACAAAAATTATCTTGAAATAAAGATTGTTATTTGATATTTCAAAAATGGATTCTATTTTCATCTCTCTAATATAATATAATATTATTAATTATATTATTAAACAATATTTATATTATATAATTCTAATTTTAATTCTATATAATAATATTAGGATATTTATTTATTTAATAAAGTTTTCTCTATAAAACTTTAAGTAGCATGAATGTAATTAAAATCAATTCATTCAATTCTAAGCTAAGGAAAAATTATTATTTTGTTCATCTGATGTCATTTTGTTCAAAACCACTTTATTTAAACATGATCTCATCGCATAAAAATTGGTTTTTTTCTCAATTTATTATTTTTAATAACCATCTCATAAAACATGAGGTACCTACTCAAATAATGGACCTAAACAAAGGTAGCTAATGAATCAATAAGAAAGTTTAAAGATGTCCATGAGACCATCAATGTATAGGAACCAATCATCCAATTTTTAAGCCTCTCTCTAGTAGAATAAGGATGGTTAGTTTAACATTCATCATAATATTGAGATTTAATATTTAGTGGAAAGAGTCACGGGATTATAATGTCAAGTTGGTATAAGTTTTCCACTCTTCCCACTGCCCAGTCTGATAAAGGAATAGTACAAGTACTGACACTACCAGCTCATCAACGTGGAAAATGGATGTAGTCGGTGGCCATGGAAAGAGGGGAAATGAATGGGATTTAGCACTCTTGAATATATTTCTTTATCAAGTGTATCCCACCATAAAACATACAATCAATTTTAAAAAGATAGCAATCTTTGTTAGTTTAATAAGGGACCACTAGTCTTGCAACATTCTCATTATTATAATTCATCATAATAATTAATTGTAAAATATAATTCTAATGTTCCATAGCACATTATATGTTACATAACACATCCCATGTTTATTAACCAATCATCATGTAATGTGGTATCAAATCATAAAACATACAATCGATGGTAGTCTCTATCAATTCATAAACTATGGAACCACCAGTCTTGTAGCATTCTCATTTCTTCATCAAAACTAAAGTCATTTGGTTTTAGCTGAAAATTTTTAGTCTTTATACATGGGAAGTATGAGGTGGTATTATATGTTGTAAGAGAGAGGGAAATGAATGAAATTGGAAAGTCTGGTTATCACTTTCATATTTATTTTATGATTTTTTGGTGAGAGATGTTCTAAATTTTTAAGATAGTTTTGGTTTTTCATAAGTGCATCTTGACTAATTAGAGGAGGAGGGCCCATACTTAAATAACCCTAAATTTTGGGTAATATGGCATTTACATAACATTCCCTTATAGCATTATTTCTAAAATGTAGGTGTTTGTGATCTACTCATTAATATTTTGTAAAGATCTCGTAAGACTTCTTTATAAAATTCCACTTAAAATCTAGAACAAAATATGTAGATATTTTCTTTTTTTTCTTTCTTGGATATTAAATTTGGGTGACATACATACATGGGGTGTCTATTCCAAACTCCCTCCCCTCCCCATTATATAGGTGTTTAGGAATTTTCTCATTAGAGTTTGTCAATAATTCCTAAGACTTCTTTTTGAAATTACACCTAGGATCTAGAACAAAATATGTAGATATTTTTTTCTTCCTTTTTTAGTATTAAATTCAGGGTAAATATACACACAAGGTAATTAAAAATCATCAGTTCCTCACCAAAAAAATTGATTTAATGTTTTGTTGGTTGTTTACATTTATAACAAAATTGATCTGTGTATAAAAAAACCACTCTTGTTTATAGTGTGTAAGAATAAATAACGAAAATTAGTGTCTCTAACAACTATAGATCACAATAAATTGAACTTAAATTTTATAATATGCTTCTTAATAATGGAAAATACTATTATTTTCATTCCACTTACAGTATTAAATTATTAATTTCTTTAAAACATTTTGAGTTGTACTTTGTATACCAAATAGGGACAATAAAATATTAATTTTTTTCCAAAATTTTTGTGGCATTTTTCTCAAAAGTTTAATTTATTGATTATTATCTAATAATGATAGATCTAAATTCAAAATAATCACATTGGGAAATATAGGTAGATTTAATATAAGAAACTTCTATATGAAGCTCTAATATTCTAATATTACTTGACACTATTTTAAGGTTAAAAGTGGGAAAGAATTATAGATAAAATACAAAGGAATAATGGGAGGCACCAAAATAGTATGATCTAAGGGAAAACAGAAAAATAAAACATGTATTCACTTGTTCTTGTATACATCTAAATTTTCTCGATTCATTTATTGTCATTAATATTACTATTAGTCGATATTAATTTTATATATCCCACCTAATCTCATTTTTCTCTTAATTTTGTCATATTATCACCCTTTTTAATCATTTTATATCATCCCCCTTATTCATTATTCATCCACTAACCTTATTCTGACCCCACAAATTAATTAATTCGTTTAATACCCTATTATCCATTAACTAATCCCATTTATCAATTATATTAGAATTTAAAATTATAATCCCACCTTCCCTGGCCTATTCCTTGGATCTCCTACATCCCTAGTCCCTAATCATCCATATTAATCATTTAATAAACTTGTTTATCCCCTAATGGATTCCATACTTCTCCAATTCTAGAATCCCCTCTATCTTAGCCATTTCTCTCTACAAGCCTCTAATTCTAGAGGCTTCCAAGAATTTTTTAATTCTTTTTTAATCCTCCCTCCATTACCTATTTAAAAAACTCTAATCTTCCATTTATACTAACTATGAATTCATAAAACCTCCATGACAATATCATCCATAAACATTTAGTCCTTTTATTGTTTGAGTATTAATTGAGAACATTTAATTTTAGAGTAGAATTCTATTTTATATGTTTATTTTATTGCATTTTGATTTGGTGATTCTCAACATTAATGGTAGATTGTAGATTTGGTCACTTTTGATATGGTTTGCATAATCAAAACCCATTGCTCATATTTATTATCTCACATTTGGCAACCATAGTGAGAGTCCTCCTCTTGAGCTGACATGTTGTAATTTGAGTATGTTTGATTAAGGTTGTAGGTCATATTAGAAGAAGATAGGTCTTTAAAATCTTTAAAATCTTTAAATTCTCACATCCCATTCGAAGTGCAGTATTGCAGTGCAAACTATAATTTTGTAGAGGCAATTTTGCATATATTAGCTATGGTTTTGCTTACTGCCTAGACTTGACCACTAACCATTAGTTTTTCTTAGCAATTTATGATTTTTTATAAAATCACCTCTTGATAGAGGCATTTTTGACAATCAAATGTGATTTATCAAGTCTAGTTGTGTTTTTGATATAATACTGTATAAAGGTTAAATACTCGCCATTTTATTTTCTTGTTGGATTTTATACCCTCAACTAATTTTATGGTGTTGTAGGGAATATAAACAAATTTTTATTTACCCTATAATAAATAAAAAGTGTAATATCAAATACTTCTAATGTGTAAGCTTTCAACATATAAATATGTAGGACCGAGACAATGTATTGCCATATGTAGGACTATTCTGCCTACACTAAATTTATTAAATGGTTTCAAATAAATTAATAAATGTATGTTGTCGATGGAAATATGGGAATGGATGGAGTCTATCAGTTCTTTCCAACTAATACACATCTCGACAATCAATGGAAAACATCATGAGATTGTAGTAAGGAAATCAATGGAAAAAGTCATGAGATTATAACAAATAAGGTTTATTTGTGCATTATGCATTGGTAGTATTTTGATGACAAATAAAACCATAGATGGATTAATTAGTTAGGTGTTAATAAATAATAATGAGCCTTTTGCATTAATGGTGGCCATGGGGATGCATCATTAATGAGTGGGGGACATGAAATGAGAGGAAATCAATAAATCATGTGAAAATTCTGTCCTTGTAGGTGAGATAAGACATTCTTGGGTTAAAATTTGGTAAATAATATGAAAATAACTATAAATATTGAAATAATATCTTGTAATTATTAATATCATCCCTGTCACCTTCACCTCTACCATCACCAAGGGGATTTTTTTTTTTTTTTTTTAAATTAAAAATTTTAAAGCCTAGTTGGGCTATTTTATTTGTAGTTTTGAATAGAAATTATGAACTATTTTATGTTACATTGGAATTTTCAATCTTAATTTTTTATATAAACCAAATGTCCCTTCCCAATAGGTAATTATTAAGATGTTTCAATGTTTTGTAATATTTTTCCTATAAGGTATTAAATTTGTAAAGTAATATCATTATGATATTATAGATTTTAATTCTATCTTGAAATTGACCATTACAAGGTCATTTATATATTGGCAATACAATTCATGAAATAGTAGACATGATTTCTTCTTTCACTATCTTTTTATTTTTATGTGAAATGCATTTATACTGACAAGATGAAACCAAAGATACATACGTGGATCTTTTGTTGTCATTCTTGTTAGTGTTTGGCATCACACACTCATGATATTAATATCAACATCACATGTGTTATTAAAAATATTGGATGAAATATCTTGGTATATGAATGTGAAATTTGACTTTAATTTATGGGTTAATAAGTTTATGATGGCATCATGGTGACAATTTGACAATAAACGCAGGCTCAACCAATAATGAATAGGAGGAGAAGGATGAACATGGAAAGCGCATGATACATTATTGGATAGTCACCCAGGATATTTCATGACTTATAAGTGAATTAGAGAAATATTTTTCTAGAGAAAACTCAAGGAAGAGGTTCTCCCATACATTAGAGAGTGTATTACCTATCAATAGAAAAAATTTGAACATGTATATCTAGAAGGTTTGTTGCAACACTTACCAATTCTAAATCACAAATGGGAGATTAGTTTTATGGATTTATTCATTGGTATTCAAAAATTTAAGGGTAAGAGTTGTATTTATGTTTTAGTTTACATAGTTACTAAATATACACACTTCTTTTGTATTTCATCTAAGTTCAAGACACTAAAGGTGATTGATCTATTTTTTCAGAGAAGTGTTTATGTTTAATGGGTTGCTTAAAAATATAGTAAGTGATAGGGAGGATAAGCTACTTAACCTATTTTTTAAGGAACTCTATCATTTGATAGGAAGGAATTAACTCCCAATACTAGTTACCACCCCAAATAAATGGATAAATTAAAATTGTGAATAAGTGGGTTGAGGGATATTTTAGAAACTATGTAATAGGATAGCAAAATACTTGGATCAAACGAATTTATATGGTGAAGAATTTTACAACACCTCACATCAAATATCAATTGGTATGAATTTTTTAAGGTTTTGTATGGTTATGATGTTATTTATTTTATTGAAATGGTAATTAGAAATAGTAAAATGGTAGGGGAAAGAGATTTGGTCACACAAAATTAATAAATATTGAAGACACTTAATGAAAACCTCCAGTGTACACAAAGTTTATAGAAGTTATGTATCGATCAATATCATATTAAAAAAAAATTTGAGGTTAGAGACATGATTTTACTAATGTCTTAACCTTGTAGACAGTCTTCTCTCAAGAAAAGGGGAGCTGAGAAGCTCAAGCCTCGCTTTAATAGCCCTTATTGATTTAAGTAGAGATTTGGAGAGGTTGTTTACAAGCTTATGTTTCCTGAGCACAACATGATACATAATGCGTTTCATGTTTCTTGCCTCAAAATAGCACTGGGATACCATATCATCCATTCTACTAAGTTTACTCCTTTAGGTGATGAAGGCAAATTTATCTTGGTTCTACAAGCCATCGTAAATATCATGGAGAATAAACTTAGAAACACTTGAATAAAAAAACATTCTGAGTAGTGGAAAGATAATAACTCTTTTAAAAAATAATTTGGACCTTGTCTCTGCTTAGTGCAAGTGCACAAGTATTTTGTTAATTTTCAACAAAACAAGTACATATGGGTGCCTTTACTCTGTTAACCCTTTTACATTGCATACATGGATTATATAGAGATTTACCCATGACCGATAAAACAAACTAATCCTATAAACAACTATTTATGGGAAAACAACCTATTAAGTAGTTCTAATTAATTAACTCAAAAATATGAAACTACCTAAAACTAAAACTAAGTAACTTTATTTTATGGAGATGTCTTTATTAAAAAGATGCATGCCCCATTAACAATAATTAATTATTAGTCTACCAAAAATATAACCTAATGTTAATAATTTGGAACAAGTCTTAACAAACCCCGCTATGATCTAAAGTCAGGTCTTTGGACACATACCAAGCATTTTTATAATTTTTTTAGATTTGATTCTGACAAGGGGTTTTGTGAAGATATCAGCTGTCTGATCGACAGTTGAACAATATATTGGATCAAGAGCTTTCTTTGCCACTATCATTCACAAATAATGGTATTTGACATCCATATGTTTTGTTTTGGCATGGAATAAAGGATTATTGGACATCTTGATTGCACTTTGATTATCAATGTATAACTATGTAGGAGCAAACTGAGAAACCTAAAGATCTTCAAGAATACGATGTAGGTAAACAATTTCTCTAGAAGCATCCCATGCTAAAATATACTCTAATTTTGTTGATGAATTTTTCAGTGTATCCTTCTTATAATAGCAAGCAATGGCAGTTGAACCCGTATATATAGTGTATCCTATCGTTCACACTCTATCATCCACACATCAGCCAAAATCTACATCACAATATCGAACAAGTTTGAATTTCTTGTTGCGGTGGTATTGAAGGCCATATGTTTTCATTCCCTGAAGGCGATGAAGTACTCATTTTTATACATGCCAATAAATTTCTCTATACTCATGCGTAAACCTAGATAAAATTCTAACTAAAAATGAAATATCGGGCCTGGTAGTCATCAAGTATATCAAACCTCCCACCAATTGTCTATATGTGGTGCCATAAAAAAGGCATTGCTATCATCCTTAGACAAATTCAAATTACTTTCTATGGGAGTGAGGGTAGGTTTGCAATCACTCATGCCAAACCTATCTAATAACTTATAAATATACTTAGTTTTTTAAATAAAAATACTATGCTCTTTTTTAGTTACCTCTATGCCTAAATAGTAGTGAAGATGTCCAAGATATGTCATCTCAAACCCATATTTTAATTCCTTCTTCACAGACTTGTTATGGTTTTCATCATTACCTGTGATAAACAAGTCATTGACATAGAGAACAAGTATCACCATTTTCTTACCCTGAACTTGAAAATAGAGAGTATCATCAGATTCTCTTTGATGAAAACCAATGGATTTCAATTATGAATCCATTTTGTCATACCAATCCCTAGGTGCCTATTTGAGCCCATACAATACTTTTATCAATTTACACACTTTATGTTCGGCACCCACCTATTCAAAACCCTGAGGTTGTTTCATATATACTTCTTCCTATAAATCACCAATTAAGAAAGCACTTTTAACTTCCAATTGATGTACTTTCCAATCATTTTGTGCTACTAAGACAAGTACCATACAAATAGTGTGTCATTTGGTAGTTGGTGCAAATGTTTCCTCATAGTCAATACTTCATGTTGCGCATATCCTTTTGCAGCAAGTCTTGCTTTATGTTTATCAATGGAGCCATCTGATTTATACTTAGTCCTATAAAACCATTTACATCTGATGGGTTTAACATGTGGAGGAGGATCACTAAAACCCATGTATTATTGCTAGGTATGGAATCATACTCACATTTCATTACCTGTAGCCAAACATGTTCAATAGATGCCTCCTCAAAAATGGATGGTTCAGAGGAAAAAGTAGTAACAACCATAGCATAGTTTACCTATTTTTGAGAATTCCTCTCTAATATATCAGGTTGAGAATCAATCTCTGTAGTGTTCATAGTCCCAAACTCATCAAATATTACATCTTGACTCACTATGAATTTGGATGTATCCTATGTAAGCAAACGAAACCCCTTTTTATCTTAAGAATAACCAAGAAAGATGCATTTTTGACTTCATGGTTCCAACTTAGTTCTATATTTAATAGGAACCAAAGTAGAATGAAGACATCCAAACACTTTCAAGTGTTTAACCTTTGGTTTAAACCCATAACATGCCTCATATGGAGTTTGTCCCAAAAGTGCAACTGTGGGGGACCTGTTTCTCAAATACACTGCAGTACTAATGACTTCTACCCAAAACTTATCATCAACCTGTTTATAGTGCAACATGGCACGTGCTATGCCCTTTAAATTTCTATTCATCTGTTCAAATACTCCATTTTGTTGTGGAGTATAATCATTACTATATTGTCGATGAATACCATGTTCTCGACAATAATCTAAAAATTCATTTGAGGTATACAAACTTATCAAAAAGTTTAGATTTGTTTTTCATAAAAAATACCCAATTCATCTGAGAAAAGTCATCAATAAACAAGACAAATTATCTACACCCACCAATGGATGACTTTTTCATGTCACATACATCACTATGAACTAATTGCAAACATCTGTTAGCTCTCTAGGATGACTATTTAGTAAAATTTTCCCAATTTTGTTTGCCAAAAACACATGACTCAGAAAAAATACTATCTTTGAAAAAAGTGGGCAACCCACTCACCATACCCTATCTCTACAAATCCATTAAAGAGTGGATATTCAACTGTCCATAGCGGAGATACCATAACCACTATGTAGACATAGTACCTATACCTGTGTCAACAACTTCCGTAAGTTCTATAGTGGGAGGAAGCACTTTACAATGCAATCTAACCAAGTTTCCATCTTCATACCCTGTATACATTATTTTATAATCATCTTTCACCAAATTGATCTAAATGAGCCCATTTTAAATCACAATTTGATAACCTTTCTTTCGAATAGTTACCAAATAAAGTAAGTGTTTCTTCAATGTGGGAACATACCAAACATCCTCCAAGTATTTTATAGACCCATTAAGATGAAGAATCTGAATAGATCCAAGTCCTAGTGGTGTATGCATAGACTTATCTACTAAGGCAACTAGAGAGAGAGAATATTCCTTAAAATACCAAAATAAATCTCTCCTAAACATCATGTGTTTGGTTGCTCTTGTGTCTAAAACCCATACATCTGTGAGCTCATCTCTAGCCTCATATTCAATATAATCAATGTGCCCCAAAGTATTGATTACAGATTCATGGCCAACATTAATGGACTGATCATAGTCATGATCAACAAACTAATCAGAGTTAGACTTAGTTATTTTTTGTGGCCTAAAATTTTTATCAAAAGAAATCCTACATTGTGAGGCAATGTGACCAAATTTTCCACATCTATAACACTGAATGTCTTATCTACCTTGACCTCTCCCCTTGTATGAATTGTGACCACATCCTTGATCACTTATTTCATGTGATTGGTTAAATTTTTAGTTATTTGAATAACCCCTACCTCTATTTTGATATCTACCTCCTCTATAACCTCGACCCCCTCTATAACTGTTTCCTCTATTATTTTGATGCCCAAATGAAGATGAACTAGGATTTAACTCTAAAACATGGGCTTCTTCAATTTTATTAGATTTATTGGGTAGAGAGAGGTCATATTGGATGAGAAACTTAGCCAACTTATCAAAGGTGATGTCTGTGATCTTGTCAGAGACATGCAACATTTCAATAAAATTCCTATAGGACTTAGCGAGTCCTTTCAAAGAAGAAGTGACTATGAGGTCATCATCTAGTTTTCCAAACCCAGCCTTAGTATACTTAGTAGTGATATTTTTAAACTTAGACATATATTCTCGCATATCCACACATTTGTCTAATGAAAAAATAAACAATTGCATATGAATATCTATCTTCTTATGTTTAGGTTTCTTATCATAGAAAATTGACAATGTTTTCCATGCAATGTAACTATGAAGAGAATTTTCAATATGAGCATAAGTATCACTAGTACAAAAACAGTTAATGAGAATTAAGGCCTTAGAATCACACAAATTGAATACATCTAATTTAGCCTATTCTGCTGATAATGTGGGATTTTCGTTCCTGACAATATCCCAGAACTGATTAAAAACTAGTGAAGCCTCCATCAATCGTTTCCAATCATAATAATTGGAAGTTGTTAATCTATTACCATCTAAAAGCAAATTTTGAATCTTTAAAATTTTGAAATAAAAGCAAGTGGAGTAGAGAAAAGTGTGACAAAATACAAAAGAGATGAAGCAAATATCATACTCACTGCACAAGACACCACTTCTATGGGGTTTTTCACTTAACTTTCGAGTAGAGCAAAAAAGAAAAAATAAGAATTTTTGATGGGTTTTGTACTTAAACTCACCAAAAATCAATGATTACACCCTTATTTTGCCAAATTACATCCTTATTCCACCAATTACACCCTTATATCACCATAACAATGTAAAAGAAATAGAATTTAATTCCCCTTTTTTTATTTTTAAAATAACACATTACAATAAGTAGGCGCTTCACAACTTTCAAGGCATACAAAAAGTAGATTTAAAAGGAAATATTGCTTTTAAAAAAAGTATATTATAAATAAATTTCTTCGAAAAAGAAGGGATTTGAACCCTTGACCTCCTCCTTGCAAGCTTCCTTACAAAATAAGATTAACCAATTGCTCTAAGAGCATTTTCAAAATATAACACTCAAAAACTTGTACTTATGCTGGATTTTGTTTGTGAGGGAAAAAAAAATTACATGTATGTAAATAATCCAAAATTTTTCCCTTTTTAATCTTCTCTTCCAAGCTTTCTCACGTGGGACCCATCTAATGCAAATTTTTTGATATCAAACTTTAGAAACATGAAAAAACATTATTTTACTGATTTTAAACCTACACCATGTTTGTCTGGGATGCCATGGCTGCTCTTGGAAATGTTTACTGCACCTTCTCTCACTCCTAGAGGCCGTACAAATCTACAAATCTATAATGGATTTTGGCTGAGGTTTAGAAAAAATTTAAGGTATTTATTGCTGAAAATGGATTCAATTTGCGGCCAGGGTGTTGGAAGGCTATACCATAGGCCGTACAATTTTTTTTTTTTTTTTTTTTTTTTTTTTTTTTTTTTTTTTTTCAGATTTTCCTTTGAGGATTAAAAAATAGGGGCTTTAACTAGTTTAGTAGGTGTTTATGGATTCAAAAGGGCTAATAATGAATTGAATCAATAATGGCAGCCATGGATGAAAAATATGAAGTTTTTTTACAATGCAAATAGGCAGTACAAGTTTAGTTTTGCAAGAAAAATATTGAATTTAATAACTTTAAATTGCTAAAAAAATCATTTTTAATGCCAAATGAAAAAAAAAGAAAAAAAATGGGGGGTTTGAACACAATAAAATGAAGTATGAATGGCCAAAATGACCAGATGGTGATATATGGGAAATACACATGTTTAAATGTAAAAAATAATTGAAAAATTAAAATAATTTAATAATTTTTCAAATTTTTGACACTATATTTAAACCAATAAAATATTTTCATTATATGGCATACCTTATTTCATGCCATTTGATTTCACGTGAATTCAACTTTTCACCTTGCCTTTATTTTGAATTCACCAATGATCCCAAAAGTCACCGTGCTAGACAAAACCATGCTCTGATACCACTTATAAGTCCTTTAACAAATAATTTAAACATTGTCCCCACTTAGTGCGAGTGCACAAGTATTTTATTAATTTTTTAAAAAACAAGTACATATGGGTGCCTTTAATCTGTTAACCTTTTTACATTGCATACATGGATTATATAGAGTTTTACCCATGACCAGTAAAACCAACTAATCCTATAACCAACTATTTACAGGAAAACAACCCACAAGGTAGTTCTAATTAATTAACTCAAAAGTATAAAACTACCTAAAACTAAAACTAAGTAACTTTATTTTATGGGGGTGTCTTTATTAAAAAGATGCATGCCCCATTAACAATAATTATTTATTAGTCTACCAAAAATCTAACCTAATGTTAAGACTTTGGAACAAGTCCTAAAAAAAGACCTACTCACACAAAATGATACATAGGAGGGTAGATAGATTTTTGAGCATCCTAATATATAATTTCTTGAGGGAAAACAATTTTGGGAAGGGTGGATTGCAATGTCCCCTTTCCATAATTAAACTAATCAGAAGACCTATTTCCTATTCCTTATTTCTTCTGGGATAAGGGATTAAGTAGGGAAATAATTTAATAATATTTTTAAGTCATCCTAAATTTACTTTATTTTATAACATGAAAAAAAGACTCTTATGTATTATTATTATTTTTAAATAATTTAGGGTTTTAATAAGGCCCCCAACCCAAAAAAAAAATTTTACATAGAATTGCCCACATATATATACCTAAATACATCATAACCATCAAAAGGCCATCAACAACCAACCAAACAGAAGACCCTAGAGAATTAAGGAATATGTGAAACCATATCCAACAAATAATAAACCAAAACAAGACCAAATAGGACCAAACTATCTTGACCAGAAAAAAAAACAAAAACTATCCGTAGAGGTTGACACCAACTTGAAACTCATCATCCAAGTCATCTAGGAAAATCAGCTCATTGCCTCTGTAAACATTCTCCTCTGTCTCACTCATGACTTCATATTTTATTTACTTTTTTGGACGCTTACCTTGTAAAATAGATGTTAAAGAGGTGTTGGTAACAATAGGAGTGTCCTACTTTATTTTTATGATCATAGATTTGTTAAACTAGTGAGCCACTACGATCTGACCCTTGGAAACCTATTCACCACATCAACTTGAGTCTTTTCATGGTGGCTTGATTGAAATAAGGAGATTTATCAAATTGAACTCTGTAACTAAGCCATGGGAGGCATAAAAATAAACTTCTATTTCATGGGGTCTTGTGAACTTACCTTTATCCTCAAATCTTCCACAAAACCTAAGAGAACCATAAACTAGGTTTCCAACACTCTAAAACCCACCATAAAAACAAGTCTGAGTCCATCGAAACCTAAAAATAATAGATCAGGAAGAGGAGATAAATCTGTATCACAATTTTCTTTACTAACCCTAAATGGAGCTCCTGACCACACATAAAAATAGACCACCCATGCCACCACCTCTGAGTCAGAGAACAAAAAAATCAGGTTTGATGAAAATATCATAGTAATCTATGATTTAACCCTATAATGTGTTCATTACAACAAAATATCTTGCCCAAGAACACCCATGATAGCTCTAAAGACATCTTCTATCAACATCCATAATATATGCTTTAGACAGGCTCTCGAGATTGAACTGTCGAAAGCCATCTCCCATGCCTAGATGCCACCATAAATGTATGGTGTATTCAAGGTAATTTTAGTGATTTTTTCCATAGAAATATTTAAGAACACCAACAACCATTGGAACCAAGAAAAGGCAAGGCAGTGGAGAAACATTCTCATCTAAGTTGCCAAAATGAGCCAAGAGAGCCAAGAAATCATTATGCACGATGTTTTTATGCTGGGGCATTATAAGCATATTTATAATATCAAGTCGGTACAAGTTTTCCCCTCTTCCCACTCACACTGCCAGTACAAGTACTGACACTGCCAGCTCATCAACATGGAAAATGGATGTATTCGGTGGCCATGGAAAGAGGGGAAATGAATGGGATTTAACACTCTTGCATTTGCTGCTTTATTAAGTGTATCCCATCACAATACAAACAATCGACTTAAAAAAGATAGCAATTTTTGTCATTAATTTCTGTCAGTTTAATAAGGGACCATCAGTCTTGCAGCATTCTCATTATTATAATACATCGCAATAATTGAGTTAAATTGAGGGACCACCAGTGTTGTAGCATTCTCATTATTATAATACATTGTAATAGTCTCTCTCTGTCAGTTCATAAATGTGGAAAATGGAGGTAAATTGAGGGACAACCAATCTTGTAGCATTCTCATATTTTAACCAAAATCAAAGTCATTTGGTTTTAACTAAAGTTTGTCATTATTTACACATGGGGAGTCTAAGGTGGTCCATTATGTTGTAAGAAAGGGGGAAATGAATGAAATTGGAAAGTTCATATTACATCCATATTTGTTTTTTGATTTTTTGGTGAGAGATATTCCAGATTTTTATGATAGTTTTTGTTATTTCATAATTGCATCTTGAAAAGTTAGAGGAAGAGGGCCCATACTTAAAAAACCCTAATTTTTAGGTAATATGGCATTTACATAATGTTCCCTCATAGCATTATTTCTAAAATGTAGGTGTCTATAATCTACTCATTAAAATTTTGTAAACATCTCTTAAGACTTCTCTTTAAAATTTTACATAGAATATAGAAAAAAATATGTAGAGATGTTATTTTTATTTTTTTTATGGGTATTAAATTTGGGAGAAATATGCACATGGGGTCTCTATTCTACACCCCCTCTCCCCCCTCTTATGTAGGTTTTTAGTGATCTTCTCATTAGAGTTTGTTAACAATTCCTAAGACTTGTCTTCAAAATTACTCTTAAGATCTATAACAAAATATATAGAAATTTTTTCTTCATTTTTTAATATTAAATTTAGGTAAAATATATACACAAGGTAATTAAAAATTGTCAATTCCTCACCAAAGAAACTGATTTAATATTTTGGTGGTTGTTTTCATTTATAATAAAATTGATCTGTGTATTAGAAACCACTCTTATTTATAGTGTGTAAGAATAAATAGCCAAAATTATTGTCTCTAGTGACTATAGATCATAAGAAGAAATTGAACTTAAATTTTATAATATGCTTCTTAATAATGGATATTAGTATTATTGTCATTCCACTTATGGTGTTCAAATTTTAATTTATTTAAAACATTTTCAGTAATACTTTGTATACCAAATAGGGACAATAAAATATTATTTTTTTCCTTAATTTTTTTTTGGTACTTTGATTGAATGTTTAATTTATTGATTATCTTCTAATAATGATAGATCTATAATTAAAGCAATCACATTAGGAAATATTGGTAGATTTAATCTAACAAACTTCCATATCAAGCTCTTATATTCTAATATTACTTGACACTATTTTAAGGTTAAAAGTGTGCAAAAATTACAAATAAAATGCAAACGAAAAACGTGATACACCAAAATAGTTTGATATAAGGGAAGATAGAAAAATAAAATATTTATACATTAATTTTTGTATATATCTAAATTTTTTCACTTCATTTATTGTCATTAATATTATTATTAACCGGCATTAATTTTATATATCCCACCTAATCTCAGTTTCCTTTTAATTTTGTCACATTATCACCATTTCTAGGCATTTTATATTATCCCCTTCTTCATTATTCGTCTAATCCCCTATTATCAACTAACTGATGTCATTTATCAATTATATTAAAATTTGACATTATAATCCCACCTACCCTAGTCTATTCCTTGTCTCTCCTACATCCCTAGTCCTTAATCACATATCTAATCACGCATATTAATAATTTACTAGTCTTGTTTATCCCCTAATAGATTCCAAAATTTTCTAATTTTCTAATTCTCTCTATCTTAGCCCTGACTCTCTACAAGCCTCTAATTGTAGAGGCTTCCAAAGAATTTTTAATTCTTTTTTAATCCTCCCTCCATTGCGTATTTAAACAACTCCAGTCTTCTATTGAGACTAACTATGAATCCATAAAACCTCCATGTCAATATAATCTATGAATCCATGTAATCTATACCTCGTGATCAATCCAACATCATGCTAAAATTTTGAGTCTACTTGTAAGCAAATCCATAATCATTTAGTCTTTTTATTATTTGAATCTTAATTTAGAACATTTAGCTTTAGTGTAGAATGTTATTTTATATGTTTATTTTATAGTATTTTGATCTAATGGTTCTTAATTTTAATGGAAGACTAGATTTAATTATTTTTGATATAGTTTGCATTATCAAAACCTATTGTTCAAATTTATCATCTCACATTTTGCAACCACAGTGGGAGCCCTCTTCTTGAGCTGACAGCTTATATTTTGACTATGTTTGCTTAAGGTTTTAGGTCAGAATAGAATAAGATTAGTCTTCAAAATCTTCAAATTCTCACATCACAGTCGAAGTGTGATATTACACTGATAACTATGATTTTGCATATACTAGCTATTGTTTTTCTATCCACCTGGACTTCACTGCTAACAATTAGATTTTATTGGTAATTTTATGACCTTTTATAAATCACCTCTTGACATAGGAAATTTTGACAATCAACTGTGGTTTTGCATGTCATGTTGCATTTTTGACATAATATTGTATAGAGGGCAAAAACTAGACATTTTGCGTTCTTGTTGGTTTTTGTACTCTTAACTAACATTGTGGTGTTGCAAGGAATATTTAAAAATTTTTAGTTTCCCTATAATAACTAAAAATAGGAAGATCAAATAATTCTAATGTTTAAACTTTCAACATATAAATATGTAGGAATGAAACAATGCACTTACATATGTAGGATCGTTCTACATACACTAAATTTATTACATGGTTTCAACTAAATTCAAGAATGTATTTGGTTGATTGAAAGATGGGAAATGAATGGAATATAGTAGTGCATGCTAGCTAATACATGTCTCGACAATCAATATAATACATCATGAGATTGTAATAAGTGAGGATATCAATGGAAAAAGTCACATGATTATAACAAGTCAGGGTTATTTAAACATTGTGCAGTGTCAGTCTTCTTGTGGTAATTGAAACCATAAATGGATTAATTACTCAAGTATTGACAAATAATAACAAGTCTTTATCATTGATTGTGGCCATGGAGATGCTTCATTAATGAGTGGGGAACATGAAATGACAAGAAAGCAATAAATCATGTGGAAATTTTCTTCTTGTAGGCGAGATAAGATATTCTTGGGTTAACATTTGGAAAATAATATGACAATAACTATAAACATTGTAATATTATATTTTAATTACCAATGTGTTCCCTCTCACCTTCACCTCCACCATCACCAAGGGGATTATTGTTTATTTTAAAATTGAAAAGTTTAAAGCCTAGTTTGGCTATTTTATTTATAGTTTTTAATAGCAATTATGAACTCTTTTGTATATAAACCAAGTGTCCCTTCCTAATAGGTAATTATTAAGATTTCTCCTATAAGGTATTGAATTTTAAAATTAATATCATTATGATAATATAGATTCGAAGTCTATCTTGAACTTGATGATCATAAGGCAGTTTATATATAGTAATACAATTCATGAAATAGTAGACATGTTTTCTTCTTTAAATATGCTTTTATTTTTACATGAAAGGAATTTATACTAGAAAGACGACACCAAATATTCATCTACGAATCTTTGGTGGTCATTCTAGTCAATGTTTGGCATCACACACATTATATATTAATATCAACATTGTGTGTCTTATTAAAAAGATTGTGTGAAATATCTTGGTATCTAAACATCAATGTTTACTGTGATTTATGGGTCAATAAGTTTACGATGGCATCATGGTGACAAATTGATAATAAAGGAAGGGTCGACCAATAATGAATAAAAAGATAATGTTGATTAATTTTGATTTTGAGTTAATTAATTCAAAAAAATTATTTATAATTTAATTAAAATAAAATTATCGATACTTTTATCACCAACTAGAGTCCATCATCAATAGTTTAACATTCTAATCTATAGCCTTCCATTTTAAAAGTCTCAATTCCCTTTCATTTATTATTTAAATCTTTTGGCTATAGTGCATCATATGGTTAGTGAGTTTTAAGAAATACATATTGTGTAAAATGATGAGTTTTAGAACGTGTTGTATGATGTTCATGCCTTCAGTTGTATGCACAAAGCCTTTAACATTTTTGGTTTACTTCTAAAATTTCAATAAATCTATTAATTAAAGCAAAAAAATCAAAAGATGGCAATGATCAGAGTCTTAAAGGAAAAAGATCTTCATTGGAATATCATGTAAATGGAAAAAAATTAACTTCCTAGAATCAATCGTTTCATTTCTAAATTCTATAATTCTCATGGAATTTTATTGGCCCTAAATTATTTAATGTTAAAGAAAAATATTTCAAAAAATGATCATAATAAATATCATTAACCAATGGAATATAATTTTTTTTCTTATTTATAAAAAGACCCTATATCAATTACCAACTAGAGACACTTCATGACATTCAATGTTTTTTACAATATTTTTTTGAATGCCTTCTACTTAAAAATTTAACTCCTTACAATACTCAAAATTATTCATATTTGTTATTATTATTTACACTAATATTGTAGTTTAGAAAGGCATGGAATGGGCTCAAAATTTTGGACAAACGGTTATTTTTTATCTTGATTTCTTTGAGAATTCCTACAATATAATTGACAATAGTAGAAAAACCTTAATTTGCATCACCTTTTACATCAAAATTGAGATGGAAAATAGTTATAAAATAATAAAAAAAAATTCTCTAACATATTGTTTTGGGTAATGAAATTTAAAATCATACTAGGCCTATTGCACCATCCTAGGATTCCTACCTTCTTCGAGAAGCTGAGGATGAATAGGGTCTTGTTCTAGCCATTATATGTATCAATGGGAGGAAAAAAAGTTGAAGTCTATAAAAAAGGCATTTGAATCCATTGACATGAAGATGTCATATTACAGATGAATTTATCTTCATCAGTCATAGAACACACCAAAATCATATTCTAATGAACTTCTTATTCTATATTAGTGAAGCATACCACACGTCACTGCCAAATTCAAAATTGAAGTTTATAAAAATGGCATATCAATCCATCAACATAAAAAATATGTTACAGATGAATTTATCTTCATCAACCATAAAATACAACTAAATCACATCTCATTTAACCCTTTATATTATATCAACGAAGCATACCACACCTTTCTATCAAATGCACTAGGTTAATTCAATCCCAACACTGAGTTCACATTTTCCACCATAAATTTTGAAATGCATAATTATAAAAAGGTTTTAACATCCACCCGTAAACTAATTTCATGGAATGGTATCATTGTTGGTTACTCAGGTAAAAACAACGAATGGAGATAAACCTTGGCTCCTTGCCATAACATAGTTTCACAAAAATTATCTTGAAATAAAGATTGTTATTAGATATTTTGAAGATGCATTCTATTTTCATCTCTCTAATATAACATTATATTATTAATTATATTATTAAACAATATTTATATTATATAGTGCCAATTTTAATTCTATATAATAATATTAGGATATTTATTTATTTAATAAAGTTTTCTCTATAAAAGTTTAAGTAGCATGAATGTAATTAAAATCATTTCATTCAATTCTAAGCTAAGGGAAAATTATTATTTTGTTCATCTAATGTCGTTTTGTTCAAACCCACTTTATTTAAACATGATCTCATCACATAATAATTGGTTTCTTCTCAATTTATTAGCCTCTTTTAATAAATTGATCATAATATTGAGATTTAATATTTAGTGGAAAGAGTCAGGGGATTATAATGTCAAGTTGGTACAAGTTTTGCACTCTTCCCACTACCCAGTCTGATAAAGGAATAGTACAAGTATTGACACTACCAGCTCATCAACGTGGAAAATGGATGTAGTCGGTGGCCAAGGAAAGAGGGGAAATGATTGGGATTTAACACTCTTGAATTTGTTGCTTTATTAAGTGTATCCCATCATAAAACATACAATTGATTTTAAAAAGATAGCAATCTCTGTTAGTTTAATAAGGGACCACTAGTCTTGCAACATTCTCATTATTATAATACATCATAATAATTAAATGTAAAATATAATTCTAATGTTCCATAGCACATTATATGTTACATAACACATCCTAAGTTTATCAACCAATCATGATGTAATGTGGTATCAAATCATAAAACATACAATCGATGGTAGTCTCTATCAATTCATAAACGTAGAAAATGGAGGTAAATAAAGGGACCACCAGTCTTGCAGCATTCTCATTTTTTCATCATAATTAAAGTCATTCGGTCTTAGCTAGTTTTTTTAGTCTTTATACATGGGAAGTATGAGGTGGTCTTATATGTTGTAAGAGAGAGGGAAATGAATGAAATTGGAAAGTCTGGTTATCACATTCATGTTTATTTTATGATTTTTTGGTGAGAGATGTTCTAGATTTTTATGATAGTTTTTGTTTTTCATAAGTGCATCTTGAATAATTAGAGGAAGAGGGAACATACTTAAATAAACCTAAATTTTAGGTAATATGGAATTTACATAACATTCCCTCATAGCATTATTTCTAAAATGTAGGTGTTTGTGATCTACTCATTAATATTTTGTAAAGATCTTGTAAGACTTATTTATAAAATTCCACTTAAAATCTAGAACAAAATATGTAGATATTTTCTTTTTCTTTTTCTTTTTTGGATATTAAATTTGGGTGACATACGTACATGGGGTCTCTATTCCACACTCCCTCTCCTCCCCCTTATATAGGTGTTTAGCGATTTTCTCATTAGAGTTTGTCAAAAATTCCTAAGAATTCTTTTTGAAATTACACCTAGGATCTAGAAGAAAATATGTAAATATTTTTTTCTTCTTTTTCTATTATTAAATTCAAGGTAGATATACACACAAGATAATTAAAAATCATCAGTTCCTCACCAAACAAATTGAATTAATGTTTTGGTGGTTGTTTACATTTATAATAAAATTGATTTGTGAATAAAAAACCACTCGTTTATAGAGTTTAAGAATAAATAACGAAAATTAGTGTCTCTAAAAACTATAGATCACAAGAAATTGAACTCAAACTTTATAATATGCTTCTTAATAATGGAAAATACTATTATTGTCATTCCACTTACAGTATTAAATTTTTCATTTCTTTAAAACATTTTGAGTTGTACTCTGTATACCAAATAGGGACAATAAAATACTAATTTTTTTCAAAAATTTTTATGTCATTTTTCTCGAAAGTTTAATTTATTGATTATTATCTAATAATCATAGATCTAAATTCACAATAATCACATTGGGAAATACAGGTAGATTTAATATAAGAATCTTCTATATGAAGCTCTACTATTCTAATATTACTTGACACTATTTTAAGGTTAAAAGTGGACAACAATTATAAATAAAATACAAAAGAATAATGCAAGGCACCAAAATAGTTTGATCTAAGGGAAAATAGAAAAATAAAACATTTATTCACTTGTTCTTGTATATATCTAAATTTGCTCGATTCATTTATTATCATTAATATTACTATTAATCGATATTAATTTTATATATCCCACCTAATCTCATTTTTCTCTTTATTTTTTTTAATTATCACCCTTTCTAGTCATTTTATATCATCCCCCTTATTCATTATTCATCCACTAGCCTTATTCCTACCCCACAAATTAATTAATTCATTTAATCCCCTATTATCCATTAACTAATCCCATTTATCAATTATATTAGAATTTAAAATTATAATCCCACCTTCCCTAGCCTATTCCTTGGCTCTCCTACATCCCTAGTCCCTAATCATCCATATTAATCATTTAATAATCTTGTTTATCCCCTAATGGATTCCATAATTCTCCAATTCTAGAAACCCCTCTATCTTAGCCATTTCTCCCTACAAGACTCTAACTCTAGAGGCTTCCAAGAATTTTTTAATTCTTTTTCAATCCTCCCTCCGTTACCTATTTAAGAAACTCCAATCTTCCATTTATACTAACTATGAATTCATAAAACCTCCATGACAGTATCATCCATAATCGATTATCCATAATCATTTAGTCCTTTTATTGTTTGAGTATTAATCAAGAACAATTAGTTTTAGAGTAGAATGTTATTTTATATTTTTATTTTATAGAATTTTGATCTGGTGATTCTCAACATTAGTGGTAGATTGTAGATTTAGTCATTTTTGATATGCTTTGCATAATCAAAACCCATTGCTCAAATTTATTATCTCACATTTGGCAACCATAGTGAGAGTCCTCCTCTTGAGCTGACATGTTGTACTTTGAGTATGTTTGCTTAAGGTTGTAGGTCATATTAGAAGAAGATAGGTCTTTAAAAATTTTAAATTCTCACATCCCGTTCGAAGTGTAGTATTGCAGTGCAAACTATGATTTTATAGAGGCGATTTTGCATATATTAGCTATGGTTTTGCTTACTGCCTAGACTTGACCACTAACCATTAGTTTTTCTTAGAAATTTAAGATTTTTTATAAATTCACCTCTTGATAGAGGCATTTTTGACAATCAAATATGATTTATCAATTCTAGTTGTTTTTGATATAATACTGTATAAAGGTCAAATACTAGCCATTTTATTTTCTTGTTGGTTTTTATACCCTCAACTAATCTTGTGGTGTTGCAGGGAATATAAAAAAATAAATTATTTACCCTATAATATGTAAAAAGTGTAATATCAAATAATTCTAATGTGTAAGCTTTCAACATATAAATATGTAGGAACGAGAAAATGTATTTCCATATGTAGGACTATTCTGCCTACACTAAATTTATTACATGGTTTCAACTAAATTAATAAATGTATGTTGTCGATGGAAATATGGGAATGGATGGAGTCTAGCAGTTCTTTCCAACTAATACACATCTTGACAATCAATTGAAAACATCATGAGATTGTAATAAGTAAGGAAATCAATTGAAAAAGTCATGAGATTATAACAAATAAGGGTTATTTGTGCATTATGCATTGGTAGTCTTTTGATGACAAATAAAACCATAGATTGATTAATTAGTTAGGTGTTAATACAATTAATGAGCCTTTTGCATTAATGGTAGCCATGGGGATGCATCATTAATGAGTTGGGGACATGAAATGATAGGAAAGCAATAAATCATGTGAAAATTTTGTCCTTGTAGGTGAGATAAGACATTCTTGGGTTAAAATTTGGTAAATAATATGACAATAACTATAACTATTGAAATATTATCTTGTAATTATCAATGTGGTCCCTGTCACCTTCACATCTATCATTACCAAGGGGATTTTTTTTTGTTTTAAAATTAAAAATTTTAAAGCCTAGTTGGGCTATTTTATTTGTAGTTTTGAATATAAATTATGAATTCTTTTATGTTACATTGGAATTTTCAATCTTAATTTTATATATAAACCAAATGTCCCTTCCCAATAGGTAATTATTAATATGTTTCAAATTTCTATAAGATTTTCCTATAAGGTATTGAATTTGAAAAGTAATATCATTATGATATTATAGATTTTAAGTCTATCTTGAAATTGACCATCATGAGGTCATTTATATATTAGTAATACAATTCATGAAATAGTAGACATGTTTTCTTATTTCACTATCTTTTTATTTTTATCTGAAAGACATTTATACTGACAAGATGAAACCAATGATACATATGTGGATCTTTGGTTGTCATTCTTGTTAGCATTTGGCATCACACACTTCTGATATTAATATCAACATCACATGTCTTATTAAAAATATTGCATGAAATATCTTGGTGTCTGAATGTGAAATTTTACTTTAATTTATGCGTTAATAAGTTTATGATGGCATCATGGTGACAATTTGACAATAAACGTAGGTTCGACCAATAATGAATAGGAGAAGAATGATGAACATGACAAGTACATGATACACTATTAGATAGTCACCTAGGGTATTTCATGACTTATAGGTGAATTAGGGAAATATTTTTATATAGAAAACTCAAGGAAGAGGTTCTCCCATACATTAGAGAGTGTATTACTTATCAATAGAACAAATTTGAACATGTATTTCTAGAAGGATTGTTGCAACACTTACCAATTCTAAATCAGAAATGGGAGATTAGTTTTATGGATTTCATAATTGGTATTCCAAAATTTAAGGGTAAGACTTGTATTTATGTTTTAGTTTACATAGTTACTAAATATACATACTTCTTTTCTATTTCATCCGACTTCAGGACACTAAAGGTGACTGATCTATTTTTTCAAAGAAGTGTTTATGTTTAATGGGTTTCTTAAAAATATAGTAAGTGATAGGGAGGATAAGCTACTTAACCTATTTTTTAAGGAACTCTATCATTTGATAGGAAGGAATTGACTCCCAATACTAGTTACCACCCCAAATAAATGGATAAATTAAAATTATGAATAAGTGGGTTGAGGGATATTTTAGAAACTATGTAATGGGATAGCAAAATACTTGAATCAAACGACTTTATATGGGGAAGATTTTTACAACACCTCACATCAAATATCAATTGGTATGAATCTTTTAAAGGTTTTGTATGGTTATGATGTTCTTTATTTTATTGTGTTGGTAATCAGAAATAGTAGAATGGTAGGGGAAAGAGATTTGGTCACACGAAATCAATAAATATTGAAGACACTTAATGAAAACCTCCAATGTGCACAAAGTTTATAGAAGTTATATATCGATAAATACCATATTAAAATAAAATTTGAGGTTAGAGACATGATTTTACTAATGTCTTAACCTTGTAGACAGTCTTCTCTTAAGAAAAGTGGCGCTGAGAAGCTCAAGCTTTGCTTTAATAGCCCTAATTGGTTTAAGTAGAGATTTGGAGAGGTTGTTTAGAAGCTTAAGTTTCCTGAGCACAACATGATACATAATGTGTTTCATGTTTATTACCTCAAAATAGCACTGAGATACCATATCATCCATTCCACTGAGTTTACTCCTTTAGATGATGAAGGCAAATTGATCTTGGTTCTACAAGCCATCATAAATATTAGGGAGAAGAAACTAAGAAACACGAGAATAAAAAAATATTTGGTGTGGTGGAAAAATGATAACTCTTTTAACAAATAATTTGGACCTTGTCTCCACTTAGTGCGAGTGCACAAGTATTTTGTTAATTTTCAACAAAACAAGTACATATGGGTGCCTTTACTCTAATAACCCTTTTACATGTCATACATGGATTATATAGAGTTTTACCCATGACCGATAAAACAAACTAATCTTATAACCAACTATTTATGAGAAAACAACCCTTAAATTAGTTCTAATTAATTAACTCAAAAATATAAAACTACCTAAAACTAAAACTAAGTAACTTTATTTTATGGGGATGTCTTTATTAAAAATATGCATGCCCCATTAACAATAATTATTTATTAGTCTACCGAAAAAATAACCTAATGTTAAAGACATCTATACTGACAAGATGAAACCAAAATACATATGTGGATCTTTGGTTGTCATTCTTGTTAGTGTTTGGCATCACACACTTTTGATATTAATATCAACATCACATGTCTTATTAAAAATATTGCATGAAAAATCTCGGTATCTGAATGTGAAATTTTACTTTAATTTATGTGTTAATAAGTTTATGATGGCATCATGGTGACAATTTGACAATAAATGTAGGTTCAACCAATAATGAATAGGAGGAGAATGATGAACATGACAAGTACATGATACACTATTAGATAGTCACCCAGGCTATTTCATGACTTATAAGTGAATCAGCAAAATATTTTTCTAGAGAAAACTCAAGGAAGAGGTTCTCCCATACATTAGAGAGTGTATTACTTATCAATAGAACAAATTTGAGCATGTATTTCTAGAAGGTTTGTTGCAACACTTACCAATTCTAAATCAGAAATGGGAGATTAGTTTTGTGGATTTCATCATTGGTATTCCAAAATTTAACGGTAAGAATTGTATTTATGTTTTAGTTTACATAGTTACTAAATATACATACTTCTTTTCCATTTCGTCCGACTTCAAGAAACTAAAGGTGACTGATCTATTTTTTCAAAGAAGTGTTTATGTTTAATGGGTTTCTTAAAAATATAGTAAGTGATAGGGAGGATAAGCTACTTAACCTATTTTTTTAGGAACTCTATCATTTGATAGGAAGGAATTGACTCCCAATACTACTTACCACCCCAAATAAATGGATAAATTAAAATTGTGAATAAGTGCGTTGAGGGATATTTTAGAAACTATGTAATAGGATAGCAAAATACTTGAATCAAATGACTTTATATGGGGAAGAATTTTACAACACCTCACATCAAATATCAATTGCTATGAATCTTTTAAAGGTCTTGTATGGTTATGATGTTATTTATTTTATTGTGTTGGTAATCAGAAATAGTAGAATGGTACGGGAAAGAGATTTGGTCACACAAAATCAATAAATATTGAAGACACTTAATGAAAACCTCCAATGTGCACAAAGTTTATAGAAGTTATATATCGATAAATACCATATTAAAATAAAATTTGAGGTTAGAGACATGATTTTACTAATGTCTTAACCTTGTAGATAGTCTTCTCTCAAGAAAAGTGGAGCTAAGAAGCTCAAGCTTTGCTTTAATAGCCCTAATCGGTTTAAGTAGAGATTTGGAGAGGTTGTTTAGAAGCTTAAGTTTCTTGAGCACAACATGATACGTAATGTGTTTCATGTTTATTACCTCAAAATAGCACTGGGATACCATATCATCCATTCCACTGAGTTTACTTCTTTAGATGATGAAGGCAAATTGATCTTGGTTCTACAAGCCATCATAAATATCAGGGAGAAGAAACTAAGAAACACGAGAATAAAAAAATATTTGGTGTGGTGGAAAGATGATAACTCTTTTAACAAATAATTTGGATCTTGTATCCGCTTAGTGCGAGTGCACAAGTATTTTGTTAATTTTCAACAAAACAAGTACATATGGGTGTCTTTACTCTAATAACCCTTTTACATGTCATACATGGATTATATAGAGTTTTACCCATGACCGATAAAACAAACTAATCTTATAACCAACTATTTATGGGAAAAAAACCCTTAAATTAGTTCTAATTAATTAACTCAAAAATATAAAACTACCTAAAACTAAAACTAAGTAACTTTATTTTATGGGGATGTCTTTATTAAAAAGATGCATGACCCATTAACAATAATTATTTATTAGTCTACCAAAAATATAACCTAATGCTAAGACTTTGGAACAAGTCTTAACAAACCCCCCTATAATCTAAAGTCAAGTCATTGGACACATACCAAGCATTTTTATAAATTTTTCAAATTTGATTCTATCAAGGGGTTTTGTGAAGATATCAGGTGTCTGATCGACAATTGAGCAATTTATTGGATCAAGAGCTTTCTTTGCCACCAACATTCACAGATAATGGTATTTGACATCCATATGTTTTGTTTTGGTATGAAATAAAGGATTATTGGACATCTTGATTGCACTTTGATTATTAATGTATAACTATGTAGGAGCAAACTGAGAAACCTAAAAATCTTTCAAAATATGACGTAGGTAAAAAAAATTTCTAGAAGCATCCCATGCTGAAATATACTCTAATTTTGTTGATGAATTTTTCATTGTATCCTTCTTCTTACAAGACCAAGCAATGGGAGTTGAACCCATATGCATAGTTTATCCTATCATTGACACTCTATCATCCACACATCTGCCAAAATCTACATCACAATATCAAACAGGTTTGAATTTCTTATTGCAATGGTATTCAAGGCCATATGTTTTCATTCCCTAAAGGTAATGAAGTACTCATTGTTCTGCATGCCAATGAATTCCTCTATGCTCATCTATAAACCTAGATAAAATTCCAACTAAAAATGAAATATCGGGCCTGGTAGTCATCAAGTATATCAAACCTCCCACCAATTGTCTATATGTGGTGCCATAAAAAAAGGCACTGCTATCATCCTTAGAGAAATTCAAATTACTTTCTATGGGAGTGAGAGTAGGTTTGCAATCACTCACGCCAAACCTATCTAATAACTTAGAAATATAATTAGTTTGTGAAATGAAAATACTATGCTCTTTTCCAATTACCTCTATGCCTATATAGTAGTGAAGAAGTCCAAGATTTGTCATCTCAAACCCATCTTTTAATTCCTTCTTCACAGACTTGTTATGGTTTTCATCATTACCTGTGATAAACAAGTCATCGACATAGAGAACAAGTATCACCATTTTCTTACCCTGCACTTGAAAATAGAGAGTATCATCATATTCACTGTGATGAAAACCAATGGATTTCAAGTATGAATCCATTTTTTCATACCAATCCCTAGGTGTCTATTTGAGCCCATACAATTCTTTTATCAATTTACACACTTTATGTTCGGCACCCACCTGTTTAAAACCTTGATGTTGTTTCATATATAATTCTTCCTATAAATCACCAATTAAAAAATCACTTTTAACATCCAATTGATGTACTTTCCAACCATTTTGTGCTGCTAAGACAAGTGCCATGCAAATAGTGTGCCATTTGGTAGTTGGTGCAAATGTTTCCTCATTGTCAATACTTAATGTTGCGCATATCCCTTTGCAGCAAGTCTTGCTTTATGTTTATCAATGGAGCCATCTAATTTATACTTAGTACTATAAAACCATTTACATCCAATGGGTTTAACATGTGTAGGAGGATCAACTAAAACCCATGTATTATTGCTAAGTATGGTATCATACTCACATTTCATTGCCTGTAGCCAAACATGTTCAATAGATGCCTCCTGAAAAGTGGATGGCTCAGAGGAACAAGTAGTAACAACCATAGCATAGTTTACCTATTTTTTAGAATTACTCTCTAATCTATCAAGTTGAGAATCAATCTCTGCACTGTTCATAGTCCCAAACTCATCAAATATTACATCTTCACTCACTATGAATTTGGCTGTATCCTGTGCAAGCAAATGAAACCCCTTTTTATTTTAAGAATAACCAAGAAAGATGCATTTTTGACTTTGTGGTTCCAACTTAGTTCTATGTTTAATAGGAACCAAAGCAAAACAAAGACATCCAAACACTTTCAAGTGTTTAACCTTTGGTTTAAACCCATACCATGCCTCATATGGAGTTTGTCCCAAAAGTGCAGCTGTGGGGGACCTGTTTCTCAAATACACTAGAGTACCAATGGCTTCTACCCAAAACTTATCATCAAGCTGTTTATAGTGCAACATGGCACGTACTATGCCCTCTAAATTTCTATTCATCCGTTCAGATAGTCCATTTTGTTGTGGAGTATAAGCATTACTATATTGTCGATGAATACCATGTTCTTGACAATAATCTGAAAATTCTTTTGAGGTATACTCACCTCCATTATCTGAACAAAGAGTAACCAAATCTGAACCTATTTCTTTTTTGATTAAGTGTAACCAGTCAACAAACTTAGCAAAAAATTTAGATTTGTTTTCATAAAAAATACCCAAGTCATCTGAGAAAAGTCATCAATAAACAAGACAAATTATCTAGACCCACCAATGGATGACTTTTTCATGTCACATACATCATTATGAACTAATTGTAAACATCTGTTAGCTCTGTAGAATGACTATTTAGGAAAACTTTCCTGATTTTGTTTGCCCAAAACACATGACTCAGAAAGAATACTATCTTTGAAAAAAGTGGGCAACCCACTCACCATACCCTATCTCTACAAATCCATTAAAGAGTGGATATTCAAATGTCCATAGCAGAGATACCATAACCACTGTGTAGACATAGTACCTGTACCTGTGTCAACCAATCAACAAACTTAGCGAAAAATTTAGATTTATTTTTCATAAAAAATACCCAAGTCATCCGAGAAAAGTCATCAATAAACAAGACAAACCCACCAATGGATGACTTTTTCATGTCACATACATCACTATGAACTAATTACAAACATCTGTTAGCTCTCCAAGATGACTATTTAGGAAAATTTTCTCTATTTTGTTTGCCCAAAACACATGACTCAGAAAGAATACTATCTTTTTGAAAAGTGGGCAACCCACTCACCATACCATATCTCTGCAAATCCATTACAGAGTGGATATTCAAATGTCCATAGTAGAGATACCATAACCAACTATGTAGACATAGTACCTATACCTGTGTCAACAACTTCCGTAAGTTTTATAGTCGGAGGAAGCCCTTTACAATGCAATCTAACCAAATTTCCATATTCATACCCTGTATACATTGTTTTATAATCATCTTTCACTGAACTAATGTAAATGAGCCCATTTTAAAGCACAATTTGATAACCTTGCTTTCGAATAGTTACCAAATAAAGTAAGTGTTTCTTCAATATGGGAACATACCAAACATCCTCCAAGTATTTTATAGACCCATTAGGAAGAAGAATCTTAATAGATCCATGTTCTAGTTGTGTATGCATAGACTTATCTACTAAGGCAATTGGAGAGAGAGAAGATTCCTTAAAATACCAAAATAAATCTCTCCTAAATGTCATGTGTTTGGTTGCTCTTGTGTCTAAAACCCATACATCTGTGAGCTCATCTCTAGCCTCATATTCAATATAATCAATGTGCCCCAAAGTAGTGATTACAGTGTCATGGGCAACATTACTGGACTCATCATAGTCATGATCAACATACTGAGCAGAGTTAGACTTAGTCATTTTTTGTGCTCTATAAATTTTATCAAAAGGAATCCTACATTGTGAGTCAATGTGACCAAATTTTCCACATCTATAACACTGAATGTCTAATCTACATCGACCTCTGCCCTTATATGAATTGTGATTGGTTAGATTTTTAGTTATTTGAATAACCCCTACCTCTATTTTTATATTTACCTCCTCTGTAACCTCGACCCCCTTTATAACTATTTCCTCTATTGTTTTGATGCCCAAATGAAGATGAACTAGGCTTTAACTCTAAAACATGGGCTTGTTCAGTTTTCCTAGATTTATTGGGTAGAGAGAGGTCATGTTGGATGAGCATCTCAGCCAACTTATCAAAGGTGATGCCTGTGATCTTGTCAGAGACATGAAACATTTCAATAAAATTCCTATAGGACTTAGGTAGTCCTTTCAAAGAAGAAGTGACTATGAGGTCATCATCTAGTTTTCCAAACCCAGCCTTAGTGTACTCAGTAGTGATATTTTTAAACTTAGACCTATATTTTCCCATATCCCCATCTTCATCTAATGAAAAAATAAACAACTGCATAAGAATATCTATCTCCTTATGTTTAGGTTTCTTATCATACAAATCTGACAATGTTTTCCATGCAATGTAACTATGAGGAGAATTTTCAATATGAACATAAGTATCACTAGTACAAAAACATTTAATGAGAGCTAAGGCCTTAGAATCACACAAATTAAATACAAATGATTTAGTCTATTTTGTTGGTAATGTGGGATTTTCATTCTTGACAATATCCCATAACTCATTAAAAACTAGTGAAGCCTCCATCAATCGTTTCCAATCAGAATAATTAGAAATTGTTAATCTATTACCATCTAAAAGCAATTTTTGAATCTTCAGCATCTTGAAATAAAAGCAAGTGCAGTAGAGAAAAGTGCATTTTGATACTTTTGACGAAGGCATGCATACCTTACCCCTACAGGATTGGAACATGTGACCTCCCTTTTGGAAGTACAAGTTCTTCACCATTAGGCCAATTTTAATAATACTTTTAAGTCATCCTAAAGTTAGTTTACTTATAACATTAAAATGATACACTTATTATTATTATTATTATTATTATTATTATTATTATTATTATTATTATTATTATTATAAGCGGTATAAAACATAATATTTAGTAAGTGGGCCAAAAAGTACTATTTATCTAAAAGTGTTTTAAATGATTTTAGGTTTAGGGTAATTGGAAAAAGGGAAATTATAAAATAATATTTGGGTTTAAAAAAATATTCATTATTCATTGTTCATTTTTTGAATCAAAACCCTATTCCAGGTTGAAGTATTTGTGTTCAAAATTTCCATTCGAGGATGAAAACCCTTTGGTGTACAAGTATAGAGGACGTAAACCCTCTTACCCATTGAGGAGTTTCCATCTAGGGATCATAATTATGCTCACAGATCGAGTTTTAATTAAGCTTTCAATTAACTAGAGGTCATTATCAATTTCTATAATTTTGTGAGGGATTATGAAAGACATATATATTAGTGTATGTTTTTATTTTTCCCTATTTATTAATTAGGGAATATCATATATTTGTGCATACATGGAGTTTTCCTACATTTGTGGGATAGGCTAGCTTATGTGGAGATTGTGTGTCATATTTGTGTCATAAGGTGTCATAAGAATGGCATAAGATACTCCTATTCCGGGTATGGGAGTTATTTCTCTATTCTTAGCATTTTGTCACCACTTTTTTTGGAGGAGCCTATTCTTGGGGTGCTTTGACCACCTTTTGTGGAGGAATCTATTCTTGGGGTGATTTGACCACCATTTGTGAAGGAGTTACTTATTAGCTCTCCTATATGTATTCTTCATTTTGGCCATTTCATGTAGAATAATTAGATTTTGGTTTTCTCTATTTTTGTCTTGTGCAATTTATCTTTTTATTTTCAAATTACTTTAGCATCTTGTGGTGTGCACTTGTTCATCTTGTGTGATCATGTCTCCATTGCACTCGCGTTATCCAGATCCTGGCAACAACTCCGATATGGTATCAGAGCAAGAAGGGTAATCGTGTGTATGGTTATGCTTTTAAGTTCATTTTGAAATCAAGAAGAGTGGAGTTCTCTTTGTTTTTTTTATATTTTAGATTTGATTTAAAACAAATATATATATATATATATATATATTCTTTCAAAATCATTTTCTGGTTAGTTTCCTTGGGATCCTTGCATTGGGGTGCCTTCGCTGTCTTCAGGTGTTGGTTTTACTTGTGTTCTTGGACACCATTGTTGTGTGGAGTAGCAAAGGGAGGAGCAGTAGTCAACACTCCTCACAGTCAGCTCTTCTGGTCAGCAGCGTCTGTCCTTCAACAAAATCAACTTTTGCACTTAGCTTTAGCACTCCTTCAGGTAGCCACACACCAACTTCAGCTCCAGCAAGGTGCTAAGCAGCAAACTGTCATTTATACAGCGCCCAGGCTGCTATTTTTTTGTTTTTTGCAAAAAAAATCAGAACTGTGCCCCTTTGGACGCCACTTGCTTTGTTTGATGTCTAGCTCCAGCATTGCGCCTCATTTTTGGTGAAGTCTTCTGTCCAAAAACAGTTCCAGCCAAGCCCTCAACTGTACAGCACCTTTCAACACGCTGCATTTAGTTTTATTGTCTTTTCTAAGTCAAAATTATGGACTGTGCATTTTTGGACGTCCCTCCCTACTTGGCATCCTATTTGGCACCCTAGGACAATTGTTATTCCTTCAATTATGTCTATGCTTCAATTATCTTAGTTGAAATTGACTTGATAAAATAAAAATTAGTCAATTTGATTGAATATTAAGAATTTTAGACAGTTTTGTATTTTGGGGTTTTTTCAATTAAAACTTGTATCTTCACCTGTCGAAGACGAAGGGTGAGGTCCGGGTTGGCAAGAGGCCAATTACCCCTCACACAAACCTCATTTGGATTCCTTATTCCATGCCAAATCTAATGAGTGGTTTGAAAGCCACTTTCTCTCTCTATAACAGGCATTTTTTTAATGTTTTAGTACTTTTTTTTGTAAAAACACTAGTTTACGGGAAAATTGTAACTTTAAAATCTTGCAAATGGTAGCTCAGTTTTGGGTGCCAATTTTTGCAAAAGTTATTATAATTCAATTCTCCACAACGTAGACTTGTTATTTTTAAAAAATGCACTAGTTTATAAAGTGCCAAAATTTGGTCTCCCGAAACGCATTTTCGGCTGAGTCCGACGTCCTGTTTGCTTAAGTCTTTCACTGATTGCTCTAAGACACATTTTCGACTGAGTTCGACGTATTTTGAGTGTGCACTTGCATATTTTGGGGGGGCTCAATATTTTTGGGGGTGTGATTGCTTTTCACAACTTGCTTTCATTCTCCTTTCTGCATAAATTCACAACTTGCAATCAATTCAACTTCACCTAAATTTAGCTAAAAAAATGGATTTTTTTCAACTAAAAACCCTAACACCCTTTAACTATCATGAATTTAAAGTCAAAATGTCGATCATTCTTAGAATCAAAGGGTTGTATAGGATCACCATGGGTACAGAAGTAGAACCTAACACAGATGCTGAAAAGGTTAAGTGGTACAACCGTAGTGATGAAGCCTTTGGGTTACTGAGCTTGTCTTTGTCTCCATAACTTCTCTTCCACTTAGAATCCTCTCAAACTCCTAATAACATATGGGACACCTTAAAAAAGTTGTTTGGAAAGCTTGATGAGATGAGAGGTCATGAGCTCGAAAACGAACTCATAAGTCTAAGTCCTAGTAACTTTGACACCCTACAGGACTTCTTCACTAAGTTTAAGGCCCTTAAATTGCAATTGAAAGAATGTGGGATAGAGAAGAAAGATGATCAACGTATAATTTCTATTCTCACAAAGTTAGGTCTTAGCTATTCAGTCTTTGTCTCCACTTTCCATGCCACAAAAAGTGCCCTTGGCACTACATGGAAAATGCCTTCTTTGGATGGATTCATTGCTGACTTAACTAGGGAGCAAGATAAGCTAATTCAGATGGGCACAATGAAGTCTACTCAACCCCAAGATTTGATAGCTGAAAATGGTAAAGACAAGACTTCAATAAAGGAGAAGAAGAAAAAGAACAAGGATCAAGAGAAGAAGAAAGAAAACACCAATCTTGTCGAAAACAACACTGAGTCTTCATCCTCCAATGCAAAACCTAAGAAGGAGAAGGTTAAGTGTGCCTATTGTAAAAAGATAGGGCATGATGAACACAAGTGCATGAAGAAATAAATAGATCACCTAACTCATCTTCTAGAGAAGAACAACATAGGTGTTCCTGAGTTCATCAAGCAGAATTCATCTACCCAAGATTCTACTAAGGCAAATGGCAAGGGTAAGGAAAAAGAAAAGGGCAAGGCCGTTGTAGTAACTATAGATTCTACATCATCATGGGTCATTGATTCGGGTGCTTCTCACCACATGGGCTCTTCACTAGTTGAGTTTTCATCTTTAGAGTCTTGTAGCATGACTTCAATTAGTTTGGGTGATGACACATCAGTTTCCATTGCAAGGAGAGGGTCAGTTGAAATGGAAGGAGGAACATTCAATAATGTTCTAAGTGTTCCTTCTCTTTCAACCAATCTCCTATTAGTGTACCAAATCACTCATATTGGTTGGGGCATGAGAGTTGAGTTTTCACCAGATTCAGTATCTATCAGGGAGTTGCATAGTGATACTACAGTGGCAGTGGGTAGAGCAAATTGCCAAGCTAGGTTATACACCTTCTCACATTTTGCATCAGATTTTTCTCCAACAGCATTGCTGACTCATTCAGACGGGGTTGGCAAATTATGGCATGAGCAGTTCGGCCACCTTAACTACCACTACCTTGAGTACCTTAGAGTTTTCAGATCCCCAGCTATGGCCCACATTCAGAAGAAGAAACGCAAAGCTATGGAATGTCAGTCTAAGCCTTGCATCTTTTTAGGATATTTAGATGTTATTAAGGGATATCACCTTCTAGATCCAGTCACTCATGAGTTGTTCATCGAGAGAAGTGTCCATTTTTAGGAGAGTCCTAGAGACTCAACACTTGACACTTCTTCTCCCTCATTGGATCTACTTCATCATGATGATTCCTCATCAGATTCAGATCAGCCATAGTAGGTTCTTGAACTAGAGACATCTTCTTCTTCTTCAAGTTCAGACAGTGAGGACAGTGATGCAGTTTCATCCACCTCTAGTCAGTCAGAGGATGAGGAGTTAGCACCTGACTCACCCACTTCTGGGCCGCTTTGGGCCAGATAGATACTTGAGAGTGTTGGCACATGGGCAGGAGACCCCACAGATGACAGACGTACTAGGCAAATTTTTAGAAAGATCCACATGCCTTCTTTGCTTTAGTTTCAAATCCACAGTCTTTTCGAGAGGCATCGGGGGTACCTGAGTGGGATAATGCTATGGAGGAAGAATATTCTTCCTTAATCAAAAATCACACTTGGGATTTGACATCACTTCCTAAGGGAAGAAAGATGGTTTGATGTAGGTGGATATATCGGACCAAGTTTGCCGCAGATGGGTCAGTCGATAAGTACAAGGCACGATTGGTTGCCAAAGGTTTCTCATAGGTGGCAGGCATTGACTACTCAAAGACCTTTGCACCCGTTGCAAAGATGAATTCTATCTGACTCACCTTGGCTATTGCTGTAGCATATGGTTGGGATGTGCATCAGATGGATGTGAAGAGTGCCTTTCTTCACATAGACCTAGAGGAGGAGATCTACATGGAGCAGCCGCCAGAATTTGTTCACGATTCTTCCTTAGTATGCAGACTTAGGAAATCTATCTATGGCCTCAAACAGGCCCCTCGGGCTTGGTATGCCAAGATGGATTCCTTCCTTCTCACAGCAGGTTTCACTAGGTGTCATTCTGATCCCAATGTCTACTTCTTGCGGCAGGATGATTCGCTCTTGATTTTGGTTTTATATGTTGATGACTTTTTGATCACTGGGAGTTCTTCATCAGTTATTGCAGCGATGAAGACATCTCTCTAGGATAGATTTGACATGACAGACTTAGGTTTGTTGCACTACTTCCTTGGCATCGAGATCTCATAGTCAGATTCAGGGATTTCTCTTGCACAGCCTAAGTATGCTCTTGACTTATTGGCTAAGTTTCACGTGGCTGATTGCAAGCCATCTTCGACTCCCTTTCTATCAGAAGTCAAGCTTGAGGCTGATTGTTCTTTACCATTGGTTGATGCCACTCGATATCAACAACTTGTTGGCAGTCTCATCTACTTGACTCACACCAGGCTCGACATAACATATGCAGTGGGACTTGTCTTCAGATTCATGTAGGAACCCCATGAGCTACATTGGAAAGCATTTAAGAGGTTTTTGCATTACATACAGGGTTCACATAGATATGCGATTCATTATAGATTTGGCACAGAGGTTGACTTTGTTGGATATATAGATTTAGACTGGGCTGGTGATTCACAGACTCGCAAGTCCACTTCTAGTTACAGTTTCTCTCTAGGTTTTGGTCCTGTTAGTTGGTCTAGCAAGAAGCAGAATGCTATTGCTATATCATCCACAGAGGCAGAGTACAGGGGAGCTATTAATGTAGCTACTAAGGCTATTTAGCTTCAAGGGATTCTTTCTGAGTTTGGCATTCCTATCAGGTAGCCCATCATCATCTATTGTGACAACCAGAGTACCATACAGATTTGTAAGAATCTGGTTCAACACCAGCAAACCAAGCACATAGAGATTCACATGCATTTCATTTGGGAGGTTATTCATAGTCAGGTCATTGACTTGATATTTTGCTAGTCTTCAGAGCAGGTTGCAAACATCTTCACCAAACCTTTCACCGAGAGTAAGTTCATTCATCTACGACCTCTTCTTGGGGTGCGGTCTACATCTGTAGCAACATCATCTTTAGGGGGGGCCTTCTAGCCTCTTCTTTCTTTTATGTCTCTTTTGGGGGGAGTTTTTTCCTACGGGTTTTCTCCTTTTCTCTATCTTATGGGAGATTGCATTTGTACATGGGTACCTCATCAGGCCTTGTTGTCGGAACCCATTTTTTATTTCCACACTACCCACCTAAGTTGCGCTTATGGGGGGTATTAGTGTAGGTTTTTTTTTTCCCTATATATTAATTAGCGAATATCATATATTTGTGCATACATGGAGTTTTCCTACATTCGTGGGATAGGCTAGCTTATGTGGAGATTGTGTGTCATATTTGTGTCATAAGGTGTCATAAGAATGGCATAAGATACTCCTATTCTAGGTATGGGAGTTATTTCTCTATTCTTAGCAACTTGTCACCACCTTTTTTGGAGGAGTCTATTCTTGGGGTGCTTTGACCACCTTTTGTGGAGGAGTCTATTCTTGGGGTGCTTTGACCACCATTTGTGGAGGAGTTACTTACTAGCTCTCCTATATGTATTCTTCATTTTGCCCATTTCTTGTAGAATAATCAGATTTTGGTTTTCTCTATTTTTGTCTTGTGCAATTTATCTTCTTATTTTCAAATTGCTTTAGCATCTTGTGGTGTGCACTTGTTCATCTTGTGGGATCACGTCTCCATTGCACTCGTGTTATCCGGATCCTGGCAACAACTCTGATAATATATCAATGTTTAGTGATGTTCAGGGGCTACCATACCTTAGAAATCTTATTGTACAATTGAGGGACACAAATCACTATATTTACGATAGTTGCACAGGGATTTGTGATGGTTCCAATGGGTTTTATGGAAGTCACCAACCTGGGAGAGTGACACCCTATTTTGTTGGACATCATTCATCTATAATAACTACCTTGTTGCACTCTTCTGCTATATTAAATAATTTTACTATTCTAATCTATCTATAAAGGTTTATTATTATTAATTATGTATTATAAAAATTAATTATGGGACATGGTTGGATACTTTGAATTTTACCAATAATCCTATTTAAAGAATGACCATATGATTTAGGAGGTGGGTGAGCATGATATGTGTGATTTACCATCGGAGTAGTCTTATTGGTATCATGATTAGGAAATGGCTCACTAAAAATTTTCAATTTAGAATTACCATTTTTTTAGGTTTATGTTCTTCTATAGGAGCATCAAATTCAATTACATTTTCATCAGTTATATCTTGAACAAAGTTATAAAACTAACACAAAGCATAGTCTTTTAGGATTCCAAACATGATGCGTGAAAAGATATCAGATGTTTTCATTGGTTATTATTATTTTTAACTGTGTTTAGCAAACTCCCCCCTTGCCCGCCACTTTTTTTAGATTTGGTGTTTATATTTTCACAGATTGTATGTTTCAAGTGATTTTTATGTTATTTGTGTTAATTGAATGGTAATTCCTTTAAAAAAAAATTGTGAATAGTATTTTTAAACTTATTATCAATTGAATGTAAATCCTTTGTAATTTGAATAAATACATCTTAATTAGTCTAATGACACTATCATTTTCCTACTACTCAATCTTGAAAAGTTATATGGCGATACAAAAATTTTGTGATTTCGTGTACAAAAGTTTGCATAGTATTGTACTTCTTATTAGTAGTCCCTCTAAAGAAACAACTAAGGGAATCACTTTTTAATTACCTTTTTTTTTAATAGAATCAAAGAGCTTGAAACATATATTATGTTAAAAATTACAATGTTTTATTTAAAGTTTGACATATTAATTTTGGCATATTCCTTAGATTAATTTAAGTATATTATTTCACTGTTAATATTTTGTAAATGCTCCTCATTTAATGGAATAACAAATAATTACAATGTACAAGTTTTGAACATGATATGGAGTGAAGAGCCTTTGTTATTTTTCAATTGTGCATTGGCAATCCTCTGATGGCAACCGAAACCATAGATGAAATAATTTCTCAAGCACTAAAAAATAATGACAAGCCTTTAGCATTGATGGTCGCCATGGGGATGCATCATTAATCAGTGAGGACATGAAATGGCAAAAAAAAAAAAATCATGTGAAAATTCTGCCCTTATAGATAAGATAAGACATTCACGGGATAACATTTCGCAATATTATGTAGTAATTGTCTTTACGGTCCCTTTCACCATCACCATCACCATCACCATCACCATCACCATCACCATCACCCAAGGGATTATTTTTTAAAGAGAATGAACATAGGTCCGGCCTCACTGTGTATGCCTTTTTAAAGAGAATGCCCACAACTAGCACTTGCATAAAAATAAATAACAAAGATTAATTTCAAAATGTTAAATATAATTCTTGCCTTCTGGAACATTCAGAACATTAAAAGTAGGAAATAAAATATTTATTTAAAAAGCCTGCACACAGATGGCTTCACATAACGCATACATGCAGAAAAGTAGGAAATAAAATATTAGTGGGTTATTATACGTCCTCCCAGACAGGACGGGAAACATTTCCAAGCCTGAGCTTGACGGAATCCACACAGGTTTAGGATTATGTCGGCATGAGAAGTAGAAGGAACTCACAGCCTAAGAAACAAAGGATACCAAAACAGTCTCAGGGCATCTACTGAGGAAAGCACGACGTCGCCTAGAGCGCTTCTGAGGAAAGC
Organism: Torreya grandis; assembly: GCA_037957365.1. Classification (NCBI taxonomy): domain Eukaryota; kingdom Viridiplantae; phylum Streptophyta; class Pinopsida; order Cupressales; family Taxaceae; genus Torreya; species Torreya grandis. Next base: position 261,227 of record JARHVA010004607.1, read on the forward strand.
CCGTCAGGATTGTAGACCTTAAATCCCGTTAGGTGATATATGGCTCTGTCAAATTCAGCCTTTATTCCACCATTAAATAGTGACCAAACATGAAAGGCAACAAAGGTGTAAAGGGATTCGAGAAGGGCCAAGGATGCGTACTCCTGGGCATACTGATTCATACAACCCATCACCTTCTCATAACCTGAAGCCTGGTCTTCTATATAGGCTATCATGCTGTCCTTATGCTCAATAATAACTCTAATATCAGGCCAAGTCACTGCTCCTTTGTCAATATCTCTTCTTATGACCTGCACTGATCCTATCTTGATCAGTATCCATGCCAGCACTCGATAATCACTCTCTTTCAGCGCATCAGGAAAATCTCCAGGCCTATAACTCTCTTCAAAGGTTTTAGGCTCTGCCTCATACCCAGGGGGTATTGTCATTGTGTATGGTATTTTTGTGTATGGTGTTTTTGGAGGAAGCTTTCCAGCTAATAAAATATTTGGTGGAAAGAGTCACAGGATTATAATGTCAAGTGGTACAAGTTTGCCCCTCTTCCCACTGCCCAGTCTGATAAAGGAATAGTACAAGTACTGACACTGCCAGCTCATCAACATGGAAAATGGATGTAGTCAGTGGCCATGGAAAGAGGGGAAATGAATGGGATTTAACACTCTTGCATTTGTTGCTTTATTAAGTGTATCCCATCATAATACAAACAATCGATTTAAAAAAGATAGCAATTTCTGTCAGTTTAATATGGGACCACCAGTCTTGCAGCATTCTCATTATTATAATACATCGCAATAATTGAGGTAAATTGAGGGACCACTAGTGTTGCAGCATTCTCATTATTATAATACGTTGCAATAGTCTCTCTCTGTCAGTTCATAAACGTGGGAAATGGAGGTAAATTGAGGGACCACCAGTCTTGCAGCATTCTCATATTTTAACCAAAATCAAAGTCATAGCTTAATTTTGTCACTCTTTACACATGGGGAGTCTAAGGTGGTCCATTATGTTGTAAGAAAGGGGGAAATGAATGAAATTGGAAAGTTCATATTACATCCATATTTGTTTTGTGATGTTTTGGTGAGAGATATTCCAGATTTTTATGATAATTTTTGTTATTTCATAATTGCATCTTGAAAAATTAGAGGAAGAGGGCCCATACTTAAAGAACTCTAATTTTTAGGTAATTTGGCATTTACATAACATTCCCTCACAACATTATTTCGAAAATTTAGGTGTTTATAATCTACTCATTAACATTTTGTAAACATCTCTTAAGACTTCTCTTTAAAATTTTACATAAAATATAGAAAAAAATATGTAGAGATGTTATTTTTCTTTTTTTATGGGTATTAAATTTGGGTGAAATATGCACATGGGGTCTCTAGTCCGCACCCCCTCTCCTCCCTCTTATGTAGGTGTTTAATGATCTTCTCATTAGAGTTTGTCAACAATTCTTAAGACTTGTCTTCAAAATTACACTTAAGATCTATAACAAAATATATAGAGATTTTTTCTTCATTTTTTAGTATTAAGTTTAGGGAAAATATATACACAAGGTAATTAAAAATTGTCAATTCCTCACCAAAGAAATTGATTTAATATTTTGGTGGTTGTTTGCATTTATAATAAAATTGATCTGTGTATTAGGAAACCACTCTTATTTATAGTGTGTAAGAATAAATAGCCAAAATTATTGTCTCTAATGACTGTAGATCATAAGAAGAAATTGAATTTAAATTTTATAATATGCTTCTTAATAATGGAATTAATATTATTGTCATTCCACTTATGGTATTCAAATTTTAATTTATTTTAAACATTTTCAGTAATACTTTGTATACCAAATAGGGACAATAAAATATTATTTTTTTCCTTAAGTTTTTTTTGGCACTTTGATTGAAAGTTTAATTTATTGATTATCTTCTAATAATGATAGATCTATAATTAAAGCAATCACATTAGGAAATATTGGTAGATTTAATCTAAGAATCTTCCATATGAAGCTCTTATATTCTTTATCCAAAACTTGAAAACTTTGGTTGAAAGATAATTTAGAAATAAGAACAAAACAATTCAAATAATGCTATCTCTGAAAAGAGATGTTTTATTTATCAAAATTGCAAACCCAAACATATGCATATCTCTGAGAAGAGATGTCTGATTTCCATTTCAGGTTACATTTTTATTCATACATGTTTTGAAGGTGTGGGGAGGATGTGGAAGGTCACCAATCTCGAGGGAGATGAATTGGTTCAACTTCCATGATTTACAACAATATAGAATTTGAGGAATTACTATTTTTAGGAACTTACTATTTTTAGACTGCACTACTAAAATTGATATTTAAGACACTTTCATTGGGTTTTAAAGAGTCAAACTTCAATGAGTGGAGCTCCATGCTATCTCATGATGTTCCCCTCATTATTATCTTTCCAACGGTTCAAACGGTGAGTCAATTGGAGCTAAGATGCAAAAGTTATGGCTCCCAGAAGTTTTGCCATCAATTGGGGTAGACCCATCACCCGAATTGTCATTTGAATTGTTGTCCAGATCAATTCTAATATTACTTGACACTATTTTAAGGTTAAAAGTGTACAAAAATTACAAATAAAATGCAAAAGAAAAATGTGATGCACCAAAATAGTTTGATATAAGGGAAGATAGAAAAATAAAATATTTATTCATTGATTTTTGTATATATCTAAATTTGCTCGCTTCATTTATTGTCATTAATATTATTATTAAATGGAATTAATTTTATATATCCCACCGAATCTCAATTTTCTCTTAATTTTGTGACATTATAACCATTTCTAGGCATTTTATATTATCCCCTTCTTCATTATTCATCCACTAACCTTATTTCTAGCCCACAAATTAATTAATTTGTCTAATCCCCTATTATCCACTAACTAATCCCATTTATCAATTATATTAAAATTTGACATTATAATCCCACCTACCCTAGTCTATTCCTTGTCTCTCCTACATCCCTAGTCCTTAATCACATATCTAATCACCCATATTAATAATCCATAAAACCTCCATGTCAGTATAATCTATGAATCCATGTAATCTATACCTCTTGATCAGGCCAACATCATGCTAAAATTCTGAGTCTACTTGTCAGCAAATCCATAATCCATAATCATTTAGTCTTTTTATTATTTGAATCTTAATTTAGAACATTTAGCTTTAGTGTAAAATGTTGTTTTATATGTTTATTTTATAGTATTTTGATCTAGTGGTTCTTAATTTTAATGGTAGACTGTAGATTTAATTATTTTTGATATAGTTTACATTATCAAAACCTATTGTTCAAATTTATCATCTCACATTTGGAGATCACAGTGGGAGCCCTCTTCTTGAGCTAACATTTTATATTTTGATTATGTTTGCTTAAGGTTGTAGGTCAGATTAGAATAAGATTAGTCTTCAAAATCTTCAAATTCTCACACAACAGCCGAAGTGTGATATTACACTGATAACTATGATTTGTCATATATTAGCTGTTGTTTTTCTATCCACCTAGACTTTGCTGCTAACAATTAGATTTTATTGGTAATTTTATGACCTTTTATAAATCACCTCTCGACATAGGCAATTTTGACAATCAACTGTGGTTTTGCATGTCATGTTGCATTTTTGACATAATATTGTATAGAGGGCAAATACTAGCCTTTTTGCCTTCTTGTTGGTTTTCTAACTCTCAACTCTCAACTAACATTGTGGTGTTGCACGGAATATAAAAAAAGTTTTAGTTTCCCTATAATAACTAAAAAAATGAATATCAAAAAATTCTAATGTTTAAACTTTCAACATATAAATATGTAGGAACGAGACAATGCACTAACATATGTAGGATCATTCTACATACACTAGATTTATTACATGGTTTCAACTAAATTCAAGAATGTATTTGTTTGATTGAATGATGGGAAATGAATGGAATCTAGCAGTGCTTGCTAGCTAATACATGTCTCGACAATCAATAGAATACATCATGAGATTGTAATAAGTGAGGATATCAATGAAAAAAGTCACATGATTATAACAAGGGTTATTTATACATTGTGCATTGTCAGTCTTTTTGTGGTAATTGAAACCATAAATGGATTAATTACTCAAGTAATGACAAATAATAAAAAGTCTTTATCATTGATTGTGGCCATGGAGATTCATCATTTATGAGTGGGGGACATGAAATGACAAGAAAGCAATAAATCATGTGGAAATTTTCTTCTTGTAGGCGAGATAAGATATTCTTGGATTAACATTTGGAAAATAATATGAAAATAACTACAAACATTGTAATATTATATTTTAATTACCAATGTGTTCCCTCTCACCTTCACCTCCACCATCACCAAGGGGATTATTTTTTATTTTGGGTAATGAAATTTAAAATCATACTAGGCCTATTGCACCATCCTAGGATTCCTACCTTCTTCGAGACGCTGAGGATGAATAGGGTCTTGTTCTAGCCATTGTATGTATCAATGGGAGGAAAAAAATTGAAGTCTCTAAAAAAGGAATTTGAATCCATTGACATGAAAATGTCACATTACAGATGAATTTATCTTCGTCAGTCATAAAACACACCAAAATCATATTCTAACGAACTTATTATTCTATATTAGTGAAGCATACCACACCTCACTACCAAATTCAAAATTGAAGTTTATAAAAATGGCATATCAATCCATCAACATAAAAAATATGTTACAAATGAATTTATCTTCATCAACCATAAAATACAACTAAATCACATCTCATTTAACCCTTTGTGTTATATCAACGAAGCATACCACACCTTTCTAACAAATGCACTAGGTTAATTCAATCCCAACACTGAGTTCACATTTTCCACCATAAATTTTGAAATGCATAATTATAAAAAGGTTTTAACATCCACCCGTAAACTAATTTCATGGAATGGTGTGATTGTTGGTTACTCAGGTAAAAACAATGAATGGAGATAAACCTTGGCTCCTTTCCATAACATAGTTTCACCAAAATTATCTTGAAATAAAGATTGTTATTAGATATTTCGAAGATGGATTCTATTTTCATCTCTCTAATATAATATAATATAATATTATTAATTATATTATTAAACAATATTTATATTATATAATGCGAATTTTAATTCTATATAATAATATTAGGATATTTATTTATTTAATAAAGTTTTCTCTATAAAAGTTTAAGTAGCATGAATGTAATTAAAATCATTTCATTCAATTCTAAGCTAAGGGAAAATTATTATTTTGTTCATCTGATGTCATTTTGTTCAAAACCACTTTATTTAATCATGATATCATCACATAAAAATTGGTTTTTTCTCAATTTATTATTTTTAATAACCATCTCATAAAACATGAGGTACCTACTCAAATAATGGAATTGAACAAATGTAGCGAATGAATCAATGAGAAAGTTTAAAGATGGCCATGAGACCATCAATGTATAGGAACCAATCATCAAACTTTAAAGCCTCTCTCTAATAAAATAAGGATGGTTAGTTTAACATTCATCATACTATTGAGATTTAATATTTAGTGGAAAGAGTCACGGGATTATAATGTCAAGTTGGTACAAGTTTTCCACTCTTCCCACTGCCCAGTCTGATAAAGGAATAGTAAAAGTACTGACACTAATAACTCATCAACGTGGAAAATGGATGTAGTCGGTGGCCATGGAAAGAGGGGAAATGAATGGGATTTAGCATTCTTGAATTTGATGCTTTATTAATTGTATCCCATCATAAAACATACAATCAATTAAAACATACAATCGATTTTAAAAAGATAGTAATCTCTGTTAGTTTAATAAGGGACCACCAGTCTTGCAACATTCTCATTATTATAATACATCATAAAAATTAAATGTAAAATAAAATTCGAATGTTCCATAGCACATTATCTGTTACATAACACATCCCAAGTTTATTATAATGTCAAGTTGGTACAAGTTTTCCTCTCTTCCCACTACCCAGTCTGATAAAGGAATAGTACAAGTACTGACACTGCCAGCTCATCAACGTGGAAAATGGATGTAGTGTGACCATGGAAAGAGGGGAAATGAATGGGATTTAGCACTCTTGCATTTGTTGCTTTATTAAGTGTATCCCATCATAATACAAACAATCGATTTAACCCATCACCTTATCATAGCCCCTCTTCCCACTCACACTGCCAGTACAAGTAGTGACACTGCCAGTACAACATTATTTCTAAAATGTAGGTTTTTATAATCTACTCATTAACATTTTCTAAACATCTCTTTAAAATTTTACATAGAATATAGAAAAAAATATGTAGAGATGCTATTTTTCTTTTTTTATGGGTATTAAATTTGGGTGAAATATGCACATGGGGTCTCTATTCCGCACCCCCTCTCCTCCCTCTTATGTAGGTGTTTAGTGATCTTCTCATTAGAGTTTGTCAACAATTCTTAAGACTTGTCTTCAAAATTACACTTAAGATCTATAACAAAATATATAGAGATTTTTTCTTCATTTTTTAGTATTAAATTTAGGGAAAATATATACACAAGGTAATTAAAAATTGTCAATTCCTCACCAAAAAAACTGATTTAATATTTTGGTGATTGTTTGCATTTATAATAAAATTGATCTGTGTATTAGGAAACCACTCTTATTTATAGTGTGTAAGAATAAATAGCCAAAATTATTGTCTCTAATGACTACAGATCATAAGAAGAAATTGAACTTAAATTTTATAATATGCTTCTTAATAATGGATATTAATATTATTGTCATTCCACTTATGGTATTCAAAATTTAATTTATTTTAAACATTTTCAGTAATACTTTGTATACCAAATAGGGACAATAAAATATTATTTTTTTCCTTAAGTTTTTTTTTGGCACTTTGATTGAAAGTTTAATTTATTGATTATCTTCTAATAATGATAGATCTATAATTAAAGCAATCACATTAGGAAATATTGGTAGATTTAATCTAAGAAACTTCCATATGAAGCTCTTATATTCTTGATCCAAAACTCGAAAACTTTGGTTGAAAGATAATTCAGAAATAACAACAAAACAATTTAAATAATGCTATCTCTGAAAAGAGATGTTTTATTTATCAAAATTGTAGACCCAAACATATGCTTATCTCTGAGAAGAGATGTCTGATTTCCATTTCAGGTTACGTCTTTATTTATACATGTTTTGAAGGTGTGGGTAGGATGTGGAAGGTCACCAATCTCGAGGGAGATGAATTGGTTCGACTTCCATGATTTACAAAAATATAGAATTTGAGAAATTACTATTTTTAGAAACTTACTATTTTTAGACTACACTACTAAAATTGAAATTTAGGACACTTCTATTGGGTTTTAGGGGGTAAAACTAAATTAAGTATAGCTCCATGCCATCTCATGATGTCCCCCTCATTATTAGTTTTCCAACGGTTCAAACGGTGAGTCAATTGGAGTTACGGTGCAAAAGTTATGGCTCCCAGAAGTTTTGTCATCAATTGGTGTAGACCCATCACCCGAATTGTCATCTGAATTGTTGTCCGGATCAATTCTAATATTACTTGACACTATTTTAAGGTTAAAAGTGTGCAAAAATTACAAATAAAATGCAAAGGAAAAATGTGATGCAGCAAAATAGTTTGATATAAGGGAAGATAGAAAAATAAAATATTTTTTCATTGATTTTTGTATATATCTAAATTTGCTCGCTTCATTTATTGTCATTAATATTATTATTAAATGGAATTAATTTTATATATCCCAGCTAATCTCAATTTTCTCTTAATTTTGTGACATTATCACCATTTCTAGGCATTTTTTATTATCCCCTTCTTCATTATTCATCCACTAACCTTATTCCTAGCCCACAAATTAATTAATTCATCTAATCCCCTATTATCCACTAACTGATCCCATTTATCAATTATATTAAAATTTGACATTATAATCCCACCTACCCTAGTCTATTCCTTGTCTCTCCTACATCCCTAGTCCTTAATCACATATCTAATCACCCATATTAATAATTTACTAGTCTTGTTTATCCCCTGATAGATTCCAAAATTTTCTAATTTTCTAATTCTCTCTATCTTAGCCCTACCTCTCTACAAGCCTCTAATTGTAGAGGCTTCCAAAGAATTTTTAATTCTTTTTTAATCCTCCCTCCATTGCCTATTTAAACAACTCCAGTCTTCTATTGAGACTAACTATGAATCCATAAAACATCCATGTCAATATAATCTATGAATCCATGTAATCTATACCTCTTGATCAGGCCAACATCACGCTAAAATTCTGAGTCTACTTGTAAGCAAATCCATAATCCATAATCATTTAGTATTTTTATTATTTGAATCTTAATTTAGGACATTCAGCTTTAGTGTAGAATGTTGTTTTATATGTTTATTTTATAGTATTTTGATCTAGTGGTTCTTAATTTTAATGGTAGACTTTAGATTTAATTATTTTTGATATAGTTTGCATTATCAAAACCTATTTTTCAAATTTATCATCTCACATTTGGAAATCACAGTGGGAGCCCTCTTCTTGAGCTGACAGTTTATATTTTGATTATGTTTGCTTAAGGTTGTAGGTCAGATTAGAATAAGATTAGTCTTCAAAATCTTCAAATTCTCACATCACAGTCGAAGTGTGATATTACACTGATAACTATGATTTTGCATGTATTATATGTTATTTTTCTATCCACCTAGACTTTACTGCTAATAATTAGATTTTATGGGTAATTTTATGACCTTTTATAAATCACCTCTCGACATAGGCAATTTTGACAATCAACTGTGGTCACATCCTTAATCCAAAAGGCATGGGAATTGAATTAAAATTCAAATACCATGATTTCATTAATAACATGGTCACATCGTTTATCATCCATAAGAATGTTAAATAAATGGAGTGAATGTTGGTTAACAGGTAACACGATTGCATTGTTGATAACGTGATCACATTCCCATTATTTTGCACATAAAAGCATGTCAAAGTTGCACATGAAGGAAAATTTAGCTAGAAGCTTATATTTTTTTTTTATACTTTAAATTTATTTTAGTAACTATAAGAAATTAGGCTCACTCAGCATCTGATAGAGTTGGTCTCATAGTTGCATACCTTATGATGTGGAAAATAGTTGTTCAAAATCCAATCAGGTTAGTACTTAGGCATTTTCAAGGTCTAAGTATTAAAATTAAGGATTTTAAGACATTATTTTTGCAATTGATGTCCATTTTAGGTAAACATATAGTAATTTTAAAGGTTTTTATGCCTTCCAACTTGATTCCTAGTATTTCTAGAAGTATTAGGTTTGTCAAAATTGAAGTTTGGAAACCACTCACTTTGAAATTGATGTAAAGTGGTGTGATTGGGGTAGCATAGGTCACATTTATGACTTTCACACATCAAATTACTATTTTTTTTAATTTCATAGTACATCATCCCTTCCTCATCCCTAATCACTTCTTACTCATGCCTCATCACCCCTAATCACTCTGTCACCATTATTCATTATCCTTAATCACTTTCTCATTGAACCTCAATATCCCTAGTCATCTCTAATCACTCCATCATCCATAATTAGTCCTTCATTGACCCTCATTATACCTCATCATTCCTAATCACTCCCTCCTCATTGCTCATAAGAAAATTATGTTACTTAACATCTAATAGTGTTGCTCTCATCGTCGTATACTTTATGACATGGAAAATAGTTTTTCAAAATCTAATCTGGTTAGTAATTAGACATTTTTAAGGTTTATATATTAAACCTAGGGATTTTAGTACATAATTTTTGTAATTGATGTCTATTTTTGGTAAACATATAGTCAGTTTTAGGTTTTGTGCATTTTAAGTTGATTCTTGATATTTATAAGAGTCCTAGGTTTTTCAAAATTGATGTTTGAAAACTACTCATTTTGAACTTGATCCAAAGTGGTGTGATTGGGGTAGTGTAGATCATATTGATGACATGCACACATAAAAAAACCACTTTATGTTAATTTCAATTATTCATCATCCTTCCTCATCCTTGATCACTTCCTACTCATCCCTCATTACCCCTAATCATTCTCTCATCACTCCTCATTCTCCCTAATCACTCCATCATTGACCCTCACTATCCCTAGTCATCTATAATCACTCCCTTATAATCTATAATCACTCTTCCATTGACCCTAACTATCCCTCATCATCCCTAATGGCTCCCTCACTATCCTTCATCATCCCTAATCACTTTTTCACCATCACTCATTATCCCTAATCTCTTCCTCATCCTTATTCACTCCCTCCTCATCCCTAATAACTTGCTCATTGATGCTCATTATCTCTCATCATCTCTAATCACTTAAGCTTATTATTCATAATCACTCCTTTATTGATTATCACCATACCTCATCATCCCTAATCACTACCTCTTGATCCTCATAATCCCTAATTAATATTTTTTCATCTATTATCATCACTAATCACCCCCTCATTGACCCTCACCATCCCTTATCACTCCATTATTGATCCTCACCATCCCTCATCACTCTATCATGGATCCTCACCATCCCTAATTTCTCCCTCATCATTTGATTTAATTATATACTCTAAAGATACCTTTTATTCCAATCATATATTTTTTAACCCATTATAATAGAAATTAACTTTATGTTGTTAAGACCCATTTGTGATAGTCAATTTTATTATTGAACGAATTAGATGATCTTCCAAATTTATAGTCAATTAAAATAAGTAGTAACATAAAATAGAGTCTAAATTTTAGTTTATCAAATTATCTTTATTTGTTGTTGACTAGATGAAACTTTATTCGGTTTTACCTTTGTTAGTTTGGTTCAAAAGATAAAAATTAAACACAAATATCTTGTATAATTTTCTAGTTTTGAGAAGATTTGAATCAGATACAAAGTTATTTAGTGTTTACCATTCATATATGAATTGAATCTTGGTCAGTTTCACACATGCACTCCTTGTGTGTGTGTACTATGTCTCAAATATTTTATCTTCTATGAAAAATGAGCATTAATTCATGTTATCATAAAAATATGTTTCTAAAAAATGTGAAACACTATTTTAGCATAGTGTAGATGTTCATTCCATGTTTTATAAATATTAATATGCCATCAAGGTAGATTTTAAAAATGATATAGGTAAAGGGCTTGAGTACGTCGTTCAACATATTAAAATGAATGAATTCACTACACGAGTTAAAATAAAAGGCATGTTGGTATATATATGGTTAACCAATTATAAAATATCACACACCTCTAATGGTGAGATGTCATAAAAGATTTCATCTTTAAAAATTTTTATTTTGTACGCCAACTCTACTAGGTGATCCATTTCTCAAGGCCTATACTAGACCATACACTAGCGTATGGTTATGTATGATGTATAAATTACAAGTTATATTTTTGAAAATATGGTTTAGGAGAAATTAAATTCTTCTAATTTCCATTGGCAATGATTAAGTGTATTGGCTCACCATTGATCTACATTTATTAATGAAACAAATGTTTTAATTCATATGATTTCTTGTTGGGGAAGTAGAGATATTTTTAGTATCAAACATATCATTAGGTTCATAATATATTATCTACTTATCTTTTAATAATGATAGATAAATTATACCCACTTCTCAAGATGTGCAAGTATAGAGCTCATAGTGTGACACTCTTCATTGGATTTAATATTAAAGTTATGAATTACGCACCGCTTTCTAATCTTGGACTACTTGTTCTAATCATTTGAAAATTATTTTACACTCTATGGTATGATGACTCAATCAATAGACATAAAAATATAAGGCTTTCAATGTAATTATTCAGATCATAAAATGTTTTCATATGGAAAGCAATTGATTAGTTTCAGCAAATCGCGTATATTGCTGATCCTCATGTATTTACTACACATTTTTGGTGCTATGGTGGTATTACTTGCTTCTTTTTATTTGGTAGATTATCAATTTTAAAAACTTACATCATTTATAATGGGCCAATATTTTATCATAGGTGTTAAATGTCTCTATTTCAAATTTGCCACCACATAATTTTGATCATTATGTCTTATATTTTATGCTAACACTCAAATCTCCACTTGTAACTCCTAAGATTGTTAAACCCCAACAAAATACCACAATTAGGGTATTATATGGAGTCCTTATGGATGAGGAGGGATGGGGAGGAATTGAGTAAAGGTGATGAGAGAGTCAATGCAGGTGATAAGGGATGGTGAGGGTCCATGAGGGAGTGATTAGGGATGATGACGAAGTGATTAGGAATGATGAGGGATGGTGAGGATTAATGAGGGAGTGATTAGTGGTGATGAGTGATGAGGAATGAATGACTAGAGATGATTAGGTATGATGAAGCAGTGATTAGGGATGATGAAGGATGGTGAGGATCAATTAGGGAGTGATTTAAGATGATGAAGGAATGATTATAAATGATGAAGAATGGTAAGGGTCAATAATGGAGTGATTATGGATGATGAGGGATGAGGAGGGAATGATTAGGGATGGTGAGAGATATTGAAGGAGTGATTAAAGATGATGAGGGATGGTGAAAGCTAATGAGGGAGTGATTAGGGATGATGAGGGAGTGATTAAAGATGATTAGGGATGGTGAAGGTCAATGAGGGAGTGATGAGGAATGAGTAGTGATCTAGGAGGATCTATATTTTTCTCAAAAAAATAAGTATTAAAATCATAGGTTGATCATTGTCATGGCGAAAGGATCATCGAGAACTTTTTGATGGATTTCATGGTTCATAAAATGGAGCCCGTATGCACAAATTATAATATGTCGAAGATTGAACCAAGAATGTAAAAAAAATAAGGGTTTATATGTTGACAAGTAGTGAGTGCTCACTAATCAATGATTTATTGACAAGTGGTGAGAGGAGATTAGACCACATGGTGGGTCTTCAAGCCACCATGTGGCTTTCTACCATTCACTATGGTCCAATTTTATATATTATGTAATTAATTAAATTTCATTCCAAATCCCCTCAAAATTCTAAGACCCTCTTTCCACGTCACACCTCATACTTTCTAAGACTCTATGTTCCATGCCATGTTTCATTCCCCAACATCCATGTTCTAACCACCTAAAATCCCATATACTTCCATAAAATTTCCACATACCACCACCATTCCCATGAAATACATGGTAATGACAATCACTTGTCAATGTTTACCGCAAATTTCATGGCATTTAAATAATTTAAAAAACACCCACATCCCAAATGTGGGATAAAATGATATGCCTCAAGCCCAAAACCATTGGAGTGGGAATTGAACCCTACACACATGGATAAAAGGATAAGGGCCTAACCATTATACCACAAATCTCAAACATTATATAAAAGGGATGAGTTTATATTTAAAGCATGATTTTATAGTATTATTCCATAGAAGACAAGGCATGTAAAGGAATTTTAGAGACTTTTGGAGTATTTTAATTTGTCTCAGACTTTGTAAATTATTTGAGAGTAATACTCTTGTAAATGATGATTTTGAAATAGATGATTTTGAAGACTTATGAATATTGTAAAGCTATTTTTGCTAAAACTAATCAGGAGTGATCCACCATTGGATTAGATCCATATATGTAGGCCATTGTGCCAAACTCCATTATCAAATCACATTTACTATTTTTTGTCGATTTCTATCTCTTTTATTGATGCACTCTTAATTTTTTTCTATTTTGTATAATTAAAATTTGATTTTAATTTCATAATCATTTTAACAATTTGATTTTATTAAATCATTAAAATAAGGTTTCAATCCTTTACAAGTGTGTTTTACACTGCTATGACACTTGTTTGATTATGATTCTGGATCCAATTTTTGGTATTAGAGCAGAATTTGAATTTAACCATGTGGATTAGTAGTGTACGATGACAAGGTTAAGATCTAGGTGGGGTGAAGGAGAATTAATAGAATATGATCTAGAGATTGGATCAAGATGTACTGCAAAAATGGGAGATAACTTTGAGTCTAAAGGATCTTTCTGATAATCCTTCTTGGAAATGAAGGACATGGTCAAGGAACTTTACCATGAATTATGAATTAAGATGGAGCATGATGGAGGTGGTAAATGTTTTGAGAAACCTTCCTCTTCTTCAGGTGATGGTAATGACAAAAAAGTTGTTGAATCTCTTCCTTCACTAAAGCTAGATATTAAGTTTGAATTTTTGATGCTTAATGGTGAGATTAATGCAAAAAAGCTAGATAACTAGATAAAGCATATTGAAGTATATTGCAGGGTCCAGAAGATTTTAGATGACGAGGCTAAAATTCACTTGGCTACTCTTAAAATGGGAGGCATAACTCTTATTTGGTGGGAGAGTAAGTTGAAGGAAAGTGAGATTAATATAAGTAACTCAATTTCCACTTGGAGTGAATTTGCTGATACATTCTGAAAGCAATTTTATCCTTTAGGCTATATTTAACAAGCCATGATGGATTGGTAATATTTCAGACAAACTAAAGGCCAAAGTGTTCAAGAATATACACAAGAATTTAGGAAAAAGGCTTTACTTTTGAATATTCCTCTTTATGCACAGGAAACACTGCTTAGGTATATAGGTGGGTTGCATAATTACTTGAAACACATGATTCTAGTTCTTAGTCCCACTAGTTTAGATGAAGCATGTGTTAAAGCCATTTATTTAAAGGCTAGAAGAAAATATTTTTTTTCCTAAAGTTAAAAGTAAGCAATCTAAAGTTTAGCATTCGAAGGGGCAAAGTTCTAGAAAGGGTAAACAAAAATCCACTGTTAATATTCATAGAGAAGAGGGTAAGCCATTTTGAAATCATTGAAAGAAAAATCATGATGAGTCTAAGTGTTGGGAATTACATCCTGAGTTAATTCCTTTTAACAAGTTTAAGAAGAAAGATAAGAAAGATAATACTGTAGTTCAGGATCTAGGTTCAAACTTTGGGGATGAAACTAAGATCACAGCTATGTGTATGCAGAATTGTTCTTTTCTTTCTAGCACAAAGTCATATAATGTTGCTTCCTCTTCAAAAAAAAAATATGTGCATGATGATAAGAAAAGAAATGATTTGTTACACATTAGGGTTGTTGTAAAACATACTAAGATTGACACTCTATTTGATAGTGGATCACAGGTAATTTTGATTTCTGAAGAGATTGTTAAAAAGTTAGGCCTACAAATAAGTCCCCATATGAAACCCTATCCACTTGGTTGGGTGTGTGATGATGCAAAACTACAAGTAACCAAAACTTGCAAATTAAAATTTATCATCTCATCTAAATTCATGGATGAATATGATTTGGATGTAGTCCTTCTGGACATATATGGGATATTTTTAGGAAGTCCTTATCTTTATGATAGATTAGAAATCTTCTATATGGAGGAAAATAAGTACTTGTTTGTTAAGGATGTAATTAAACATATAGTCAAAGCACATCATGTTAAGATAAGTCTATCCTTGGTTACAATAGGGCAAATGAAAAGACTAGTCAATTCAAGAAAGAATTTTTGTCTCATGTTGATTAAGTCTAAGGAAAAAGAATATTCCTAGGCTATGGAAAATTGTGATCCTAAACATAAGAAAGAATTGGTTAAAATCATTTTCAAATATGATGATGTGCTTTAAGATCCCAAAGGGTTACCCCATAAAAGGGGAGTTCAACAAGAAATTCAATTATTACAGGATTCTCCTCTCCCTAACAGTGTCATTTTATATCATCCCCCTTATTCATTATTCATCCACTAACCTTATTCCTACCCCATAAATTAATTAATTCATCTAATCCCCTATTATCCATTAACTAATCCCATTTATCAATTATATTAGAATTTAAAATTATAATCCCACCTTCCCTACCCTATTCCTTGGCTCTCCAACATCCCTAGTCCCTAATCACCAATATTAATCATTTAATAATCTTGTTTATCCCCTAATGAATTCTAGAATTCTCCAATTCTAGAATCCCCTCTATCTTAGCCATTTCTCTCTACAAGCCTCTAATTCTAGAGGCTTCCAAGAATTTTTTAATTCTTTTTTAATCCTCCCTCCATTACCTATTTAAACAACTCCAATCTTCCATTTATACTAACTATGAATTCATAAAACCTCCATGATAGTATCATCCATAATCATTTAGTCTTTTTATTGTTTGAGTATTGTTTGAGAACATTTAGTTTTAGAGTAGAATGCTATTTTATATGTTTATTTTATAGAATTTTAATCTGGTGGATCTCAACATTAATGGTAGATTTTAGATTTGGTCATTTTTGATATGGTTTGCATAATCAAAACCCATTGCTCAAATTTATTATCTCACATTTGGCAACCATAGTGAGAGTCCTCCTCTTGAGATGACATTTTCTACTTTGAGTATGTTTGCTTAAGGTTGTAGGTCATATTAGAAGAAGATAGGACTTTAAAATCTTTAAATTCTCACATCCAATTCAAAGTGCAGTATTGCAGTGTAAACTATGATTTTGTAGAGGCGATTTTGCATATATTAGCTACGGTTTTGCATATTGCCTAGACTTGACCACTAACCATTAGTTTTTCTTGGCGATTTATGATTTTTTATAAAATCACCTCTTGATAGAGGCATTTTTGACAATCAAATGTGCTTTATCAATTCTAGTTGTGTTTTTGATATAATACTATATAAAGGTCAAATACTAGCCATTTTATTTTCTTGTTGGTTTTTATACTCTCAACTAATCTTGTGGTGTTGCCGGGAATATAAACAAATTTTTATTTACCTTATAATAAATAAATTTTTTAATATCAAATAATTCTAATGTGTAAGCTTTCAACATATAAATATGTAGGAACGAGACAATGTATTGCCATATGTAGGACTATTCTGCCTACACTAAATTTATTACATGGTCTCAGCTAAATTAATGAATGTATGTTGTCAATGGAGATATGGGAATGAGTGGAGTCTAGCAGTTGTTTCCAACTAATACACATCTTGAAAATCAATGGAAAACATCATGAGATTGTAATAAGTAAGGAAATCAATGGAAAAAATCATGAGATTATAACAAATAAGGGTTACTTGTGCATTATGCATTGGTAGTCTTTTGATGAAAAATAAAACCATAGATGGGTTAATTAGTTAGGTGTTAATAAATAATAATGAGCCTTTTTCATTGATGGTGGCCATGGGGATGCATCATTAATGAATGTGGGACATGAAATGATAGGAAAGCAATAAATCATGTGAAAATTTTGTCCTTGTAGGTGAGATAAGACATTCTTGTGTTAAAATTTGGTAAATAATATCACAATAACTATAAATATTGATATATTATCTTGTAATTATCAATGTGGTCCCTTTCACCTTCACCTCTACCATCGCCAAGGGGATTATTTTTTTTTGTTTTAAAATTAAAAATTTTAAAGCCTAGTTGGTATATTTTATTTGTAGTTTTGAATAGAAATTATGAACTCTTTTATGTTACATTGGAATTTTTAATCTTAATTTTATATATAAACCAAATGTCCCTTCCCAATAGGTAATTATTAATATGTTTCAAAGTTTTGTAATATTTTTCCTATAAGGTATTGAATTTGAAAAGTAATATCATTATGATATTATAGATTTTAAGTCTATCTTGAAATTGACCATCACAGGGTCATTTATATATTAGTAATACAATTCATGAAATAGTAGACATGTTTTCTTCTTTCACTATCCTTTTATTTTTATGTGAAAGGCATTTATACTGACAAGATGAAACCAAAGATAAATATGTGGATCTTTGGTTGTCATTCTTGTTAGTGTTTGGCATCACACACTTCTGATATTAATATCAACATCACATGTCATATTAAAAATATTGCATGAAATATCTTGTTATCTGAATGTCAAATTTTAATTTAATTTATGAGTTAATAAGTTTATGATGGCATCATGGTGACAATTTGACAATAAACATAGGTTCGACCAATAATGAATAGGAGGAGAATGATGAACATGGCAAGTACATGATACACTATTGGATAGTCACCCAAGGTATTTCATGACTTATAAGTGAATTACGAAAATATTTTTCTAGAGAAAACTCAAGGAAGAGGTTCTCCCATACATTAGAAAGTGTATTACCTATCAATAGAACAAATTTGAACATGTATTTCTTGAAGGTTTGTTACAACACTTACTAATTCTAAATCAGAAATGGGAGATTAGTTTAATGGATTTCATCATTGGTATTCCAAAATTTAAGGGTAAGAGTTGTATTTATTTTTTAGTTTACATAGTTAATAAATATACACACTTCTTTTCTATTTCATTCAAGTTCAAGACACTAAAGGTGACTGATCTATTTTTTTAGAGAAGTGTTTATGTTTAATGGGTTGCTTAAAAATATAGTAAGTGATAGGGAGGATAAGTTACTTAACCTATTTTTTAGGAACTCTATCATTTGATAGGAAGTAATTGACTCCCAATACTAGTTACCACCCAAAATAAATGGATAAATTAAAATTGTGAATAAGTGGGTTGAGGGATATTTTAGAAACTATGTAATAGGATAACAAAATACTTGGACCAAACGAATTTATATGGTGAAGAATTTTACAACACCTCACATCAAATATCAATTGGTATGAATCTTTTTAAGGTTTTGTATGGTTATGATGTTCTTTATTTTATTGAATTGGTAATCAGAAATAGTAGAATGTTAGGGGAAAGAGATTTGGTCACACGAAATCAATAAATATTGAAGACACTTAATGAAAACCTCCAATGTGCATAAAGTTTATAAAAGTTATATATTGATCAATTTCATATTAAAATAAAATTTGAGGTTAGAGACATGATTTTACTAATGTCTTAACCTTGTAGACGGTCTTCTCTCAAGAAAAGTGGAGCTGAGAAGCTCAAGCCTCACTTTAATAACCCTTAGTGGTTTAAGTAGAGATTTGGAGAGGTTGTTTATAAGCTTAAGTTTCCTGAGCACAACATGATACATAATGTGTTTCATGTTTCTTGCCTCAAAATAGCACTGGGATACCATATCATCCATTCCATTGAGTTTACTCCTTTAGATTATGAAGGAAAATTGATCTTGGTTCTACAAGCCATCATAAATATCAGGGAGAAGAAACTAAGAAACACGAGAATAAAAAAATATTTGGTGTGGTGGAAAGATGATAACTATTTTAACAAATAATTTGGACCTTGTTTCTGCTTAGTGCGAGTGCACAAGTATTTTGTTAATTTTCAAAAAAACAAGTACATATGGGTGCCTTTACTCTGTTAACCCTTTTACATTGCATACATGGATTATATAGAGTTTTACCCATGACTGATAAAACAAACTAATCCTATAACCAACTATTTTTGGGAAAATAACTCGTAGAGTAGTTCTAATTAATTAATTGAAAAATATAAAACTACCTAAAAGTAAAAATAAGTAACTTTATTTTATGGGGATGTCTTTATTAAAAAGATCCATTCTCCATTAACAATAATTATTTATTAGTCTACCAAAAATATAACCTAATGTTAAGACTTTGGAACAAGTCTTAACAAACCCCCCTATGATCTAAAGTTAGTTCTTTAGACACATACCAAGCATTTTTATAAAATTTTCAAATTTGATTATGTCAAGGGGTTTTGTGAAGATATCAGTTGTCTCATTGATAGTTGAGCAATTTAGTGGATCAAGAGCTTTCTTTGCCACCAACATTCACAGATAATGGTATTTGACATCCATATGTTTTATTTTGGCATGAAATAAAGGATTATTGGACATCTTGATTGCACTTTGATTATCAATGTATAACTATGTAGGAGCAAACTGAGAAACCTAAAGATCTTCAAGAATTTGACGTAGGTAAACAATATCTCTGGAAGCATCCCATTCTGAAATATACTCTAATTTTACTGATGAATTTATCATTGTATCCTTCTTCTTACAACACCAAGTAATGGCAGTTGAACCCATATGCATAGTGTATCCTGTCATTGACACTCTATCATCTTCACATCTGCCAAAATCTACATCACAATATCGAACAAGTTTGAATTTCTTGTTGCGGTGGTATTCAAGGCCATATGTTTTCATTCCCTGAAGGTAACGAAGTACTCATTTTTCTGCATGCCAATGAATTTCTCTACGCTCATGCGTAAACCTAGATAAAATTCCAACTAAAAATGAAATTTCAGGCCTGGTAGTCATCAAGTATATCAAACCTCCCACCAATTGTCTATATGTGGTGCCACAAAAAAATGCACTCTTATCATCTTTAGAAATTTTCAAATTACTTTCTATGGGAGTGAGGGCAAGTTTACAATCACTCATGCCAAACCTATCTAATAACTTAGAAATATACTTAGTTTGTGAAATGAAAATACTATGCTCTTTTTTAGTTACCTCTATGCCTAAATAGTAGTGAAGAAGTCCAAGATCTGTCATCTCAAACCCATCTTTTAATTCCTTCTTCACATACTTGTTATGGTTTTCATCATTACCTGTGATAAACAAGTCATCGATATAGAGAACAAGTATCACCATTTTCTTACCCTGCACTTGAAAATAGAGAGTATCATTAGATTCACTATGATGAAAACCAATGGATTTCAAGTATGAATCCATTTTGTCATACCAAGCCCTGGGTGCCTATTTGAGCCCATACAATGCTTTTATCAATTTACACACTTTATGTTTGGCACCCACCTATTCAAAACCCTGAGGTTGTTTCATATATACTTCTTCCTATAAATCACCATTTAAAAAATCACTTTTAACATCTAATTGATGTACTTTCCAACCATTTTGTGCTGCTAAGACAATTACAATACAAATAGTGTGCCATTTGGTAGTTGGTGCAAATGTTTCCTCATAGTCAATACCTTCATGTTGCGCATATCCTTTTGAAACAAGTCTTGCTTTATATTTATCAATGGAGCCATCTGATTTATACTTAGTCCTATAAACCCATTTACATCTGATGGGTTTAACATGTGGAAGAGGATCAACTAAAACCCATGTATTATTGCTAAGTATGGAATCATACTCACATTTCATTGCCTATAGCCAAACATGTTCAGTAGATGCCTCCTAAAAAGTGGATGGCTCAGAGGAAGAAGTAGTAACAACCATAGCATAGTTTACCTATTTTTTAGAATTCGTGGGCCCTATTAAACCAACTTCATCTGCTTTCAAGTCAAAAAAAGTACTTTGAGCCCATTTTGGATACTTAGTCAAATTATTCAAATCAGGGACTCTAGAATTATCATTATGTGCATCATTTAAAGGGAGACTTAGAGAATTTTAAACAATTTCTAGGTCATCAACCTGTGAACTTGTAGATGAAGGAAAGGAAAGTGAAGGAATCTAAGTCTCATACCAAAAATTTTAAGAGTTATCCTCATTATTCAAACCCTTATCTCTTTTTTTATTTTTCCTCTCTAATATATCAAGTTGAGAATCAATCTCTGCAGTGTTCATAGTCCCAAACTCATCAAATATTACATCTTCACTCACTATGAATTTGCCTATATCCTGTGCAAGCAAAAAAAAACCCTTTTTATCTTTAGAATAACCAAGAAAGATGCATTTTTGACTTCGTGGTTTTATCTTAGTTCTATGTTTATTAGGAACCAAAGCAAAACAAAGACATCCAAACACTTTCAAGTATTTAACCTTTGGTTTAAACCCATACCATGCCTCATATGGAGTTTGTCCGAAAAGTGCAACTGTGGGGGACCTGTTTCTCAAATACACTGCAGTACTAATGGCTTCTGCCCAAAACTTATCATCAAGTTGTTTATAGTGCAACATGGCACGTGTTATGCCCTCTAAATTTTTATTCGTCCATTTAGATACTCTATTTTACTGTGGAGTAAGCATTGCTATATTGTCAATGAATACCATGTTCTCAACAATAATCTAAAAATTAATTTGAGGTATCTCACCTTCATTATCTGAATGAAGAGTAACCAAATGTGAACCTATTTCTTTTTTGACTAAGTGTAACCAATAAACAAACTTAGCAAAAACTTTAGATTTGTTTTTCATAAAAAATACCCAAGTCATCCGAGAAAAGTCATTAATAAATAAGACACAGTATCTACACGCATCAATGGATGACTTTTTCATGTCACATACATCACTATGAACTAACTGCAAACATCTGTTTCCTCTCGAGGATGACTATTTAGGAAAATTTTCCTGGTTTTGTTTGCCCAAAACACATGACTCAGAAAGAATACTATCTTTGCAAAAAGTGGGCAACCCACTCACCATACCATATCTCTGTAAATCCATTAAAGAGTGGATATTCAAATGTCCATAATGGAGATGCCATAACCACTGTGTAGACATAGTACTTGTACCTGTGTTAACAAGTTCCATAAGTTATATAGTGGGAGGAAGCACTTTACAATGCAATCTAACCAAGTTTCCATCTTCATACCCTGTATACATTGTTTTATAATCATCTTTCACTAAAATGATGTAAATGAGCCCATTTTAAATCACAATTTGATAACCTTTCTTTTGAATAGTTACCAAAAAAAGTAAGTGTTTCTTCAATGTGTGAACATACCAAACGTCTTCCAAGTATTTTATAGACCCATTAGGAAGAAGAATCTGAATAGATCCAAGTCCTAGTGGTGTATGCATAGACTTATCTACTAAGGCAACTAGAGAGAGAAAATTCCTTAAAATACCAAAATAAATCTCTCCTAAATGTCATGTGTTTGGTTTCTCTTGTGTCTAAAACCCATACATCTGTGAGCTCATCTCTAGCCTCATATTCAATGTAATCAATGTGCCCCAAAGTAGTGATTACAGATTCATGGGCAACATTATTGGACTCATCATAGTCATGATCAACATACTGAGCAGAGTTAGACTTAGTCATTTTTTGTGGCCTCTAAATTTTATCAAAATAAATCCTACATTATGAGGTAATGTGACCAAATTTTTCACATCTATAACACTAAATGTCTGATCTACCTCGACCTCTACCCTTGTATGAATTGTGACCACATCCTCGATCACTTATTTCATGTGATTGGTTAGATTTTTGGTTATTTGAATAACCCCTACCTCTATTTTGATATCTACCACCTCTATAACCTCGACCCCCTCTATAATTGTTTCCTCTATTGTTTTGATGCCCAAATGAAGATGAACTAGGCTTTGACTCTAAAACATGGGCTTCTTCAGTTTTCTTAGATTTATTGGGTAGAGAGAGGTCATGTTGGATGAGCAATTTAGCCAACTTATCTATGGTGATGTCCGTGATCTTGTCAGAGACATGCAACATTTCAATAAAATTCCTATAGGACTCAGGTAGTCCTTTCAAAGTAGTAGTGACTATGAGGTCATCATCTAGTTTTCCAAACCCAGCCTTAGTGTACTCAGTAGTGATATTTTTCAACTTAGACATATATTCTCCCATATCCCTATCTTCATCTAATGAAAAAATAAACAACTGCATATGAATATCTATCTTCTTATGCTTAGGTTTCTTATCATACAAATCTGACAATGTTTTCCATACAATGTAACTATGAGGAGAATTTTCAATATGAACATAAGTATCACTAGTACAAAAACATTTAATGAGAGCTAAGGCCTTAGAATCACACAAATTGAATACATCTAATTTAGCCTGTTCTATTGGTAACATGGGATTTTCATTCTTGACAATATCTCATAACTCATTAAAAACTAGTGAAGCCTCCATCAATCATTTCCAATCAGAATAATTAAAAATTGTTAATCTATTACCATTTGAAAGCAAATTTTGAATCTTCAGCATCTTGAAATAAAAGCAAGTGCAGTAGAGAAAAGTGTGACAAAATACAAAAGAGATGAAACAAATATCACACTACAATAAGTATGCACTTCACAACTTTCAAGGCATACAAAAAGAATATTTAAAAGGAAATATTCCTTAAAAAATGGTATATTTTATAAAAATTTCTTTGAAAAAGAAGGGATTTGAACCCTTGACCTCCTCCTTGTAAGCTTCTTTACAAAATAAGCTTAACCATTTGCTCTAAGAGCATTTTTAGAATATAACACTCAAAAAATTGTACTTATGCTGGATTTTGTCTATGAGGGAAAATAATTTTTTTTTACATGTATGTAAATAAATCCAAACATTTTCCCTTTTTAATCTTCTCTTCCAAGCTTTCTCACGTGGGACCCATCCAATGCAATTTTTTTGATATCAAACTTTAGAAACATAAACATGATTTTTTTTATTTTACTGATTTTAAACCTACGCCATGTTTGCCTGGGATGCCATGGTTGCTCTTGGAAATGTTTACTGCACCTTCTCTCACTCCTAGAGGCTATAAAAATCTGTACAGGCAGTGTAAAATGGATTTTGGCTGAGGTTTAGCAAATTTTTAAGGTATTTATTGCTGGAAATGGATTCAAATTGCACCCAGGGCGTTGGAAGGCTATACCATAGGCCGTACAAATTTTTTTTGGATTAAAAAATAGGGGTTTTAACCAGTTTAATAGGTGTTTATGGATGCAAAAGGGATAAGAATGAATTGAAGCAATGATGGCAGCCATGGATGAAAAATACTGAGTTTTTTTACAATGTAAATAGGCCATACAAGTTCAGTTTTGCAAAAAAATAATGAATTTTATAACTTTAATATGCTAAAAAAATCACTTTTAATGCCAAATGTAAAATAAAAAATAAAAAATTGGGGGTTTGAACACAATAAAATGAAGTATGAATGGCCAAAATGACCAGATGGTGGTATATGGGAAATACACATGTTTAAATGTAAAAAATAATTGAAAAATTAAAATAATTTAATAATTTTTTAAAATTTTGACACTATATTTAAACCAATACAATATTTTCATTATATGGCATACCTTATTTGATGCCATTTGATTTCACGTGAATTCAAATTTTCACCTTACCTTCCTTTCAAATTCACCAATGCTCCTAAAATTCACCATGCTAGACAAAACCATGCTCTGACTGATAACTCCTTTAACAAATAATTTAAACCTTGTCCCCACTTAGTGCGAGTGCACAAGTATTATATTAATTTTTCAAAAAACAAGTACATAATGGTGCCTTTAATCTGTTAATCTTTTTACATTGCATACATGGATTATATAGAGTTTTACCCATGACCGGTAAAACCAACTAATCCTATAACTAACTATTTATGGGGAAACAACCCACAAGGTAGTTCTAATTAATTAAATCAAAAATATAAAACTACCTAAAACTAAAACTAAGTAACTTTATTTTATGGGGGTGTCTTTATTAAAAAGATGCATGCCCCATTAACAATAATTATTTATTAGTCTACCAAAAATCTAACCTAATGTTAAGACTTTGGAACAAGTCCTAACAAAGGACCTACTCACACAAAATGATACATAGGAGGGTACATAGATTTTTGAGCATCCTAATCTATAATTTCTTGAGGGAAAACAATTTTGGGAAGGGTGGAATACAATGTCCCCTTTCAATAATTAAACTAATTAGAAGACCTATTTCCTATTCCTTATTTCTTGTGGGATAAGGGATTAAGTAGGGAAATAATTTAATAATATTTTTAAGTCATCCTAAATTTACTTTATTTTATAACATGAAAAAAAGACTCTTATGTATTATTATTATTTTTTAATAATTCTGAGGTTTTAATAAGGCCGCCAATCGCAAAGATTTTTTTACATTCGCAAATATTTTTTTACATAGAACTGCCCACATATATATACCTAAATACATCATAACCATCAAAAGGCCATCAACAACCAACCAAACAAAAGACCCCAGAGGATTAAGGAATACGTGAAACCATATCCAACAAATAATAAACCAAAATAAGACCAAATAAAGGACCAAACTAGCTTGACCAGAAAAAAAAACACAAACCATCCTTAGAGGTTGACACCAACTTGAAACTCATCATCCTGGTCATCTAAGAAAATCAGCTCACTGCCTCTGTAAACATTCTCCTCCATCTCACTCATGACTTCATATTTTATTTGCTTTTTTGGACATTTACCTTGTAAAATAGATGTTAAAGAGGTGTTGGAAACAACAGGAGTGTCCAACTTTATTTTTACGATCATAGATTTGTTAAACCAGTGAGGCACTGCAATCTGACCTTTGGAAACCTATTCACTGCATCAACTTGAGTCTTTTCATGGTGGATTGCTTTAAATAGGGATGTATATCAAATTGAGCTCTGTAACTAAGCCATGGGAGGCATAAAAATAAACTTCCCTTTTATGGGGTCTTGTGAACTTACCTTTATCCTCAAATCTTCCACAAAACCTAAGAGAACCATAAACTAGGTTTTCAACACTCTAAAACCCACCATAGAAACAAGTCTGAGTCCATCAAAATCTAAAAATAATATATTAGGAAGAGGAGATAAATTTATATCACAATTTTCTTTACTAACCCTACATGGAGCTCTGACCACACATAGAAAGAGACCACCCACGCCACCACCTCTGAGTTAGAGATCAAAAAAATCAATTTTGATGCAAATATCATAGTAATCTATGATTTAACCCTATAATGTGTTCATTACAACAAAATATCCTGCCCAAGAACACCCGTGATAGCTCCAAAGACATATTCTATCAACACCCATAATATATGCTTTAGACATGCTCTCGAGATTAAACTGTCGAAAGCCATCTCGCATGCCTAGATGCCACCATAAATGTATGGTGTATTCAAGGAAATTTTAGTGATTTTTTCCATATAAATATTTAAGAACACCAACAACCATTGGAACCAAGAAAAGGCAAGGCAATGGAAAAACATTCTCATCTAAGTTTCTAAAATGAGGCAAGAGAGCCAAGAAATCATTATGCACGAGGGAAGTCTCAAGAATCCCTCATGCCACATATTACCTCCATCCCTTCTAAAAAAATTACCACTATGTCATAAATACAATTTATTCCCAAATAATCAAACAATTATGAAGGGGATTTGGCAGGGAATGATGAGATTATGACAAAGAAAAAGCTAGGAAATAGACTCTACCAAATGACAACTCTGCTAAAATAATCACCCTTTAAACATAATATATTTAATTTGAAATTGATTTTTAACAAAACCAATATAAAAGGTAATACTAGAGATAAAAATTCAACCCAATTTAATTAGGGAAAGGGATGGGAAATCATCCCATGATTACTACACATTATCAACCTTGCAGGGTTCTACTTGGTCAACTCCATAATTCGATAGAAAATCAGCTGCCATGTTTTCTTCCTGGAAGTAATGGTTAAAATATACATAAGAGAAAAAATCCAATTTCATTTATTTCTTTATTAAGTGTATCCCATCATAATACAAACAATCGATTTAAAAAAGATAGCAATTTCTGTCAGTTTAATAAGGGACCACTAGTCTTGCAGCATTCTCATTATTATAGTACATCACAATAATTGAGGTAAATTGAGGGAGTACTAGTGTTGCAGAATTCTCATTATTATAATACGTTGCAATAGTCTCTCTCTATCAGTTAATAAATGTGGGAAATAGAGGTAAATTGAGGGACCACCAGTCTTGCAGCATTCTCATATTTTAACCAAAATCAAAGTCATTTGGTTTTAGCTTAATTTTGTCACTCTTTATATATGGCGAGTCTAAGGTGGTCCATTATGATGTAAGAAAGGGGGAAATGAATGAAATTGGAAAGTTCATATTACATCCATATTTGTTTTGTGATGTTTTGGTGAGAGATATTCCATATTTTTATGATAGTTTTTGTTATTTCATAATTGCATCTTGAAAAGTTAGAGGAAGAGGTCCCATACTTTAAAAACCGTAATTTTTAGGTAATATGGCATTTACATAACATTCCCTCACAACATTATTTATAAAATGTAGGTGTTTATAATCTACTCATTAACATTTTGTAAACATCTCTTAAGACTTCTCTTTAAAATTTTACATATAATATAGAAAAAAATATGTAGAGATGTTATTTTTCTTTTTTATGGGTATTAAATTTGGGTGAAATATGCACATGGGGTCTCTTTTCCGCACCCCCTCTGCTCCCTCTTATGTAGGTGTTTAGTGATCTTCTCATTAGAGTTTGTCAATAATTCTTAAGACTTGTCTTCAAAATTACACTTAAGATCTATAACAAAATATATAGAGATTTTTTCTTCATTTTTTAGTATTAAATTTAGGGAAAATATATACACAAGGTAATTAAAAATTGTCAATTCCTCACCAAAGAAACTGATTTAATATTTTGGTGGTTGTTTACATTTATAATAAAATTTATCTGTGTATTAGGAAACCACTCTTATTTATAGTGTGTAAGAATAAATAGCCAAAATTATTGTCTCTAATGACTATAGATCATAAGAAGAAACTGAACTTAAATTTTATAATATGATTCTTAATAATGGATATTAATATTATTGTCATTGCACTTATGATATTCAAAATTTAATTTATTTTAAACATTTTCAGTAATACTTTGTATACCAAATAGGGACAATAAAATATTATTTTTTTCCTTAAGTTTTTTTTGGCACTTTGATTGAAAGTTTAATTTATTGATTATCTTCTAATAATGATAGATCTATAATTAAAGCAATCACATTAAGAAATATTTGTAGATTTAATCTAAGAAACTTCCATATGAAGCTCTTATATTCTTGATCCAAAACTTGAAAGCTTTTGCTGAAAGATAATTTAGAAATAAGAACAAAACAATTCAAATAATGCTATCTCTGAAAAGAGATGTTTTATTTATCAAAATTGCAGACCCAAACATATGCTTATCTCTGAGAAGAGATGTCTGATTTCCATTTTTGGTTACATATTCATTTATGCATGTTTTGAAGGTGTGGGGAGGATGTGGAAGGTCACCAACCTCGAGGGAGATGAATTGGTTCGACTTCCATGATTTACAATAATACAAAATTCAAGGAATTACTATTTCTAGAAACTTACTATTGTTAGACTGCACTACTAAAATTGAAATTTAGGACACTTCCACTGGGTTTTATGGGGTCAAACTTCATTGAGAAAATCTCCATGCCATATCATGATGTTCCCCTCATTATTAGCTTTCCAAGGGTTCAAACGGTCAGTCAATTGGAGCTACAATGCAAAAGTTATGGCTCCCAGAAGTTTTGCCATCAATTGGGGTAGACCCATCACCCGAATTGTCATCTAAATTATTGTCTGGATCAATTCTAATATTACTTGACACTATTTTAAGGTTAAAAGTGTGCAAAAATTACAAATAAAATTCAAAGGAAAAATGTGATTCACCAAAATAGTTTGATATAAGGGAAGATAGAAAAATAAAATATTTATTCATTGATTTTTGTATATATCTAAATTTGCTCACTTCATTTATTGTCATTAATATCATTATTAAATGGCATTAATTTTATATAGCCCACCTAATCTCAGTTTTCTCTTAATTTTGTGACATTATCAGCATTTCTAGGCATTTTATGTTATCCCCTTCTTCATTATTCATCCACTAACCTTATTCCTAGCCCACAAATTAATTAATTCATCTAATCCCCTATTATCCACTAACTGATCCCATTTATCAATTATATTAAAATTTGACATTATAATCCCACCTACCCTAGTCTATTCCTTGTCTCTCCTACATCCCTAGTCCTTAATCACATATCTAATCACCCATATTAATAATTTACTAGTCTTGCTTATCCCCTAATAGATTCCAAAATTTTCTAATTTTCTAATTCTCTCTATCTTAGCCCTGCCTCTCTACAATCCTCTAATTGTAGAGGCTTCTAAAGAATTTTTAATTCTTTTTTAGTCCTCCCTCCATTGCCTATTTAAACAACTCCAGTCTTCTATTGAGACTAACTATGAATCCATAAAACCTCCATGTCAATATAATCTATGAATCCATGTAATATATACCTCTTGATCAGGCCAACATCATGCTAAAATTCTGAGTCTACTTATAAGCAAATCCGTAATCCATAATCATTTAGTCTTTTTATTATTTGAATCTTAATTTAGAACATTTAGCTTTAGTGTAGAATGTTGTTTTATATGTTTATTTTATAGTATTTTGATCTAATGGTTCTTAATTTTAATGGTAGACTGTAGATTTAATTATTTTTTATATAGTTTGCATTATCAAAACCTATTGTTCAAATTTATCATCTCACATTTGGCAATCACAGTGGGAGCCCGCTTCTTGAGCTGATAGTTTATATTTTTATTATGTTTTCTTAAGGTTGTAGGTCAGATTAGAATTAGATTAGTCTTCAAAATCTTCAAATTCTCACATCACAGTCGAAGTGTTATATTACACTGATAACTATGATTTTGCATATATTTGCTGTTGTTTTTCTATCCACCTAGACTTTACTACTAACAATTAGATTTTATTGGTAATTTTATGACCTTTTATAAATCACCTCTCGACATAGGCAATTTTGACAATCAACTGTGGTTTTGCATGTCATGTTGCATTTTTGACATAATATTGTATAGAGGGCAAATACTAGCCATTTTGCCTTTTTGTTGGTTTTTTTACTCTCAACTAACATTTTGGTGTTGCAGGGAATATAAAAAAAGTTTTAGTTTCCCTATAATAACTAAAAAAAGGAATATCAAAAAATTCTAATGTTTAAACTTTCAACATATAAATATGTAGGAACGAAACAATGCACTGACATATGTAGGATCATTCTACATACACTAAATAATTGGAGATGGACATGAGAGCCTCTATAGTGTAATCACTTATCCACTTCAAGCATTAGTACATGATTCTTCAATCTTGTGTGATCTTTGTCATAGAAGATTGGCTCACCTACACTTTCGGGCTCTACCTATCATGGAGAAGATGGTCACGGGTCTTCCAAAATTCAACTAGGAGCATGAAGGTACCTACAAAGGTTATGCCATGGGTAAGAATACTAAAATACCTTTTTATAGAAGAGAAATTAGATCTAAATGTATTCTAGATCTCATTCATTTTGATTTATGTGGTCCAATATCTATTGCTTCTTTGAGTGGTTTCTTGTATTACATTATTTTTATTGATGACCACTCTAGAAAGACTTGGATTTATTTCTTGAAATCTAAAGAATCTAAAGAAGTACTTGAGAGGTTCAAAGAGTTTAAAGCTTAGGTACAGAACTTATATGGGAAGAGGATCAAATTTCTGAGATCTGAAAATGGAGGGGAGTACACCTTTGATGGATTCTATAACTTTTGATTTAAAGCAGGGATTAAGAGGGAGTTATGTGTTCCTTACAACCCTCAATAGAATGGTGTTGCAAAAAGGAAGAATAGATCTATTGTAGAAGCCACCAAAGCTATAATTCATGACCAAGATCTACAAACCTTCTTTTGGGCTGAAACATCTAAGATAGTTGTTTATGTTCAGAATAGAAGCCCTCACCGCATTTTAGAGAACATGACTCTCGAAGAAGCTTTCATATGGGTGAAGCTAGAAGTAAGTAAATTGAGGATCTTTGGTTGTCTAGTGTATTTTCACATACCAAAAGATAAAAGGACTAAGTTGATTCCTTCTGGAAAGAAGGGAATATTTTTAGGCTATAGTGAAACTTCAAAAGCCTATAGAATTTACATTTCAGGTCAAAAGTTGATTGAGATCAGTATGGATGTTACATTTGAAGAGGATGTTGCATTCAAAATATCTAAGAGAATTCATATGGAGATAGATAATGAAGACCAATAGTCTCCTCAGGATATGGAAGTTGACCATACTCCTGAGATTCAGAGGGAGGTTTTTGATTCAAAAGAAGATGATGTTCTAGTTAAGCCTTTGGAACCAATTGATGGACCAAGTGACATTGTTATAGTAAGAAAAATGCCTTGTTGGACTCAAGAAAACATGCAAGAGGTAGGAAAATATATATCTCCCCGAAGATCTCTTAGAGAACATAAGAGACCTCGTAAGTTCTCAGATTATGTGTTATTAATGAGACAAATTATTAAGTCTGAGGCTTTTAGTGTTGAGGAAGCTACTGGTCAGCAAGTATGGAGAGATGTTATGGCTGAAGAGTATCAATCCATCCTCAAGAATGATGTTTGGGATATCGTACCTAGACTTGAATGAAAATCTATTGTTTCTTCTAAGTGGATCTTCAAGATCAAGCATGTAGCTAATGGAAGCATTGAGAAGTACAAGGCTAGGTTTGTGGCTAGAGGATTCTCTCAAAAAGAGGGAGTAGATTATGAGGAAACCTTTGCTCCAGTTACTCATTATACATCCGTCAGAACCATCATTTCTATTGGAACATTTAAAGGATGGAAATTACACCAAATGGATGTGAAGACAACATTTCTAAATGGTGTAATCGAGGAAGAGGTATATATTGAGCAACCTAATGGTTTTGAGGTTCATGAGAAGGAGTCTCATGTTTGCAAGCTGAAGAAGGCTTTGTACAGCCTTAAGTAGGCTCCTCTGCTTGGTATAAAAGAATTGATCGATACTTGATGAGATTGGATTTCTCCAAGAATGATGCTGATTCAAACCTATACTTCAAGGTAATTGATGGTGAAGCATTAATCTTGGTTCTCTATGTTGATGATATTCTTATTACCAGAGAAGATCACCTCATTTTCAAATGTAAGAAGGAGTTAGCTTCAGAATTTGAAATAAAGGATCTCGATCTCTTACATTACTTCCTTGGTTTAGAAGTATGGCAAAAACTAGATAAGATCATTCTAAGTCAAGGGAAGTATTATATTGACATATTGAAGAGATTTGGTATGATGAATTTCAAACCAATATCTACACAAATGGAGTCAAATTTGTTGAAGTTAAAAGAGGCTAAAACTAGTTCAGATTTGGTGGATCCTAGCATGTACAGACAAATGATTGGTTCATTGATGTATCTAGTTAATACTAGACTAGATATTTGCTATGTAGTGAGTGCACTTAGTTAGTTCATGTGTGAACCAAGGCAAATACATCTAGTTACAGTGAAGCATATCCTAAGATACTTGTGTGGCATAGTTGGATATGGCTTGAGATATTATTCTAGTGTAGACTTGAAACTACATGGATATACTGATTCTGATTGGGCAGGGTGTGTCTTTGATCAGAAGAGTGCCTTCTTGATGTTGATTTCATTTGGGATCTACTATGATTTCCTGGTGTAGTAGGAAATAATCATCTATAGCATTGAGTACAGCAGAGGCAGAGTATATTGTAACTTGTATGGCAGCTCAGGAAGTAGTATGTCTTCGTAAGCTCCTTGTAGGATTGTTTGAACAATCAATGGAGCCTACCATCATTCATTGTGATAACCAAAGCTATGTGAATATTTCTATCAATCTAGTGTTTCATGATAAAACCAAGCATGTTGAGATCAAATACCATTATATTAGAGATATGGTATTGAGAAAAGCTATTGAGTTGAGGTATATCAACATTGATGAGCAGATGACAGACATTCTCACCAAGCCTCTTTCCAAGTTAAAGTTTGTGTACTTTTGAGATAAGCTTGGTATAGTGGAGAATATAGCCTTAATTGAGAAAGAGTCTCAGTATCAATAATACCTTGATAACGAGTTCTTCTTTGTGAGAGAAGTTTGAGGTGAAATCCTTTGATAATGAGTTCTTCTCTATGATAAAAGTTTGAGGTGAAATCCCTTGATAATGAGTTATTCTTTGTGAGAGAAGTTTGAAGTGAAATCCCTTGATAATGAGTTCTTCTCTGTGAGAGAATTTTGAGGTGAAATCCCTTAATAATGAGTTCTTCTCTGTGAGAGAAGTTTGAGGTGAAATCCCTTGATTCCACACTCTAGGAGAGCCATGATGGATGTCATCCATTGTGGTTGACATCATGATGAGGTAATATGTCTTATGTAGCTGGAAGTATCCTCCCTAGCTGAGAGGGAGTGTTGATGTTGGAGGAATCAGCGTTAGGCTCCCACTTCTAGCCCAACATCTTGCACTTTTGGTGGAGGCCGATAGGGAGATTGAAGAGATGTGTCTCTTTCCTCTCACTTGTATATATAATGATTCCTCATTGTTCAAGAAAAACATATATTCAATCATAAGTATAATTTATAAGACAGAACAAACTTCTAAAGAGTAAATCAGATTTATCTTGTTGTGTTCATTATTCATTGTGTTGCAATTTCTGATTGTTTCAATTATGATCATAAAACTAACAATTTTTGTGTATTCTTTTATGATATATCATTACTCTCCCTTTGTTTATTTATAGAGCATATTTTGTAGATTTATGGGCCGATAATGAATTTTGGCAAACATTAATATATCATAAAATATATATTACAAAAAATAATCAAGTTAATTGGTTATTTTTAATCTAAATTGCATTTTGTAAACTCTATTTTTTTTTTTGGATTTTGATTGTATTTCTAAAGTCATTTTTATGTCATTTGTGTTAATGAAATGGCAATTCAAATGTTTTTTTGAGATTAGTATTTTTAAACACACTATCGATTGAATTTAAATTATTTGTAGTTTAGAAGAATAAATACATCTTCATTTGAGTATAAAATATTGCAGGTCTTAGTAAAAGAGGTAATATAATGTGTCCCAAAGTAGATTTTTCCTTAACATTGAAATATCTAACACCCTTGGTACTATCTTGAATATCACTTTGTCTATAGCCTAATGAAGTAAGCAATGTAATTGTAAATTATTATCACTTGATCCATTATCAATTAATACACTATAAATAAATTATTGATCAATGTAAGGGTAAATGCACAAAGTTGGGGAATAAAAAATGGCCTACATATGGACATGATTTTTTTGAAATTTCAGCAATCTATACTTTTGTAGATTATTTGAGATATCTAAACTCCAAATTTGAAGATGGTGTAAGAACATGAAATGTATAATTTCAAATATAGTTTCCAAAACACTAAATGTTTTAAAAATGGATGTAAGAACATGAAATGTATAATTTCAAATATAGTTTCCAAAACACTAAATGTTTTAAAAAATGGTTAAGTATAACTAGGCTAAACATCTAAAAATTTAAGAGGAACTCCTATTTTTTTAGAAAACATAATAGATAGATGATCATGATGCTAACCAGTTTTTGAGTAGCGTTTAATATTCATTGAAACCCTTTGAGTAAAGTTTAGATAATATCTTCTATTATGTCACTTATATTTTTTTAAATAATATTTTTTTATGAATTTTATAAGTAAATAGATCCTAAAAACTCACAAAGAGATGGATACCCCTCCGTGCGACATGCCTAACTACCTTAAAAAAAATGAAAATCATTTTTTTTGAATGTGTGTAGAATTAGGCCTGCTTGGTCACCATATAATTTTTTTTCACTTGGATCAATGAAATAAAAATTACATGAACATGTATAGGAATGCATTTTTGCAACATGTAGGGGCCTAAAAAGGCATAAATAGAAATCAACATAGTTTGAAACCTTGAATTAGTTGAAAAATTATAAAAATCATATTTTTGGAAAGAGAAGAGCATGCTCATCATAATGGTATCAAGTTTTTGAATTTTGATGTTCAAATTCTTAATGTATTTGGAAATTAAAGTTAAAATTTGTTGTTTATTTTCATACCTTTCAAAATTTGACTGTACATTGATAGTCTAAGGCTTTGGATTAGGAATCCAAGCCATTCTTAATCCAAAAGGCATATCATCCATAAGAATGTTAGATAAATGGAGTGTATGTTGGTTAACAGGTAACACGATTGCATTGTTGATAACGTGATCACATTCCCATTATTTTGCACATAAAAGCATGTCAAAGTTACACATGAAGGCAAATTTAGCTAGAAGCTTATATTTATTTTTTTATACTTTAAATTTATTTTAGTAACTACAATAAATTAGGCTCACTCAGCATCTGATAGAGTTGGTCTCATAGTTGCATGCCTTATGATGTGGAAAATAGTTGTTCAAAATCCAATCAGGTTAGTACTTAAGCATTTTCAAGGTCTAAGTATTTAAATTAAGGATTTTAAGACATTATTTTTGCAATTGATGTCCATTTTAGGTAAACATATAGTCATTTTAAAGGTTTTTATGCCTTCCAACTTGATTCCTAGTATTTCTAGGAGTATTAGGTTTGTCAAAATTGAAGTTTGGAAACCACTCACTTTGAAATTGATGTAAAGTGGTGTGATTGGGGTAGCATAGGTCACATTTATGACTTTCACACATCAAATTACTAATTTTTTCAATTTCATAGTACATCATCCCTTCCTCATTCCTAATCACTTCTTACTCATGCCTCATCACCCCTAATCACTCTGTCACCATTATTCATTATCCTTAATCACTTTCTCATTGAACCTCAATATCCCTAGTCATCTCTAATCACTCCATCATCCATAATTAGTCCTTCATTGACCCTCATTATACCTCATCATTCCTAATCACCCCCTCCTCATTGCTCATAATAAAATTATGTTACTTAACATCTAATAGTGTTGCTCTCATCGTCGTATACTTTATGAAATGGAAAATAGTTTTTCAAAATCTAATCCGGTTAGTAATTAGACATTTTTAAGGTTTATATATTAAACCTAGGGATTTTAGTACATAATTTTTTTAATTGATGTCTATTTTTGGTAAACATATAGTCAGTTTTAGGTTTTGTGCCTATTAAGTTGATTCTTGATATTTATAAGAGTCCTAGGTTTTTCAAAATTGATGTTTGAAAACTACTCATTTTTAACTTGATCCAAAGTGGTGTGATTGGGGTAGTGTAGGTCATATTGATGACATGCACACATAAAAAAACCACTTTATGTTAATTTCAATTATTCATCATCCTTCCTCATCCTTGATCACTTCCTACTCATCCCTCATTACCCCTAATCATTCTCTCATCACTCCTCATTCTCCCTAATCACTCCCTCATTGACCCTCACTATCCCTAGTCATCTATAATCACTCCCTTATAATCTATAATCACTCTTCCATTGACCCTAAGTATCCCTCATCATCCCTAATGGCTCCCTCACTATCCTTCATCATCCCTAATTACTTTTTCACCATCACTCATTATCCCTAATCTCTTCCTCATCCTTATTCACTCCCTCCTCATCCCTAATCACTTGCTCATTGATGCTCATTATCTCTCATCATCTATAATCACTTAAGCTTATTATTCATAATCACTCCTTTATTGATTATCACCATCCCTCACCATCCCTAATCACTACCTCTTGATCCTCATAATCCCTAATTAATATTTTTTCATCTATTATCATCACTAATCACTCCCTCATTGACCCTCACCATCCCTTATCACTCCATTATTGATCCTCACCATCCCTCACCATCCCTCATCAATCTATCATGGATCCTCACCATCCCTAATTTCTCCCTCATCATTTGATTTAATTATATACTCTAAAGATACCTTTTATTCCAATCATATATTTTTTAACCCATTATAATAGAAATTAACTTTATGTTGTTAAGACCCATTTGTGATAGTCAATTTTATTATTGAATGAATTAGATGATATTCCAAATTTATAGTCAATTAAAATAAGTACTAACATAAAATAGAGTCTGAATTTTAGTTCATCAAATTATCTTTTTTTGATTTTGACTAGATGAAACTTTATTCGGTTTTACCTTTGTTAGTTTGGTTCAAAAGATAAAAATTAAACACAAATATCTTGTATAATTTTCTAGTTTTGAGAAGATTTGAATCAGATACAAAGTTATTTAGTGTTTACCATTCATATATGAATTGAATCTTGGTCAGTTTCACACATGCACTCCTTGTGTGTGTGTACTATGTCTCAAATATTTTATCTTCTATGAAAAATGAGCATTAATTCATGTTATCATAAAAATATGTTTCTAAAAAATGTGAAACACTATTTTAGCATAGTGTAGATGTTCATTCCATGTTTTATAAATATTAATATGCCATCAAGGTAGATTAAAAAAATGATATAGTTAAAGGGCCTGAGTACGTCGTTCAACATATTAAAATGAATGAATTCACTACACGAGTTAAAATAAAAGGCATGTTGGTATATATATGGTTAACCAATTATAAAATATCACACACCTCTAATGGTGAGATGTCATAAAAGATTTCATCTTTAAAAAGTTTGATTTTGTAGACCAACTCTACTAGGTGATCCATTTCTCAAGGCCTATACTAGACCATACACTAGCGTATGGTTATGTATGATGTATAAATTAAAAGTTATATTTTTGAAAATATGGTTTAGGAGAAATTAAATTCTTCTAATTTCCATTGGAAATGATTAAGAGTATTGGCTCACCATTGATCTACATTTATTAATGAAACAAATATTTTAATTCATATGATTTCTTGTTGGGGAAGTAGAGATATTTTTAGTATCAAACATATCATTAGGTTCATAATATATTATCTACTTATCTTTTAATAAAGATAGATAAATTATACCCACTTCTCAAGATGTGCAAGTATAGAGCTCATAGTGTGACACTCTTCATTGGATTTAATATTAAAGTTATGAATTACGCACCGCTTTCTAATCTTGGACTACTTGTTCTAATCATTTGAAAATTATTTTACACTCTATGGTATGATGACTCAATCAATAGACATAAAAATATAAGGCTTTCAATGTAATTATTCAGATCATAAAATGTTTTCATATGGAAAGCAATTGATTAGTTTCAGCAAATCACATATATTGCTGATCCTCATGTATTTACTACACATTTTTGGTGCTATGGTGGTATTAATTGCTTCTTTTTATTTGGTAGATTATCAATTTTAAAAACTTACATCATTTATAATGGGCCAATATTTTATCATAAATGTTAAATGTCTCTATTTCAAATTTGCCACCACATAATTTTGATCATTATGTCTTATATTTTATGCTAACACTCAAATCTCCACTTGTAACTCCTAGAATTGTTAAACCCCAACAAAATACCACCATTAGGGTATTATATGGAGTCCTTAAGGATGAGGAGGGATGGGGAGGAATTGAGTAAAGGTGATGAGAGAGTCAATGCAGGTGATAAGGGATGGTGAGGGTCCATGAGGGAGTGATTAGGGATGATGACGAAGTGATTAGGAATGATGAGGGATGGTGAGGATTAATGAGGGAGTGATTAGTGGTGATGAGTGATGAGGAATGAATGACTAGAGATGATTAGGTATGATGAAGCAGTGATTAGGGATGATGAAGGATGGTGAGGATCAATTAGGGAGTGATTTAAGATGATGAGGGAATGATTATAAATGATGAAGAATGGTAAGGGTCAATAATGGAGTGATTATGGATGATGAGGGATGAGGAGGGAATGATTAGGGATGGTGAGAGATATTGAAGGAGTGATTAAAGATGATGAGGGATGGTGAAAGCTAATGAGGGAGTGATTAGGGATGATGAGGGAGTGATTAAAGATGATTAGGGATGGTGAAGGTCAATGAGGGAGTGATGAGGAATGAGTAGTGATCTAGGAGGATCTATATTTTTCTCAAAAAAATAAGT
Organism: Torreya grandis; assembly: GCA_037957365.1. NCBI lineage: Eukaryota > Viridiplantae > Streptophyta > Pinopsida > Cupressales > Taxaceae > Torreya > Torreya grandis. Next base: position 300,705 of record JARHVA010004607.1, read on the forward strand.
ATTAAAATCATAGGTTGATCATTGTCATGGCGAAAGGATCATCGAGAGCTTTTTGATGGATTTCATGGTTCATAAAATGGAGCCCGTATGCACAAATTATAATATGTCGAAGATTGAACCAAGAATGTAAAAAAAATAAGGGTTTATATGTTGACAAGTAGTGAGTGCTCACTAATCAATGATTTATTGACAAGTGGTGAGAGGAGATTAGACCACATGGTGGGTCTTCAAGCCACCACGTGGCTTTCTACCATTCACTATGGTCCAATTTTATATATTATGTAATTAATTAAATTTCATTCCAAATCCCCTCAAAATTCTAAGACCCTCTTTCCACGTCACACCTCATACTTTCTAAGACTCTATGTTCCATGCCATGTTTCATTCCCCAACATCCATGTTCTAACCACCTAAAATCCCATATACTTCCATAAAATTTCCACATACCACCACCATTCCCATGAAATACATGGTAATGACAATCACTTGTCAATGTTTACCACAAATTTCATGGCATTTAAATACTTTAAAAAACACCCACATCCCAAATGTGGGATAAAATGATATGCCTCAAGCCCAAAACCATTGGAGTGGGAATCGAACCCTACACACATGGATAAAAGGATAAGGGCCTAACCATTATACCACAAAGCTCAAACATTATATAAAAGGGATGAGTTTATATTTAAAGCATGATTTTATAGTATTATTCCATAGAATAATAGGCATGTAAAGGAATTTTAGAGACTTTTGGAGTATTTTAATTTGTCTCAGACTTTGTAAATTATTTGAGAGTAATACTCTTGTAAATGATGATTTTGAAATAGATGATTTTGAAGACTTATGAATATTGTAAAGCTATTTTTTATAAAACTAATTAGGAGTGATCCACCATTGGATTAGATCCATAGATGTAGGCCATTGTGCCAAACTCCGTTATCAAATCACATTTACTATTTTTTGTCGATTTCTATCTCTTTTATTGATGCACTCTTAATTTTTTTCTATTTTGTATAATTAAAATTTGATTTTAATTTCATAATCATTTTAACAATTTGATTTTATTAAATCATTAAAATAAGGTTTCAATCCTTTACAAGTGTGTTTTACACTGCTACGACACTTGTTTGATTATGATTCTGGATCAAATTTTTGGTATTAGAGCAGAATTTGAATTTAACCTTGTGGATTAGTAGTGTACGTTGACAAGGTTAAGATCTAGGTGGGGTGAAGGAGAATTAATAGAATATGATCTAGAGATTGGATCAAGATGTACTGCAAAAATGGGAGATAACTTTGAGTATAAAGGATCTTTCTGATAATCCTTCTTGGAAATGAAGGACATGGTCAAGGAACTTTACCATGAATTATGAATTAAGATGGAGCATGATGGAGGTGGTAAAGTTTTGAGAAACCTTCCTCTTCTTCAGGTGATGGTAATGACAAAAAATTTGTTGAATCTCTTCCTTCACTAAAGCTAGATATTAAGTTTGAATTTTTGATGTTTAATGGTGAGATTAATGCAAAAAAGCTAGATAACTAGATAAAGCATATTGAAGTATATTGCAGGGTCCAGAAGATTTTAGATGATGAGGCTAAAATTCACTTGGCTACTCTTCAAATGGGAGGCATAACTCTTATTTGGTGGGAGAGTAAGTTGAAGGAAAGTGAGATTAATATAAGTAACTCAATTTCCACTTGGAGTGAATTTGCTGATACATTCTGAAAGCAATTTTATCCTTTAGGCTATATTTAACAAGCCATGATGGATTGGTAATATTTCAGACAAACTAAAGGCCAAAGTGTTCAAGAATATACACAAGAATTTAGGAAAAAGGCTTTACTTTTGAATATTCCTCTTTATGCACAGGAAACACTGCTTAGGTATATAGGTGGGTTGCATAATTACTTGAAACACATGATTCTAGTTCTTAGTCCCACTAGTTTAGATGAAGCATGTGTTAAAGCCATTTATTTAAAGGCTAGAAGAAAATATTTTTTTCCTAAAGTTAAAAGTAAGCAATCTAAAGTTCAGCATTTGAAGGGGCAAAGTTCTAGAAAGGGTAAACAAAAATCCACTGTTAATATTCATAGAGAAGAGGGTAAGCCATTTTGCAATCATTGAAAGAAAAATCATGATGAGTCTAAGTGTTGGGAATTACATCCCAAGTTAATTCCTTTTAACAAGTTTAAGAAGAAAGATAAGAAAGATAATACTGTAGTTCAGGATCTAGGTTCAAACTTTGGGGATGAAACTAAGATCACAGCTATGTGTATGCAGAATTTTTCTTTTCTTTCTAGCACAAAGTCATCTAATGTTGCTTCCTCTTCAAAAAAAAAAATATGTGCATGATGATAAGAAAAGAAATGATTTGTTCCACATTAGGGTTGTTGTAAAACATACTAAGATTGACACTCTATTTGATAGTGGATCACAGGTAATTTTGATTTCTGAAGAGATTGTTAAAAAGTTAGGCCTACAAATAAGTCCCCATCTGAAACCCTATCCACTTGGTTGGGTGTGTGATGATGCAAAACTACAAGTAACCAAAACTTGCAAATTAAAATTTATCATCTCATCTAAATTCATGGATGAATATGATTTGGATGTAGTCCTTCTGGACATATATGGGATATTTTTAGGAAGTCCTTATCTTTATGATAGATTAGAAATCTTCTATATGGAGGAAAATAAGTACTTGTTTGTTAAGGATGTAATTAAACATATAGTCAAAGCACATCATGTTAAGATAAGTCTATCCTTGGTTACAATAGGGCAAATGAAAAGACTAGTCAATTCAAGAAAGAATTTTTATCTCATGTTGATTAAGTCTAAGGAAAAAGAATATTCCTAGGCTATGGAAAATTGTGATCCTAAACATAAGAAAGAATTGGTTAAAATCATTTTCAAATATGATGATGTGCTTTAAGATCCCAAAGGGTTACCCCATAAAAGGGGAGTTTAACAAGAAATTCAATTATTACAGGATTCTCCTCTCCCTAACAGTGTCATGTATAGGTTATTAGTGGTGGAAAACAAGGAAATCAAGAAGCAGGTAATGGAACTTTGGGAAAAGGGCGTTATTCATCCTAGTACATCTCCTATTAGTTTTCCTATCATTTTGGTGCCAAAGAAAGATGCCACATGGTGAATGTGAGTTAATTTTAATGATTTGAAAAAAAATACTATTAAGAATTGTTACCCTCTACCTTGTATTGATGATTTACTAGATCAGTTAAGAAATGCTATCTATTTCACTAAGTTAGACTTGAAAAGTGGTTATCCTTAGGTTAGGATTAATGATGGTGATATTTGGAAAACAACTTTTAAGACAAAACAAGGATTGTTTGAGTGGCTTGTCATGCCTTTCAGGTTATGTAATACACCAACTACATTCATGCGATTGATGAATGATGTTTTCAGGCCATTCCTTGATGATTTTATTATAGTATACTTAGATGTTATTTTGATCTTCAGTCAGTCTTGGGAAGATCATGAGATTCATATTAGGAAAGTTATGGATGCATTGAGAAGGGATAAAATTTATTTTAAATTACTTAAATGTGAATTTGGGAAGACCTCTTTGGTTTACTTGGGTTATATTGTAGGACATGGTGAATTAAAAATTGACCCTGTAAAGGTGGAGGTTATAGTTAAATGGGCTAAACCTAATAATGTAATTAAGGTTAGAAGTTTTCTTGGTGCAGTATAATATTGGAGGAATTTCATTGCTAATTTCTCACTTATTGCATCACCCTTGCATTATTTAACTAGTACAAAATAGGTCTTTCAGTGGGGACACAAGCACAAAAGGGCCTTCGACACTTTAAAGACAAAGATTAGTACTAATTCTATTTTGGCACTTCTTGATTTGAAATAGCCATTTAAAATTGAGACATATGCAAGTGATTATGATATGTGAGCTATTATGATGCAAGGAAAGAAGCTAATATGCTATCATTTTGAGACCTTCATAGGTGCAGTAAGAAACTATTCAACTTATGATAAAGAATTGTATGCATTGGTTCAAAGTGTTAAGAAGTGGAAACATTACTTGATGGGAAAGGAGATAGTGATACATACATATCATCAACCCCTTCAGTATCCTTAGTCACAAGCTAAGATACAAAAATATAGGCATTTCCATTGGATGGTTTCCTGCAACAGTCTCATCTTGTGATTAGGTATAAGAAAGGTATTCAGAATAAAGTTGTTGACATGCTTTCTAGGCCTCCTATGGTGGTTGCATCTATTTTTTATAGCATAGTTATTTGACTCATGAAATTTATAAAGAATAGTATGTTGATGATGCTGACCTTAAGGATGTGTATAAAGACTTGATGAATGGAAAATAGGTAGAAGAATTATACTATCATGTGTATAATGGACTGTTGTATCATTTGGGTAAACATGGCTTTCCTCAAAATGAAAGGGTGCACATGATTAGGGAAGCACATAATTCTCTTATTTCTAGTCATTTTGGAGTTGGTAAAATGGTTGCACATTTGAAAATGTTGTTATTAGCCTTATATGTAGGAAAATGTTACCAAATATATCAAGGGGTGTGTTCTTTGTGCCACAATAAAACCTAGTAATAGGAAACTGGGACTTTACACTCCCTTACCTATTCCTATTCATCCCTGGGAAAGTATTTCCATGGATTTTACAGGGGGTTTGCCTATGTCATGGAGGATACATGATTACTTATATGTGTTAGTGGATAGATTTAGCAAGATGTGTGTTTTCATTCCTTACACTAAGAATATTACAAGGGAAGGTATGACACTTGTTTTTTTAGCATGCATGGGTTCATTTTGGTTTACCCACTTCTATTGTTTCTGATTGAGATTCTCAATTTATTGGGGAATTTTGGTCAACATTGTGGGAATTGATGGACATTCAGTTGAAAAAGAGCATTGCATTTCATCCACAGACTGAAGGATAAATAGAGGTTGTAAATCACACAGTGGTACATTTACTTAGGGTTTATTGTATTAAACATCCCAAGTTATGGGATGAGAATTTATGCTATATTCATCATGCTTACAATTGTACACTTCATTATTCTACTATGAAATCTCCGTTTGAATTTTGTTATGGATATTTGCCTAAATCTCCTCTAGATGTTTTTTATGGACGTGATTCAGCTGATGATGAACGTAAAAGATGCTATCAAAGCCAAAAAGTTCATTAAAAACATACAACATATACACCAGACTATTTGAGATCAACTAGAGAAAAGTTAGGCAAAGTATAAATCAAGATATGACAAACATCGTGTTGATCACCAGTTTGCTATAAGTGATTTGGTATGGCTTCACATTAGTAAGGAAAGGCTAATAGGGGAAGGTAAAATGTTGAAACTAATCCAGTATTGTCATTTTCAAATTACAGAAAAGATTGGAAAAAATGCTTTTCGATTGGATTTTCCATCTTATATGTAGATTTATTCAGTTATAAATGTGGAAAATCTAAAACTATATGATCCTACGATGATTGTAGATCATGATGAGAGTGTATCTATTCCTTCTATTGATGATTTTGCTCCTGAGTATCTAACAGAACTACAAGAAGATACAATACTTGAAAAGAAGGTTTAGACTTCAAAAAGGGGAGACGTTCAATATATTTGTGTTGGTCTCAAAGGGATGCACCCAAACAAGGCCAAATAGATGGAATCCTGAATAGTGAGGGACCAATACCCTCACCTCTTTACCAATTATGTAATTATAGAGCCATAATTTAAATAACATGATCATGTTATTTAAATAATGTGATCAAGTTATTTATTAATGTAAACATAGTATGTAAAATGTCCATGGAATTATCCCCTAACTTTGTACACTTACACGTAATCTCTAACACATAATGCATAAAAAATATAATCATCATCCACAATTTATATATTATCAAAAGTAATTATGGGACATGGTTGCATAGTTTGAATTTTACCAATATTTCCATTTAAATAATGATCATATGATGTAGGAGGTGGGTGAGCATGATATGTGTGATTTACTATCAGAGTAGGCTTATTGGTATCATGATTAGGAAATGGCTCACTAGAAATTTTCAATTCAAAATTATAATTTTTTTTGGCTTACGTTCTTCTATAGGGGCATCAAATTAAATTAAATTTTCATTAGTTATATCCTAAATTAAATTCTTATTTTTGAAACAATGATTTTTATAATGACCATTGCATGCTTTTAAGATTAAGTCAAAGTCGTAAACCAACACAAAGCATAGTCTTTTAGGATTCTTGGAAATAGTTTTTTTAATAGTTGTCATTGAGAACATAATCAAAACATGATATATGAAAAGATATCAAATGTCTTCATTAGTTATTTATATTTTAAACTATGTTTAGTAAATCCCCACCACCTCATCGCCTCCCCCCCCAACCTGCCCCCCATTTTTTGATTTGGTGTCTGTATTTTCATATATTATATTTTTAAAGTTAGTTTTATATTATTTATGTTAATTGAATGGAAATTCCTTTATAAAAGAATTACGATTAGTATTTTTAAACACATTATCGATTGAATGTAAATCCTTTGTAAGTTAGAGGAATAAATACATTTTAATTAGTCTAGCGACACTATCATTTTCCCACTTCTCAATCTTGAAAAGTTATTTGGTGATATAGAAATTTTGTGATTCAATGTATAAGTTTGCATAGTATTGTACTTCTTGTTAGTAGTCCATCTAAAGGAACCATCAATGGAATAACGTTTTAATTACTTTTATTTTTATAGAATCAAAGAGCTTGAAACATAGATTATGTTAAAAATTACAATGTCTTATTTAATGTTTGACACATTAATTTTGGCATATTCCCTGGATGTTATTTAAGCATATTATTTCACCTTTAAGCAGATACAAAAAAATGAATCTACATAATATTAAAAATAATTTAACATTTACTTTTTCCTCCATGATCATTGGATACATCCTTGCATAATCAACTAGCAAATAAAATAAAATGTTCCAATTATGTAATGTACAAGGATTAAATAAATTATTGTCGGTGAATTAATTATCACAAGTGAAAAAGAACTATTGGATCCACACTTTGTGATAGTTCTATTGAACAACCTCACAAAAAACTCTGTGAAAGGATAGATTGTCTTTTTTCCATACATATATGTTTTATCTACGAGGAATTTTACTCAATAATCTAGCCAAATAAAATCAAAATGAACATACTTATTTTCAATGTATTGAAGAAAAAATAATAATTGTTTCTCTATTTTAAATAGCATGGATCTAGGTATACACCTTGAAGTTTTGTATAGCCTCACCCAAGTCGAGGAGATGTTAATTATGTGGGTTGTTCGAATCTTCCAAGTAATCCATGATTAGGGTGGACATTACATGTAAAGTGTCACACTAATAACTTTCCTCAAGATATGTCTTCTATTGTTATGTTTTTATGGCATCAAGCTAAAGATTTTGACATCTTATTGATTAGATGTATTGGTTCAAAAAATAATCCATATGATTGATTTGTAAGTAGATCACATGTCATGTAGGCACTAAAATAAAAAATAGAAAATTACCCCTATTATAGAGATGTTCAACCTAACCATCATGTAGTTGTTGTGCTCTCATATGAACCTGTTCACATATCAACTGTCCTTCACTATATTACTGTAGACATGGGAGACATGAAAATAAATGATATATATTTTTGTGTTGACACATAAAAAAATATGAATCAATATAATTATTAAAATTCATCTTTTGTATCATCTCTTCAAAATGGATGAAGAGACATAGATCAAATAAGATATCACATAAAAAATACCAATAGTAGTATACCATCTATAAAGAATTGCCCAGTTGTTAGTAGGTCACCTATCAATGAATACAACATTGATAGATTGTTCTCTATGACATTTACATATCTTTTCCCAACATGATTTTCCATGTATCAACAACATTGTATTAAAAATTTCCAATTTCATGAATATGTTATTCACTTACTACAATACCATGATAAATGGTTTTCAAAACATTCAAATTTATGCTACTTATTATTAAACCTAATCATGCACCATTGAATCCAAGCAACATAAAAAATATTTGTCAAAAAAAACAAAATATAATTTTCCAATAACTACTCTAGGATAGAGGAAAAACATAACACATATTCTTGAGCTGCTACTATCATAGATCAACTAATGTATCTTAGATCAATGCTTAGAGGTACAGAGTCAGTTTGGTCTAAACTCATGTAAATTATTTAACATATATGATCACACAATTGGGATACCAAACATTGTTATTCATCTTAAGCACAATAGACACTAAGTGGCCAAATCTACATAAAGTCATGCTAGGCACCCCTCTAACTATGCCAAATAATTTTAATCATTGGCAAACCAAAAATCTTATTAAAAATATATATCTTGTATCTTCTTACATGGAGAAGAGATTTTCAATATTCCATGAGAAGATACTATAAAAATACCTCCATAATAAAAATTATTGGTACATGTATTTATATTTAGCCTATATTTATTTGTTTAATTGTATTAAAAAACTTTAAAATAATAATTACAATTTTATATTTTTATAATCAAATATGAATAGAAACATAGAGAATCTGCACTCATCCACAAAGATATATAATCAAATAGAGAATACAAACATAGAGAATCTGTACCAAAATAGGAGGGAAGGTGAATATTCATGAAGACAAAACTGATATGAAAGTTGGTTTTTTTTTTCATGGTATGTTTACACCTAGACATTTTTTTAGATGCACAAATGGAAATGTGAAGATGATCACCTAGAGAAAATAAACAACCACCTTGAGAGAACATGAGATTGTTTGTAGGTAAATCGATGATCATTTTGGATGATCATCTTGACATTCTAAATGATCATATGAAAACTCTATATGATCATATACTACATTGAATGCCTCTACCTACCCACCCACATTAATTTCCACTACTTTTGACACGTCCAAGTTTGTCTATAAATAAGATCCTTGTCCTTCATTTTTAACATAGTTTTTGCACTCCACCTCTGTATGACAACCATCCTTTGTAGTCTGTAGCTTCCAGCAAGCCTCCATCATGTGCCCCTCACCACTGCAATAATGTATACTATCCCAAGAGCCTCTAGAGAAGGAAAAAACTATTTCAAGAATATAATGTGCACCCTGATCCTAAAGCTCCTCCAATGAGAAAACACATACTCAAAATGGATAGATAAATGAAATTTCAAGGAGATTGTTTACATGCCATAGTAGGATATAGATAATTTATTTGTTTCTCATTTGTTGTCATCTTTCAACACATCATCACAAAGATTGGATATCACTATTGATAGTCATTTTATTTCCTTTAGAATTACACATGATGACATCTAAAGATTGATAGGGATACCTCACAATAATGTCAACCCTATCAATACAAAAACCATACTAATGCCTGTGAACAAAAATTCCTAGAATCCCACTATGCCTTTTAGTTGGATGGTATGCATTGTGAATAATGCTTTCAAAATTTATGAAGGATTTTAAAGATTATTTAATAATAATAATAATAATAATAATAATAATAATAATAATAATAATAATAATAATAATAATAATAATAATAATAATAATAATAATAATAATAATATATTTTCCTATTTACAACTACCCATATTAAAAGCAAAAGGGAGATAAAAAATGAGTGTGTTACAAATCCTTTTTTGCTTGGCATGATTGAACTTTTCCAAGCCAAATTAGTTCTATATGGAATACCATCAAACATACCTTTTGAAGCTATTGTGTATATCCTATGTACACTCAACAGAGAATAATTTGATTGGTGTATATCCTATTCATGTCAGAGTGTGATGCATCAGGAGAATGAATTAGACTATTCTTGATGTATAAAAGGAATACCATAGATTTTGAGAGTTATAAACTTAAAGAAATAGAAAATATTATTATTAATTTATGACAAAGAGATGTTCGCCATAATTTGCTTTGGAAAAATTCAGACAGTACTTAGTGTGTCACAAATCTATGGTAAGGCCTAATCACAATAGCTTGAAATTATTCCTCAGCCAAATAGATATGAAAGATAGGGAAAAAATGGGTAAGTAAACTTCAATTTTATGATTTTGATATAGAGGATATTAAGGGAACAAAATATTATAGCTTATTCTTTATCTAAAAAACCAACTCTATTCTCAATTTCTAAAATCTCTATTGATTGGAAGGTTACTATAACAATAGATTATGCAAATAATATCTTTAAAGGTAATATCATTGAGGATAAAATACAAGATGATAGGTACATGGTGGTAAATTATCTCATCCTTTATAAGGGAATAATTTATCTCATACCTAAATTAAAAAAAAAAGCATAAGGTTTGTAGGGTAGTACATGATACACTATTGGTTAGTCACCTAGGGTATTTCAAGACTTATAAGTGAATTAAGGAAATATTTTTCTAGATAAAACTCAAGGAAGAGTTTCTCCCATAATTATTAGGAAAAATCAAGAAACTATGGCAAAAAATTAGAACTAATTATCCCTAAGGTTTCTAGGGTTTTGTACAAAAATTCAAAGTCAAGTTCACCAAATGTTTTATTGTTTTAAGAAATCAGGTGTTTAATTCTAAAATAATAAATGGGTCTAAATAATGTAAATAAATGAATAATGTGCTTTAATTAAACCTACTAATTTATGTAAATAGACAGTATTTTTTATTTTTCTAAATATAATAAGAAGTGAGAGAAAATAAAACTTAAAGCTACTTGGGTTTGAAAGAGCTAAATTTGGAAGGTTATGGATAACTAGGAATTAATGAAAGAATAACATAGAAGGGTTATGTGAGAAATAAGGAGGACCTATGGATTGGGTGTCATTAGCCATACATAATTCATCCAATTTTGTATTTTATATGACTACACATCTAGAGAAAAAAACAACCACTTGGAGAGAGAGCAAGAGACTGTTTGTAGGAAAACAAATAATCATTCTAGATGATCATCTTGACATTCTAAATGATCATATGAACACTATAAATGATCCTATAAATGATATAAATGGTCATTTAGCATGTATATCTAGATGATCATCTAGACACTTGATCAAATGCTTGTATATGTTATCCTATTGCATTGAATTCCTCTACCTACCCACATTAATTTCCACTACTTTTGACATGGCTAGGTTTGCCTATAAACAAGAGCTTGAGCCCTTATTTTTCACATAGTTTTTGCACTCTGCGTCTTTACAACAATCATCCTTTACAACCTCTAGATTCCACCAAGCTTCCATCATGTGCCCCTCACCACTGTAATAATGTTTACTTCCCAAGAGCCTCTGGAGAAGGAAAAACCTATTTCAAGAATCTAATGTTCACCTTGATCTTAAAGCTCCCCCAATGAGAAAACACATACTCATAATGGATAGATAAAAGTAATTTCAAGGAGATTTGTCACATGTCATAGTATGATATAGATAATTTATTTACTACTCATTTGTTGTCTTCTTTTAATACATCATCACTAAGATTTGATATTACTATCTATAGTCATTTTCATTAATTTGGAATTACACACAATGACATCCACATATTGATAGGGATACTTCACAAGAATGTCAGCCCTATCAATACAAAAACTATATTGATGCCTATGGAAAAAAAATACTTGGAATCCCACTATGCCTTTTATTTGGATGGTATGTGTTGTGAATAATGATTTCAAAAGTTATCAAGGATTTTCAAGATTATTTAATAATAATAATAATAATAATAATAATAATAATAATAATAATAATAATAATAATAATAATATGTTTTCGTATTTATAACCACCCATATTAAAATCAAAAGGGGGATAAAAATTGAGTGTGTTACAAATCCTTTTCTACTTGGCATGATTAAACTTTTCCAAGCTAGATTAGTTCTATAGGGAATACCATCAAACATACCTTTTTCGGCTATTATGTATATCCTGTGTACACTTAGTGGAGAACAATTTAATTTGTGGATATCCTATTCATGTTAGAGTACGATGCATCATGATAATGAATTAAACTAGTCTTGATGTATAAAAGGAATCTAATAGATTTTGAGAGTTATAAATTTAGAGATATAGAAAAAATATTCTTAATTTATGACAAAGAGATGTTGGCCATAATGCATGCTTTGGAAAAATTCAAATAGTACCCAGTGTGTCACAAATATATGGTAAGGCCTGATCACAATAGCTTGAAATTATTCCTCAACCAAAGAGATCTAAAATATAGGAAACAAAAATGGGTAAGTAAACTTTAAGTTTATGATTCGTATATAGAGTATATTATATAGTCACCCAGGGTATTTCAAGACTTACAAGTGAATTAGGGAAATATTCTCTAGATAAAACTCAAGGAAGAGGTTCTCCCATGCATTAGAGAGTGTATTACATATCAATACAACAAATTTGAACATGCATTTCTAATAGGTTTGTTGCAACACTTACCAATTCCAAATTTGAACATGTATTTATGGATTTCACCATTGGTATTCCAAACATTAAGGGTAAGAGTTGTATTTATGTTTTAGTTTACATAATTACTAAATATACACACTTATTTTCTATTTCATCTGAGTTCAAGACACTAAAGGTGATTGATCTAATTTTTCATAGAAGTGTTTACGTTTAATGGGTTGCTTAAAAATATAGTAAGTGATAGGGATGACAAGTTACTTAACCTATTTTGGTAGGCTCTCTATCATTTGATATGAAGGAATTGACTCCCAATACTAGTTACCACCCCAAATAAATGGATAAATTGAAATTATGAATAAGTGGGTTGAGGGATATTTTAGAAAATATGCAATAGAGTAGAAAAATAATTAGATCAAATGGCTTTATATTGGGGAGAATTTTACAACAATTCACATCATATATCCATCGATATGAATATTTTTAAGGTTTTGTATGGTTATTATTTTCTTTATTTTGTTGAATTGGTAATCACAAATAGTATAATGGTAGGTGAAAGAGATTTGGTCACACAAAATCAATAAATATTGGAAACACTTAATGAAAACTTCCAATGTGCACAAAGTTTATAGAAGTTATATATGGATCAACATCATATTAAAATATAATTTGAGGTTAGAGACATGATTTTACTAATGTTGTATCCCTGTAGACAATGTTCTCTCAAGAAAAGTGGAGCTAAGAAGCTCAAGCCTCACTTTAATAGACCTTATTAGATTAAGCAGATATTTGGGGAGGATGCTTATGAGTTTGAGTTTACTGAACACAACATGATACATAATATATTTCATGTTTCATGCCTCAAAATGGCACTAGGATACCATATCATCCATTCCACTAAGTTTACTCCTTTGGATGATGAAGGCAAATTGATCTTGGTTCTACAAACCATCATAAATATCAGGGAGAAAAAACTAAGAAACATGAGACTAAAAAAAATATTTGGTGTGGTGGAAAGACCTACTCACATAGAATGATACATTGGAGGGTACATCGATTTTTGAGCATCCTAATCTATAATTTCTTGAGGGAAAATAATTTTAGGAAGGGTGTACTACAATGTCCCCTTTCCATAATTAAACCAATTAGAAGACCTATTTATTATTCACTATTTCTTGTGGGATAAAGGATTAAGTAGGGAAATAATTTAATAATATTTTTAAGTCATCCTAAAGTTACTTTATTTTATAACATGAAAAAAAGACTCTTACGAATTATTATTATTTTTAGATAATTATAGGGTTTTTATAAGGCCCCTAGCCCAAAAGAATTTTTTTTACATAGAACTACCCGTAGGTATATAACTAAATATATCATAACCATCAAAATGCAATCAACAACCAACCAAACAGAAGACCCTAGAGAACTAGGGAATACATGAAACCATATCCAACAAATAATATACCAAAACAAGACCAAATAAAGGACCAAAGTAGCTTGACCAGAAAAGAGAACACAAACCATCCTTAGAGGTTGACACCAAATTGAAACTCATCATCCAAGTCATCTAGGAAAATTAGCTCACTACCTCTAAAAACATTCTCCTCCATCTCTTGACTTCATATTTTATTTGCTTTCCTGGACCTTTACCTTCTAAAATAGATATTAAAGAGGTGTTGGCAACAATATGAGTGTCCAACCTTATTTTTATGATCATAGATTTGTTAAACTAGTGAGGCACCACAATATGACCATTGGAAACCTATTCATCACATCAATTTGAGTCTTTTCATGGTGGCTTGCTTACAATAGAGAGATTTATTAGATTGATCTCTATAACTAAACCAGGGGAGGCATAAAAATAAAATTTCCTTCTATGGGGTATTGTGAACTAACCTTTCTCCTCAAGTCTTCCACAAAACCTAAGAGAACCATAAAATAGGTTTTCAACACTCTAAAAACCACCATAGAAACAAGACCATGTCTATCCAAACTAGAAAATAATAGATTAGGAAGAGGAGATAAATCTGCATTATACTTTTCTTTACAAACCCTAGACAGAGCTCTGACCACACATAGAAAGAGACCACCCATGCCACCACCTCTGAGTTAGAGATCAAAAACATCAAGTTTGATGAAAATATAATAGTAATCTCTGAGTTAACCTTGTAATGTGCTCATTTAAAGAAAATATCTTACCCAAGAACTCCCTTGATAGCTCGAAAGACATCCTTTATCAACATCCATAATATATGCTTTAGATGAGCTATCGAGATTGAACTGTTGAAAGCCATCTCCCATGCCTGGATGCCACCATAAATGCATGGTTTATTCAAGGCAATTTTAGTGATTTTTTCCATAGCAAGCTTTAAGAACACCAATAATAATTGGAACCAAGAGAAGGCAAGGCAGTGGAGAAACATTCTCATCAAACTTGCTAAAATGAGCCAAGAGAACCAAGAAATCATTATAAATAAGGGAAGTCTCAAGACTCCCTCATGCCACATACTACCTAGATCCCTTCTAATAAAATTGTTAGTATGTCATAAATGCAAATTATTCCCAAATAATCAAATAGTTATGAGGGGGATTTCACAGGGAATGATGAGATTACAATAGAGAAAAAGCTACTGAATAGACTCTACCAAATGATAACTCCACTAAAATAACCCCCCTTTAAACATACTATAATTAATTTGAAATTGAATTTTAACAAAATCAATAAAAAAGTAAAGACTAGAGATAATAATTCAGCCTAACTTAATTAGGGAGAGGGATGGGAAATCATCCCCTGCTTCTTACACATTATCAACCTTGCAGGATTCTGCTTGGTCAATTCCATAATTTGGTAAAAAATTAGCTATCTTGTTTGCTTCCTAAAAGTAATGATTAAAATCTACATAAGAGAAAACCTCTAATTTCATCCAAGTGTTTGCCAATATGTTTTCTAAGGGCCAAGAAGTGGTCATTTTATTTTCAATAGCCAAAATAATGACCTACGAGTCACCTTCCAATATCAACTTGAGAATGTCATACTAAATTGCGTGATCAATCCCACTCACAAGTGCTTGTGCTTCTACTTTATTATTTATCCCATCATGAAATTTCTTGGGCATTAGTTGAATGAGATATCTGCTGCAATCCTGGATAATACAATCAGCTTTTGAAGCTCCTGGGTTCCCCCTAGAGTTTCCATTAAAGTTTAACTTGAACTATCCTATAGGTGGTGGAATCCAATTTTATTTTTCAATCATACTCTTTTCCCTAACTAAAATTAACCCATTAATAGGGGAAGAATTTTGTGGGTACATGTATTTGTTTAATCAGAATGCCCAAACCAGTGGTGAATAGTATCCCTAGCCATGGACTATGGAATGTCTCATCACGTAAAACATAAGTTTCAATCCACTTGTCAACCCTCATCGCATTTAACACCGAACTGGTTAGCTCATTGAATGTGGATACTTTTGATGAAGGTATGAATAACTTACCCCCTAGAGGATTGGAACATGTGACCTCCCTTTTAGAAGTACATGTTTTTCACCATTAGGCCAACTTTAATAATACTTTTAAGTCATCTTAAAGTTAGTTTACTTATAACATCAAAAAAAGATATTATTATTATTATTATTATTATTATTATTATTATTATTATTATTATTATTACAAGGGGTATAAAACATAATATTTAGTAAGTGGGCCAAAAAGTACTATTTATCAAAAAGTGTTTTAAATGATTTCAGGTTTAGGGCAACTGGATAAAGGGAAATAACAAAATAAGAGTTGGGCTTAAAAAGATATTCATTATTCATTATTCATTATTCATCTTTGGAATCAAAACCCTCTTCCAAGTTGAAGTATTTGTGTTTAAAATTTCCATTCAAGGATGAAAACCCTTTGGTGTACATATGTAGAGGATGTAAACCTTCTTACCCATTGACGAGTTTCCATCTAGGGATCATAATTATGCTCACAGATCGATTTTAAATTAAGCTTTCAATAAACCATAGTTCATTATCAATTTCTATAATTTTGTGAGGGACTATGAGAGACATATATCAATGTTTAGTGATGTTCAGGGGCTACCATACCTTAGAGATGTTATTGTATAATTGAGGGACACAAATCACTATCTTTACGATAGCTGCACAGGGATTTGTGATGGTTCCAATGGGTTTTATGGAAATCACCAACCTGGGAGAGTGACACCCTACCTTGTTGGACACCATTCATCTATAATAACTACCTTGTTACACTCCTCTGCTATATTAACATAATTTTTCTATTATAATCTAGCTACAAAGTTTTATTATTATTATTAATTATGTATTATCAAAATTAATTATGGGACATGGTTGGATATTTGAATTTTACCAATAATCCTATTTGAAGAATGATCATGTGATTTAGGAGGTAGGTGGACATGATATGTGTGATTTACTATCAGAGTAGCCTTATTGGTATCATGATTAGGAAATGGCTCACTGAAAATTTTTAATTTAGAATTACCAATTTTTTAGGCTTATGTTCTTTAATAGGGGCATCAAATTCATTTACATTTTCATCAGCTATATCTTGAATTAAATGCTTATTTTTGAAACAGTAATTTTTATAATGACCATTGCATGCTTTTAAGATTGAGTCAAAGTCATAAAACCAACACAAAGCATAGTTTTTTAGGAATTTTGAAACTAGTTTGTTTAATAGTTATCATTCAGAACATATTCCAAACATGATGCGTGAAAAAATATCGAATGTTTTCTTTTGTTATTATTATTATTTTAAACTATGTTTAGTAAACTCCCCTTATCCCCCCAACCACTTTTTCTTGATTTGGTGTTTATATTTTCATAGATTGTATTTTTAAAGTGATTTTTATGTTATTTGTGTTAATTGAATGGCAATTCCTTTAAAAAAAATTGTGAATAGTATTTTTAAACATATTATCGATTGAATGTAAATCCTTTGTAATTTGAATAAATACATTTTAATTAGTCTAACGACACTATCATTTTCCTACTACTCAATCTTGAAAAGTTATTTGGTGATACAATTTTTTTGTGATTTGATGTACAAGTTTGCCTAGTATTGTCCTTCTTGTTAGTAGTCCCTCTCAAGGAACCACTTAGGGAATCACTTTTTAATTACTTTTTTTTTAATAGAGTCAAAGAGAAATTACAATGTTTTATTTAAAGTTTGAAACATTAATTTTGGCATATTCCTTAGATTAATTTAAGCATATTATTTCACCGTTAATATTTTGTAAATGCTCCTCATTTAATGGCTAAAAAATGGAATAACAAATAATTACAATGTACAAGCTTTGAACATGATATGGAGTGAAGAGCCTTTGTTATTTTTTGATTGTGTATTGGCAGTCCCCTGATGGCAACCGAAACCATAGATGAAATATTTTCTCAAGCACTAAAAAATAATATCGAGCCTTTAACATTGATGGTCACCATGGGGATGCATCATTAATGAGTGAGGGACATAAAATGACAAGAAAATAACAAATCATGTGAAAATTCTGCCCTTATAGGTAAGTTAAGACATTCGAGGGGTAACATTTCACAATATTATGCAGTAATTGTCTTTGATGTCCCTTTCACCTTCACCATCACCATCACCATCACCATCACCATCACCCAAGGGATTATTTTTTGCCCTCACTAGCTAATGGTGGAATAAGGAAGGAACATAGGTCCGGCCTCACTGTGTATGCCTTTTTAAAGAGATTGCCCACAACTAGCACTTGCATAAAAATAAATAACAAAGATTAATTTCAAAATGTTAAATATAACTCGTGCCTTTTGGAACATTCAGAACATTAAAAGTAGGAAATAAAATATTTATTTAAGAAGCCTGCACACAGATGGCTTCACATAACATATACATGTAGAAAAGTACGAAATAAAATATTAGTGGGTTATTATACATCCTCCCAAACAGGATGGGAAACATTTCCAAGCCTGAGCTTCACATAACTCAGGACCTGTCGCTTGATGGAATCCACACAGGTTTAGGATTATGTCGGCATGAGAAGTAGAAGGAACTCACAACCTAAGAAACAAAGGATACCAAAACAGTCTCAGGGCATCTACTGAGGAAAGCACGACGTCTCTTAGAGTGCTTCTAGGAAATCCCGTCAGGATTGTAGACCTTAAATCCCGTTAGGTGATATATGGCTCTATCAAATTCAGCCTTTATTCCACCATTAGCTAGTACCCAAGTATGAAAGGCAACAAAGGTGTAAGTAGATTCGAGAAGGTCCAATGATGTCTACTCCTGGGCATACTGTTAGCACTACTTATTCTTAGTTATCTCCACTTATTCCCAGTTATCTCTGCCTCTTACGCCGGTTAACTCTACTATGCATGAATAACGGATGATCTTGGATCTAACAATTGCATGCTTCCACTAATGAATGCTCTCTAACTGTTGCATGTGCGTGAGTTAAGCTAACAAAGGAGGTTTAGATAATGTAATATTAACGCATCTTTCAAGTCAATGAAAAAGTCTAAGTTTTTTTTCAAGAAGCTGCTATATTTTTTTTCTCTTCTCTATTTTTCAATTTGCAAGTGTTCAATCTAATACTTCTTTTCCAACAATATCTATAATTTAGTTTGCAGATTCCACTTCAATTTTACATGGTATCAGAGCCTAGTTGCTAGAAAGAAGAAGTATAGTATTTTTTTTGTAGATATAGAAGATCAGAGCTGAAAAATGGAATGTTCACCCTCTGCCATTCTCACACCATACAACTATTTTGATTGGAAGCCAAAGATTATACTTTAGTTCAGAAGTAGAGGCCTCTATCAGATAGTTATGAATATAGAGGTTGAACCCAATCCAGCAGTTGAAAAATCTAAATACTTCAACCGCATGGATGAAGCATTTAGTTTGCTATGCTTATCCATCTCTCCAAAATTGTTGTTTCATGTTGAGGCATGTACAACTCCAAACCAAGTTTGGAATACATTGGAGACTCTTTTTGTAAAGCAAGATGAAATGCGGGGTCATATCCTTGAAAATGAGCTCAACTCATTAGATCCAAGGATTTTTGATAATATTCAAGATTTCTTCACAAAGTTCAAGGCCTTATTGCTTCAGCTCAAAGGATCTGGTATTGACAAATCCAAGGAAGAAAGCAAATTAATCCTTTCTATTCTATCAAAGTTGGGTCCAGAATATGTAGTATTTGTCTCTGCTTTCCACATAGTTAGGCTCACAACAGGAGCAACTTGGAAGATGCCCACACTGGATACGTTCATTGAGTCTCTAGTACATGAGCATGATAAGCTTATAAAGATGGGCACATTGAAGAATTCCAAAGCTCATGCACTTGTTGTGCATGGAAGTGGGAAGAAAAATTCCAAATCCAACCAGCAATTCAAAGGCAAAGAAAAAAAGGATTCATATCCAAGAAAGGAAGGCAATCCCAAACCTCCAAATGGATCTATTGGCTCAAAAGAAAAGGACAAAAAGTGCAAATCAAAGTGCAGCTATTGCAACCGTGGGTACCATCTAGAATCATCATGCATGAAGAAGACCATCAATCTCATGGCTCAGACACTTTAACAACATAATCTTGGTAGCCTTATCCCTGAGAGTGCCAAGAAGAAGCAAGAAGAAAAAGCACCTGAAACAAGAGACAATGCTCATGCATTGATTGCTATTCATTCTTCTTCAAATGCATGGATCATAGACTCTGGAGCTTCACACCACATGACAGCCACAAAAGAAGCTCTTTCTTCTTTGAAACCATATTCTGGTTCTCCTATTCTCATGGGAGACAGTTCTCCTATAAAGGCAACTAGAATAGGGAGGGTAGAGGTTGGAATTGGAAGTTTTGAGAATGTCTTACATATTCCAAAGCTTTCTATTAATCTTCTTTCTATGTATCAAATGACACATACTGGAACCGGTAGGAGAGTTGAATTCACCCCTGATTCGGTGACCATATTTGACATGCAAGACAACTCCAAAATTGCTGTTGGTAAGGAAAATCATCAATCTCATCTGTACACTTTTTCTGATTTTGTTGCTAAATTAGATTCTACTTTACTTCTAACACATGCAAATGATGAAAGTAGAATTTGGCATGAAAGATTTGGTCATTTAAATTTTAGATACATGCAACAACTTAACAAATAGGGAATGGTTAAAGGCTTGCCAGCCATAGACTTTTCTGATGGAATTTGTGAAGGATGTGCTCTTGGAAAGCATCCACAAGAAAAGTTTCCAAAGGGGAATGCATGGAGAGCTTCCTCTCCTTTAGATCTTGTTCACAGCGATCTTATGGGTCCATTTCCTGAACCTTCCATGAGCAAAGCCAGATATGTGTTAACATTCATTGATGATTACACAAGATACACATGGGTGTATTTTCTCAAATTCAAATCTGAGGTGTTTGAGAATCTCAAGATTTTCAAAGCCCATGCAGAGAAGCAGTCTCGGAAAATAATCAAGATCCTTCGCATAGATAATGGAGGGGAGTATGTCAATAATGATGTCCAACATCTTTTTGATGAAGCAGGAATATAATTGTAGAACACAGTTCCATACACTCCACAACAAAATGGGGTAGATGAGAGAAAGAATCGATCTTTGAAAGAGATAGCTAGCTGCATGTTGCATGCTATGTCCCTTCCTTCCAAATTGTTGGCTGAAGTAATCAACTGTGCTTCATACATACAAAATGGATCTTTTCACAAATCTGTCATAGGACAAACACCTTTTGAAGCATGGAGAGGCAAGCAACCAGAAGTCACACATTTCCGCATCTTTGGATCTCATGCTTGGGCACGCATTCCTACAGATAAGAGGAAGGCTTTGGAGCCTCAAAGCAAAGAATGCATCTTTGTTGGATATCCAAATGGTGTAAAGGGATACAGACTACTAGATCTTTCCATAGAAACACTCTTCATTGAAAGGAGTGTCTACTTTGATGAAAATCTTCCACATGCATCTCAGGTACAACATGCCACCACCTCTATGCTTCCTCATCTTACAAATCTCAGAGATACATGCAATCATTCTGATCTTATTTCAAATATTTTTGAATCAGATTCAGAGGAAAATGAGCATGCAACCAATCCTTGATTTGGATTCAAGTGATGATTCAGTATCCCATGTGGAAAATCAAAGAACAAGGAGCTTAGCTGATATATATGAAGTCCCTCATGCACTCTCAGCTACAGGGAATCCTCTTTGGGAAGCAGCCATGGATGAGGAGTACAACTCCCTCATTACAAACCAAACTTGGGATTCGGTTCCACTTCCTTCCAATTACAAGTTTGTCAGATGTAAATGGGTCTATAAGACAAAGAAATCAGTAGATGGACATGTGAGCAGATACAAAGCACAGTTGGTTGCCAAAGGTTTTCAACAAGTTCATGGCATTGACTATGATGAGACTTTTGCTCCAGTGGCAAAAATGGACTCCATTCGATTGGCTCTTGCCATTGCAGCATCAAGAAGGTGGGAGTTTCATCACATGGATGTGAAGAATGCATTTCTTCACGATGATCTTGAGGAGGAGATCTACATGGAGCAGCCACAAGGGTATATACAAAATTCCTCATTGGTATGTAAACTCAAGAAGTCACTCTATGGCCTTAAGCAGGCACCTAGAGCTTGGTATGCTAAAATGGATTCTTATCTTCTGTCTCAAAATTTCATACGATGCAAATCTGATCCAAATGTTTATATGCTAAGAACATCTGATTCTTTGTTGCTCATAGTACTCTATGTAGATGATCTACTAATAACAGGGGATTCACCCACCCCCATTGCTAAAATTAAAACCATTTTGCATGATAGATTTTCTATGACAGACATGGGTCTCCTACATTTTTTTCTTGGCCTTGAAATCAGCCAGAATCAATCAGGAATCACAGTTGCTCAATCCAAGTATGCACGAGATCTCTTGGTTCGATTTCACATGACTGACTGCAAGTCAGCTGTCACACCTTTCCTATCAGGGGTCAAGCTTGAAGATGGCAAGGATACATCATTGGTTGATTGCACACGCTATCATCAATTTTTGGGGAGTCTTCTTTGTCTCACTCACACTCGTCCAAATCTCTCATATGCAGTGGGGGTTGTTTCTAGATACATGCAAGAGCTGCATGAGCTACATTGGAAGGTTGCTAAGCATATACTTCACTATGTCCAGGGAACCATTTGCTATGGGATTCATTATTTATCAAGTTATTCTTTGGATCTCATTGGTTACAGTGATTTTGACTGGGCTGGTGATAAAATTGATCGCAAGTCCACTTCAGGATATGTTGTTAGTTTGGGATCAGGGCCCATTTGTTGGTAAAGTAAGAAGCAATCTACCATTGCTTTATCATCAACAGAGGCTGAATATAGAGGTGTAGTCAATGCTACCATTCAAGTCGTTTGGCTGCAACACTTCCTAACTAAGCTTGGTATCCTCTTTCATCATCTGACTGTCATTTAGTGTGATAATCAAAGTACACTAAAGGTTTGTAGATATCCCATACAATAGAAACGGACCAAACACATCGAGATCCACATGCACTTCATCTGTGAATTGATACATGATGGAGTCATCGACTTGCAGTACTGTGCCACTTCTGAACAGATTGTCGACATCTTCATGAAGACATTCACTGAGCAAAAGTTTCATTTCTTATGAGACCTTCTTCGTGTGAAGAACACTACAACACATTAGCTGCCATGTACACTTAGTGTACTTTTGAGGGGGGGTTTTATTCCCACAGGGTTTTCCCTCTTTCCTCTTTTTTTTGTCTCCTTAGTTAGACTTAAGGGGGGGTGTTAGCGCTACTTATTCCCAGTTATCTCCACTTATTCCCAATTATCTCCGCCTCTTACACCGGTTAACTCTGCTGTGCATGAATAACGGATGATCTTGGATCTAACAATTGCATGCTTCCGCTAATGAATGCTCTCTAACTGTTGCATGTGCGTGAGTTAAGCTAACAAAGGAGGTTTAGATAATGTAAGATTAACGCATCTTTCAAGTCAATGAAAAATTCTAAGTTTTTTTTCAAGAATCTGCTCTATTTTTTTTTCTCTTCTCTATTTTTCAATCTGCAAGTGTTCAATCTAATACTGCTTTTCCAGCAAGATCTATAATTTATTTTGTAGATTCTACTACAATTTTACACATACTGATTCATCCAACCCATCACCTTATCATAGCCTATAGCTTGGTCTTCTATATAGGCTATCATGCTATCCCTATGCTCAATAATAACTCTAATATCAGGCCAAGTCACTGCTCCTTTGTCAATATCTCTTCTTATGACATGCACTGATCCTATCTTGATTAGTATCCATGCCAGCACTCGATAATCACTCTCTTTTAGTGCATCAGGAAAATCTCCAGGACTATAACTCTCTTCAAAGGTTTTAGGCTCTGCCTCATACCCAGGGGGTATTGTCATTGTGTATGGTATGTTTGGTTATAGTTGAAGACAGGGAACACAAAGGGAATGGAGCAAGATGTTTTTATGCTGGGGCATTATAAGCATATTTATAGGGTTTTTGGAGGAAGCTTTCCAGCTAATAAAATATTTGGTGGAAAGAGTCATAGGATTATAATGTCAAGTCAGTACAAGTTTGCCCCTCTTCCCACTGCCTAGTCTGATAAAGGAATAGTACAAGTACTGACACTGCCAGCTCATCAACGTGGAAAATGGATGTAGTCGGTGGCCATGGAAAGAGGGGAAATGAATGGGATTTAGCATTCTTGATTTTTTGTTTTATTAAGTGTATCCCATCATAATATAAACAATCGATTTAAAAAAGATAGCAATTTCTATCCGTTTAATAAGGGACCACCAGTCTTGCAGCATTCTCATTATTATAATACATTTCAATAATTGAGATAAATTGAGGGACCACCAGTGTTTCAGCATTCTCATTATTATAATACATTGCAATAGTCTATTTCTGTGAGTTAATAAACATGGAAAATGGAGGTAAATTGAGGGACCACCAGTCTTGCATCAATCTCATATTTGAACCAAAATCAAAGTCATTTGGTTTTACCTAAATTCTGTCACTCTTTATACATGGGGAGTCTAAGGTGGTCCATTATGTTGTAAGAAAGGGGGAAATGAATGAAATTGGAAATTTCTTATTACATCCATATTTGTTTTGTGATTTTTTGGTGAGAGATATTCTGGATTTTTATGATAGTTTTTGTTATTTCATAATTGCATCTTGAAAAGTTAGAGGAAGAGGGCCCATACTTTAAAAACCCTAATTTTTAGGTAATATGGCATTTAGAAAACATTCCCTCATAACATTATTTCTAAAATGTAGGTGTTTATAATCTACTCGTTAACATTTTTTAAACATCTCTTAAGACTTCTCTTTAAAATTTTACATAGAATATAGAAAAAAATATGTAGAGATGTTATTTTTCTTTTTTTATGGGTATTAAATTTGGGTGAAATATGCACATGGGGTCTCTATTCCGCACCTCCTCTCCTCCCCCTTATGTAGGTGTTTAGTGATCTTCTCATTAGAGTTTGTCTACAATTCTTAAGACTTGTCTTCAAAATTACATTTAAGATCTATAACAAAATATATGGAGATTTTTTATTCATTTTTTAGTATTAAATTTATGGAAAATATATACACAAGGTAATTAAAAATTGTCAATTCCTCACCAAAGAAACTGATTTAATATTTTGGTGGTTGTTTACATTTATAATAAAATTGATCTGTGTATTAGGAAACCACTCTTATTTATAGTGTGTAAGAATACATAGACAAAATTATTGTCTCTAATGACTATAGATCATAAGAAGAAATTGAACTTAAATTTTATAATATGCTTTTTAATAATGGATATTAATATTATTTTCATTCCACTTATGGTATTCAAATTTTAATTTATTTAAAACATTTTCAGTAATCCTTTGTACACCAAATAGGGACAATAAAATATTATTTTTTTCCTTAAGTTTTTTTGGCATTTTGATTGAAAGTTTAATTTATTGATTATCTTCTAATAATGATAGATCTATAATTAAAGCAATCACATTAGGAAATATTGGTAGATTTAATCTAAGAAACTTCCATATGAAGCTCTTATATTCTAATATTACTTCACACTATTTTAAGCTTAAAAGTGGCAAAATTACAAATAAAATGTAAAGGAAAAACGTGATGCACCAATATAGTTTGATATAAGGGAAGATAGAAAAATAAAATATTTATTCATTGATTTTTGTATATATCTAAATTTGCTCACTTCATTTATTGTCATTAATATTATTATTAACCAGCATTAGTTTTATATATCCCATCTAATCTTAGTTTTCTCTTAATTTTGTCACATTATCACCATTACTAGGCATTTTATATTATCCCCTTCATTATTCATCCACTAACCTTATTCCTCACCCACAGATTAATTAATTCATCTAATCCCCTATTATCCACTAACTGATCCCATTTAGAAATTATATTAAAATTTGACATTATAATCCCACCTATCCTAGTATATTCCTTGTCTCTCCTACATCCCTAGTCCTTAATCACATATCTAAT
Source organism: Torreya grandis (assembly GCA_037957365.1). Taxonomy (NCBI): domain Eukaryota; kingdom Viridiplantae; phylum Streptophyta; class Pinopsida; order Cupressales; family Taxaceae; genus Torreya; species Torreya grandis. The sequence goes on from JARHVA010004607.1 coordinate 326,720, forward strand.
CACCCATATTAATAATTTACTAGTCTTGTTTATCCCCTAATAGATTCCAAAATTTTATAATTTTCTAATTCTCTCTATCTTAGCCCTGCCTCTCTACAAGCCTCTAATTGTAGAGGCTTCCAAAGAATTTTTAATTCTTTTTTAATCCTCCCTCCATTGCCTATTTAAACAACTCCAGTCTTCTATTGAGACTCACTATGAATCCATAAAACCTCCATGTCAATATAATATATGAATCCATGTAATCCATACCCCTTGATCAAGCCAACATCATGCTAAAATTGTGAGTCTACCTGTAAGTAAATCCATAATCCATAATCATTTAGTCTTTTTATTATTTGAATCTTAATTTAGAACATTTAGATTTAGTGTAGAATGTTGTTTTATATTTTTATTTTATAGTATTTTGATGTAGTGGTTCTTAATTTTAATGGTAGACTGTAGATTTAATTATTTTTGATGTAGTTTACATTATCAAAACTTATTGTTCAAATGTATCATCTCACATTTGGTAACCACAGTGGGAGCCCTCTTCTTGAGCTGATAGTTTATATTTTGATTATGTTTGCTTAAGGTTGTAGGTCAGATTAGAATAAGATTAGTCTTCAAAATCTTCAAATTCTCACATCACAGTCGAAGTGTGATATTACACTGATAACTATGATTTGTCATATATTAGCTGTTGTTTTTCTATCCACCTAGACTTTATTGCTAACAATTAGTTTTTATTGGTAATTTTATGACCTTTTATAAATCACCTCTTGACATAGGCAATTTTGACAATCAACTGTGGTTTTGCATGTCATGTTGCATTTTTGACATAATACTATAAAAAGGGCAAATACTAGTCATTTCACCTTCTTGTTGGTTTTTGTACTCTCAACTAACATTGTGTTGTTGCAGGGAATATAAAAAATGTTTTAGTTTCCCTATAATAACTAAAAAAAGGAATATCAAATAATTTTAATGTTTAAACTTTCAACATATAAATATGTAGGAACGAGACAATGCACTGACATATGTAGGATCATTCTACATACATTAAATTTATTACATGGTTTCAACTAAATTCAAGAATGTATTTGGTCGATTGAAAGATGGGAAATGAATGGAATCTAGCAGTGCTTGCTAGCTAATACACATCTCGATAGTCAATAGAATACATCATGAGATTGTAATAAGTGAGGATATCAATGGAAAAAGTCACAAGATTATAACAAGTAAGGGTTATTTATACATTGTGCATTGTCAGTCTTCGTGTGGTAATTGAAACCATAGATGGATTAATTACTCAATTATTGACAAATAATAACAAGTCTTTATCATTGATTGTGGCCATGGAGATGCATCATTAATGAGTGGGAGATATGAAATGACAAGAAAGCAATAAATCATGTGGAAATTTTCTTCTTGTAGGCGAGATAAGATATTCTTGGGTTAACATTTGGGAAATAATATGACATTAACTATAAACATTGTAATATTATATTTTAATTACAAATTTTTTCCCTCTCACCTTCACCTCCAACATCACCAAGGGGATTATTTTTTATTTTAAAATTCAAAATTTTAAAGCCTAGTTTGGCTATTTTATTTATAGTTTTTAATAGAAATTATGAACTCTTTTGTATATAAACCAAGTGTCCCTTCCTAATAGGTAATTATTAAGATTGTTCATATAAGGTATTGAATTTGAAAATTAATATCATTATGATATTATAGATTCAAAGTCTATCTTGAACTTGATGATCATAAGGCCGTTTATATATAGTAATACAATTCATGAAATAGTAGATATGTTTTCTTCTTTCACTATATTTTTATTTTTACATGAAAGGCATTTATATTAGGAAGACGACACCAAATATTCATCTACAAATCTTTGGTGGTTATTCTTGTCAATGTTTGGCATCACACACATCTGATAGTAATATCAACATTGTGTGTCTTATTAAAAAGATTGTGTGAAATATCTTGGTATTTAACCGTCAAAGTTTACTGTGATTTATGGGTCAATAAGTTTATGATGGCATCATGGTGACAAACTGATAATAAAGGAAGGGTCGACCAATAATGAATAAGAAAATAATGTTGAACATGGCATGTACATTTTCTAAGTAAAATTCAATAAACATATCTTAAGATTTATTATTTTAATTTTGAGTTGATTAATTGAAAAAATTTATTAATAATTTAATTAAAATTAAATTATAAGTTTTTAATAATTTAATAACCATCTCATAAAACATGAAATACCTACTCAAATAATGGACCTAAACAAATATAAATAATGAATCAATGAGAAAGTTTAAAAATGTCCATGAGACCATCAATGTATAGGAACCAATCATCCAATTTTTAAGCCTCTCTCTAATAAAATAAGGATGGTTAGTTTAACATTCATCATACTATTGAGATTTAATATTTAGTGGAAAGAGTCATGGGATTATAATGTCAAAGTGGTACAAGTTTTCCACTCTTCCCACTGCCCAGTCTGATAAACGAATAGTACAAGTACTGACACTACCATCTCATCAACATGGAAAATGGATGTAGTCGGTGGCCATGGAAAGAGGGGAAATGAATTGGATTTATCACCCTTGAATTTGTTTCTTTATTAATTGTATCCCATCATAAAACATACAATCGATTTAAAAAAGATTGTAATCTCTCTTATTTTAACAAGGGACCACCAGTATTGCAACATTCTCATTATTATAATACATCACAATAATTAAATGTAAAATATAATTCCAATGTTCCATAGCACATTATATGTTACATAACACATCCCATGTTTCTTAACCAATCATCATGTAATGTGGTATCAAATCATAAAACATATAATCCATGGCAGTCTCTATCAATTCATAAACATAGAAAATGGAGGTAAATTGTGGGACCACCAGTCTTGCAGCATTCTCCTTTTTTCATCAAAATTAAAGTCATTTGGTTTTAGCTAATTTTTTTTAGTCTTTATACATGGGAAGTATGAAGTGGTCTTATATGTTGTAAGAGAGAGGGAAATGAATGAAATTGGAAAGTGTGGTTATCACATTCATATTTATTTTATGATTTTTTGGTGAGAGATGTTCTAGATTTTTATGATAGTTTTGGTTTTTCATAAGTGCATCTTGAATAATCAGAGGAAGAGGGACCATACTTAAATAACCATAAATTTTAGGTAATATGACATTTAAATAACATTCCCTCATAGCATTATTTCTAAAATGTAGGTGTTTGTGATCTACTCATTAATATTTTGTAAAGATCTTGTAAGACTTCTTTATAAAATTCCACTTAAAATCTAGAACAAAATATGTAGATATTTTCTTTTTTGGATATTAAATTTGGGTGACATAAGTACATGGGGTCTCTATTCCACACTCCCTCCCCTCCCCCTTATATAGGTGTTTAGCAATTTTCTCATTAGAGTTTGTCAACAATTCCTAAGACTTCTTTTTAAAATTACACTTAGGCTCTAGAACAAAATATTTAGATATTTTTTTCTTTTCTTTTTTTAGTATTAAATTTAGGGTAAATATACTTATAGGGAAATTAAAAATCATCAGTTCCTCACCAAATAAATTGATTTATTGCTTTGGTGATTGTTTACGTTTACAATAAAATTGATTTGTGTACAAAAAAACTACTCTTGTTTAAAGTGTGTAAGAATAAATAACGAAAATTAGTGTCTCTAATAACTATAGATCACAAGAAATGAAACTTAAATTTTATAATATGCTTCTTAATAATGGAAAATACTATTATTGTCATTCCACTCACAGTATTAAATTTTTAATTTCTTTAAAACATTTTGAGTTGTACTTTGTATACCAAATAGGGACAATAAAATATTAATTTTTTTCCAAACTTTTTGTGGCATTTTTCTCGAAAGTTTAATTTATTGATTATTATCTAATAATGATAGATCTAAATTCAACATAATCACATTGGGAAATATAGGTAGATTTAATATAAGAAACTTGTATATGAAGCTCTAATATTATAATATTACTTGACACTATTTTAAGGTTAAAAGTGTGCAAGAATTATAAATAAAATGCAAAGGAATAATGTGAGGCACCAAAATATAAAAATAAAACATTTATTCACTTGTTCTTTTATACATCTAAATTTTCCTTTAATTTGTTAATCTTTTTACATTGCATACATGGATTATATAGAGTTTTACCGATGACAAATAAAACCAACTAATCCTATAACCAACTATTTACGGGAAAACAACCCGTAAGGTAGTTCTAATTAATTAACTCAAAAATATAAAACTACCTAAAACTAAAACTAAGTATGTTTATTTTATGGGGGTGTCTTTATTAAAAAGATGCATGCCCCATTAACAATAATTATTTATTAGTCTACCAAAAATCTAACCTAATGTTAAGACTTTGGAACAAGTCCTAACAAAGGACCTACTCACACAAAATGATACATAGGAGGGTACATAGATTTTTGAGCATCCTAATCTATAATTTCTTGAGGACAAATTTTTTTGGGAAGGGTGGACTACAATGCCCCCTTTAGAAGACCTATTTCATATTCCTTATTTCTTGTGGGATAAGGGATTAAGTAGGGAAATAATTTAATAATATTTTTAAGTCATCCTAAATTTACTTTATTTTATAACATGAAAAAAAGACTCTTATGTATTATTATTATTTTTTAATAATTCTGGGGTTTTAATAAGGCCACCAACCCAAAAGAATTTTTTTTACATAGAACTGCCCACATATATATACCTAAATACATCATAACCATCAAAAGGCCATCAAAAACCAACCAAAAAGAAGACCCCACAGAATTGAGGAATATGTGAAACCATATCCAACAAATAATAAAACAAAATAAGACAAAATAAAGGACCAAACTAGCTTGACCAGAAAAAAATACAAACCATCCTTAGAGGTTGACACCAACTTGAAACTCATCATCCAAGTCATCTAGGAAAATCGGGTCACTACCTATGTAAACATTCTCCTCCGTCTCACTCATGAATTCATATTTTATTTTCTTTTTTGGACATTTACCTTGTAAAATAGATGTTAAAGAGGTGTTGGAAACAATAGGAGTGTCCAACTTTATTTTTATGATCATAGATTTGTTAAACTAGTGAGGCACTACAATCTGACCCTTGGAAACCTATTCACTGCATCAACTTGAGTCTTTTCATGGTGGCTTTCTTGAAATAGGGAGATTTATCAAATTGAACTCTATAACTAAGCCATGGGAGGTGTAAAAATAATCTTCCCTTTCATGGGGTCTTGTGAACTTACCTTTATCCTCAAATCTTCCACAAAACCTAAGAGAACCATAAACTAGGTTTTCAACACTCTAAAACCCACCATAGAAACAAGTCTGAGTCCATCAAAACCTAAAAATAATAGATTAGGAAGAGGAGATAAACTTATATCATAATTTTCTTTACTAACCCTACATGGAGCTCTGACCACACAGAAAGAGACCACCCATGCCACCACCTCTGAATCAGAGATCAAAAAAATCAAGTTTGATGCAAATATCATATTAATCTATGATTTAACCCTATAATGTGTTCATTACAACAAAATATCTTGCCTAAGAACACCTGTGATAGCTCCAAAGACATCTTCTGTCAACATCCATAATATATGCTTTAGACGGGGTCTCGAGATTGAACTGTCAAAAGCCATCTCCCATGCCTAGATGCCACCATAAATGTATGGTGTATTCAAGGCAATTTTAGTGATTTTTCCATAGAAATATTTAAGAAAACCAACAACTATTGGAACCAATAAAAGGCAAGGCATTGGAAAAACATTCTCATCTAAGTTTCTAAAATGAGCCAAGAGAGCCAAGAAATCATTATGCACGAGGGAAGTCTCAAGACTCCCTCATGCCACATACTACCTCCATCCCTTCTAACAAAATTACCACTGTGTCATAAATTAAATTTATTCCCAAACAATCAAACAATTATGAGGGTGATGTGGCAGGGAATGATGAGATTATGACAAAGAAAAAGCTAGGAAATAGACTCTGTCAAATGACAACTATGCTAAAATAATCACCCTCTAAACATAATATAATTAATTTGAAATTGATTTTTAACAAAAGCAATATAATAGTAAATACTAGAGATAACAATTCAACCCAACTTAATTAGGGAAAGGGATGGGAAATCATCCCATGATTACTACACATTATCAACCTTGCAGGGTTCTACTTGGTCAACTCTATAATTCGGTAGAAAATTAGCTGCCGTGTTTTCTTCTTGGAAGTAACGATTAATATATACATAAGAGAAAAACTCCAATTTCATTTGTTGGTTTATTAAGTGTATCCCATCATAATACAAACAATCGATTTAAAAAAGATAGCAATTTCTATTAGTTTAATAAGGGACCACCAGTCTTGCAGCATTCTCATTATTATAATACATCGCAATAATTGAGGTAAATTGAGGGACCACTAGTGTTGCAGCATTCTCATTATTATAATGCATTGCAATAGTCTCTCTCTGTTAGCTAATAAATGTGGGAAATGGAGGTAAATTGAGGGACCACCAATCTTGCAGCATTCTCATATTTTAACCAAAATCAAAGTCATTTGGTTTTAGCTTAATTTTTTCACTCTTTACACATGGGGAGTCTAAGGTGGTCCATTATGTTGTAAGAAAGGGGGAAATGAATGAAATTGGAAAGTTCATATTACATCCATATTTGTTTTGTGATGTTTTGGTGAGAGATATTCTAGATTTTTATGATAGTTTTTGTTATTTCATAATTGCATCTTGAAAAGTTAGAGGAAGAGGGCCCATACTTAAATAACCCTAATTTTTAGGTAATATGACATTTACATAACATTCCCTCACAACATTATTTCTAAAATGTATGTGTTTATAATCTACTCATTAACATTTTGTAAACATCTCTTAAGACTTATCTTTAAAATTTTACATAGAATATAGAAAAAAATATGTAGAGATGTTATTTTCCTTTTTTATGGGTACTAAATTTGGGTGAAATATGCACATGGGGTCTCTATTCCACACCCCCTCTCCTCCCTCTTATGTAGGTGTTTAGTGATCTTCTCATTAGAGTTTGTCAACAATTCTTAAGACTTGTCTTCAAAATTACACTTAAGATCTATAACAAAATATATAGAGATTTTTTCTTCATTTTTTAGTATTAAATTTAGGGAAAATATATACACAAGGTAATTAAAATTTTTCAATTCCTCACCAAAGAAATTGATTTAATATTTTGGTGGTTTTTTACATTTATAATAAAATTGATTTGTGTGTTAGGAAACCACTCTTATTTATAGTGTGTAAGAATAAATAGCCAAAATTATTGTCTCTAATGACTATAGATCATAAGAAGAAATTGAACTTAAATTTTATAATATGCTTCTTAATAATGAATATTAATATTATTGTCATTCCACTTATGGTATTCAAAATTTAATTTATTTAAAACATTTTTAGTAATACTTTGTATACCAAATAGGGACAATAAAATATTATTTTTTTCCTTAAGTTTTTTTTGGCACTTTGATTGAAAGTTTAATTTATTGATTATCTTCTAATAATGATAGATCTATAATTAAAGCAATCACATTAGGAAATATTGGTAGATTTAATCTAAGAAAATTCCATATGAAGCTCTTATATTCTTGATCCAAAAATTGAAAGTTTTGGTTGAAAGATAATTTAGAAATAAGAACAAAACAATTCAAATAATGCTATCTCTGAAAAGAGATGTTTTATTTATCAAAATTGCAGACCCAAACATATGCTTATCTCTGAGAAGAGATGTCTAATTTCCATTTCGGGTTACATATTCATTTATACATGTTTTGAAGGTGTGGGGAGGATGTGGAAGGTCACAAATATCAAGGGAGATGAATTGGTTCGACTTCCATGATTACAACAATATAGAATTCGAGGAATTACTATTTCTAGAAACTTACTATTTTTAGACTGCACTACTAAAATTAAAATTTAGGACACTTCCATTTGGTTTTAAGGGGTCAAACTTCATTAAGCAGAGCTCCATGTCATCTCATTATGTTCCCCTCATTATTAGCTTTCCAACGGTTCAAATGGTGAGTCAATTGAAGCTACGGTGCAAAAGTTATGGCTCTTGGAAGTCTCGCCATCAATTGGGGTAGACCTATCACCCAAATTGTCATCTGAATTGTTGTCCAGATCAATTCTAATATTACTTGACACTATTTGAAGGTTAAAATTGTGCAAAAATTACAAGTAAAATTCAAAGGAAAAATGTGATTCACCAAAATAGTTTGATATAAGGGAAGATAGAAAAATAAAATATTTATTCATTGACTTTTGTATATATCTAAATTTTCTCACTTCATTATTGTCATTAATATTATTATTAAATGGCATTAATTTTATATATCCCACCTAATCTCAGTTTTCTCTTAATTTTGTGACATTATCACCATTTCTAGGCATTTTATATTATCCCCTTCATCATTATTCATCCACTAACCTTATTCCTAGCCCACAAATTAATTAATTCATCTAATCCCCTATTATCCACTAACTGATCCCATTTATCAATTATATTAAAATTTGACATTATAATCCCACCTACCCTAGTCTTTTCCTTGTCTCTCCTACATCCCTAGTCCTTAATCACATATCTAATCACCCATATTAATAATTTACTAGTCTTGTTTATCCCCTAATAGATTCCAAAATTTTCTAATTCTCTCTATCTTAGCACTGCCTCTCTACAAGCCTCTAATTGTAGAGGCTTCCAAAGAATTTTTAATTCTTTTTTAATCCTCCCTCCAGTGCCTATTTAAACAACTCCAGTCTTCTATTGAGACTAACTATGAATCCATTAAACCTCCATGTCAATATAATCTATGAATCCATGTAATCTATACCTGTTGATCAGGCCAACATCATGCTAAAATTCTGAGTCTACTTGTAAGAAAATCCATAATCCATAATCATTTAGTCTTTTTATTATTTGAATCTTAATTTAGAACATTTAGCTTTAGTGTAGAATGTTGTTTTATATGTTTATTTTATAGTATTTTGATCTAGTGGTTCTTAATTTTAATGGTAGACTGTAGATTTAATTATTTTTGATATAGTTTGCATTATCAAAACCTATTGTTCAAATTTATCATCTCACATTTGGCAATCACAATGGGAGCCCTCTTCTTGAGCTGACAGTTAATATTTTGATTGTGTTTGCTTAAAGTTGTAGGTCAGATTAGAATAATATTAGTCTTCAAAATCTTCAAATTCTCACATCACAGTACTGTATAGAGGGCAAATACTAGCCATTTTGCCTTCTTGTTTGTTTTTTTACTCTCAACTAACATTGTGGTGTTGCAAGGAATATAAAAAAAGTTTTAGTTTCCCTATAATAACTTAAAAAAGGAATATCAAAAAATTCTAATGTTTAAACTTTCAACATATAAATATGTAGGAACGAGACAATGGACTAACATATGTAGAATCGTTCTACATACACTAAATTTATTACATGGTTTCAACTAAATTCAAGAATGTATTTGTTTGATTGAAAGATGGGAAATGAATGGAATATAGCAGTGCTTGCTAGCTAATACATGTCTTGACAATCAATAGAATACATCATGAGATTGTAATAAGTGAGGATATCAATGGAAAAAGTCACATGATTATAACAAGGGTTATTTATACATTGTGAATTGTTAGTCTTCTTGTGGTAATTAAAACCAGAAATGGATTAATTACTGAAGTATTGAAAAATAATAACAAGTCTTTATCATTTATTGTGGCCATGGAGATGCATCATTTAAGAGTGGGGGATATGAAATGACAAGAAAGCAATAAATCATGTGGAAATTTTCTTCTTGTAGGCGAGATAAGATATTCTTGGATTAACATTTGGAAAATAATATGAAAATAACTATAAACATTGTAATATTATATTTTAATTACCAATGTGTTCCCTCTCACCTTCACCTCCACCATCACCAAGGGGATTATTTTTTATTTTAAAATTCAAAATTTTAAAGCTTAGTTTGGCTATTTTATTTATAATTTTTAATAGAAATTATTAACTCTTTTGTATATAAACCAAGTGTCCCTTCCTAATACGTAATTATTAAGATTTTTCCTATAAGGTATTGAATTTGAAAATTAATATCATTATGATATTATAGATTCGAAGTCTATCTTGAACTTGATGATCATAAGGCCTTTTATATATAGTAATACAATTCATGAAATAGTAGACATGTTTTCTTCTTTCACTATATTTTTATTTTTACATGAAAGGCATTTATACTAGAAAGACGACACCAAATATTCATCTACAAATCTTTGGTGGTCATTCTTGTCAATGTTTGGCATCACACACATCTGATAGTAATATCAACATTGTGTGTCTTATTAAAAAGATTGTGTGAAATATCTTGGTATCTAAATGTCAAAGTTTACTATGATTTATGGGTCATTAAGTTTATGATGGCATCATGGTGACAAATTGATAATAAAGGAAGGGTCGACCAATAATGAATAAGAAGATAATGTTTAACATGGCATGTACATTTTCTAAGTAAAACTCAATAAACGTATCTTAACATTTATTATTATTATTTTAATTTTGAGTTGATTAATTCAAAAAATTTATTAATAATTTAATTAAAATTAAATTAGAAGTATTGAAAATAATTGTATACCTATTTATCATATGGAACATTTTTTATCACCAACAATCTCGATAATTTTATCACCAACTAGAGTCCATCATCAATAGTTTAACATTCTAATCTACAGCCTTCCATTTTAAAGTCTCAATTCCCTTTCATCTATTATTTAGATATTTTGGCTATAGTGCATCTTATGGTTAGTCAGTTTTAAGAAATACATATTGTGTAAAAGGATGAGTTTTAGAAGGTGTTGTATGATGTTCATGCCTTTAGTTGTTTGCACAAAGCCTTTAACATTTTTGTTTTACTTCTAAAATTTCAATAAATATAATAATTAAAGCAAAAAATCAAAAGATGGCAATGATCAAAGTGTTAAAGGAAAAAGAGCTTACTGCCTAGACTTGACCACAGAAAATTAGTTTTTCTTAGCGATTTATGAATTTTTATAAAATAACCTCTTTATAGAGGCATTTTTGACAATCAAATGTGATTTATCAAGTCTAGTTGTGTTTTTAATATTATACTGTATAAAGGTCAAATACTAGCCATTTTATTTTCTTGTTGGTTTTTATACCCTCAACTAATATTTTAGTGTTGCAGGGAATATAAACAAATTTTTATTTACCCTATAATAACTAGAAAGTGTAATATCAAATAATTCTAATGTGTAAGCTTTCAACATATAATTATGTAGGAACGAGACAATGTATTGCCATATGTAGGACTATTCTACCTACACTAAATTTATTACATGGTTTCAAATAAATTAATAAATGTATGTTGTCGATGGAAATATGGGAATGGATGGAGTCTAGCAGTTATTTCCAACTAATAAACATCATGACAATCAATGGAAAACATCATGAGATTGTAATAAGTAAGGAAACCAATGGAAAAAGTCATGAGATTATAACAAATAAGGGTTACTTGTGCATTATGCATTGGTAGTCTTTTGATGACAAATAAAACCATAGATGGATTAATTAGTTAGGTGTTAATAAATAATAATGAGCCTTTTGCATTGATGGTGGCCATGGGGATGCATCATTAATGAATGTGGGACATGAAATGATAGGAAAGCGATAGATCATGTGAAAATTTTGTCCTTGTAGGTGAGATAAGACATTATTGTGTGAAAATTTGGTAAATAATATGACAATAACTATAAATATTGGAATATTATCTTGTAATTATCAATGTGGTCCCTGTCACCTTCACCTCTACCATCACCAAGGGGATTATTTTTTTTTGTTTTAAAATTAAAAATTTTAAAGCCTAGTTGGGTTATTTTATTTGTAGTTTTGAATAGAAATTATGAACTCTTTTATGTTACATTGGAATTCTCAATCTTACTTTTATATATAAACCAAATGTCCCTTCCCAATAGGTAATTATTAATATGTTTCAAAGTTTTGTAATATTTTTCTTATACGGTGTTGAATTTGAAAAGTAATATCATTATGATATTATAGATTGTAAGTCTATCTTGAAATTGACCATCACAGGGTCATTTATATATTAGTAATACAATTCATGAAATAGTAGACATGTTTTCTTCTTTCACTATCTTTTTATTTTTATGTGAATGGAATTTATACTGACAAGATGAAACCAAAGATACATATGTGGATCTTTGGTTATCATTCTTGTTAGTGTTTGGCATCACACACTTCTGATATTAATATCAACATCACATGTCTTATTAAAAATATTTCATGAAATATCTTGGTATCTGAATGTGAAATTTTACTTTAATTTATGGGTTAATAAGTTTATGATGGCATTATGGTGACAATTTGACAATAAACATAGGTTCGACCAATAATGAGTAGGAGGAGAATGATGAAAAAAATTGAAGAAGTTCTCTCATACATTAGAGAGTGTATTACCTATCAATAGAACAAATTTGAACATGTATTTCTTGAAGGTTTGTTACAATACTTACCAATTCTAAATCAGAAATGGGAGATTAGTTTTATGGATTTCATCATTGGTATTCCAAAATTTAACGGTAAGAGTTGTATTTATCTTTTAGTTAACATAGTTACTAAATATACACACTTCTTTTCTATTTCATTCGAGTTCAAGACACTAAAGGTGACTGATCTATTTTTTCAGAGAAGTGTTTATGTTTAATGGGTTGCTTAAACATATAGTAAGTGATAGGGAGGATAAGCTACTTAACCTATTTTTTTAGGAACTCTATCATTTTATAGGAAGGAATTTACTCCCAGTACTAGTTACCACCCCAAATAAATGGATAAATTAAAATTGTGAATAAGTGGGTTGAGGGATATTTTATAAACTATGTAATAGGATAGAAAAATACTTGGATCAAATGAATTTATATGGTGAAGAATTTTACAACACCTCACATCAAATATCAATTGGTATGAATCTTTTTAAGGTTTTGTATGGTTATGATGTTCTTTATTTTATTTAATTGGTAATCAGAAATAGTAGAATGTTAGGGGAAAGAGATTTGATCACACTAAATCAATAAATATTGAAGACACTTAACTAAAACCTCCAATGTGCACAAAGTTTATAGAAGTTATATATCGATCAATATCATATTAAAATAAAATTTGAGGTTAGAGACATGATTTTACTAATGTCTTAACCTTGTAGACAGTCTTCTCTCAAGAAAAGTGGAGCTGAGAAGGTCAAGCCTCACTTTAATAGCCCTTATTGCTTTAAGTAGAGATTTGGAGAGGTTGTTTATAAGCTTAAGTTTCCTGAGCACAACATGATACATAATGTGTTTCATGTTTCTTGCCTCAAAATAGCACTGGGATACCATATCATCCATTCCATTGAGTTTACTCCTTTAGATGATGAAGGCAAATTGATCTTGGTTCTACAAGCCATCATAAATATCAGGGAGAAGAAACTAAGTAACACGAGAATAAAAAAATATTTGGTTTGGTGGAAAGATGATAACTATTTTAACAAATAATTTGGACCTTGTCTCCTCTTAGTGTGAGTGCACAAGTATTTTGTTAATTTTCAAAAAAACAAGTACATATGGGTGCCTTTACTCTGTTAACCCTTTTACATTGCATACATGGATTATATAGAGTTTTACCCATGACTGATGAAACAAACTAATCCTATAACCAACTATTTATGGGAAAACAACCCGTAAAGTAGTTCTAATTAATTAACTAAAAAATATAAAACTACCTAAAACTAAAAATAAGTAACTTTATTTTATGGGGATGTCTTTATTAAAAAGATGCATGCCCCATTAACAATAATTATTTATTATTCTACCAAAAATATAACCTAAACCTAGATAAAATTCCAACTAAAAATGAAATATCAGGCCTGGAAGTCATCAAGTATATCAAACCAATTGTCTATATGTGGTGCCATAAAAAAAGGCACTCCTATCATCATTAGACAATTTCAAATTACTTTCTATGGGAGTGAGGGTAGGTTTGTAATCACTCATGCCAAACCTATCTAATAACTTAGAAATATACTTAGTTTGTGAAATGAAAATACTATGCTCTTTTTTAGTTACCTCTATGCCTTAATAGTAGTGAAGAAGTCCAAGATCTGTCATCTCAAACCCATCTTTTAATTCCTTCTTCACATACTTGTTATGGTTTTCATCATTACATGTGATAAACAAGTCATTGACATAGAGAACAAATATCACCATTTTTGTACCCTGCACTTGAAAATAGAGAGTATCATTAGATTCACTATGATGAAAACCAATGGATTTCAAGTATGAATCCATTTTGTCATACCAAGCCCTAGGTGCCTATTTGAGCCCATACAATGCTTTTATCAATTTACACACTTTATGTTTGGCACCCACCTGTTCAAAACCCTGAGGTTGTTTCATATATACTTATTCCTATAAATCAGCATTTAAAAAAGCACTTTTAACATCTAATTGATGTACTTTCTAGGCATTTTGTGCTACTAAGACAAGTACTATACAAATAGTGTGCCATTTGGCAGTTGGTGCAAATGTTTTCTCATAGTCAATACCATCATGTTGCGCATATCCTTTCGAAACAAGTCTTGATTTATTTTTATCAATGGAGCCATCTGATTTATACTTAGTCCTATAAACCCATTTACATCTGATGGGTTTAACATGTGGAAGAGGATCAACTGAAACCCATGTATTATTGCTAAGTATGGAATCATACTCACATTTCATTGCCTGTAGCCAAACATGTTGAGTAGATGCCTCCTAAAAAGTGGATGGCTCAGAGGAAGAAGTAGTAACAACCATAGCATAGTTTACCTATTTTTGAGAATTTTTGGGCCCTATTAAACCAGCTTCATCTGATTTCAAGTCAAAAAAAGTACTTTGAGCCCATTTTGGAAACTTAGTCAAATTATTCAAATCAGGGACTCCATAATTATCATTATGTGCATCATTTAAAGGGGGACTTAGAGAATTTTAAACAATTTCTAGGTCATCAACCTGTGAACTTGTAGATGAAGAAGAGGAAAGTGAAGGAATTTAAGTCTCATACCATAAATTTGAAGAGTTATCCCCATTATTCAAACCCTTATCTCTTTTTGTATTTTTCCTCTCTAATCTATCAAGTTGATAATCAATCTCTGCAGTGTTCATAGTCCCAAACTCATCAAATATCACATCTTCACTCACTATGAATTTGCCTGTATCCTATGCAAGCAAATGAAAACCCTTTTTATCTTTAGAATAACCAAGAAAGATGCATTTTTGACCTCATGGTTCCAACTTAGTTCTATGTTTATTAGGAACCAAAGAAAAACAAAGACATCCAAACACTTTAAAGTGTTTAACCTTTGGTTTAAACCCATACCATGGCTCATATGGAGTTTGTCTAAAAAGTGCAAGTGTGGGGGACCTAATTCTGAAATACACTATAGTACCAATGGCTTCTGCCCAAAACTTATCATCAAGCTATTTATAGTGCAACATGGCACTTGTTATGCCCTCTAAATTTCTATTCATCCATTTAGATACTAAATTTCTAAACATCATTAACCAATGGAATATTTTTTTTTTCTTATTTATAAAAATACCCTATATCAATTACCAACTAGAGACACATCATGACATTCAATGTTTTTTACAATATTTTTTTGAATGCCTTCTACTTAAAAATTTAACTCCTTCCTACAATACTTAAAATTATTCATATTTTTTATATTATTTACAATAATATTGTAGTTTGGAAAGGCATGGAATGGGCTCAAAATTTTAGACAAATGGTTATTTATTATCTAGATTTATTTGAGAATTCCTACAATATAATTGACAGGAGTAGATAAACCTTAATTTGCATCACCTTTTACATCAAAATTGAGATGGAAAATAGTTATAAAATATTAAAAAAAAATCTCTAACATATTGTTTTTTGTAATGAAATTTAAAATCATACTAGGCCTATTGCACCATCCAGGATTCCTACCTTCTTCGAGAAGCTGAGGATGAATAGGGTCTTGTTCTAGCCATTATATGTATCAATGGGAGGAAAAAAATTGAGGTCTCTAAAAAAGGCATTTGAATCCATCAACATGAAAATGTCACATTACAGATGAATTTATCTTCATTAGTCATAAAACACACCAAAATCATATTCTAACGAACTTCTTATTCTATATTAGTGAAGCATACCACACCTCACTGCCAAATTCAAAATTGAAGTTTATAAAAATGGCATATCAATCCATCAACAGAAAAAATATGTTACAGATGAATTTATCTTCATCAACCATAAAATACAACTAAGTCACATCTCATTTAACCCTTTGTTTTATAAAAACGAAGCATGCCACGCCTTTCTACCAAATGCACTAGGTTAAATCAATCCCAACACTGAGTTCACATTTTCCACCATAAATTTTGCAATGCATAATTATAAAAAGGTTTTAACATCCAACCGTAAACTAATTTCATGGAATGGTATCATTGTTGGTTACTTAGGTAAAAACAACGAATGGAGATAAACTTTGGCTCCTTTCCATAACATAGTTTCACCAAAATTATCTTGAAATAAAGATTGTTATTAGATATTTCAAAGATGGATTCTATTTTCATCTCTCTAAGAAAATCCATAATCCATAATCATTTAGTCTTTTTATTATTTGAATCTTAATTTAGAACATTTAGCTTTAGTGTAAAATGTTGTTTTATATGTTTATTTTATAGTATTTTGATCTAGTGGTTCTTAATTTTAATGGTAGACTGTAGATTTAATTATTTTTGATATAGTTTGCATTATCAAAACCTATTGTTCAAATTTATCATCTCACATTTGGAAATCACAGTGGGAGCCCTCTTCTTGAGCTGACATTTTATATTTTGATTATGTTTGCTTAAGGTTGTAGGTCAGATTAGAATAAGATTAGTCTTCAAAACCTTCAAATTCTCACACAATAGCCAAAGTGTGATATTACACTGATAACTATGATTTTACATATATTAGTTGTTGTTTTTCTATCCACCTAGACTTTACTGCTAACAATTAGATTTTATTGGTAATTTTATGACCTTTTATAAATCACCTCTCGACATAGGCAATTTTGACAATCAACTGTGGTTTTGCATGTCATGTTGCATTTTTGACATAATACTGTATAGAGGGCAAATACTAGCCATTTTGCCTTCTTGTTGGTTTTTTTACCCTCAACTAACATTGTGGTGTTGCAGGGAATATAAAAAAGTTTTAGTTTCCCTATAATAACTAAAAGAAGGAATATCAAAAAATTCTAATGTTTAAACTTTCAACATATAAATATGTAGGAACGAGACAATGCACTAACATATGTAGGATCATTCTACATACACTAGATTTATTACATGGTTTCAACTAAATTCAAGAATGTATTTGTTTGATTGAAAGATGGGAAATGAATGGAATCTAGCAGTGCTTGCTAGCTAATACATGTCTCGACAATCAATAGAATACATCATGAGATTGTAATAAGTGAGGATATCAATGAAAAAAGTAACATGATTATAACAAGGGTTATTTATACATTGTGCATTGTAAGTCTTCTTGTGGTAATTAAAACCATAAATGGATTAATTACTCAAGTAATGACAAATAATAACAAGTCTTTATCATTGATTGTGGCCATGGAGATGCATCATTTATGAGTGGGGGACATGAAATGACAAGAAAGCAATAAATCATGTGGAAATTTTCTTCTTGTAGGCGAGATAAGATATTCTTGGATTAACATTAGGAAAATAATATGAAAATAACTATAAACATTGTAATATTATATTTTAATTACCAATGTGTTCCCTCTCACCTTCACCTCCACCATCACCAAGGGGATTATTTTTTATTTTGGGTAATGAAATTTAAAATCATAATAGGCCTATTGCACCATCCTAGGATTCCTACCTTCTTCGAGACGCTGAGGATGAATAGGGTCTTGTTCTAGCCATTGTATGTATCAATGGGAGGAAAAAAATTGAAGTCTCTAAAAAAGGAATTTGAATCCATTGACATGAAAATGTCACATTACAGATGAATTTATCTTCATCAGTCATAAAACACACCAAAATCATATTCTAACGAACTTATTATTCTATATTAGTGAAGCATACCACACCTCACTGCCAAATTCAAAATTGAAGTTTATAAAAATGGCATATCAATCCATCAAAATAAAAAATATGTTACAGATGAATTTATCTTCATCAACCATAAAATACAACTAAATCACATCTCATTTAACCCTTTGTGTTATATCAACGAAGCATACCACACCTTTCTAACAAATGCACTAGGTTAATTCAATCCCAACACTGAGTTCACATTTTCCACCATAAATTTTGAAATGCATAATTATAAAAAGGTTTTAACATCCACCTGTAAACCAATTTCATGGAATGGTGTGATTGTTGGTTACTCAGGTAAAAACAATGAATGGAGATAAACCTTGGCTCCTTTCCATAACATAGTTTCACCAAAATTATCTTGAAATAAAGATTGTTATTAGATATTTCGAAGATGGATTCTAATTTCATCTCTCTAATATAATATAATATAATATAATATTATTAATTATATTATTAAACAATATTTATATTATATAATGCCAATTTTAATTCTATATAATAATATTAGGATATTTATTTAATTAATAAAGTTTTCTCTATAAAAGTTTAAGTAACATGAATGTAATTAAAATCATTTCATTCAATTCTAAGCTAAGGGAAAATTATTATTTTGTTCATCTAATGTCATTTTGTTTAAAACAACTTTCTTTAAACATGATCTTATCACATAAAAATTGGTTTTTTCTCAATTTATTATTTTTAATAACCATCTCATAAAACATGAAATACCTACTCAAATAATGGACCTGAACAAATGTAACTAATGAATCAATGAGAAAGTTTAAAGATGTCCATGAGACCATCAATGTATAGGAACCAATCATCCAATTTTTAAGCCTCTCTCTAATAAAATAAGGATGGTTAGTTTAACATTCATCATACTATTGAGATTTAATATTTAGTGGAAAGAGTCATGGGATTATAATGTCAAATTGGTACAAGTTTTCTACTCTTCCCACTGCCCAGTCTGATAAAGGAATAGTACAAGTACTGACACTACCAACTCATCAACATGGAAAATGGATGTAGTCGGTGGCCATGAAAAGAGGGGAAGTGAATTGGATTTATCACCCTTGAATTTGTTTCTTTATTAAATGTATCCCATCATAAAACATATAATCAATTTAAAAAAGATAGTAATCTCTATTATTTTAAGAAGGGACCACTAGTATTGCAACATTCTCATTATTATAATACATCACAATAATTAAATGTAAAATATAATTCCAATGTTCCATAGCACATTATATGTTACATAACACATCCAAAGTTTATTAACCAATCATCATGTAATGTGGTATCAAATCATAAAACATACAATCGATGGCAGTCTCTATCAATTCATAAACATAGAAAATGGAGGTAAATTGTGGAACCACCAGTCTTGTAGGATTCTCCTTTTTTCATCAAAATTAAAGTCATTTGGTTTTAGCTAAATTTTTTTAGTCTTTATACATGGGAAGTATGAGGTGGTCTTATATGTTGTAAGAGAGAGGGAAATGAATGAAATTGGAAAGTGTGGTTATCACATTCATATTTATTTTATGATTTTTTGGTGAGAGATGTTCTAGATTTTTATGATAGTTTTGGTTTTTCATAAGTGCATCTTGAATAATTAGAGGAAGAGGGACCATACCTAACCCTAAATTTTAGGTAATATGACATTTAAATAACATTCCCTCATAGCATTATTTCTAAAATGTAGGTGTTTGTGATCTACTCATTAATATTTTGTAAAGATCTTGTAAGACTTCTTTATAAAATTCCACTTAGAATCTAGAACAAAATATGTAGATATTTTCCTTTTTGGATATTAAATTTGGGTGACATACGTACATGGGGTCTCTATTCCACACTCCCTTCCCTCCCACTTATATAGGTGTTTAGCAATTTCCTCATTAGAGTTTGTCAACAATTCCTAAGACTTCTTTTTAAAATTACACTTAGGATCTAGAACAAAACATGTAGACATTTTTTTCTTTTCTTTTTTTTAGTATTAAATTTGGGGTAAATATACACATAGGGTAATTAAAAATCATTAGTTCCTTACCAAAAAAATTGATTTATTGCTTTGGTGATTGTTTACATTTATAATAAAATTGATCTGTGTACAAAAAAACTACTCTTGTTTATAGTGTTTAAGAATAAATAATGAAAATTAGTGTCTCTAACAACTATAGATCACAAGAAATTAAACTTAAATTTTATAATATGCTTCTTAATAATGGAAAATACTATTATTTTCATTCCACTTACATTATTAAATTTTTAATTTCTTTAAAACATTTTGAGTTATACTTTGTATACCAAATAGGGACAATAAAATATTAATTTTTTTCCAATCTTTTTACGGCATTTATTGATTATTATTTAATAATGATAGATCTACATTTATTGAGTTGTACTTTGTATACCAAACAGTTTAATTTATTGATTATTCTCTAATAATGATAGATCTAAATTAAAAATAATCACATTGGGAAATATAGGTAGATTTAATATAAGAAACTTTTATATGAAGCTCTAATATTATAATATTACTTGACACTATTTTAAGGTTAAAAGTGTGCAAGAATTATAAATAAAATGCAAAGGAATAATGCGAGGCACCAAAATAGTTTGATCTAAGGGAAAATAGAAAAATAAAACATTTATTCACTTGTTCTTGTATACATCTAAATTTGCTCGATTCATTTATTGTCATTAATATTACTATTAGTTGATATTAATTTGATATATCCCACCTAATCTCATTTTTCTCTTAATTTTTTCATATTATCACCCTTTCTAGTCATTTTATATCATCCCCCTTATTCATTATTCATCCACTAACCTTATTCCTACCCCATAAATTAATTAATTCATATAATCCCCTATTATCCATTGACTAATCCCATTTATCAATTATATTAGAAATTAAAATTATAATCCCACCTTCCCTAGCCTATTCCTTGGCTCTCCTACATCCCTAGTCCATAATCACCAATATTAATCATTTAATAATCTTGTTTATCCCCTAATGGATTCCAGAATTCTCCAAGTCTAGAATCCCCTCTATCTTAGCCATTTATCTCTACGAGCCTCTAATTATAGAGGCTTCCAAGAAATTTTAAATTCTTTTTTAATCCTCCCTCCATTACCTATTTAAACAACTCCAATATTCCATTTATACTAACTATGAATTCATAAAACTTCCATGGCAGTATCATCCATAATCTTCTAGTCTTTTTATTGTTTGAGTATTAATTTAGAACATTTAGTTTTAGAGTAGAATGCTATTTTATATGTTTATTTTATAGAATTTTAATCTGGTGGTTCTCAACATTAATGGTGGATTGTAGATTTGGTCATTTTTGATATGGTTTGCATAATCAAAACCCATTGCTCAAATTTATTATCTCACATTTGGCAACCATAGTGAGAGTCCTCCTCTTGAGATGACATTTTGTACTTTGAGTATGTTTGCTTAAGGTTGTAGGTCATATTAGAAGAAGATAGGTCTTTAAAATCTTTAAATTCTGGCATCCCATTCGAAGTGCAGTATTGCAGTGCAAACTATGATTTTGTAGAGGCGATTTTGCATATATTAGCTACGGTTTTGCATACTACCTAGACTTGACCACTAACTATTAGTTTTTCTTGGCGATTTATGATTTTTCATAAAATCACCTCTTGATAGAGGCATTTTTGACAATCAAATGTGATTTATCAAGTCTAGTTGTGTTTTTGATATAATACTGTATAAAGGTCAAATACTAGCCATTTTATTTTCTTGTTGGTTTTTATACTCTCAACTAATCTTGTGGTGTTGCAGGGAATATAAATAAATTTTTATTTACCTTATAATAACTAAAAAATTTAATATCAAATAATTCTAATGTGTAAGCTTTCAACATATAAATATGTAAGAACGAGACAATGTATTGCCATATGTAGGACTATTCTGCCTACACTATATTTATTACATAGTTTCAACTAAATTAATGAATGTATGTTGTCGATGGAAATATGGGAATGAATGGAGTCTAGCAGTTGTTTCCAACTAATACAGATCTCAACAATCAATGGAAAACATCATGAGATTGTAATAAGTAAGGAAATCAATGGAAAAAATCATGAGATTATAAGAAATAAGGGTTATTTGTGCATTATGCATTGGTAGTCTTTTGATGAAAAGTAAAACCATAGATGGATTAATTAGTCAGGTGTTAATAAATAATAATGAGCCTTTTTCATTGATGTTAGCCATGGGGATGAATCATTAATGAATGTGGAACATGAAATGATAGGAAAGCAATAAATCATGTGAAAATTCTATCCTTGTAGGTGAGATAAGACATTCTTGTGTTAAAATTTGGTAAATAATATGAAAATAACTATAAATATTGAAATATTATCTTGTAATTATCAATGTGGTCCCTGTCACCTTCACCTCTACCATCACCAGAGGATTATATTTTTTTGTTTTAAAATTAAAAATTAAAGCCTAGTTGGGTTATTTTATTTGTAGTTTTGAATAGAAATTATGAACTCTTTTATGTTACATTGGAATTTTCAATCTTACTTCTATATATAAACCAAATGTCCCTTCCCAATAGGTAATTATTAATATGTTTCAAAGTTTTGTAATAGTTTTCCTATAAGGTGTTGAATTTGAAAAGTAATATCATTATGATATTATAGATTTTAAGTCTCTCTTGAAATTGACCATCACAGGGTCATTTATTTATTAGTAATACAATTCATGAAATAGTAGACATGTTTTCTTCTTTCACTATCTTTTTATTTTTATGTGAAAGGCATTTATACTAACAAGATGAAACCAAAGATACATAGCGAAAACCTCCAATGTGCACAAAGTTTATAGAAGTTATATATCGATCAATATCATATTAAAATAAAATTTGAGGTAAGAGACATGATTTTACTAATTTCTTAACCTTGTAGATAGTCTTCTCTCAAGAAAAGTGGAGCTAAGAAGCTCAAGCCTCACTTTAATAGCCCTTATTGGTTTAAGTAGAGATTTGGAGAGGTTGTTTATAAGCTTAAGTTTCCTGAGCACAACATGGTACATAATGTGTTTCATGTTTCTTGCCTCAAAATAGCACTGGGATACCATATCATCCATTCCATTGAGTTTACTCCTTTACATGGTGAAGGCAAATTGATCTTGGTTTTACAAGCCATCATAAATATCAGGGAGAAGAAACTAAGAAACATGAGAATAAAAAAATATTTAGTGTAGTGGAAAGATGATAACTATTTTAACAAATAATTTGGACCTTGTCTCCGCTTAGTGCGAGTGCACAAGTATTTTGTTAATTTTCAAAAAAACAAGTACATATGGGTGCCTTTACTCTATTAACCCTTTTACATTGCATACATGGATTATATAGAGTTTTACCCATGACTTATAAAACAAACTAATCCTATAACCAACTATTTATGGGAAAACAACCCGTAAAGTAATTCTAATTAATTAACTGAAAAATATAAAACCACCTAAAATTATAAATAAGTAACTTTATTTTATGGGGATGTCTTTATTAAAAAGATGCATGCCCCATTAAAAATAATTATTTATTAGTCTACCAAAAATATAACCTAATGTTAAGACTTTGGAACAAGTCTTAACAAACCTCCTTATGATCTAAAGTCAATTCTTTGGACACATACCAAGCATTTTTATAAAATTTTCAAATTTGATTATGTCAAGGGGTTTTGTGAAGATATCAGTTGTCTCATTGACAGTTGAGCAATATATTGGATCAAGAGCTTTCTTTTCCACCAACATTCACAGAAAATGGTATTTGACATCCATATGTTTTATTTTGGCATGAAATAAAGGATTATTGGACATCTTAATTGCACTTTCATTATCAATGTATAACTATGTAGGAGCAAACTGAGAAACCTAAAGATCTTCAAGAATATGACGTAGGTAAATAATTTCTCTGGAAGCATCCCATGCTGAAATATACTCTAATTTTGATGATGAATTTTCACTGTATCCTTCTTCTTACAACACCAAGCAATGGTAGTTGAACCCATATGCATAGTGTATCCTGTCGTTGACACTCTATCATCTTCAAATCCACCAAAATCTACATCACAATATCGAACAAGTTTGAATTTATTGTTGTGGTGGTATTCAAGGCCATATGTTTTCATTCCATGAAGGTAATGAAGTACTCATTTTTCTACATGCTAATGAATTTCTCTATGCTCATGTGTAAACCTAGATAAAATTCCAACTAAAAATGAAATATCGGGCCTGGTAGTCATCAAGTATATCAAACCTCCCACAAATTATCTATATGTGGTGCCATTAAAAAAGGCACTCCTATCATCTTTAGACAATTTCAAATTACTTTCTATGGGAGTGAGGGTAGGTTTGCATTCACTCATGCCAAACCTATCTAATAACTTAGAAATATACTTAGTTTGTGAAATGAAAATACTATGCTCTTTTTCAGTTACCTCTATGCCTAAATACTATTGAAGAAGTCCAAGATATATCATCTCAAACCCATCTTTTAATTCCTTCTTCACATACTTGTTATGGTTTTCATCATTACCTATGATAAACAAGTCATCGACATAGAGAACAAGTATAACCATTTTCTTACCCTGCACTTTAAAATAGAGAGTATCATTAGATTCACTACGATGAAAACCAATGGATTTCAAGTATGAATCCATTTTGTCATACCAAGCCCTGGGTGCCTGTTTGAGCCCATACAATGCTTTTATCAATTTACACACTTTATGTTTGTCACCCACCTGTTCAAAACCCTGAGGTTGTTTCATATATACTTCTTCCTATAAATCACCAATTAAAAAAGAACTTTTAACATCTAATTGATGTACTTTCCAACCATTTTGTGCTACTAAGACAAGTACCATACAAATAGTGTGCCATTTGGCAGTTAGTGCAAATGTTTCCTCATTGTCAATACCTTCATGTTGTGCATATCCTTTTGAAACAAGTCTTGCTTTATGTTTATCAATGGAGCCATCTGATTTATACTTAGTCCTATAAACCCATTTACATCTGATGGGTTTAAAATGTGGAAGAGGATCAACTCAAACCCATGTATTATTGCTAAGTATGGAATCATACTCACATTTCATTGCCTATAGCCAAACATGTTGAGTAGATGCCTCCTAAAAAGTGGATGGCTCAGAGGAAGAAGTAGTAACAACCATAGCATAGTTTACCTATTTTTGAGAATTTTTGGGCCCTATTAAACCAACTTCATCTGCTTTCAAGTCAAAAAAAGTACTTTGAGCCCATTTTGGAAACTTAGTCAAATTATTCAAATCAGGGACTCCAGAATTATCATTATGTGCATCATTTAAAGGGGTACTTAGAGAATTTTAAACAATTTCTAGGTCATCAACCTGTGAACTTGTAGATGAAGAAGAGGAAAGTGAAGGAATTTAAGTCTCATACCATAACTTTTAAGAGTTATCCCCATTATTCAAACCCTTATCTCTTTTTATATTTTTCCTCTCTAATCTATCAAGTTGAGAATCAATCTTTGCAGTGTTCATAGTCCCAAACTCATCAAATATAACATCTTCACTCACTATGAATTTGCCTGTATCTTATGCAAGAAAACAAAAACCCTTTTTATCTTTAGAATAACCAAGAAAGATGCATTTTTTACTTCATGGTTCCAACTTAGTTCTATGTTTAATAGGAACCAAAGCAAAGCAAAGACATCAAAACGCTTTCAAGTGTTTAACCTTTGGTTTAAACCCATACCATGCCTCATATGGAGTTTGTCCAAAAAGTGCAACTGTGGGGGACCTGTTTCTCAAATACATTGTAGTACCTATGGCTTCTGCCCAAAACTTATCATCAAGCTGTTTATACTGCAACATGGCACATCCTATGCCCTCTAAACTTCTATTTTGTTGTGGAGTATAAGCATTGCTATATTGTCGATGAATACCATGTTCTCAATAATAATCTAAAAATTCATTTGAGGTATCTCACCTCCATTATCTGAATGAAGAGTAACCAAATGTGAACCTATTTATTTTTTGACTAAGTGTAACCAATCAAAAAACTTAGCAAAAACTTTAGATTTGTTTTTCATAAAAAATACCCAAGTCATCCGAGAAAAGTCATCAATAAACAAGACAAAGTATCTACACCCACCAATGGATGACTTTTTCATGTCACATACATCATTATGAACTAACTGCAAACATCTGTTAGCTCTCCAAGATGACTATTTCGGAAAAATTTCCCAATTTTTTTGCCCAAAACACATGACTCAGAAAGAATACTATCTTTGCAAAAAGTGGGCAACCCACTCACCATACCATATACCTACAAATCCATTAAAGAGTGGATATTCAAATGTCCATAGCGAATATGCCATAACCACTGTGTAGACATAGTACCTGTACCTGTGTCAACAACTTCCATAAGTTCTATAGTGGGAGGAAGCACTTTACAATGCAATCTAACCAAGTTTCCATCTTCATACCCTGTATACATTATTTTATAATCATCTTTCACTGAATTGATGTAAATGAGCCTATTTTTAAGCACAATTTGATAACCTTTCTTTTGAATAGTTACCAAAGAAATTAAGTGTTTCTTCAATGTGGGAACATACCAAACGTCCTCCAAATATTTTATAGACCCATTAGGAAGAAGAATCTGAATAGATCCAAGTCCTAGTGGTGTATGTATAGACTTATCTGCTAAGGCAACTGGAGAGAGAGAAGATTCCTTAAAATAAAAAAATAAATCTCTCTTAAATGTCATGTGTTTGGTTGCTCTTGTGTCTAAAACCCATAAATCTGTGAGCTCATCTCTAGCCTTATATTCAATATAATCAATGTGCCCCAAAGTAGTGATTACAGATTCATGGGCAACATTACTAGACTCATCATAGTCATGATTAACATACCGAGCAGAGTTAGTCATTTTTTGTGGCCTCTAAATTTTATCAAAAGGAATCCTACATTGTGAGGCAATGTGACCAAATTTTCCACATCTATAACATTGAATGTCTGATCTACCTCGACCTCTACCCTTGTACGAATTGTGACGACGTCCTCGATCACTTATTTTATGTGATTGGTTAGATTTTTGGTTATTTGAATAACCCCTACCTCTATTTTGATATCTACCTCCTTTGTAACCTTGACCCCCTTTATAATTGTTTCCTCTATTGTTTTGATGCCCAAATGAAGATGAACTAGGCTTTGACTCTAAAACATGGGCTTCTTCAGTTTTCTTAGATTTATTGGGTAGAGAGAGGTCATGTTGGATGAGCAACTTAGCCAACTTATCAAAGGTGATGCCTGTGATCTTGTCAGAGACATGCAACATTTCAATAAAATTCCTATAGGACTTAGGTAGTCCTTTCAAAGCAGCATTGACTATGAGGTCATCATCTAGTTTTCCAAACCTAGCCTTAGTGTACTCAGTACTGATATTTTTCAACTTAGACATATTTACTCCCATATACCCATCTTCATCTAATGAAAAAATAAACAACTGCATATGAATATCTATCTTCTTATGTTTAGGTTTCTTATCATACAAATCTGACAATGTTTTCCAGGCAATGTAAATATGATGAGAATTTTTAATATGAACATAATTATCACTAGTAAAAAAATATTTAATGAGAGCTAAGGCCTTAGAATCACACAAATTGAATACATCTAATTTAGCTTGTTTTTATGGTAATGTGAGATTTTCATTCTTGACAATATCCCATAACTCATTAAAAACTAGTGAAGCCTCCATCAATCATTTCCGATCAGAATAATTGGAAATTGTTAATCTAATACCATCTGAAAGCAAATTTTGAATCTTCAGCATCTTGAAATAAAAGCAAGTGTAGTAGAAAAAAGTGTGACAAAATACAAAAGAGATGAAACAAATATCACACTCACTGCACAAGACACTACTTCTACGAGGTTTTTCACTTAACTTTCGAGTAGAGCAAAAAATAAAAAATAATAATTTTTTATGGGTTTTACACTTAACTTCACCAAAAATCAATGATTACACCCTTATTTTGCCAAATTATATTTTTATTCAACCAATTACACCCTTATAACACCACAACAATGTAAAAGAAATAGAATTTAATTCCCTTTTTTTTATTTTTAAAATAACACAATGCAATAAGTATGCACTTCACAACTTTCAAGGCATACAAAAAGTAGATTTAAAAGGAAATATTACTTTAAAAAAAAGAAAGAAATATCATAAAAAAAGAAGAGATTTGAACCCTTGACCTCCTCCTTGCAAGATTCTTTACAAAATAAACTTAACCAATTGCTCTAAGAGCATTTTCAGAATATAACACTCAAAAACATGTCCTTATGCTGGATTTTGTCTATGAGGGAAAATTAAAAAAATTTTACATGTATGTAAATAAATCCAAACATTTTCTATTTTTAATCTTCTCTTCCAAGTTTTCTCACATGGGACCCATCCAATGCAAATTTTTTGATATCAAACTTTAGAAACATGAAAAAAAATTATTTTACTGATTTTGAACCTGTGCCATGTTTGCCTGGAATGCCATGGCTACTCTTGGAAATGTTTACTGCACCTTCTCTCACTCCTAGAGGCCGGACAAATCTGTACAGGCAGTGTAAAATAGATTTTTGCTGACGTTTAGCAAATTTTAAAGTATTTATTGCTGAAAATGGATTCAAATTGCAGCCAGGGCATTGGAAGGCTATACCATAGGCCGTACAAATTATTATTTTTTTCAAATTTTCCTTTGAGGATTAAAAAATAGGGGTTTTAACCAGTTTAATAGGTGTTTATGGATTCAAAAGGGCTAAGAATGATTGAATCAACAATGGCAGCCATGGATGAAAAATATGAAGTTTTTTTACAATGCAAATAGGCCGTACAAGTTCATTTTTGCAAAAAAATAATGAATTTAATAACTTTAAAATGCTAAAAAAATTATTTTTAATGCCAAATGAAAACAAAAGAAAAAAATGGGGGGTTTTAACACAATAAAATAAAGTATGAATGGCCAAAATGACCAAATGGTGGTATATGGGAAATACACAGGGTTAAATGTAAAAAATAATTAAAAAATTAAAATAATTTAATAAATTTTCAAATTTTTGACACTATATTTAAACCAATAAAATATTTTCATTATATGGCGTACCTTATTTCATGCCATTTGATTTCACGTGAATTCAACTTTTCACGTTGCCTTCCTTTCAAATTCACCAATGCTCCCAAAATTCACCGTGTTAGACAAAACCATGCTCTGATACCACTGATAACTCCTTTAACAAATAATTTAAACCTTGTCCCCGCTTAGTGTGAGTGCACAAGTATTTTATTAATTTTTTAGAAAACAAGTACATAAGGGTACCTTTAATCTGTTAACCTTTTTACATTGCATACATGGATTATATAGAGTTTTACCCATGACCAGTAAAACCAACTAATCCTATAACCAACTATTTACGGGAAACAACCTGGAAGGTAGTTCTAATTAATTAACTCAAAAATATAAAACTACCTAAAACTAAAATTAAGTAACTTTATTTTATGGGAGTGTCTTTATTAAAAAGATGCATGCCCCATTAACAATAATTATTTATTAGTCTACCAAAAATCTAACCTAATGTTAAGACTTTGGAACAAGTCCTAACAAAAGACCTACTCACCCAAAATGATACATAGGAGGGTACATAGATTTTTGAGCATCCTAATCTATAATTTCTTGAGGGCAAACAATTTGGGGAAGGGTGGGCTGCAATGTCCCCTTTCCATAATTAAACTAATCAGAAGACCTATTTCCTATTCCTTATTTCTTGTGGGATAAGGGATTAAGTAGGGAAATAATTTAATAATATTTTTAAGTCATCCAAAATTAACTTTATTTTATAACATGAAAAAAAGACTCTTATGTATTATTATTATTATTTTTAAATAATTTTGGGGTTTTAATATGGCCCTCAACCCAAAAGATTTTTTTTTACGTAAAACTGCCCATATATATACCTAAATACATCATAACCATCAAAAGGCCATAAAAAACCAACCAAATAGAAGACCCCAGAGAAGTAAGGAATACGTGAAACCATATCCAACAAATAATAAACCAAAACAAGACCAAATAGGACCAAACTAGCTTGACTAGAAAAAAAAATAGAAACCATCCTTAGAGGTTGACACCAACTTGAAACTCATCGTCCAAGTCATCTAGGAAAATCAGCTCACCACCTCATCTAAAATAGACTTTGACAAATGACAACTCTGCTAAAATAATCACCCTCTAAACATAATATAATCAATTTGAAATTGATTTTTAACAAAATCAATATAAAAGGAAAGACTAGAGATAATAATTCAACCCAACTTAATTAGGGAAAGGGATGGGAAATCATCCCATGATTACTACACATTATCAACCTTGCAGGGTTCTACTTGGTCAACTCCATAATTCGGTAGAAAATTAACTACCATGTTTTCTTCCTGGAAGTAATGATTAAAATCTACATAATATTAAAATTCCAATTTCATCCAAGTATTTTCCAATATGTTTTCTAAGGGCCAAAAGGTGACTTTTTTCTTTTACATAGCCAAAATAATGACCTACGAGTCACCTTCCATGATCAACTTTAGAATGTCATACTAAATTGAGAGATCAATCCCACTCATAAGTGCTTGTGCTTATACTTTATTATTTATCCCATCATGGAATTTCTTGGACATTACTCAAATGAGAGATCTACTTTAATCTTGGATAATACAACCAGCTCTTGAAGCTCCTAGATTATCTTTCTTATTTATAGGGCACTTTGTATTGGAGATCAAAACATTAACATAACAGTATAAATAAGATAAGACATTCGCGGGATAACATTTTGCAATATTATGCAATAATTGTCTTTGCGGTCCCTTTCAACTTCACCTTCACCATCACCATCACCATCACCATCACCATCACCATCACCCAAGAGATTATTTTTTGCCCTCACTAGCTAATGGTGGAATAAGGAAGGAACATAGTTCCGGCCTCACTGTGTATGCCTTTATAAAGAGATTGCCCACAACTAGCACTTGCATAAAAATAAATAACAAAGATTAATTTCAAAATGTTAAATATAATTCTTGCCTTCTGGAACATTCAGAACATTAAAAGTAGGAAATAAAATATTTATTTAAAAAGCCTGCACACAGAGGGCTTCACATAACGCAAACATGCAGAAAAGTAGGAAATAAAATAACGCAGATTGGACGGGAAACATTTCCAAGCCTGAGCTTCACATAACTCAGGACCTGTCGCTTGACGGAATCCACACAGGTTTAGGAACTCACAGCCTATGAAACAAAGGATACCAAAACAGTGTCAGGGCATCTACTGAGGAAAGAGCGCTTCTGAGGAAAGCCCGTCAGGATTGTAGACCTTAAATCCCGTTAGGTGATATATGGCTCTGTCAAATTCAGCCTTTATTCCACCATTAGTTAGTACCCAAGTACGAAAGGCAACAAAGGTGTAAGCGGATTCGAGAAGGGCCAACGATGCGTACTCCTGAGCATACTGATTCATCCAACCCTAATACTGATTTATGTTTTTGGAGGAAGTCAAGTCGGTACAAGTTTGCCCCTCTTCCCACTGCCCAGTCTGATAAAGGAATAGTACTGAAACTGTTAACTCATCAACGTGGAAGAGGGGAAATGAATGGGATTTAGCACTCTTGCATTTGTTGCTTTATTAAGTGTATCCCATCATAATACAAACAATCGATTTAACCCATCACCTTATCATAGCCCCTCTTCCCACTCACACTCCCAGTACAAGTGTGATATTACACTGATAACTATGATTTTGCATGTATTATATGTAATTTTTCTATCCACCTAGACTTTACTGCTAATAATTAGATTTTATTGGTAATTTTATGATCTTTTATAAATCACCTCTCGACATAGGCAATTTTGACAATCAACTGTGGTCACATCCTTAATCCAAAAGGCATGGGAATTGAATTAAAATTCAAATACCATGATTTCATTAATAACATGGTCACATCCTTTATCATCCATAAGAATGTTAAATAAATGGAGTGAATGTTGGTTAATAGGTAACACGATTGCATTGTTGGTTAATAGGTAACACGATTGCATTGTTGATAACGTGATCACATTCCCATTATTTTGCACATAAAAGCATGTCAAAGTTGCACATGAAGGCAAATTTAGCTAGAAGCTTATATTTATTTTTTTATACTTTAAATTTATTTTAGTAACTATAAGAAATTAGGCTCACTCAGCATCTGATAAAGTTGGTCTCATAGTTGCATACCTTATGATGTGGAAAATAGTTGTTCAAAATCCAATCAGGTTAGTACTTAGGCATTTTCAAGGTCTAAGTATTAAAATTAAGGATTTTAAGACATTATTTTTGCAATTGATGTCCATTTTAGGTAAACATATAGTCATTTTAAAGGTTTTTATGCCTTCCAAATTGATTCCTAGTATTTCTAGGAGTATTAGGTTTGTCAAAATTGAAGTTTGGAAACCACTCAATTTGAAATTGATGTAAAGTGGTGTGATTGGGGTAGCATAGGTCACATTTATGACTTTCACACATCAAATTACTAATTTTTTTAATTTCATAGTACATCATCCCTTCCTCATCCATAATCACTTCTTACTCATGCCTCATCACCCCTAATCACTCTGTCACCATTATTCATTATCCTTAATCACTTTCTCATTGAACCTCAATATCCCTAGTCATCTCTAATCACTCCATCATCCATAATTAGTCCTTCATTGACCCTCATTATACCTCATCATTCCTAATCACTCCCTCCTCATTGCTCATAAGAAAATTATGTTACTTAACATCTAATAGTGTTTCTCTCATCGTTGTATACTTTATGACATGGAAAATAGTTTTTCAAAATTTAATCTGGTTAGTAATTAGACATTTTTAAGGTTTATATATTAAACCTAGGGATTTTAGTACATAATTTTTGTAATTGATGTCTATTTTTGGTAAACATATAGTCAGTTTTAGGTTTTGTGCCTTTTAAGTTGATTCTTGATATTTATAAGAGTCCTAGGTTTTTCAAAATTGATGTTTGAAAACTAATCATTTTGAACTTGATCCAAAGTGGTGTGATTGGGGTAGTGTAGGTCATATTGATGACATGCACACATAAAAAAACCACTTTATGTTAATTTCAATTATTCATCATCCTTCCTCATCCTTGATCACTTCCTACTCACCCCTCATTACCCCTAATCATTCTCTCATCACTCCCTAATCACTCCCTCATTGACCCTCACTATCCCTAGTCATCTATAATCACTCCCTTATAATCTATAATCACTCTTCCATTGACCCTAACTATCCCTCATCATCCCTAATGACTCCCTCACTATCCTTCATCATCCCTAATCACTTTTTCACCATCACTCATTATCCCTAATCTCTTCCTCATCCTTATTCACTCCCTCCTCATCCCTAATCACTTGCTCATTGATGCTCATTATCTCTCATCATCTCTAATCACTTAAGCTTATTATTCATAATCACTCCTTTATTGATTATCACCATCCCTCATCATCCCTAATCACGACCTCTTGATCCTCATAATCCCTAATTAATATTTTTTCATCTATTATCATCACTAATCACTCCCTCATTGACCCTCACCATCCCTCATCACTCCATTATTGATCCTCACCATCCCTCACCATCCCTCATCACTCTATCATGGATCCTCACCATCCCTAATTTCTCCCTCATCATTTGATTTAATTATATACTCTAAAGATACCTTTTATTCCAATCATATATTTTTTAACCCATTATAATAGAAATTAACTTTATGTTGTTAAGACCCATTTGTGATAGTCAATTTTATTATTGAATGAATTAGATGATCTTCCAAATTTATAGTCAATTAAAATAAGTACTAACATAAAATAGATTCTGAATTTTAGTTCATCAAATTATCTTTATTTGTTGTTGACTAGATGAAACTTTATTCGGTTTTACCTTTGTTAGTTTGGTTTAAAAGATAAAAATTAAACACAAATATTTTGTATAATTTTCTAGTTTTGAGAAGATTTGAATCAGATACAAAGTTATTTAGTGTTTACCATTCATATATGAATTGAATCTTGGTCAGTTTCACACATGCACTCCTTGTGTGTGTGTATTATGTCTCAAATATTTTATCTGATAGGACCGAAACTCCCCAAAGCTCTGACACAACTTGTCAGAATTAAGAGCACACATGATTACCAATGTATAAGCAACTAAACATGTGGAATCCAGAAGAAAAAATAACTATCAATGAGAAAAACACACAGAACATGAGAGGCAATATACAATTATATTCAACTCATTACAAAGGAATTTACAACAAAGAGGTGGGACTCTTTCTTCCACTTCATGGGCTTACAGTAAACTTCCCTCCAGAGTAATCTTCTCTCATAGGTCACAACACACAGCTAACACAAGCTGTTGTTCACCTCATTGCACATCTGTACAATTGAGTACACAACCGTACTCCAAGTAGATCTCTCCATGATCCTGCTGATGTATTGTTGTCACCTTGGATCTAGCTACCCCGCCGATCTCCTTTCCGACCCTCGTATTCACACATCCCTGCATATCAAACCTGATCTTACTTATACCTACATGGGGAATCCTACTTGATTCCACCATGGGAAGAACTCTCCAAGCTTCACATAGCTCTTCTCCAAATTCTCCACTTAACAATACAGCCCATGAGTCTATTATATAGATCTCATGCATACATTGATTAGACTTGCGGCTCAAGACTTCAAACAAGCCTTTAACATGCAAACTCTATGTTCACTTAACTGACTGTTTGTCAATAGCAGTTCAGACCGCTACAGGTGATCGACGTCGGTCCCTGCCTTCTTGGAGGTGACCGACGTCGGCCGATCATCTGCCGATTCCAGTTTCCCTTCTACGTCTCCTTACCGTCGTCAGTGTGGCCTGCCGACGTCAGTGACTGCATACACTAGAAACCCTCCTGTTTGCCTTAAGGTGTAGCTTTTAGCTCCACACCCTAACAATCTCCCACTTGGAGATAAAGAGCTGCACCTGTACCCAAAACTAGTACTCTGTCCAATTTGCATCCTGGCTTGTATTCCTCTTCAAGCTCCCACTTGAAGATAACCCACCACACTCCTTGTGGTGATAATCATGTGCCTTATTTTCTTCATTCTCATTGTACCATCTTCTGCCTTGCTATACTCCCACTCAAACAGCAACCCCTGTGAGTAACCTGTAATCAACAAACACTTAACAGATCTGGGACATCTATTAGTCAAACTCGCTCTGAGAACATCCAACCTGGCTCTGATACCAATTGATAGGACCGAAACTCCCCAAAGCTCTGACACAACTTGTCAAAATTAAGAGCACACATGATTACCAATGTATAAGCAACTAAACATGCAGAATCCAGAAGAACAAATAACTATCAATGAGAAAAACACACAGAACATGAGAGGCAATATACAATTATATTCAACTCATTACAAAGGAATTTACAACAAAGAGGTGGGACTCTTTCTTCCACTTCGTGGGTTTACAGTAAACTTCCCTCCAGAGTAATCTTCTCTCATAGGTCACAACACACAACTAACACAAGCTGTTGTTCACCTCATTGCACATCTGTACAATCGAGTACACAACCATACTCCAAGTAGATCTCTCCATGATCATGCTGATGTATTGCTGTCACCTTGGATCTAGCTACCCCGCCGATCTCCTTTCTGACCCTCGCATTCACACATCCTTGCATATCAAACCTGATCTTACTTATACCTACATGGGGAATCCTACTTGATTCCACCATGGGAAGAACTCTCCAAGCTTCACATAGCTCTTCTCCAAATTCTCCACTTAACAATACAGCCCATGAGTCTATTATATAGATCTCATGCATACACTGATTAGACTTGCGGCTCAAGACTTCGAACAAGCCTTTAACATGCAAACTCTGCGTTCACTTAACTGACTATTCGTCAACAGCAGTTCAGACTGCTACAGGTGACCGACGTTGGTCCCTGCCTTCCTGGAGGTGACCGACGCCAACCAATCATCTGCCGATGCCAGTTTCCCTTCTGCGTCTCCTTACCATCGTCGGTGTGGCCTGTCGACGTCGGTGACTGCATACGCCAGAAACCCTCCTATTTGCCTTAAGGTGTAGCTTTTAGCTCCACACCCTAACAATCTCCCACTTAGAGATAAAGAGCTGCACCTGTACTCAAAACCAGTACTCTGTCCAATCTGCATCCTGGCTTGTATTCCTCTTCAAGCTCCCACTTGAAGATAACCCACCACACTCCTTGTGGTGATAATCCTGTGCCTTATTTTCTTCATTCTCATTGTACCATCTTCTGCCTTGCTATACTCCCACTCAAACAGCAACCCCTATGAGTAACCTATAATCAACAAACACTTAACAGATCTGGGACATCTGTTAGTCAAACTCCCTCTGAGAACATCCAACCTGGCTCTGATACCAATTGATAGGACCAAAACTCCCCAAAGCTCTGACACAACTTGTCAAAATTAAGAGCACACATGATTACCAATGTATAAGCAACTAAACATGCGAAATCTAGAAGAACAAATAACTATCAATGAGAAAAACACACAGAACATGAGAGGCAATATACAATTATATTCAACTCATTACAAAGGAATTTACAACAAAGAGGTGGGACTCTTTCTTCCACTTCGTGGGCTTACAGTAAACTTCCCTCCAGAGTAATCTTCTCTCATAGGTCACAACACACAGCTAACATAAGCTGTTGTTCACCTCATTGCACATCTGTACAATCGAGTACACAACCGTACTCCAAGTAGATCTCTCCATGATCCTGCTGATGTATTGTTGTCACCTTGGATCTAGCTACCCCGTCGATCTCCTTTCTGACCCTCGCATTCACACATCCCTGCATATCAAACCTGATCTTACTTATACCTACATGGGGAATCCTACTTGATTCCACCATGGGAAGAACTCTCCAAGCTTCACATAGCTCTTCTCCAAATTCTCCACTTAACAATACAGCCCATGAGTCTATTATATAGATCTCATGCATACACTGATTAGACTTGCGGCTCAAGACTTCGAACAAGCCTTTAACATGCAAACTCTGCGTTCACTTAACTGACTGTTCGTCAACAGTAGTTCAGACCGCTACAGGTGACCGACGTCGGTCCCTACCTTCTTGGAGGTGACCGACGCCGGCCGATCATCTGCCGATGCCAGTTTCCCTTCTGTGTCTCCTTACCATCGTCGGTGTGGCCTGCCGACGTTGGCGACTGCATACGCCAGAAACCCTCCTGTTTGCCTTAAGGTGTAGCTTTTAGCTCCACACCCTAACATTATCTTCTATGAAAAATGAGCATTAATTCATGTTATCATAAAAATATGTTTCTAAAAAATGTGAAACACTATTTTAGCATAGTGTAGATGTTCATTCCATGTTTTATAAATATTAATATGCCATCAAGGTAGATTAAAAAAATGATATAGGTAAAGGGCCTGAGGACGTCGTTCAACATATTAAAATGAATGAATTCGCTACACGAGTTAAAATAAAAGGCATGTTGGTATATATATGGTTAACCAATTATAAAATATCACACACCTCTAATGGTGAGATGTCATAAAAGATTTCATCTTTAAAAAGTTTGATTTTGTACACCAAGTAACTCTACTAGGTGATCCATTTCTCAAGGCCTATACTAGACCATACACTAGCGTATGGTTATGTATGATGTATAAATTACAAGTTATATTTTTGAAAATATGGTTTAGGAGAAATTAAATTCTTCTAATTTCCATTGGAAATGATTAAGTGTATTGGCTCACCATTGATCTACATTTATTAATGAAACAAATGTTTTAATTCATATGATTTCTTGTTGGGGAAGTAGAGATATTTTTAGTATCAAACATATCATTAGGTTCATAATCTATTATCTACTTATCTCTTAATAATGATAGATAAATTATACCCACTTCTCAAGATGTGCAAGTATAGAGCTCATAGTGTGACACTCTTCATTGGATTTAATATTAAAGTTATGAATTACGCACCGCTTTCTAATCTTGGACTACTTGTTCTAATCATTTGAAAAGTATTTTACACTCTATGGTATGATGACTCAATCAATAGACATAAAAATATAAGGCTTTCAATGTAATTATTTAGATCATAAAATGTTTTCATATGGAAAGCAATTGATTAGTTTCAGCAAATCGCGTATATTGTTGATCCTCATGTATTTAATACACATTTTTGGTGCTATGGTGGTATTACTTGCTTCTTTTTATTTGGTAGATTATCAATTTTAAAAACTTACATCATTTATAATGGGCCAATATTTTATCATAGGTGTTAAATGTCTCTATTTCAAATTTGCCACCACATAATTTTGATCATTATGTCTTATATTTTATGCTAACACTCAAATCTCCACTTGTAACTCCTAACATTGTTAAACCCCAACAAAACACCACCATTAGGGTATTATATGGAGTCCTTAAGGATGAGGAGGGATGGGGAGGAATTGAGTAAATATGATGTGAGAGTCAATGCAGGTGATAAGGGATGGTGAGGGTCCATGAGGGAGTGATTAGGGATGATGAGGAAGTGATTAGGAATGATGAGGGATGGTGAGGATTAATGATGGAGTGATTAGTGGTGATGAGTGATGAGGAATGAATGACTAGAGATAATTAGGTATGATGAAGCAATGATTAGGGATGATGAAGGATGGTGAGGATCAATTAGGGAGTGATTTAAGATGATGAAGGAATGATTATAAATGATGAAGAATGGTAAGGGTCAATAATGGAGTGATTATGGATGATGAGGGATGAGGAGGGAATGATTAGGGATGGTGAGAGATATTGAAGGAGTGATTAAAGATGATGAGGGATGGTGAAAGCTAATGAGGGAGTGATTAGGGATGATGAG
The DNA here is from genome assembly GCA_037957365.1 of Torreya grandis. NCBI lineage: Eukaryota > Viridiplantae > Streptophyta > Pinopsida > Cupressales > Taxaceae > Torreya > Torreya grandis. Next base: position 366,022 of record JARHVA010004607.1, read on the forward strand.
GGAGTGATTAAAGATAATTAGGGATGGTGAAGGTCAATGAGGGAGTGATGAGGAATGAGTAGCGATCTAGGAGGATCTATATTTTTCTCAAAAAAATAAGTATTAAAATCATAGGTTGATCATTGTCATGGCGAAAGGATCATCGAGAGCTTTTTGATGGATTTCATGGTTCATAAAATGGAGCCCGTATGCACAAATTATAATATGTGGAAGATTGAACCAAGAATTTAAAAAAAATAAGGGTTTATATGTTGACAAGTAGTGAGTGCTCAATAATCAATGATTTATTGACAAGTGGTGAGAGGAGATTAGACCACATGGTGGGTCTTCAAGCCACCACGTGGCTTTCTACCATTCACTATGGTCCAATTTTATATATTATGTAATTAATTAAATTTCATTCCAAATCCCCTCAAAATTCTAAGACCCTCTTTCCACGTGACACCTCATACTTTCTATGTACATGCCATAAGACTCTATGTTCCATGCCATGTTTCATTCCCCAACATCCATGTTCTAACCACCTAAAATCCCATATACTTCCATAAAATTTCCACATACCACCACCATTTCCATGAAATACATGGTAATGACAATCACTTGTCAATGTTTACCACAAATTTCATGGCATTTAAATACTTTAAAAAACACCCACATCCCAAATGTGGGATTAAATGATATGCCTCAAGCCCAAAACCATTGGAGTGGGAATCGAACCCTACACACATGGATAAAAGGATAAGGGCCTAACCATTATACCACAAAGCTCAAACATTATATAAAAGGGATGAGTTTATATTTAAAGCATGATTTTATAGTATTATTCCATAGAAGACAAGGCATGTAAAGGAATTTCATAGACTTTTGGAGTATTTTAATTTGTCTCAGACTTTGTAAATTATTTGAGAGTAATACTCTTGTAAATGATGATTTTGAAATAGATGATTTTGAAGACTTATGAATATTGTAAAGCTATTTTTGCTAAAACTAATCAGGAGTGATCCACCATTGGATTAGATCCATAGATGTAGGCCATTGTGCCAAACTCCGTTATCAAATCACATTTACTATTTTTTGTCGATTTCTATCTCTTTTATTGATGCACTCTTAATTTTTTTCTATTTTTTATAATTAAAATTTGATTTTAATTTCATAATCATTTTAACAATTTGATTTTATTAAATCATTAAAATAAGGTTTCAATCCTTTACAAGTGTGTTTTACACTGCTACGACACTTGTTTGATTATGATTCTGGATCAAATTTTTGGTATTAGAGCAGAATTTGAATTTAACCATGTGGATTAGTAGTGTACGTTGACAAGGTTAAGATCTAGGTGGGGTGAAGGAGAATTAATAGAATATGATCTAGAGATTGGATCAAGATGTACTGCAAAAATGGGAGATAACTTTGAGTCTAAAGGATCTTTCTGATAATCATTCTTGGAAATGAAGGACATGGTCAAGGAACTTTACCATGAATTATGAATTAAGATGGAGCATGATGGAGGTGGTAAATGTTTTGAGAAACCTTCCTCTTCTTCAGGTGATGGTAATGACAAAAAAGTTGTTGAATCTCTTCCTTCACTAAAGCTAGATATTAAGTTTGAATTTTTGATGTTTAATGGTGAGATTAATGCAAAAAAGCTAGATAACTAGATAAAGCATATTGAAGTATATTGCAGGGTCCAGAAGATTTTAGATGACGAGGCTAAAATTCACTTGGCTACTCTTCAAATGGGAGGCATAACTCATATTTGGTGGGAGAGTAAGTTGAAGGAAAGTGAGATTAATATAAGTAACTCAATTTCCACTTGGAGTGAATTTGCTGATACATTCAGAAAGCAATTTTATCCTTTAGGCTATATTTAACAAGCCATGATGGATTGGTAATATTTCAGACAAACTAAAGGCCAAAGTGTTTAAGACTATACACAAGAATTTAGGAAAAAGGCTTTACTTTTGAATATTCCTCTTTATGCACAGGAAACACTACTTAGGTATATAGGTGGGTTGCATAATTACTTGAAACACATGATTCTAGTTCTTAGTCCCACTAGTTTAGATGAAGCATGTGTTAGAGCCATTTATTTAAAGGCTAGAAGAAAATATTTTTTTTCCTAAAGTTAAAAGTAAGCAATCTAAAGTTCAGCATTTGAAGGGGCAAAGTTCTAGAAAGGGTAAACAAAAATCCACTGTTAATATTCATAGAGAAGAGGGTAAGCCATTTTGCAATCATTGAAAGAAAAATCATGATGAGTCTAAGTGTTGGGAATTACATCCTGAGTTAATTCCTTTTAACAAGTTTAAGAAGAAAGATAAGAAAGATAATATTGTAGTTCAGGATCTAGGTTCAAACTTTGGGGATGAAACTAAGATCACAGCTATGTGTATGCAGAATTGTTCTTTTCTTTCTAGCACAAAGTCATCTAATGTTGCTTCCTCTTCAAAAAAAAAATATGTGCATGATGATAAGAAAAGAAATGATTTGTTCCACATTAGGGTTGTTGTAAAACATACTAAGATTGACACTCTATTTGATAGTGGATCACAGGTAATTTTGATTTCTGAAGAGATTGTTAAAAAGTTAGGCCTACAAATAAGTCCCCATCTGAAACCCTATCCACTTGGTTGGGTGTGTGATGATGCAAAACTACAAGTAACCAAAACTTGCAAATTAAAATTTATCATCTCATCTAAATTCATGGATGAAGATGATTTGGATGTAGTCCTTCTGGACATATATGGGATATTTTTAGGAAGTCCTTATCTTTATGATAGATTAGAAATCTTCTATATGGAGGAAAATAAGTACTTGTTTGTTAAGGATGTAATTAAACATATAGTCAAAGCACATCATGTTAAGATAAGTCTATCCTTGGTTACAATAGGGCAAATGAAAAGACTAGTCAATTCAAGAAAGAATTTTTGTCTCATGTTGATTAAGTCTAAGGAAAAAGAATATTCCTAGGCTATGGAAAATTGTGATCCTAAACATAAGAAAGAATTGGTTAAAATCATTTTCAAATATGATGATGTGCTTTAAGATCCCAAAGGGTTACCCCATAAAAGGGGAGTTCAACAAGAAATTCAATTATTACAGGATTCTCCTCTCCCTAACAGTGTCATGTATAGGTTATTAGTGGTGGAAAACAAGGAAATCAAGACGCAGGTAATGGAACTTTTGGAAAAGGGCGTTATTCATCCTAGTACATCTCCTATTAGTTTTCCTATCATTTTGGTGCCAAAGAAAGATGCCACATGGTGAATGTGAGTTAATTTTAATGATTTGAAAAAAAATACTATTAAGAATTGTTACCCTCTACCTTGTATTGATGATTTACTAGATCAGTTAAGAAATGCTATCTATTTCACTAAGTTAGACTTGAAAAGTGGTTATCCTTAGGTTAGGATTAATGATGGTGATATTTGGAAAACAACTTTTAAGACAAAACAAGGATTTTTTGAGTGGCTTGTCATGCCTTTCAGGTTATGTAATACACCAACTACATTCATGTGATTGATGAATGATGTTTTCAGGCCATTCCTTGATGATTTTATTATAGTATACTTAGATGCTATTTTGATCTTCAGTCAGTCTTGGGAAGATCATGCGATTCATATTAGGAAAGTTATGGATGCATTGAGAAGGGATAAAGTTTATTTTAAATTACTTAAATGTGAATTTGGGAAGACCTCTTTGGTTTACTTGGGTTATATTGTAGGACACGGTGAATTAAAAATTGACCCTGTAAAGGTGGAGGTTATAGTTAAATGGCCTAAACCTAATAATGTAATTAAGGTTAGAAGTTTTCTTGGTGCAGTATAATATTGGAGGAACTTCATTGCTAATTTCTCACTTATTTCATCACCCTTGCATTATTTGACTAGTACAAAATAGGTCTTTCAGTGGGGACACAAGCACAAAAGGGCCTTCGACACTTTAAAGACAAAGATTAGTACTAATTCTATTTTGGCACTTCTTGATTTGAAATAGCCATTTAAAATTGAGACATATGCAAGTGATTATGATATGGGAGCTATTATGATGCAAGGAAAGAAGCTAATATGCTATCATTTTGAGACCTTCACAGGTGTAGTAAGAAACTATTCAACTTATGATAAAGAATTGTATGCATTGGTTCAAAGTGTTAAGAAGTGGAAACATTACTTGATGGGCAAGGAGACAGTGATACATACATATCATCAACCCCTTCAGTATCCTTAGTCACAAGCCAAGCTACAAAAATATAGGCATTTCCATTGGATGGTTTCCTGCAACAGTCTCATCTTGTGATTAGGTATAAGAAAGGTATTCAGAATAAAGTTGTTGACATTCTTTCTAGGCCTCCTATGGTGGTTGCATCTATTTTTTATAGCATAGTTATTTGACTCATGAAATTTATAAAGAATAGTATGTTGATGATGCTGACCTTAAGGATGTGTATAAAGACTTGATGAATGGAAAATAGGTAGAAGAATTATACTATCATGTGTATAATGGACTGTTGTATCATTTGGGTAAACATGGCATTCCTCAAAATGAAAGGGTGCACATGATTAGGGAAGCACATAATTCTCTTATTTCTAGTCATTTTAGAGTTCGTAAAATGGTTGCACATTTGAAAATGTTGTTATTAGCCTTATATGTAGGAAAATGTTACCAAATATATCAAGGGGTGTGTTCTTTGTGCCACAATAAAACCTAGTAATAGGAAACTGGGACTTTACACTCCCTTACCTATTCCTATTCATCCCTGGGAAAGTATTTCCTTGGATTTTACAGGGGGTTTGCCTATGTCATGGAGGATACATGATTACTTATATGTGTTAGTGGATATATTTAGCAAGATGTGTGTTTTGATTCCTTACACTAAGAATATTACAAGGGAAGGTATGACACTTGTTTTTTTAGCATGCATGGGTTCATTTTGGTTTACCCACTTCTATTGTTTCTGATTGAGATTCTCAATTTATTGGGGAATTTTGGTCAACATTGTGGGAATTGATGGACATTCAGTTGAAAAAGAGCATTGCATTTCATCCACAGACTAAAGGATAAATAGAGGTTGTAAATCGCACAGTGGTACATTTACTTAGGGGTTATTGTATTAAACATCCCAAGTTATGGGATGAGAATTTATGATAAATTCATCATGCTTACAATTGTACACTTCATTATTCTGCTATGAAATCTCCGTTTGAATTTTGTTATGGATATTTGCCTAAATCTCCTCTAGATGTTTGTTATGGACGTGATTCAGCTGATGATGAATGTAAAGATGCTATCAAAGCCAAAAAGTTCATTAAAAACATACAACATATACACCAGACTATTTGAGATCAACTAGAGAAAAGTTAGGCAAAGTATAAATCAAGATATGACAAACATCGTGTTGATCACTAGTTTGCTATAAGTGATTTGGTATGGCTTCACATTAGTAAGGAAAGGCTAATAGGGGAAGGTAAAATGTTGAAACTAATCCAGTATGGTCATTTTCAAATTACAGAAAAGATTGGTAAAAATGCTTTTTGATTGGATTTTCCATCTTATATGTAGATTTATTCAGTTTTAAATGTGGAAAATCTAAAACTATATGATCCTACGATGATTGTAGATCATGATGAGAGTGTATCTATTCCTTCTATTGATGATTTTGCTCCTGAGTATCTAACAGAACTACAAGAAGACACAATACTTGAAAAGAAGGTTTAGACTTCAAAAAGGGGAGACGTTGAATATATTTGTCTTGGTCTCAAAGGGATGCACCCAAACAAGGCCAAATAGATGGAATCCTGAATAGTGAGGGAGCAATACCCTCACCTCTTTACCAATTATGTAATTATAGAGCCATAATTTAAATAACATGATCATGTTAATTAAATAATGTGATCAAGTTATTTATTAATGTAAACATAGTATGTAAAATGTCCATGGAATTATCCCCTAACTTTGTGCACTTACACGTAATCTCTAACACATAATGCATAAAAAATATAATCATCGTCCACAATTTATATATTATCAAAAGTAATTATGGGACATGGTTGCATAGTTTGAATTTTACCAATATTTCCATTTAAATAATGATCATATGATGTAGGAGGTGGGTGAGCATGATATGTGTGATTTACTATCAGAGTAGGCTTATTGGTATCATGATTAGGAAATGGCTCACTAGAAATTTTCAATTCAAAATTATAATTTTTTTTGGCTTACATTCTTCTATAGGGGCATCAAATTAAATTAAATTTTCATCAGTTATATCCTAAATTAAATTCTTATTTTTGAAACAATGATTTTTATAATGACCATTGCATGCTTTTAAGATTAAGTCAAAGTCATAAACCAACACAAAGCATAGTCTTTTAGGATTCTTGGAAATAGTTTGTTTAATAGTTGTCATTGAGAACATAATCAAAACATGATATATGAAAAGATATCAAATGTCTTCATTAGTTATTTATATTTTAAACTATGTTTAGTAAACCCCCACAACCTCATCACCTCCCCCCCCCCCCAACCTGCCCCCCATTTTCTGATTTGGTGTCTGTATTTTCATATATTATATTTTTAAAGTCAGTTTTATATTATTTATGTTAATTGAATGGAAATTCCTTTATAAAAGAATTACGATTAGTATTTTTAAACACATTATCGATTGAATGTAAATCCTTTGTAAGTTAGAAGAATAAATACATTTTAATTAGTCTAGAGACACTATCATTTTCCCACTTCTCAATCTTGAAAAGTTATTTGGTAATATAGAAATTTTGTGATTCAATGTATAAGTTTGCATAGTATTGTACTTCTTGTTATTAGTCCATCTCAAGGAACCATCAATGGAATAACGTTTTAATTACTTTTATTTTTATAGAATCAAAGAGCTTGAAACATAGATTATGTTAAAAATTACAATGTCTTATTTAATGTTTGACACATTAATTTTGGCATATTCCTTGGATGTTATTTAAGCATATTATTTCACCTTTAAGCAGATACAAAAAATGAATCTACATAATATTAAAAATAAATTAACATTTACTTTTTCCTCCATGATCATTGGATACATCCTTGCATAATCAACTAGCAAATAAAATAAAATGTCCAAATTATGTAATGTACAAGGATTAAATAAATTATTGTCAGTGAATTAATTATCGCAAGTGAAAAAGAACTATTGGATCCACACTTTGTGATAGTTCTATTGAACAACCTCACAAAAAACTCTGTGAAAGGATAGATTGTTTTTTTTCCATACATATATGTTTTATCTACGAGGAATTTTACTCAATAATCTAGCCAAATAAAATCAAAATGAACATACTTATTTTCAATGTATTGAAGAAAAAATAATAATTGTTTCTCTATTTTAAATAGCATGGATCTAGGTATACACCTTGAAGTTTTGTATAGCCTCACTCAAGTCGAGGAGATGTTAATTATGTGGGTTGTTCGAATCTTCCAAGTAAGCCATGCTTAGGGTGGAAATTACATGTAAAGGGTCACACTATTAACTTTCCTCAAGATATGTCTTCTATTGTTATGTTTTTATGGCATCAAGCTAAAGATTTTGACATCTTATTGATTAGATGTATTGGTTCAAAAAATAATCCATATGATTGATTTGTAAGTAGATCACATTTCATGTAGGCACTAAAATAAAAAATAGAAAATTACCCCTATTATAGAGATGTTCAACCTAACCATCATGTAGTTGTTGTGCTCTCATATGAACCTGTTCACATATCAACTGTCCTTCACTATATTACTGTAGACATGGGAGACATGAAAATAAATGATATATATTTTTGTGTTGACACATAAAAAAATATGAATCAAAATAATTATTAAACTTCATATTTTGTATCATCTCTTCAAAATGGATGAAGAGACATAGATCAAATAAGATATCACATAAAAAATACCAATAGTAGTATACCATCTATAAAGAATTGCCCAGTTGTTATTAGGTCACCTATAAATGAATACAACATTGATAGATTGTTCTCTATGACATTTACATATCTTTTCCCAACATGATTTTCCATGTATCAACAACATTGTATTAAAAAATTCCAATTTCATGAATATGTTATTCACTTACTACAATACCATGATAAATGGTTTTCAAAACATTCAAATTTATGCTACTTATTATTAAACCTAATCATACACCATTGAATCCAAGCAACATAAAAAATATTTGTCAAAAAAAACAAAATATAATTTTCCAATAACTACTTTAGGATAGAGGAAAAACATAACACATATTCTTGAGCTGCTACTATCATTGATCAACTAATGTATCTTAGATCAATGCTTAGAGGTACAGAGTCAGTTTGGTCTAAATTCATGTAAATTAATTAACATATATGATCATACAATTGGGATACCAAACATTGTTATTCATCTTAAGCACAATAGACACTAAGTGGCCAAATCTACATAAAGTCATGCTAGGCACCCCTCTAACTATGCCAAATAATTTTAATCATTGGCAAACCAAAAATCTTATTAAAAATATATATCTTGTATCTTCTTACATGGAGAAGAGATTTTCAATCTTCCATGAGAAAATACTATAAAAATACCTCCATAATTAAAATTATTGGTACATGTATTTATATTTAGCCTATATTTATTTGTTTAATTGTATTAAAAAAACTTTAAAATAATAATTACAATTTTATATTTTTATAATCAAATATGAATAGAAACATAGAGAATCTGCACTCATCCACAAAGATAGATAATCAAATAGAGAATACAAACATAGAGAATCTGTACCAAAATAGGAGGGAAGGTGAATATTCATGAAGACAAAACTAATATGAAGGTTTGTTTTTTTTTTCATGGTATGTTTACACCTAGACATTTTTTTAGATGCACAAATGGAAATGTGAAGATGATCATCTAGAGAAAATAAACAACCACCTTGAGAGAACATGAGATTGTTTGTAGGTAAATCGATGATCATTTTGGATGATCATCTTGACATTCTAAGTGATCATATGAAAAGTCTATATGATCATATACTACATTGAATGCCTCTACCTACCCACCCACATTAATTTCCACTACTTTTGACACGTCCAAGTTTGTCTATAAATAAGATCCTTGTCCTTCATTTTTAAAATAGTTTTTGCACTCCACCTCTGTATGACAACCATCCTTTGTAGACTATAGCTTCCAGCAAGCCTCCATCATGTGCCCCTCACCACTGCAATAATGTATACTATCCCAAGAGCCTCTAGAGAAGGAAAAAACTATTTCAAGAATATAATGTGCACCCTGATCCTAAAGCTCCTCCAATGAGAAAACACATACTCAAAATGGATATATAAATGAAATTTCAAGGAGATTGTTCACATGCTATAGTATGATATAGATAATTTATTTGTTTCTCATTTGTTGTCATCTTTCAACACATCATCACAAAGATTTGATATCACTATTGATAGTTATTTTATTTCCTTTAGAATTACACATGATGGCATCTAAATATTGATAGGGATACCTCACAATAATGTCAACCCTATCAATACAAAAACCATACTGATGCCTATGAACAAAAATTCCTAGAATCCCACTATGCCTTTTAGTTGGATGGTATGCATTGTGAATAATGCTTTCAAAATTTATGAAGGATTTTAAAGATTATTTAATAATAATAATAATAATAATAATATATTTTCCTATTTACAACTACCCATATTAAAAGCAAAAGGGAGATAAAAAATGAGTGTGTTACAAATCCTTTTTTGCTTGGCATGATTGAACTTTTCCAAGCCAAATTAGTTCTATATGGAATACCATCAAACATACCTTTTGAAGCTATTGTGTATATCCTATGTACACTCAACAGAGAATAATTTGATTGGTGTATATCATATTCATGTCAGAGTGTGATGCATCAGGAGAATGAATTAGACTATTCTTGATGTATAAAAGGAATACCATAGATTTTGAGAGTTATAAACTTAAAGAAATAGAAAATATTATTATTAATTTATGACAAAGAGATGTTCGCCATAATTTGCTTTGGAAAAATTCAGACAGTACTTAGTGTGTCACAAATCTATGGTAAGGCCTAATCACAATAGCTTGAAATTATTCCTCAACCAAATAGATATGAAAGATAGGGAAAAAATGGGTAAGTAAACTTCAAGTTTATGATTTTGATATAGAGGATATTAAGGGAACAAAATATTATAGCTTATTCTTTATCTAAAAAACCAACTCTATTCTCAATTTCTAAAATCTCTATTGATTGGAAGGTTACTATAACAATAGATTATGCAAATAATATCTTTAAAGGTAATATCATTGAGGATAAAATACAAGATGATAGGTACATGGTGGTAAATTATCTCATCCTTTATAAGGGAATAATTTATCTCATACCTGACTTAAAAAAGAAGCATAAGGTTTGTAGGGTAGTACATGATACACTATTGGCTAGTCACCTAGGGTATTTCAAGACTTATAAGTGAATTAAGGAAATATTTTTCTAGATAAAACTCAAGGAAGAGTTTCTCCCATAATTATTAGGAAAAATCAAGAAACTATGGCAAAAAATTAGAACTAATTATCCCTAAGGTTTCTAGGGTTTTGTACAAAAATTCAAAGTAAGTCAAGTTCACCAAATGTTTTATTGTTTTAAGAAATCAGGTGTTTAATTATAAAATAATAAATGGGTCTAAATAATGTAAATCAATGAATAATATGCTTTAATTAAACCTACTAATTTATGTAAATAGACAGTATTTTTTATTTTTCTAAATATAATAAGAAGTGAGAAAATAAAACTTAGATTATTCTGGTTGATCTTGACTGAGATAGGGCCTAATACTAGAAGAGCAAGATTTGAAAATAGGCTAGAATAGGTTCCTAAACTTCATTTTTGGGTTGGATAGTAGCATCAAAAGTGGACACACTACTTTTTAGTGCTATAGTCCTATTTTAGCACTATTGTCCTTAGGCTAAAAGCTTTTTGGGTTCTATTTTACAAGCTTATGTTACTTTGTTTGTGAATTTTTGAGGCCTAGAAGCCTATGGAGCTCATTGTGTGTTTGATTTAGTCTTCAAAACCATTAGGGGATATTTATACTTAAAATTGAATGGAAACTTTAGAAAGAAAGAAAAGGGGTTAGTGTGTAAAGGATATGCTAGATGCACTTCACATGTCGTGTGTGCGAATGCTACCTACATACTAGTACTGTGAAGAGGGATCAAGCTAATTTAGTTCTCCCATTGAATTGCTTGGTTCAATTGTGTGTAATTTATACAACTAGATGTAAATTTGGATGTACTTTGGATGACCAGGGACTAATATGAATGCTTGAATAGGCTTGAAGTGCTCTTAGAAGGCTATATGCAGAGAATAGGGAAGAGTGCTTGAGTGTACTTGTTTCTTTCCTATAAATGAGTGTTAACCCTTCTAAATAGACTTTGAATGGCCTTTCATAGGGTAATTAATTATCATGGGTTAAATGAACTTTTATTAGGCTGATAGGGAAAAAAATAAGGATTTAGGAAAATTTGACCATTAGAGGTAAAAATACACATAAACAAAAATATCAAAAATAAGATACCCTAGGTTCTAACACTCCTATCCAATTTAGGTGCTATTTTCCTAAGGGGATGAGACCTAGGGGGATAGATTTGGGCGTGAAAGGGCTACTTGGGTTTGAAAGAGCTAAGTTTGGAAGGTTATGGATGACTAGGAATTAATGAAAGAATAACATAGAAGGGTTATGTGAGCAAGAAGGAGGACCTATGGATTGGGTGTCATTAGCCATACATAATTCATCCAATTTTGTATTTTATATGACTACACATCTAGAGAAAAAAACAACCACTTGGAGAGAGAGCAAGAGACTGTTTGTAGGAAAACAAATAATCATTCTAGATGATCATCTTGACATTCTAAATGATCATATGAACACTATAAATGATCCTATAAATGATCTAAATGGTCATTTAGCATGTATATCTAGATGATCATCTAGACACTTGATCAAATGCTTGTATATGTTATCCTATTGCATTGAATTCCTCTACCTACCCACATTAATTTCCACTACTTTTGACATGGCTAGGTTTGCCTATAAACAAGAGCTTGAGCCCTTATTTTTCACATAGTTTTTGCACTCTGCGTCTTTACAACAATCATCCTTTACAACCTCTAGATTCCACCAAGCTTCCATCATGTGTCCCTCACCACTGTAATAATGTTTACTTCCCAAGAGCCTCTGGAGAAGGAAAAACCTATTTCAAGAATCTAATGTTCACCTTGATCTTAAAGCTCCCCCAATGGGAAAACACATACTCATAATGGATAGATAAAATTAATTTCAAGGAGATTTGTCACATGTCATAGTATGATATAGATAATTTATTTACTACTCATTTGTTGTCTTCTTTTAATACATCATCACTAAGATTTGATATTACTATCTATAGTCATTTTCATTAATTTGGAATTACACACAATGACATCCACATATTGATATGGATACTTCACAAGAATGTCAGCCCTAAAAATACAAAAACTATATTGATGCCTATGGAAAAAAAATACTTGGAATCCCACTATGCCTTTTATTTGGATGGTATGTGTTGTGAATAATGATTTCAAAAGTTATCAAGGATTTTCAAGATTATTTAATAATAATAATAATAATAATAATAATAATAATAATAATAATAATAATAATAATAATAATAATAATAATAATAATAATAATAATAATAATAATAATAATAATATGTTTTCCTATTTATAACCACCCATATTAAAATCAAAAGGGGGATAAAAATTGAGTGTGTTACAAATCCTTTTCTACTTGGCATGATTAAACTTTTCCAATCTAGATTAGTTCTATAGGGAATACCATCAAACATACCTTTTTAGGCTATTATGTATATCCTGTGTACACTTAGTGGAGAACAATTTAATTTGTGGATATCCTATTCATGTCAGAGTACGATGCATCATGATAATGAATTAAACTAGTCTTGATGTATAAAAGGAATCTAATAGATTTTGAGAGTTATAAACTTAGAGATATAGAAAAAATACTCTTAATTTATGACAAAGAGATGTTGGCCATAATGTATGCTTTGGAAAAATTCAAATAGTACCCAGTGTGTCACAAATATATGGTAAGGCCTGATCACAATAGCTTGAAATTATTCCTCAACCAAAGAGATCTAAAATATAGGAAACAAAAATGGGTAAGTAAACTTTAAGTTTATGATTCGTATATAGAGTATATTATATAGTCACCCAGGGTATTTCAAGACTTATAAGTGAATTAGGGAAATATTCTCTAGATAAAACTCAAGGAAGAGGTTCTCCCATGCATTAGAGAGTGTATTACATATCAATACAACAAATTTGAACATGTATTTCTAATAGGTTTGTTGCAACACTTACCAATTCCAAATTTGAACATGTATTTATGGATTTCACCATTGGTATTCCAAACATTAAGGGTAAGAGTTGTATTTATGTTTTAGTTTACATAATTACTAAATATACACACTTATTTTCTATTTCATCCGAACTCAAGACACTAAAGGTGATTGATCTAATTTTTCAGAGAAGTGTTTAGGTTTAATGGGTTGCTTAGAAATATAGTAAGTGATAGGGATGACAAGTTACTTAACCTATTTTGGTAGGCTCTCTATCATTTGATATGAAGGAATTGACTCCCAATACTAGTTACCACCCCAAATAAATGGATAAATTGAAATTATGAATAAGTGGGTTGAGGGATATTTAAGAAACTATGTAATAGAGTAGAAAAATAATTAGATCAAATGGATTTATATTGGGGAGAATTTTACAACAACTCACATCATATATCCATTGATATGAATATTTTTAAGGTTTTGTATGGTTATTATGTTCTTTATTTTGTTGAATTGGTAATCACAAATAGTATAATGGTAGGTGAAAGAGATTTGGTCACACAAAATCAATAAATATTGGAAACACTTAATGAAAACTTCCAATGTGCACAAAGTTTATAGAAGTTATATATGGATCAAAATCATATTAAAATATAATTTGAGGTTAGAGACATGATTTTACTAATGTTGTATCCCTGTAGACAATGTTCTCTCAAGAAAAGTGGAGCTAAGAAGCTCAAGCCTCACTTTAATAGACCTTATTAGATTAAGCAGATATTTGGGGAGGATGCTTATGAGTTTGAGTTTACTGAACACAACATGATACATAATATATTTCATGTTTCATGCCTCAAAATGGCACTAGGATACCATATCATCCATTCCACTAAGTTTACTCCTTTGGATGATGAAGGCAAATTGATCTTGGTTCTACAAACCATCATAAATATCAGGGAGAAAAAACTAAGAAACATGAGACTAAAAAAAATATTTGGTGTGGTGGAAAGACCTACTCACATAGAATGATACATTGGAGGGTACATCGATTTTTGAGCATCCTAATCTATAATTTCTTGAGGGAAAATAATTTTAGGAAGGGTGTACTACAATGTCCCCTTTCCATAATTAAACCAATTAGAAGACCTATTTATTATTCACTATTTCTTGTGGGATAAAGGATTAAGTAGGGAAATAATTTAATAATATTTTTAAGTCATCCTAAAGTTACTTTATTTTATAACATGAAAAAAAGACTCTTACGAATTATTATTATTTTTAGATAATTATAGGGTTTTTATAAGGCCCCTAGCCCAAAAGAATTTTTTTTACATAGAACTACCCGTAGGTATATAACTAAATATATCATAACCATCAAAATGCCATCAACAACCAACCAAACAGAAGACCCTAGAGAACTAGGGAATACATGAAACCATATCCAACAAATAATATACCAAAACAAGACCAAATAAAGGACCAAAGTAGCTTGACCAGAAAAGAGAACACAAACCATCCTTAGAGGTTGACACCAAATTGAAACTCATCATCCAAGTCATCTAGGAAAATTAGCTCACTACCTCTAAAAACATTCTCCTCCATCTCTTGACTTCATATTTTATTTGCTTTCCTGGACCTTTACCTTCTAAAATAGATATTAAAGAGGTGTTGGCAACAATATGAGTGTCCAACCTTATTTTTATGATCATAGATTTGTTAAACTAGTGAGGCACCACAATATGACCATTGGAAACCTATTCATCACATCAATTTGAGTCTTTTCATGGTGGCTTGCTTACAATAGAGAGATTTATTAGATTGATCTCTATAACTAAACCAGGGGAGGCATAAAAATAAAATTTCCTTCTATGGGGTATTGTGAACTAACCTTTCTCCTCAAATATTCCACAAACCCTAAGAGAACCATAAAATAGGTTTTCAACACTCTAAAAACCACCATAGAAACAAGACCATGTCTATCCAAACTAGAAAATAATAGATTAGGAAGAGGAGATAAATCTGCATTATACTTTTCTTTACAAACCCTAGACAGAGCTCTGACCACACATAGAAAGAGACCACCCATGCCACCACCTCTGAGTTAGAGATCAAAAACATCAAGTTTGATGAAAATATAATAGTAATCTCTCAGTTAACCTTGTAATGTGCTCATTTAAAGAAAATATCTTAACCAAGAACACCCTTGATAGCTCCAAAGACATCCTTTATCAACATCCATAATATATGCTTTAGATGAGCTATCGAGATTGAACTGTTGAAAGCCATCTCCCATGCCTGGATGCCACCATAAATGCATGGTGTATTCAAGGCAATTTTAGTGATTTTTTCCATAGCAAGCTTTAAGAACACCAACAATAATTGGAACCAAGAGAAGGCAAGGCAGTGGAAAAACATTCTCATCAAACTTGCTAAAATGAGCCAAGAGAACCAAGAAATCATTGTAAATAAGGGAAGTCTCAAGACTCCCTCATGCCACATACTACCTAGATCCCTTCTAATAAAATTGTCAGTATGTCATAAATGCAAATTATTCCCAAATAATCAAATACTTATGAGGGGGATTTCACAGGGAATGATGAGATTACAATAGAGAAAAAGCTACTGAATAGACTCTACCAAATGATAACTCCACTAAAATAACCCCCCTTTAAACATACTATAATTAATTTGAAATTGAATTTTAACAAAATCAATAAAAAAGGAAAGACTAGAGATAATAATTCAGCCTAACTTAATTAGGGAGAGGGATGGGAAATCATCCCCTGCTTCTTACACATTATCAACCTTGCAGGATTCTGCTTGGTCAATTCCATAATTTGGTAAAAAAATAGCTATCGTGTTTGCTTCCTAAAATTAATGATTAAAATCTACATAAGAGAAAACCTCTAATTTCATCCAAGTGTTTGCCAATATGTTTTCTAAGGGCCAAGAAGTGGTCATTTTCTTTTCAATAGCCAAAATAATGACCTACGAGTCACCTTCCAATATCAACTTGAGAATGTCATACTAAATTGCGTGATCAATCCCACTCACAAGTGCTTGTGCTTCTACTTTATTATTTATCCCATCATGAAATTTCTTGGGCATTAGTTGAATGAGATATCTACTGCAATCCTGGATAATACAATCAGTTTTTGAAGCTCCTGGGTTCCCCCTAGAATTTCCATTAAAGTTTAACTTGAACTATCCTATAGGTGGTGGAATCCAATTTTATTTTTCAATCATAATCTTTTCCCTAACTACAATTAACCCATTAATAGGGGAAGAATTTTGTGGGTACATGTATTTGTTTAATCAGAATGCCCAAACCAGTGGTGAATAGTATTCCTAGCCATGGACTATGGAATGTCTCATCACGTAAAACATAAATTTCAGTCCACTTGTCAACCCTCATCACATTTAACACCGAACTGGTTAGCTCATTGCATGTGGATACTTTTGATGAAGGTATGAATAACTTACCCCCTACAGGATTGGAACATGTGACCTCCCTTTTAGAAGTACATGTTTTTCACCATTAGGCCAGCTTTAATAATACTTTTAAGTCATCTTAAAGTTAGTTTACTTATAACATCAAAAAAAGATATTATTATTATTATTATTATTATTATTATTATTATTATTATTATTATTATTATTATTATTATTATTATTACAAGGGGTATAAAACATAATATTTAGTAAGTGGGCCAAAAAGTACTATTTATCAAAAAGTGTTTTAAATGATTTCAAGTTTAGGGCAACTAGATAAAGGGAAATAACAAAATAAGAGTTGGGCTTAAAAAGATATTCATTATTCATTATTCATTATTCATCTTTGGAATCAAAACCCTCTTCCAAGTTGAAGTATTTGTGTTTAAAATTTCCATTCAAGGATGAAAACCCTTTGGTGTACATATGTAGAGGATGTAAACCTTCTTACCCATTGAGGAGTTTCCATCTAGGGATCATAATTATGCTCACAGATCGATTTTAAATTAAGCTTTCAATAAACCATAGTTCATTATCAATTTCTATAATTTTGTGAGGGACTATGAGAGACATATATCAATGTTTAGTGATGTTCAGGGGCTACCATACCTTAGAGATGTTATTTTATAATTGAGGGACACAAATCACTATCTTTACGATAGCTGCATAGGGATTTGTGATGGTTCCAATGGGTTTTATGGAAATCACCAACCTGGGAGAGTGACACCCTACCTTGTTGGACACCATTCATCTATAATAACTACCTTGTTGCACTCCTCTGCTATATTAACATAATTTTTCTATTATAATCTAGCTACAAAGGTTTATTATTATTATTAATTATGTATTATAAAAATTAATTATGGGACATGGTTGGATATTTGAATTTTACCAATAATCCTATTTGAAGAATGATCATATGATTTAGGAGGTAGGTGGACATGATATGTGTGATTTACTATCAGAGTAGCCTTATTGGTATCATGATTAGGAAATGGCTCACTGAAAATTTTTAATTTAGAATTACCAATTTTTTAGGCTTATGTTCTTTAATAGGGGCATCAAATTCATTTACATTTTCATCAGCTATATCTTGAATTAAATGCTTATTTTTGAAACAGTAATTTTTATAATG
Organism: Torreya grandis; assembly: GCA_037957365.1. Taxonomy (NCBI): domain Eukaryota; kingdom Viridiplantae; phylum Streptophyta; class Pinopsida; order Cupressales; family Taxaceae; genus Torreya; species Torreya grandis. The sequence continues at coordinate 384,068 of JARHVA010004607.1, forward strand.
ACCATTGCATGCTTTTAAGATTGAGTCAAAGTCATAAAACCAACACAAAGCATAGTTTTTTAGGATTTTTGAAACTAGTTTGTTTAATAGTTATCATTCAGAACATATTCCAAACATGATGCGTGAAAAGATATCGAATGTTTTCATTGGTTATTATTATTTTAAACTATGTTTAGTAAACTCCCCTTATCCCCCCAGCCACTTTTTCTTGATTTGGTGTTTATATTTTCATAGATTGTATTTTTAATGTGATTTTTATGTTATTTGTGTTAATTGAATGGCAATTCCTTTAAAAAAAATTGTGAATAGTATTTTTAAACATATTATTGATTGAATGTAAATCCTTTGTAATTTGAATAAATACATTTTAATTAGTCTAACGACACTATCATTTTCCTACTACTCAATCTTGAAAAGTTATTTGGTGATACAATTTTTTTGTGATTTGATGTACAAGTTTGCCTAGTATTGTCCTTCTTGTTAGTAGTCCCTCTCAAGGAACCACTTAGGGAATCACTTTTTAATTACTTTTTTTTTAATAGAGTCAAAGAGAAATTACAATGTTTTATTTAAAGTTTGAAACATTAATTTTGGCATATTCCTTAGATTAATTTAAGCATATTATTTCACCGTTAATATTTTGTAAATGCTCCTCATTTAATGGCTAAAAAATGGAATAACAAATAATTACAATGTACAAGCTTTGAACATGATATGGAGTGAAGAGCCTTTTTATTTTTTGATTGTGTATTGGCAGTCCCCTGATGGCAACCAAAACCATAGATGAAATATTTTCTCAAGCACTAAAAAATAATATCGAGCCTTTAGCATTGATGGTCACCATGGGGATGCATCATTAATGAGTGAGGGACATAAAATGACAAGAAAATAACAAATCATGTGAAAATTCCGCCCTTATAGGTAAGATAAGACATTTGAGGGGTAACATTTCACAATATTTTGCAGTAATTGTCTTTGCTGTCCCTTTCACCTTCACCTTCACCTTCACCTTCACCATCACCATCACCATCACCATCACCCAAGGGATTATTTTTTGCCCTCACTAGCTAATGGTGGAATAAGGAAGGAACATAGGTCTGGCCTCATTGTGTATGCCTTTTTAAAGAGATTGCCCACAACTAGCACTTGCATAAAAATAAATAACAAAGATTAATTTCAAAATGTTAAATATAATTCGTGCCTTTTGGAACATTCAGAACATTAAAAGTAGGAAATAAAATATTTATTTAAAAAGCCTGCACACAGATGGCTTCACATAACGTATACATGTAGAAAAGTAGGAAATAAAATATTAGTGGGTTATTATACATCCTCCCAAATAGGATGGGAAACATTTCCAAGCCTGAGCTTCACATAACTCAGGACCTGTCGCTTGACGGAATCCACACAGGTTTAGGATTATGTCGGCATGAGAAGTAGAAGGAACTCACAGCCTAAGAAACAAAGGATACCAAAATAGTCTCAGGGCATCTACTGAGGAAAGCACGACGTCTCCTAGAGCACTTCTAGGAAAGCACGTCAGGATTGTAGACCTTAAATCCCGTTAGGTGATATGTGGCTCTATCAAATTCAGCCTTTATTCCACCATTAGCTAGTACCCAAGTACGAAAGGCAACAAAGGTGTAAGTAGATTCGAGAAGGGCCAATGATGTGTACTCCTGGGCATACTGTTAGCACTACTTATTCTTAGTTATCTCCACTTATTCCCAGTTATCTCTGCCTCTTACGCCAGTTAACTCTACTATGCATGAATAACGGATGATCTTGGATCTAACAATTGCATGCTTCCGCTAATGAATGCTCTCTAACTGTTGCATGTGCGTGAGTTAAGCTAACAAAGGAGGTTTAGATAATGTAAGATTAACGCATCTTTCAAGTCAATGAAAAAGTCTAAGTTTTTTTTCAAGAAGCTGCTCTATTTTTTTTCTCTTTTCTATTTTTCAATCTGCAAGTGTTCAATCTAATACTGCTTTTCCAGCAATATCTATAATTTAGTTTGCAGATTCCACCTCAATTTTACATGGTAGCAGAGCCTAGTTGCTAGAAAGAAGAAGTATAGTATTTTTTTTGTAGATATAGAAGATCAGAGTTGAAAAATGGAATGTTCACCCTCTGCCATTCTCACACCATACAACTATTTTGATTGGAAGCCAAAGATTCTACTTCAGCTCAGAAGTAGAGGCCTCTATCAGATATTTATGAATATAGACGTTGAACCCAATCTAGCAGTTGAAAAATCCAAATACTTCAACCGCATGGATGAAGCATTTGGTTTGCTATGCTTATCCATCTCTCCAAAATTGTTGTTTCATGTTGAGGCATGTATAACTCCAAACCAAGTTTGGAATACATTGGAGACTTTTTTTGGAAAGCAAGATGAAATGCGGGGTCATATCCTTGAAAATGAGCTCAACTCATTAGATCCAAGGATTTTTGATAATATTCAAGATTTCTTCACAAAGTTCAAGGCCTTATTGCTTCAGCTCAAAGGATCTGGTATTGACAAATCCAAGGAAGAAAGCAAATTAATCCTTTCTATTCTATCAAAGTTGGGTCCAGAATATGTAGTATTTGTCTCTACTTTCCACACAGTTAGGCTCACAACAGGAGCAACTTGGAAGATGCCCACACTGGATACGTTCATTGAGTCTCTAGTACATGAGCAGGATAAGCTTATAAAGATGGGCACATTGAAGAATTCCAAAGCTCATGCACTTGTTGTGCATGGAAGTGGGAGGAACAATTCCAAATCCAACCAGCAATTCAAAGGCAAATAAAAAAAGGATTCATATCCAAGAAAGGAAGGCAATCCCAAACCTCCAAATGGATCTACTGGCTCAAAAGAAAAGGACAAAAAGGGCAAATCAAAGTGCAGCTATTGCAACCATGGGTACCATCCAGAATCATCATGCATGAAGAAGACCATCAATCTCATGGCTCAGACACTTTAACAACATAATCTTGGTAGCCTTATCCCTGAGAGTGCCAAGAAGAAGCAAGAAGAAAAAGCACCTGAAACAAGAGACAATGCTCATGCATTGATTGCTATTCATTCTTCTTCAAATGCATGGATCATAGACTCTGGAGCTTCACACCACATGGCAGCCACAAAAGAAGCTCTTTCTTCTTTGAAACCATATTCTGGTTCTCCTATTCTCATGGGAGATAGTTCTCCTATAGAGGCAACTAGAATAGGGAGGGTAGAGGTTGGAATTGGAAGTTTTGAGATTGTCTTACATATTCCAAAGCTTTCTATTAATCTTCTTTCTGTGTATCAAATCACACATACTGGAACCGGTAGGAGAGTTGAATTCACCCCTGATTCGGTGACCATATTTGACATGCAAGACAACTCCAAAATTGTTGTTGGTAAGGCAAATCATCAATCTCATCTGTACACTTTTTCTGATTTTGTTGCTAAATTAGATTCTACTTTACTTCTAACACATGCAAATGATGAAATTAGAATTTGGCATGAAATATTTGGTCATTTAAATTTTAGATACATGCAACACCTTAACAAATAGGGAATGGTTAAAGGCTTGCCAGCCATAGACTTTTCTGATGGAATTTGTGAAGGATGTGCTCTTGGAAAGCATCCACAAGAAAAGTTTCCAAAGGGGAATGCATGGAGAGCTTCCTCTCTTTTAGAGCTTGTTCACAGTGATCTTATGGGTCCATTTCCTGAACCTTCCATGAGCAAAGCCAGATATGTGTTAACATTCATTGATGATTACACAAGATACACATGGGTCTATTTTCTCAAATTCAAATCTGAGGTGTTTGAGAATCTCAAGATTTTCAAATCCCATGCAGAGAAGCAGTCTGGGAAAATAATCAAGATCCTTCACACAGATAATGGAGGGGAGTATGTCAATAATGATGTCCAACATCTTTGTGATGAAGCAGGAATATAATTGCAGAACACAGTTCCATACACTCCACAACAAAATGGGGTAGATGAGAGAAAGAACCGATCTTTGAAAGAGATGGCTAGCTGCATGTTGCATGCTAGGTCCCTTCCTTCCAAATTGTTAGCTGAAGTAATCAACTATGCTTCATACATACAAAATGGATCTTTTCACAAATCTATCATAGAACAAACACCTTTTGAAGCATGGAGAGGCAAGCAACCAAAAGTCACACATTTCCACATCTTTGGATCTCGTGCTTGGGCACGCATTCCTACAGATAAGAGGAAGGCTTTGGAGCCTCAAAGCAAAGAATGCATCTTTGTTGGATATCTAGATGGTGTAAAGGGATACAGACTACTAGATCTTTCCACAGAAACACTCTTCATTGAAAGGAGTGTCTACTTTGATGAAAATCTTCCACATGCATCTCAGGTACAACATGCCACCACCTCTATGCTTCCTCATCTTACAAATCTCAGAGATACATGCAATCATTCTGATCTTATTTTAGATATTTTTGAATCAGATTCAGCGGAAAATGAGCATGCATATGCTGATCCATAACCAATCCTTGATTTGGATTCGAGTGATGATTCAGTATCCCATGTGGAAAATAAAAGAACAAGGAGCTTAGCTGATATATATGAAGTCCCTCATGCACTCTCAGCTACAGGGAATCCTCTTTGGGAAGCAGCCATGGATGAGGAGTACAACTCCCTCATTACAAACCAAACTTGGGATTTGGTTCCACTTCCTTCCAATCACAAGTTTGTCAGATGTAAATGGGTCTATAAGACAAAGAAATCAGTAGATGGACATGTGAGCAGATACAAAGCACGGTTGGTCGCCAAAGGTTTTCAACAAGTTCATGGCATTGACTATGATGAGACTTTTGCTCTAGTGGCAAAAATGGACTCCATTCGATTGGCTCTTGCCATTACAGCATCAAGAAGGTGGGAGGTTCATCACATGGATGTGAAGAATGCATTTCTTCACAATGATCTTGAGGAGGAGATCTACATGGAGCAGCCACAAGGGTATATACAAAATTACTCATTGGTATGTAAACTCAAGAAGTCACTCTATGGCCTTAAGCAGGCACCTAGAGCTTGGTATGCTAAAATGGATTCTTATCTTCTATCTCAAAATTTCATACGATGCAAATCTGATCCAAATGTTTATATGCTAAGAACATCTGATTCTTTGTTGCTCATAGTACTCTATATAGATGATCTACTAATAACAGGGGATTCACCCACCCCCATTGCTAAAATTAAAACCATTTTGCATGATAGATTTTCTATGATAGACATGGGTCTCCTACATTTTTTTCTTGGCCTTGAAATCAGCCAGAATCAATCAGGAATCACAGTTGCTCAATCCAAGTATGCACGAGATCTCTTGGTTCGGTTTCACATGACTGACTGCAAGTCAGCTGTCACACCTTTCCTATCAGGGGTCAAGCTTGAAGATGGCAAGGATACATCATTGGTTGATTGCACACGCTATCGTCAATTTTTGGGGAGTCTTCTTTGTCTCACTCACACTCGTCCAAATCTCTCATATGCAGTGGGGGTTGTTTCTAGATACATGCAAGAGCTGCATGAGCTACATTGGAAGGTTGCTAAGCATATACTTCACTATGTCCAGGGAACCATTTGCTATGGGATTCATTATTTATCAAGTTATGCTTTGGATCTCATTGGTTACACTGATTTTGACTGGGCTGGTGATAAAATTGATCGCAAGTCCACTTCAGGATATGTTCTTAGTTTGGGATCAGGGCCCATTTGTTGGTAAAGTAAGAAGCAATCTACCATTGCTTTATCATCAACAGAGGCTGAATATAGAGGTGTAGTCAATGATACCATTCAAGTCATTTGGCTGCAACACTTCCTAACTAAGCTTGGTATCCTCTTTCATCATCTGACTATCATTTGGTGTGATAATCAAAGTACACTAAAGGTTTGTAGATATCCCATACAATAGCAACGGACCAAACACATCGAGATCCACATGCACTTCATCTGTGAATTGATACATGATGGAGTCATCGACTTGCAGTACTATGCCACTTCTGAACAGATTGTCGACATCTTCATGAAGACATTCACTGAGCAAAAGTTTCATTTCCTATGAGACCTTCTTCGTGTGAAGAACACTACAACACATTAGCTGCCATGCACACTTAGTGTACTTTTGAGGGGCGGTTTATTTCCCACAGGGTTTTCCCTCTTTCCTCTTTTTTTTGTCTCCTTAGTTAGACTTAAGGGGGGTGTTAGCGCTACTTATTCCCAGTTATCTCCGCTTATTCCCAGTTATCTCCACCTCTTACACCAGTTAACTCTGCTGTGCATGAATAACGGATGATCTTGGATCTAACAATTGCATGCTTCCGCTAATGAATGCTCTCTAACTGTTGCATGTGCATGAGTTAAGCTAACAAAGGAGGTTTAGATAATGTAAGATTAACGCATCTTTCAAGTCAATGAAAAATTCTAAGTTTTTTTTCAAGAAGCTGCTCTATTTTTTTTTCTCTTCTCTGTTTTTCAATCTACAAGTTTTCAATCTAATACTGCATTTCCAGCAAGATCTATAATTTATTTTGTAGATTCCACTACAATTTTACACATACTGATTCATCCAACCCATCACCTTATCATAGCCTATAGCTTGGTCTTCTATATAGGCTATCATGCTATCCCTATGCTCAATAATAACTCTAATATCAGGCCAAGTCACTGCTCCTTTGTCAATATCTCTTCTTATGACATGCACTGATCCTATCTTGATTAGTATCCATGCCAACACTCGATAATCACTCTCTTTCAATGCATCAGGAAAATCTCCAGGACTATAACTCTCTTCAAAGGTTTTAGGCTCTGCCTCATACCCAGGGGGTATTGTCATTGTGTATGGTATGTTTGGTTATAGTTGAAGATAGGGAATACAAAGGGAATGGAGCAAGATGTTCTTATGCTGGGGCATTATAAGCATATTTATAGGGTTTTTGGAGGAAGCTTTCCAGCTAATAAAATATTTGGTGGAAAGAGTCACAAGATTATAATGTCAAGTCAGTACAAGTTTGCCCCTCTTCCCACTGCCTAGTCTGATAAAGGAATAGTACAAGTACTGACACTGCCAGCTCATCAACGTGGAAAATGGATGCATTCGGTGGCCATGGAAAGAGGGGAAATGAATGGCATTTAGCATTATTGCATTTTTTGTTTTATTAAGTGTATCCCATCATAATATAAACAATCGATTTAAAAAAGATAGCAATTTCTATCCGTTTAATAAGGGACCACCAGTCTTGCAGCATTCTCATTATTATAATACATTTCAATAATTGAGATAAATTGAGGGACCACCAGTGTTGCAGCATTCTCATTATTATAATACATTGCAATAGTCTATTTCTGTCAGTTCATAAACATGGAAAATGGAGGTAAATTGAGGGACCACCAGTCTTGCATCAATCTCATATTTGAACCAAAATCAAAGTCATTTGGTTTTACCTAAATTCTTTCACTCTTTATACATGGGGAGTCTAAGGTGGTCCATTATGTTTTAAGAAAGGGGGAAATGAATGAAATTGGAAATTTCTTATTACATCCATATTTGTTTTGTGATTTTTTGGTGAGAGATATTCTGGATTTTTATGATAGTTTTTGTTATTTCATAATTGCATCTTGAAAAGTTAGAGGAAGAGGGCCCATACTTAAAAAACCCTAACTTTTAGGTAATATGGCATTTAGAAAACATTCCCTCATAACATTATTTCTAAAATGTAGGTGTTTATAATCTACTCATTAACATTTTTTAAACATCTCTTAAGACCTCTCTTTAAAATTTTACATAGAATATAGAAAAAAATATGTAGAGATGTTATTTTTCTTTTTTTATGGGTATTAAATTTGGGTGAAATATGCACATGGGGTCTCTATTCCGCACCCCCTCTCCTCCCCCTTATGTAGGTGTTTAGTGATCTTCTCATTAGAGTTTGTCAACAATTCTTAAGACTTGTCTTCAAAATTACATTTAAGATCTATAACAAAATATATGGAGATTTTTTATTCATTTTTTAGTATTAAATTTATGGAAAATATATACACAAGGTAATTAAAATTTGTCAATTCCTCACCAAAGAAACTGATTTAATATTTTGGTGGTTGTTTACATTTATAATAAAATTGATATGTGTATTAGGAAACCACTCTTATTTATAGTGTTTAGGAATACATAGACAAAATTATTGTCTCTAATGACTATAGATCATAAGAAGAAATTGAACTTAAATTTTATAATATGCTTTTTAATAATGGATATTAATATTATTTTCATTCCACTTATGGTATTCAAATTTTAATTTATTTAAAACATTTTCAGTAATCCTTTGTACACCAAATAGGGACAATAAAATATTATTTTTTTCCTTAAGTTTTTTTGGCATTTTGATTGAAAGTTTAATTTATTGATTATCTTCTAATAATGATAGATCTATAATTAAAGCAATCACATTAGGATATATTGGTAGATTTAATCTAAGAAACTTCCATATGAAGCTCTTATATTCTAATATTACTTCACACTATTTTAAGGTTAAAACTGGCAAAATTACAAATAAAATGCAAAGGAAAAACGTGATGCACCAATATAGTTTGATATAAGGGAAGATAGAAAAATAAAATATTTATTCATTGATTTTTGTATATATCTAAATTTGCTCACTTCATTTATTGTCATTAATATTATTATTAACCAGCATTAGTTTTATATATCCCATCTAATCTTAGTTTTCTCTTAATTTTGTCACATTATCACCATTACTAGGCATTTTATATTATCCCCTTCATTATTCATCCACTAACCTTATTCCTCACCCACAGATTAATTAATTCATCTAATCCCCTATTATCCACTAACTGATCCCATTTAGCAATTATATTAAAATTTGACATTATAATCCCACCTATCCTAGTCTATTCCTTGTCTCTCCTACATCCCTAGTCCTTAATCACATATCTAATCACCCATATTAATAATTTACTAGTCTTGTTTATCCCCTAATAGATTCCAAAATTTTCTAATTTTCTAATTCTCTCTATCTTAACCCTGCCTCTCTACAAGCCTCTAATTGTAGAGGCTTCCAAAGAATTTTTAATTCTTTTTTAATCCTCCCTCCATTGCCTATTTAAACAACTCCAGTCTTCTATTGAGACTCACTATGAATCCATAAAACCTCCATGTCAATATAATATATGAATCCATGTAATCCATACCCCTTGATCAAGCCAACATCATGCTAAAATTCTGAGTCTACTTGTGAGTAAATCCATAATCCATAATCATTTAGTCTTTTTATTATTTGAATCTTAATTTAGAACATTTAGATTTAGTGTAGAATGTTGTTTTATATTTTTATTTTATAGTATTTTGATGTAGTGGTTCTTAATTTTAATGGTAGACTGTAGATTTAATTATTTTTGATGTAGTTTACATTATCAAAACTTATTGTTCAAATTTATCATCTCACATTTGGTAACCATAGTGGGAGCCCTCTTCTTGAGCTGATAGTTTATATTTTGATTGTGTTTGCTTAAGGTTGTAGGTCAGATTATAATAAGATTAGTCTTCAAAATCTTCAAATTCTCACATCACAGTCGAAGTGTGATATTACACTGATAACTATGATTTGTCATATATTAGCTGTTGTTTTTCTATCCACCTAGACTTTATTGCTAACAATTAGTTTTTATTGGTAATTTTATGACCTTTTATAAATCACCTCTTGACATAGGCAATTTTGACAATCAACTGTGGTTTTGCATGTCATGTTGCATTTTTGACATAATACTATATAAAGGGCAAATACTAGCCATTTTACCTTCTTGTTGGTTTTTGTACTCTCAACTAACATTGTGGTGTTGCAGGGAATATAAAAAATGTTTTAGTTTCCCTATAATAACTAAAAAAAGGAATATCAAATAATTTTAATGTTTAAACTTTCAACATATAAATATGTAGGAACGAGACAATGCACTGACATATGTAGGATCATTCTACATACATTAAATTTATTACATGGTTTCAACTAAATTCAAGAATGTATTTGGTCGATTGAAAGATGGGAAATGAATGGAATCTAGCAGTGCTTCATAGCTAATACACATCTCGATAATCAATAGAATACATCATGAGATTGTAATAAGTGAGGATATCAATGGAAAAAGTCACAAGATTATAACAAGTAAGGGTTATTTATACATTGTGCATTGTCAGTCTTCGTGTGGTAATTGAAACCATAGATGGATTAATTACTCAATTATTGACAAATAATAACAAGTCTTTATCATTGATTGTGGCCATGGAGATGCATCATTAATGAGTGCGAGATATGAATTGACAAGAAAGCAATAAATCATGTGGAAATTTTCTTCTTGTAGGCGAGTTAAGATATTCTTGGGTTAACATTTGGAAAATAATATGACATTAACTATAAACATTGTAATATTATATTTTAATTACCAATGTGTTCCCTCTCACCTTCACCTCCACCATCACCAAGGGGATTATTTTTTATTTTAAAATTCAAAATTTTAAAGCCTAGTTTGGCTATTTTATTTATAGTTTTTAATAGAAATTATGAACTCTTTTGTATATAAACCAAGTGTCCCTTCCTAATAGGTAATTATTAAGATTGTTCCTATAAGGTATTGAATTTGAAAATTAATATCATTATGATATTATAGATTCAAAGTCTATCTTGAACTTGATGATCATAAGGCCGTTTATATATAGTAATACAATTCATGAAATAGTAGATATGTTTTCTTCTTTCACTATATTTTTATTTTTACATGAAAGGCATTTATACTAGGAAGACGACACCAAATATTCATCTACAAATATTTGGTGGTTATTCTTGTCAATGTTTGGCATCACACACATCTGATAGTAATATCAACATTGTGTGTCTTATTAAAAAGATTGTGTGAAATATCTTGGTATTTAACCGTCAAAGTTTACTGTGATTTATGGGTCAATAAGTTTATGATGGCATCATGGTGACAAACTGATAATAAAGGAAGGGTCGACCAGTAATGAATAAGAAAATAATGCTGAACATGGCATGTACATTTTCTAAGTAAAATTCAATAAACATATCTTAAGATTTATTATTATTATTATTTTAATTTTGAGTTGATTAATTGAAAATTTTTATTAATAATTTAATTAAAATTAAATTAGAAGTTTTTAATAATTTAATAACCATCTCATAAAACATGAAATACCTACTCAAATAATGGACCTAAACAAATGTAACTAATGAATCAATGAGAAAGTTTAAAGATGTCCATGAGACCATCAATGTATAGGAACCAATCATCCAATTTTTAAGCCTCTCTCTAATAAAATAAGGATGGTTAGTTTAACATTCATCATACTATTGAGATTTAATATTTAGTGGAAAGAGTCATGGGATTATAATGTCAAATTGGTACAAGTTTTCCACTCTTCCCACTGCCCAGTCTGATAAAGGAATAGTACAAGTACTGACACTACCATCTCATCAACATGGAAAATGGATGTAGTCGGTGGCCATGGAAAGAGGGGAAATGAATTGGATTTATCACCCTTGAATTTGTTTCTTTATTAATTGTATCCCATCATAAAACATACAATTGATTTAAAAAATATTGTAATCTCTCTTATTTTAACAAGGGACCACTAGTATTGCAACATTCTCATTATTATAATACATCACAGTAATTAAATGTAAAATATAATTCCAATGTTCCATAGCACATTATATGTTACATAACACATCCCATGTTTCTTAACCAATCATCATGTAATGTGGTATCAAATCATAAAACATATAATCCATGGCAGTCTCTATCAATTCATAAACATAGAAAATGGAGGTAAATTGTGGGACCACCAGTCTTGCAGCATTCTCCTTTTTTCATCAAAATTAAAGTCATTTGGTTTTAGCTAATTTTTTTTAGTCTTTATACATGGGAAGTATGAGGTGGTCTTATATGTTGTAAGAGAGAGGGAAATGAATGAAATTGGAAAGTGTGGTTATCACATTCATATTTATTTTATGATTTTTTGGTGAGAGATGTTCTAGATTTTTATGATAGTTTTGGTTTTTCATAAGTGCATCTTGAATAATCAGAGGAAGAGGGACCATACTTAAATAACCATAAATTTTAGGTAATATGACATTTAAATAACATTCCCTCATAGCATTATTTCTAAAATGTAGGTGTTTGTGATCTACTCATTAATATTTAGTAAAGATCTTGTAAGACTTCTTTATAAAATTCCACTTAAAATCTAGAACAAAATATGTAGATATTTTCTTTTTTGGATATTAAATTTGGGTGACATAAGTACATGGGGTCTCTATTCCACACTCCCTCCCCTCCCCCTTATATAGGTGTTTAGCAATTTTCTCATTAGAGTTTGTCAACACTTCCTAAGACTTCTTTTTAAAATTACACTTAGGCTCTAGAACAAAATATTTAGATATTTTTTTCTTTTCTTTTTTTAGTATTAAATTTAGGGTAAATATACTTATAGGGTAATTAAAAATCATCAGTTCCTCACCAAACAAATTGATTTATTGCTTTGGTGATTGTTTACATTTACAATAAAATTGATCTGTGTACAAAAAAACTACTCTTGTTTAAAGTGTGTAAGAATAAATAACGAAAATTAGTGTCTCTAACAACTATAGATCACAAGAAATGAAACTTAAATTTTATAATATGCTTCTTAATAATGGAAAATACTATTATTGTCATTCCACTCACAGTATTAAATTTTTAATTTCTTTAAAACATTTTGAGTTGTACTTTGTATACCAAATAGGGACAATAAAATATTAATTTTTTTCCAAACTTTTTGCGGCATTTTTCTCGAAAGTTTAATTTATTGATTATTATCTAATAATGATAGATCTAAATTCAAAATAATCACATTGGGAAATATAGGTAGATTTAATATAAGAAACTTGTATATGAAGCTCTAATATTATAATATTACTTGACACTATTTTAAGGTTAAAAGTGTGCAAGAATTATAAATAAAATGCAAAGGAATAATGCGAGGCACCAAAATAGTTTGATCTAAGGGAAAATAGAAAAATAAAACATTTATTCACTTGTTCTTGTATACATCTAAATTTTCCTTTAATTTGTTAATCTTGTTACATTGCATACATGGATTATATAGAGTTTTACCGATGACCAATAAAACCAACTAATCCTATAACCAACTATTTACGGGAAAACAACCCGTAAGGCAGTTCTATTTAATTAACTCAAAAATATAAAACTACCTAAAACTAAAACTAAGTATCTTTATTTTATGGGGGTGTCTTTATTAAAAAGATGCATGCCCCATTAACAATAATTATTTATTAGTCTACCAAAAATCTAACCTAATGTTAAGACTTTGGAACAAGTCCTAACAAAGGACCTACTCACACAAAATGATACATAGGAGGGTACATAGATTTTTGAGCATCCTAATCTATAATTTCTTGAGGGCAAACAATTTTGGGAATGGTGGACTACAATGCCCCCTTTCAATAATTAAACTAATTAGAAGACCTATTTCATATTCCTTGTTTCTTGTGGGATAAAGGATTAAGTAGGGAAATAATTTAATAATATTTTTAAGTCATCCTAAATTTACTTTATTTTATAACATGAAAAAAAGAATCTTATGTATTATTATTATTTTTTAATAATTCTGGGGTTTTAATAAGGCCACCAACCCAAAAGATTTTTTTTTACATAGAACTGCCCACATATATATACCTAAATACATCATAACCATCAAAAGGCCATCAACAACAAACCAAAAAGAAGACCCCAGAGAATTGAGGAATATGTGAAACCATATCCAAAAAATAATAAAACAAAATAACACAAAATAAAGGACCAAACTAGCTTGACCATAAAAAAATACAAACCATCCTTAGAGGTTGACACCAACTTGAAACTCATCATCCAAGTCATCCAGGAAAATCGGGTCACTACCTCTGTAAACATTCTCCTCCATCTCACTCATGACTTCATATTTTATTTGATTTATTGGACATTTACCTTGTAAAATAGATGTTTAAAGAGGTGTTGGAAACAATAGGAGTGTCCAACTTTATTTTTATGATCATAGATTTGTTAAACTAGTGAGGCACTACAATCTGACCCTTGGAAACCTATTCACTGCATCAACTTGAGTCTTTTCATGGTGGCTTTCTTGAAATAGGGAGATTTATCAAATTGAGATATATAACTAAGCCATGGGAGGTGTAAAAATAAACTTCCCTTTCATGGGGTCTTGTGAAATTACCTTTATCCTCAAATCTTCCACAAAACCTAAGAGAACCATAAACTAGGTTTTAAACACTCTAAAACCCACCATAGAAACAAGTCTGAGTCCATCAAAACCTAAAAATAATAGATTAGGAAGAGGAGATAAACTTATATCATAATTTTCTTTACTAACCCTACATGGAGCTCTGACCACACAGAAAGAGACCACCCATGCCACCACCTCTGAATCAGAGATCAAAAAAATCAAGTTTGATGCAAATATCATATTAATCTATGATTTAACCCTATAATGTGTTCATTACAACAAAATATCTTGCCTAAGAACACCTGTGATAGCTCCAAAGACATCTTCTGTCAACATCCATAATATATGCTTTAGACGGGGTCTCAAGATTGAACTGTCAAAAGCCATCTCCCATGCCTAGATGCCACCATAAATGTATGGTGTATTCAAGGCAATTTTAGTGATTTTTCCATAGAAATATTTAAGAAAACCAACAACTATTGGAACCAATAAAAGGCAAGGCATTGGAAAAACATTCTCATCTAAGTTTCTAAAATGAGCCAAGAGAGCCAAGAAATCATTATGCACGAGGGAAGTCTCCAGACTCCCTCATGCCACATACTACCTCCATCCCTTCTAACAAAATTACCACTGTGTCATAAATTAAATTTATTCCCAAACAATCAAACAATTATGAGGGTGATGTGGCAGGGAATGATGAGATTATGACAAAGAAAAAGCTAGGAAATAGACTCTGTCAAATGACAACTATGCTAAAATAATCACCCTCTAAACATAATATAATTAATTTGAAATTGATTTTTAACAAAATCAATATAATATTAAATACTAGAGATAACAATTCAACCCAACTTAATTAGGGAAAGGGATGGGAAATCATCCCATGATTACTACACATTATCAACCTTGCAGGGTTCTACTTGGTCAACTCCATAATTCGGTAGAAAATTAGCTGCCGTGTTTTCTTCTTGAAAGTAACGATTAATATATACATAAGATAAAAACTCCAATTTCATTTGTTGGTTTATTAAGTGTATCCCATCAAAATACAAACAATCAATTTAAAAAAGATAGCAATTTTTGTTAGTTTAATAAGGGACCACCAGTCTTGCAGCATTCTCATTATTATAATACATCACAATAATTGAGGTAAATTGAGGGACCACTAGTGTTGCAGCATTCTCATTATTATAATACATTGCAATAGTCTCTCTCTGTTAGTTAATAAATGTGGGAAATGGAGGTAAATAGAGGGACCACCAGTCTTGCAGCATTCTCATATTTTAACCAAAATCAAAGTCATTTGGTTTTAGCTTAATTTTTTCACTCTTTACACATGGGGAGTCTAAGGTGGTCCATTATGTTGTAAGAAAGGGGGAAATGAATGAAATTGGAAAGTTCATATTACATCCATATTTGTTTTGTGATGTTTTGGTGAGAGATATTCTAGATTTTTATGATAGTTTTTGTTATTTCATAATTGCATCTTGAAAAGTTAGAGGAAGAGGGCCCATACTTAAATAACCCAAATTTTTAGGTAATATGACATTTACATAAAATTCCCTCACAACATTATTTCTAAAATGTAGGTGTTTATAATCTACTCATTAACATTTTGTAAACATCTCTTAAGACTTATCTTTAAAATTTTACATAGAATATAGAAAAAACTATGTAGAGATGTTATTTTCCTTTTTTATGGGTATTAAATTTGGGTGAAATATGCACATGGGGTCTCTATTCCGCACCCCCTCTCCTCCCTCTTATGTAGGTGTTTAGTGATCTTCTCATTAGAGTTTGTCAACAATTCTTAAGACTTGTCTTCAAAATTACACTTAAGATCTATAACAAAATATATAGAGATTTTTTCTTCATTTTTTAGTATTAAATTTAGGGAAAATATATACACAAGGTAATTAAAAATTGTCAATTCCTCACCAAAGAAACTGATTTAATATTTTGGTGGTTTTTTACATTTATAATAAAATTGATTTGTGTGTTAGGAAACCACTCTTATTTATAGTGTGTAAGAATAAATAGCCAAAATTATTGTCTCTAATGACTATAGATCATAAGAAGAAATTGAACTTAAATTTTATAATATGCTTCTTAATAATGGATATTAATATTATTGTCATTCCACTTCTGGTATTCAAAATTTAATTTATTTAAAACATTTTCAGTAATACTTTGTATACCAAATAGGGACAATAAAATATTATTTTTTTCCTTAAGTTTTTTTTTGGCACTTTGATTGAGAGTTTAATTTATTGATTATCTTCTAATAATGATAGATCTATAATTAAAGCAATCACATTAGGAAATATTGGTAGATTTAATCTAAGAAAATTCCATATGAAGCTCTTATATTCTTGATCCAAAACTTGAAAGTTTTGGTTGAAAGATAATTTATAAATAAGAACAAAACAATTCAAATAATGCTATCTCTTAAAAGAGATGTTTTATTTATCAAAATTGCAGACCCAAACATATGCTTATCTCTGAGAAGAGATGTCTAATTTTCATTTCGGGTTACATATTCATTTATACATGTTTTGAAGGTGTGGGGAGGATGTGAAAGGTCACAAATATCAAAGGAGATGAATTGGTTCGACTTCCATGATTACAACAATATAGAATTCAAGGAATTACTATTTCTAGAAACTTACTATCTTTAGACTACACTACTAAAATTAAAATTTAGGACACTTCCATTGGGTTTTAAGGGGTCAAACTTCATTAATCAGAGCTCCATGTCATCTCATTATGTTCCCCTCATTATTAGCTTTCCAACGGTTCAAATGGTGAGTCAATTGAAGCTACGGTGCAAAAGTTATGGCTCTTGGAAGTCTCGCCATCAATTGGGGTAGACCTATTACCCGAATTGTCATCTGAATTGTTGTCCAGATCAATTCTAATATTACTTGACACTATTTTAAGGTTAAAAGTGTGCAAAAATTACAAGTAAAATTCAAAGGAAAAATGTGATTCACCAAAATAGTTTGATATAAGGGAAGATAGAAAAATAAAATATTTATTCATTGATTTTTGTATATATCTAAATTTTCTCGCTTCATTATTGTCATTAATATTATTATTAAATGGCATTAATTTTATATATCCCACCTAATCTTAGTTTTCTCTTAATTTTGTGACATTATCACCATTTCTAGGCATTTTATATTATCCCCTTCGTCATTATTCATCCACTAACCTTATTCCTAGCCCACAAATTAATTAATTCATCTAATCCCCTATTATCCACTAACTGATCCCATTTATCAATTATATTAAAATTTGACATTATAATCCCACCTACCCTAGTCTTTTCCTTGTCTCTCCTACATCCCTAGTCCTTAATCACATATCTAATCACCCATATTAATAATTTACTAGTCTTGTTTATCCCCTAATAGATTCCAAAATTTTCTAATTTTCTAATTCTCTCTATCTTAGCCTTGCCTCTCTACAAGCCTCTAATTGTAGAGGCTTCCAAAGAATTTTTAATTCTTTTTTAATCCTCCCTCCATTGCCTATTTAAACAACTCCAGTCTTCTATTGAGACTAACTATGAATCCATTAAACCTCCATGTCAATATAATCTATGAATCCATGTAATCTATACCTCTTGATCAGGCCAACATCATGCTAAAATTTTGAGTCTACTTTTAAGAAAATCCATAATCCATAATCATTTAGTCTTTTTATTATTTGAATCTTAATTTAAAACATTTAGCTTTAGTGTAGAATGTTGTTTTATAAGTTTATTTTATAGTATTTTGATCTAGTGGTTCTTAATTTTAATGGTAGACTGTAGATTTAATTATTTTTGATATAGTTTGCATTATCAAAACCTATTGTTCAAATTTAACATCTCACATTTGGCAATCACAATGGGAGCCCTCTTCTTGAGCTGACAGTTTATATTTTGATTGTGTTTGCTTAAGGTTGTAGGTCAGATTAGAATAAGATTAGTCTTCAAAATCTTCAAATTCTCACATCACAGTCGAAGTGTGATATTACACTGATAACTATGATTTTGCATATATTAGCTGTTGTTTTTCTATCCACCTAGACTTTACTCCTAATAATTAGATTTTATTGGTAATTTTATGACCTTTTATGAATCACCTCTCAACATAGGCAATTTTGACAATCAATTGTGGTTTTGCATGTCATGTTGCATTTTTTACATAATACTGTATAGAGGGAAAATACTAGCCATTTTGCCTTCTTGTTTGTTTTTTTACTCTCAACTAACATTGTGGTGTTGCAAGGAATATAAAAAAAGTTTTAGTTTCCCTATAATAACTTAAAAATGGAATATCAAATAATTCTAATGTTTAAACTTTCAACATATAAATATGTAGGAATGAGACAATGGACTGACATATGTAAATCGTTCTACATACACTAAATTTATTACATGGTTTCAACTAAATTCAAGAATGTATTTATTTGATTGAAAGATGGGAAATGAATGGAATATAGCAGTGCTTGCTAGCTAATACATGTCTTGACAATCAATAGAATACATCATGACATTGTAATAAGTGAGGATATCAATGGAAAAAGTCACATGATTATAACAAGGGTTATTTATACATTGTGAATTGTTAGTCTTCTTGTGGTAATTAAAACCAGAAATGGATTAATTACTGAAGTATTGAAAAATAATAACAAGTCTTTATCATTTATTATGGCCATGGAGATGCATCATTTAAGAGTGGGGGACATGAAATGACAAGAAAGCAATAAATCATGTGGAAATTTTCTTCTTGTAGGCGAGATAAGATATTCTTGGATTAACATTTGGAAAATAATATGAAAATAACTATAAACATTGTAATATTATATTTTAATTACCAATGTGTTCCCTCTCACCTTCACCTCCACCATCACCAAGGGGATTATTTTTTATTTTAAAATTCAAAATTTTAAAGCTTAGTTTGGCTATTTTATTTATAATTTTTAATAGAAATTATTAACTCTTTTGTATATAAACCAAGTGTCCCTTCCTAATACGTAATTATTAAGATTTTTCTTATAAGGTATTGAATTTGAAAATTAATATCATTATGATATTATAGATTCGAAGTCTATCTTGAACTTGATGATCATAAGGCCTTTTATATATAGTAATACAATCCATGAAATAGTAGACATGTTTTCTTCTTTCACTATATTTTTATTTTTACATGAAATGCATTTATACTAGAAATACGACACCAAATATTCATCTACAAATCTTTGGTGGTCATTCTTGTCAATGTTTGGCATCACACACATCTGATAGTAATATCAACATTGTGTGTCTTATTAAAAAGATTGTGTGAAATATCTTGGTATCTAAATGTCAAAGTTTACTATGATTTATGGGTCAATAAGTTTATGATGGCATCATGGTGAAAAATTGATGATAAAGGAAGGGTCGACCAATAATGAATAAGAAGATAATGTTTAACATGGCATGTACATTTTCTAAGTAAAACTCAATAAACGTATCTTAAGATTTATTATTATTATTTTAATTTTGAGTTGATTAATTCAAAAAAATTATTAATAATTTAATTAAAATTAAATTAGAAGTATTGAAAATAATTGTATACCTATTTATCATATGGAACATTTTTTATCACCAACAATCTCGATAATTTTATCACCAACTAGAGTCCATCATCAATAGTTTAACATTCTAATCTACAGCCTTCCATTTTAAAAGTCTCAATTCCCTTTCATCTATTATTTAAATATTTTGGCTATAGTGCATCTTATGGTTAGTGAGTTTTAAGAAATACATATTGTGTAAAAGGATGAGTTTTAGAAGGTGTTGTATGATGTGCATGCCTTCAGTTGTATGCACAAAGCCTTTAACATTTTTGTTTTACTTCTAAAATTTCAATAAATATATTAATTAAAGCAAAAAATCAAAAGATGGCAATGATCAAAGTGTTAAAGGAAAAAGAGCTTCATTGGAATATCATGTAAATGGAAAACAATTAACTTCCTAGAATCAACACTTTCATTTCTGAATTTTATAATTCTCATGGAATTTTATTGGCCCTAAATTATTTTACGTTTACGAAAAATATTTCAAAAAATGATCATAATAAACATCATTAACCAATGGAATATAAATTTTTTTTGTTATTTATAAAAAAACCCTATATCAATTACCAACTAGAGACACATCATGACATTCAATGTTTTTTACAATATTTATTTTATGATTTTTTGGTGAGAGATGTTCTAGATTTTTATGATAGTTTTGGTTTTTCAAAAGTGCATCTTGAATAATTAGAGGAAGAGGGCCCATACTTAAATAACCCTAATTTTTAGGTAATATGGCATTTACATAACATTCCTCATAGCATTGTTTCTAAAATGGAGGTGTTTGTGATCTACTCATTAATATTTTTTAAAGATCTCATAAGACTTCTTTATAAAATTCCACTTAAAATATAGAACAAAATATGTAGATATTTTCTTTTTTTTTTTTCTTTTTTGGATAAAAAATTTGGGTGGCATACGTACATGGGGTCTCTATTCCACACTCCCTCCCCTCCCCCTTAAATAGGTGTTTAGTGATTTTCTCATTAGATTTTGTCAACAATTCCTAAGACTTCTTTTTGAAATTACACCTATGATCTAGAACAAATATGTAGATATATTTTTTCTTCTTTTTTTAGTATTAAATTCAGGTAAATATACACACAAGGTAATTAAAAATCATCATTTCCTCACCAAAAAAATTGATTTAATGTTTTTGTGGTTGTTTACATTTATAATAAAATTTATCTGTGTATAAAAAAACACTCTTGTTTATAGCGTGTAAGAATAAATAATGAAAATTAGTGTCTCTAACAACTATAGATCACAAGAAATTGAACTTAAATTTTATAATATGCTTCTTAATAATGGAAAATACTATTATTGTCATTTCACTTACAGTATTAAATTTTTAATTTATTTAAAACATTTTGAGTTGTACTTTGTATACGAAATAGGGACAATAAAATATTAATTTTTTTCCAAAATTTTTATGGCATTTTTCTCAAAAGTTTAATTTATTGATTATTATCTAATAATGATATATCTAAATTCAAAATAATCACAATGGGAAATATAGGTAGATTTAATATAAGAAACTTCTATATGAAGCTCTAATATTCTAATATTACTTGACACTATTTTAAGGTTAAAAGTGGGCAAGAATTATAAATAAAATACAAAGGAATAATGCGAGGCACCAAAATAGTTTTATCTAAGCGAAAATAGAAAAATAAAACATTTATTCACTTTTTCTTATATACATCTAAATTTGCTTGATTCATTTTTTGTCATTAATATTACTATTAGTCGATATTAATTTTATATATCCCACCTAATCTCATTTTCTCTTAATTTTGTCATATTATCACCCTTCCTAGTCATTTTATATCATCCCCTTTATTCATTATTCATCCACTAGCCTTATTCCTACCCCACAAATTAATTAATTCATGTAATCCCTATTATCCATTAACTAATCCCATTTATCAATTATATTAGAATTTAAAATTATAATCCCACCTTCCCTAGCCTATTCCTTGGCTCTCCTACATCCCTAGTCCCTAATCATCCATATTAATCATTTAATAATCTTGCTTATCCCCTAATGGATTCCAAAATTCTCCAATTCTAGAATCCCCTCTATCTTAGCCATTTCTCTCTACAAGCCTCTAATTCTAGAGGCTTCCAAGAATTTTTTAATTCTTTTTTAATCCTCCCTCCATTACCTATTTAAAAAACTCCAATCTTCCATTTATACTAACTGTGAATTCATAAAACCTCCATAACGGTATCATCCATAATCGATTATCCTTAATCATTTTGTCCTTTTAGTGTTTGAGTATGAATTGGGAACATTTAATTTTAGAGTATAATGCTAATTTATATGTTTATTTTATAGCATTTTGATCTGGTGATTCTCAACATTAATAGTAGATTGTATGTTTGGTCATTTTTGATATGGTTTGCATAATCAAAACCCATTGCTCAAATTTATTATCTCACATTTGGCAACCATAGTGAGATTCCTCCTCTTGAGCTAACATGTTGTACATTGAGTATGTTTGCTTAAGGTTGTAGGTCATATTAGAAGAAGATAGGCCTTTGAAATCTTTAAATTCTCACATCCCATTCGAAGTGTAGTATTGCAGTGCAAACTATGATTTTGTACATGCGATTTTGCATATATTAGCTACGATTTTGCTTACTGCCAAGACTTTACCACTAACCATTAGTTTTTCTTCATGATTTATGATTTTTTATAAAATCACCTCTTGATAGAGGCATTTTTGACAATCAAATGTGATTTATCAAGTCTAGTTGTGTTTTTGATATAATACTATATAAAGGTCAAATACTAGCCATTTTATTTTCTTGTTGGTTTTTATACCCTCAACTAATCTTGTGGTGTTGCAGGGAATATAAACAAATTTTTATTTACCCTTTAATAAGTAAAAAGTGTAATATCAAATAATTCTAATGTGTAAGCTTTCAACATATAAATATGTAGGAACGAGACAATGTATTGCCATATGTAGGACTATTTTGCCTACACTAAATTTATTACATGGTTTCAACTAAATTAATAAATGTATGTTGTCAATGGAAATATGGGAATGGAAGGAGTCTAGCAGTTCTTTCCAACTAATACACATCTTGACAATCAATGGAAAACATCATGAGATTGTAATAAGTAAGGAAATCAATGGAAAAAGTCATGAGATTATAACAAATAAGGGTTACTTGTGCATTATGCATTGGTAGTCTTTTGATGACAAATAAAACCATAGATGGATTAATTAGTTAGGTGTTAATAAATAATAATGAGCCTTTTGCATTGATGGTGGCCATAGGGATGCATCATTAATGAATGTGGGACATGAAATGATAGGAAAGCAATAGATCATGTGAAAATTTTGTCCTTGTAGGTGAGATAAGACATTATTGTGTGAAAATTTGGTAAATAATATGACAATAACTATAAATATTGGAATATTATCTTGTAATTATCAATGTGGTCCCTGTCACCTTCACCTCTACCATCACCAAGAGGATTATTTTGTTTTGTTTTAAAATTAAAAATTTTAAAGCCTAGTTGGCCTATTTTATTTGTAGTTTTGAATAGAAATTATGAACTCTTTTATGTTACATTGGAATTTTCAATCTTAATTTTATATATAAACCAAATGTCCCTTCCCAATAGGTAATTATTAATATGTTTCAAAGTTTTGTAATATTTTTCCTATACGGTGTTGAATTTGAAAAGTAATATCATTATGATATTATAGATTTTAAGTCTATCTTGAAATTGACCATCACAGGGTCATTTATATATTAGTAATACAATTCATGAAATAGTAGACATGTTTTCTTCTTTCACTATCTTTTTATTTTTATGTGAAAGGAATTTATACTGACAAGATGAAACCAAAGATACATATGTGGATCTTTGGTTATCATTCTTGTTAGTGTTTGGCATCACACACTTCTGATATTAATATCAACATCACATGTCTTATTAAAAATATTGCATGAAATATCTTGGTATCTGAATGTGAAATTTTACTTTAATTTATGGGTTAATAAGTTTATGATGGAATTATGGTGACAATTTGACAATAAACATAGGTTCGACCAATAATGAGTAGGAGGAGAATGATGAACAAATTTGAAGAAGTTCTCTCATACATTAGAGAGTGTATTACCTATCAATAGAACAATTTTGAACATGTATTTCTTGAAGGTTTTTTACAATACTTACCAATTCTAAATCAGAAATGGGAGATTAGTTTTATGGATTTCATCATTGGTATTCCAAAATTTAAGGGTAAGAGTTGTATTTATGTTTTAGTTTACATAGTTACTAAATATACACACTTCTTTTCTATTTCATTCGAGTTCAAGACACTAAAGGTGACTGATCTATTTTTTCAGAGAAGTGTTTATGTTTAATGGGTTGCTTAAACATATAGTAAGTGATAGGGAGGATAAGCTACTTAACCTATTTTTTTAGGAACTCTATCATTTTATAGGAAGGAATTTACTCCCAGTACTAGTTACCACCCCAAATAAATGGATAAATTAAAATTGTGAATAAGTGGGTTGAGGGATATCTTATAAACTATGTAATAGGATAGCAAAATACTTGGATCAAATGAATTTATACAGTGAAGAATTTTACAACACCTCACATCAAATATCAATTGGTATGAATCTTTTTAAGGTTTTATATGGTTATGATGTTCTTTATTTTATTGAATTGATAATCAGAAATAGTAGAATGTTAGGGGAAAGAGATTTGATCACACTAAATCAATAAATATTGAAGACACTTAACGAAAACCTCCAATGTGCACAAAGTTTATAGAAGTTATATATCGATCAATATCATATTAAAATAAAATTTGAGGTTAGAGACATGATTTTACTAATGTCTTAACCTTGTAGACAGTCTTCTCTCAAGAAAAGTGGAGCTCAGAAGCTCAAGCCTCACTTTAATAGCCCTTATTTGTTTAAGTAGAGATTTGGAGAGGTTGTTTATAAGCATAAGTTTCCTGAGCATAACATGATACATAATGTGTTTCATGTTTCTTGCCTCAAAATAGCACTGGGATACCATATCATCCATTCCATTGATTTGACTCCTTTAGATGATGAAGGCGAATTGATCTTGGTTCTACAAGCCATCATAAATATCAGGGAGAAGAAACTAAGTAACACGAGAATAAAAAAATATTTGGTTTGGTGGAAAGATGATAACTATTTTAACAAATAATTTGGACCTTGTCTCCGCTTAGTGCGAGTGCACAAGTATTTTGTTAATTTTCAAAAAAACAAGTACATATGGGTGCCTTTACTCTATTAACCCTTTTACATTGCATACATGGAATATATAGAGTTTTACCCATGACTGATGAAACAAACTAATCCTATAACCAACTATTTATGGGAAAACAACCCGTAAAGTAGTTCT
Organism: Torreya grandis; assembly: GCA_037957365.1. Lineage (NCBI taxonomy): Eukaryota > Viridiplantae > Streptophyta > Pinopsida > Cupressales > Taxaceae > Torreya > Torreya grandis. Next base: position 409,406 of record JARHVA010004607.1, read on the forward strand.
AATTAATTAACTAAAAAATATAAAACTACCTAAAACTAAAAATAAGTAACTTTATTTTATGGGGATGTCTTTATTAAAAAGATGCATGCCCCATTAACAATAATTATTTATTAGTCTACCAAAAATATAACCTAAACCTAGATAAAATTCCAACGAAAAATGAAATATCAGGCCTGGTAGTCATCAAGTATATCAAACCTACCACCAATTCTCTATATGTGGTGCCATAAAAAAAGGCACTCCTATCATCATTAGACAATTTCAAATTACTTTCTATGGGAGTGAGGGCAGGTTTGTAATCACGCATGCCAAACCTATCTAATAACTTAGAAATATACTTAGTTTGTGAAATGAAAATACTATGCTCTTTTTTAGTTACCTCTATGCCTTAATAGTAGTGAAGAAGTCCAAGATCTGTCATCTCAAACCCATATTTTAATTCCTTCTTCACATACTTGTTATGGTTTTCATCATTACATGTGATAAACAAGTCATTGACATAGAGAACAAATATCACCATTTTCGTACCCTGCACTTGAAAATAGAGAGTATCATTAGATTCACTATGATGAAAACCAATGGATTTCAAGTATGAATCCATTTTGTCATACCAAGCCCTAGGTGCCTATTTGAGCCCATACAATGCTTTTATCAATTTACACACTTTATGTTTGGCACCCACCTGTTCAAAACCCTGAGGTTGTTTCATATATACTTCTTCCTATAAATCAGCATTTAAAAAAGCACTTTTAACATCTAATTGATGTAATTTCTAGGCATTTTGTGCTACTAAGACAAGTACTATACAAATAGTGTGCCATTTGGCAGTTGGTGCAAATGTTTTCTCATAGTCAATACCTTCATGTTGCGCATATCCTTTCGAAACAAGTCTTGATTTATTTTTATCAATGGAGCCATCTGATTTATACTTAGTCCTATAAACCCATTTACATCTGATGGGTTTAACATGTGGAAGAGGATCAACTGAAACCCATGTATTATTGCTAAGTATGGAATCATACTCACATTTCATTGCCTGTAGCCAAACATGTTGAGTAGATGCCTCCTAAAAAGTGGATGGCTCAGAGGAAGAAGTAGTAACAACCATAGAATAGTTTACCTATTTTTGAGAATTTTTGGGCCCTATTAAACCAGCTTCATCTGCTTTCAAGACAAAAAAAGTACTTTGAGCCCATTTTGGAAACTTAGTCAAATTATTCAAATTAGGGACTCCATAATTATCATTATGTGCATCATTTAAAGGGGGAATTAGAGAATTTTAAACAATTTCTAGGTCATCAACCTGTGAACTTGTAGATGAAGAAGAGGAAACTGAAGGACTTTAAGTCTCATACCATAACTTTGAAGAGTTATCCCCATTATTCAAACCCTTATCTCTTTCTGTATTTTTCCTCTCTAATCTATCAAGTTGATAATCAATCTCTGCAGTGTTCATAGTCCCAAACTCATCAAATATTACATCTTCACTCACTATGAATTTGTCTCCTGTGCAAGCAAATGAAAACCCTTTTTATCTTTAGAATAACCAAGAAAGATGCATTTTTGACCTCATGGTTCCAACTTAGTTCTATGTTTATTAGGAACCAAAGCAAAACAAAGACATCCAAACACTTTAAAGTGTTTAACCTTTGGTTTAAACCCATACCATGCCTCATATGGAGTTTTTCTGAAAAGTGCAAGTGTGGGGGACCTATTTCTGAAATACACTACAGTACCAATGGCTTCTGCCCAAAACTTATCATCGAGCTATTTATAGTGAAACATGGCACTTGCTATGCCCTCTAAATTTCTATTCATCCATTTAGATACTAAATTTCTAAACATCATTAACCAATGGAATATTATTTTTTTTCTTATTTATAAAAATACCCTATATCAATTACCAACTAGAGACACATCATGAAATTCAATGTTTTTTACAATATTTTTTTGAATGCCTTCTACTTAAAAATTTAACTCCTTCCTACAATATTTTTTTGAATGTCACATTACAGATGAATTTATCTTCATTAGTCATAAAACATACCAAAATCATATTCTAACGAACTTCTTATTCTATATTAGTGAAGCATACCACACCTCACTGCCAAATTCAAAATTGAAGTTTATAAAAATGGCATATCAATCCATCAATAGAAAAAATATGTTACAGATGAATTTATCTTCATCAACCATAAAATACAACTAAATCACATCTCATTTAACCCTTTGTGTTATATCAACGAAGCATGCCACGCCTTTCTACCAAATGCACTAGGTTAAATCAATCCCAACACTGAGTTCACATTTTCCACCATAAATTTTGCAATGCATAATTATAAAAAGGTTTTAACATCCAACCGTAAACTAATTTCATGGAATGGTATCATTGTTGGTTACTCAGGTAAAAACAACGAATGGAGATAAACCTTGGCTCCTTTCCATAACATAGTTTCACCAAAATTATCTTGAAATAAAGATTGTTATTAGATATTTCAAAGATGGATTCTATTTTCATCTCTCTAAGCAAATCCATAATCCATAATCATTTAGTCTTTTTATTATTTGAATCTTAATTTAGAACATTTAGCTTTAGTGTAAAATGTTGTTTTATATGTTTATTTTATAGTATTTTGATCTAGTGGTTCTTAATTTTAATGGTAGACTGTAGATTTAATTATTTTTGATATAGTTTGCATTATCAAAACCTATTGTTCAAATTTATCATCTCACATTTGGAAATCACAGTGGGAGCCCTCTTCTTGAGCTGACATTTTATATTTTGATTATGTTTGCTTAAGGTTGTAGGTCAGATTAGAATAAGATTAGTCTTCAAAATCTTCAAATTCTCACACAACCGCCAAAGTGTGATATTACACTGATAACTATGATTTTACATATATTAGCTGTTGTTTTTATATCCACCTAGACTTTACTGCTAACAATTAGATTTTATTGGTAATTTTATGACCTTTTATAAATCACCTCTCGACATAGGCAATTTTGACAATCAAATGTGGTTTTGCATGTCATGTTGCATTTTTGACATAATACTGTATAGAGGGCAAATACTAGCCATTTTGCATTCTTGTTGGTTTTTTTACCCTCAACTAACATTGTGGTGTTGCAGGGAATATAAAAAAAGTTTTAGTTTCCCTATAATAACTAAAAAAAGGAATATCAAAAAATTCTAATGTTTAAACTTTCAACATATAAATATGTAGGAACAAGACAATGCACTAACATATGTAGGATCATTCTACATACACTAGATTTATTACATGGTTTCAACTAAATTCAAGAATGTATTTGTTTGATTGAAAGATGGGAAATGAATGGAATCTAGCAGTGCTTGCTAGCTAATACATGTCTCGACAATTAATTGAATACATCATGAGATTGTAATAAGTGAGGATATCAATGAAAAAAGTCACATGATTATAACAAGGGTTATTTATACATTGTGCATTGTCAGTCTTCTTGTGGTAATTGAAACCATAAATGGATTAATTACTCAAGTAATGACAAATAATAACAAGTCTTTATCATTGATTGTGGCCATGGAGATGCATCATTTATGAGTGGGGGACATGAAATGACAAGAAAGCAATAAATCATGTGGAAATTTTCTTCTAGTAGGCGAGATAAGATATTCTTGGATTAACATTTGGAAAATAATATGAAAATAACTATAAGCATTGTAATATTATATTTTAATTACCAATGTGTTCCCTCTCACCTTCACCTCCACCATCACCAAGGGGATTACTTTTTATTTTGGGTAATGAAATTTAAAATCATACTAGGCCTATTGCACCATCCTAGGATTCCTACCTTGTTCGAGACGCTGAGGATGAATAGGGTCTTGTTCTAGCCATTGTATGTATCAATGGGAGGAAAAAAATTGAAGTCTCTAAAAAAGGAATTTGAATCCATTGACATGAAAATGTCACATTACAGATGAATTTATCTTCATCAGTCATAAAAGACACCAAAATCATATTCTAACAAACTTATTATTCTATATTAGTGAAGCATACCACACCTCACTGCCAAATTCGAAATTGAAGTTTATAAAAATGGCATATCAATCCATCAACATAAAAAATATGTTACAGATGAATTTATCTTCATCAACCATAAAATACAACTAAATCACATCTCATTTAACCCTTTGTGTTATATCAACGAAGCATACCACACCTTTCTAACAAATGCACTAGGTTAATTCAATCCCAACACTGAGTTCACATTTTCCACCATAAATTTTGAAATGCATAATTATAAAAAGGTTTTAACATCCACCCGTAAACTAATTTCATGGAATGGTGTGATTGTTGGTTACTCAAGTAAAAACAATGAATGGAGATAAACCTTGGCTCCTTTCCATAACATAGTTTCACCAAAATTATCTTGAAATAAAGATTGTTATTACATATTTCGAAGATGGATTCTATTTTCATCTCTCTAATATAATATAATATTATTAATTATATTATTAAACAATATTTATATTATATAATGCCAATTTTAATTCTATATAATAATATTAGGATATTTATTTAATTAATAAAGTTTTCTCTATAAAATTTTAAGTAACATGAATGTAATTAAAATCATTTCATTCAATTCTAAGCTAAGGGAAAATTATTATTTTGTTCATTTGATGTCATTTTGTTCAAAACAACTTTCTTTAAACGTGATCTTATCACATAAAAATTGGTTTTTTCTCAATTTATTATTTTTAATAACCATCTCATAAAACATGAAATACCTACTCAAATAATGGACCTGAACAAATGTAACTAATGAATCAATGAGAAAGTTTAAAGATGTCCATGAGACCATCAATGTATAGGAACCAATCATCCAATTTTTAAGCCTCTCTCTAATAAAATAAGGATGGTTAGTTTAACATTCATCATACTATTGAGATTTAATATTTAGTGGAAAGATTCATGGGATTATAATGTCAAATTGGTACAAGTTTTCTACTCTTCCCACTGCCCAGTCTGATAAAGGAATAGTACAAGTACTGACACTACTAACTCATCAACAAGGAAAATGGATGTAGACTGTGGCCATGAAAAGAGGGGAAGTGAATTGGATTTATCACCCTTGAATTTGTTTCTTTATTAAGTGTATCCCATCATAAAACATATAATCAATTTAAAAAAGATAGTAATCTCTATTATTTTAAGAAGGGACCACTAGTATTGCAACATTCTCATTATTATAATACATCACAATAATTAAATGTAAAATATAATTCCAATGTTCCATAGCACATTATATGTTACATAACACATCCCAAGTTTATTAACCAATCATCATGTAATGTGGTATCAAATCATAAAACATACAATCGATGGCAGTCTCTATCAATTCATAAACATAGAAAATGGAGGTAAATTGTGGGACCACCAGTCTTGTAGGATTCTCCTTTTTTCATCAAAATTAAAGTCATTTGGTTTTAGCTAAATTTTTTTAGTCTTTATACATGGGAAGTATGAGGTGGTCTTATATTTTGTAAGAGAGAGGGAAATGAATGAAATTGGAAAGTCTGGTTATCACATTCATATTTAATTTATGATTTTTTGGTGAGAGATGTTCTAGATTTTTATGATAGTTTTGGTTTTTCATAAGTGCATCTTGAATAATTAGAGGAAGAGGGACCATACCTAAATAACCCTAAATTTTAGGTACTATGACATTTAAATAACATTCCCTCATAGCATTATTTCTAAAATGTAGGTGTTTGTGATCTACTCATTAATATTTTGTAAAGATCTTGTAAGACTTCTTTATAAAATTCCACTTAGAATCTAGAACAAAATATGTAGATATTTTCCTTTTTGGATATTAAATTTGGGTGACATATGTACATGGGGTCTCTATTCCACACTACTTCCCTCCCACTTATATAGGTGTTTAGCGATTTTCTCATTAGAGTTTGTCAACAATTCCTAAGACTTCTTTTTGAAATTACACTTAGGATCTAGAACAAAACATGTAGATATTTTTTTCTTTTCTTTTTTTTAGTATTAAATTTGGGGTAAATATACACATAGGGTAATTAAAAATCGTCAGTTCCTCACCAAAAAAATTGATTTATTGCTTTGGTGATTGTTTACATTTATAATAAAATTGATCTGTGTACAAAAAAACTACTCTTGTTTATAGTGTGTAAGAATAAATAATGAAAATTAGTGTCTCTAACAACTATAGATCACAAGAAATTAAACTTAAATTTTATAATATGCTTCTTAATAATGGAAAATACTATTATTTTCATTCCACTTACATTATTAAATTTTTAATTTCTTTAAAACATTTTGAGTTGTACTTTGTATACCAAATAGGGACAATAAAATATTAATTTTTTTCCAATCTTTTTACGGCATTTATTGATTATTATTTAATAATGATAGATCTACATTTATTGAGTTGTACTTTGTATACCAAATAGTTTAATTTATTGATTATTCTCTAATAATGATAGATCTAAATTAAAAATAATCACATTGGGAAATATAGGTAGATTTAATATAAGAAACTTTTATATGAAGCTCTAATATTATAATATTACTTGACACTATTTTAAGGTTAAAAGAGTGCAAGAATTATAAATAAAATGCAAAGGAATAATGCGAGGCACCAAAATAGTTTGATCTAAGGGAAAATAGAAAAATAAAACATTTATTCACTTGTTCTTGTATACATCTAAATTTGCTCGATTCATTTATTGTCATTAATATTACTATTAGTTGATATCAATTTGATATATCCCACCTAATCTCATTTTTCTCTTAATTTTTTCATATTATCAACCTTTCTATTCATTTTATATCATCCCCCTTATTCATTATTCATCCACTAACCTTATTCCTACCCCATAAATTAATTAATTCATCTAATCCCCTATTATCCATTGACTAATCCCATTTATCAATTACATTCGTATTTAAAATTATAATCCCACCTTCCCTAGCCTATTCCTTGGCTCTCCTACATCCCTAGTCCATAATCACCAATATTAATCATTTAATAATCTTGTTTATCCCCTAATGGATTCCAAAATTCTCCAATTCTAGAATCCCCTCTATCTTAGCCATTTATCTCTACGAGCTTCTAATTCTAGAGGCTTCCAAGAAATTTTAAATTCTTTTTTAATCCTCCCTCCATTACCTATTTAAACAACTCCAATATTCCATTTATACTAACTATGAATTCATAAAACTTCCATGGCAGTATCATCCATAATCTTCTAGTCTTTTTATCGTTTGAGTATTAATTTAGAACATTTAGTTTTAGAGTAGAATGCTATTTTATAGAATTTTAATCTGGTGGTTCTCAACATTAATGGTAGATTGTAGATTTGGTCATTTTTTATATCATTTGCATAATCAAAACCCATTGCTCAAATTTATTATCTCACATTTGGCAACCATAGTGAGAGTCCTCCTCTTGAGATGACATTTTTTACTTTGAGTATGTTTTCATAAGGTTGTAGGTCATATTAGAAGAAGATAGGTCTTTAAAATCTTTAAATTCTCACATCCCATTCGAAGTGCAGTATTGCAGTGCAAACTATGATTTTGTAGAGGCGATTTTGCATATATTAGCTACGGTTTTGCATACTGCCTAGACTTGACCACTAACCATTAGTTTTTCTTGGCGATTTATGATTTTTTATAAAATCACCTCTTGATAGAGGCATTTTTGACAATCAAATGTGATTTATCAAGTCTAGTTGTGTTTTTGATATAATATTGTATAAAGGTCAAATACTAGCCATTTTATTTTCTTGTTGGTTTTTATACTCTCAACTAATCTTGTGGTGTTGCAGGGAATATAAATAAATTTTTATTTACCTTATAATAACTAAAAATTGTAATATCAAATAATTCTAATAACTAAAAATACCCAAGTCATCCGAGAAAAGTCATCAATAAACAAGACAAAGTATCTACACCCACCAATGGATGACTTTTTCATGTCACATACATCATTATGAACTAACTGCAAACATCTGTTAGCTCTCCAAGATGACTATTTAGGAAAAATTTCCCAATTTTTTTGCCCAAAACACATGACTCAGAAAGAATACTATCTTTGCAAAAAGTGGGCAACCCACTCACCATACCATATACCTACAAATCCATTAAAGAGTGGATATTCAAATGTCCATAGCGAAGATGCCATAACCACTGTGTAGACATAGTACCTGTACCTATGTCAACAACTTCCATAAGTTCTATAGTGGGAGGAAGCACTTTACAATGCAATCTAACCAAGTTTCCATCTTCATACCCTGTATACATTGTTTTATAATCATCTTTCACTGAACTGATGTAAATGAGCCTATTTTTAAGCACAATTTGATAACCTTTATTTTGAATAGTTACCAAAGAAAGTAAGTGTTTCTTCAATGTGGGAACATACCAAACGTCCTCCAAATATTTTATAGACCCATTAGGAAGAAGAATCTGAATAGATCCAAGTCCTAGTGGTGTATGTATAGACTTATCTGCTAAGGCAACTGGAGAGAGAGAAGATTCCTTAAAATAAAAAAATAAATCTCTCTTAAATGTCATGTGTTTGGTTGCTCTTGTGTCTAAAACCCATAAATCTGTGAGCTCATCTCTAGCCTTATATTCAATATAATCAATGTGCCCCAAAGTAGTGATTACAGATTCATGGGCAACATTACTGGACTCATCATAGTCATGATTAACATACTGAGCAGAGTTAGTCATTTTTTGTGGCCTCTAAATTTTATCAAAAGGAATCCTACATTGTGAGGCAATGTGACCAAATTTTCCACATCTATAACATTGAATATCTGATCTACCTCGACCTCTACCCTTGTACGAATTGTGACCACGTCCTCGATCACTTATTTTATGTGATTGGTTAGATTTTTGGTTATTTGAATAACCCCTACCTCTATTTTGATATCTACCTCCTTTGTAACCTTGACCCCCTTTATAACTGTTTCCTCTATTGTTTTGATGCCCAAATGAAGATGAACTAGGCTTTGACTCTAAAACATGGGCTTCTTCAGTTTTCTTAGATTTATTGGGTAGAGAGAGGTCATGTTGGATGAGCAACTTAGCCAACTTATCAAAGGCGATGCCTGTGATCTTGTCAGAGACATGCAACATTTCAATAAAATTCCTATAGGACTTAGGTAGTCCTTTCAAAGCAGCATTGACTATGAGGTCATCATCTAGTTTTCCAAACCTAGCCTTAGTGTACTCAGTAATGATATTTTTCAACTTAGACATATTTACTCCCATATACCCATCTTCATCTAATGAAAAAATAAACAACTGCATATGAATATCTATCTTCTTATGTTTAGGTTTCTTATCATACAAATCTGACAATGTTTTCTAGGCAATGTAAATATCAGGAGAATTTTTAATATGAACATAATTATCACTAGTAAAAAAACATTTAATGAGAGCTAAGGCCTTAGAATCACACAAATTGAATACATCTAATTTAGCTTGTTTTTATGGTAATGTGAGATTTTCTTTCTTGACAATATCCCATAACTCATTAAAAACTAGTGAAGCCTCCATCAATCATTTTCGATCAGAATAATTGGAAATTGTTAATCTAATACCATCTAAAAGCAAATTTTGAATCTTCAGCATCTTGAAATAAAAGCAAGTGTAGTAGAGAAAAGTGTGACAAAATACAAAAGAGATGAAACAAATATCACACTCACTGCACAAGACACTACTTCTACGAGGTTTTTCACTTAACTTTCGAGTAGAGCAAAAAAGGAAAAAACTAAAAATAAAAATTTATGGGTTTTACACTTAACTTCACCAAAAATCAATGATTACACCCTTATTTTGCCAAATTATATTCTTATTCAACCAATTACACCCTTATAACACCACAACAATGTAAAAGAAATAGAATTTAATTCCCCTTTTTTTATTTTTAAAATAACACAATGCAATAAGTATGCACTTCACAACTTTCAAGGCATACAAAAAGTAGATTTAAAAGGAAATATTACTTTAAAAAAAAGTATATTCTAAATAAATATCATTAAAAAAAAAGAGATTTGAACCCTTGACCTCCTCCTTGCAAGATTCTTTACAAAATAAACTTAACCAATTGCTCTAAGAGCATTTTCAGAATATAACACTCAAAAACATGTACTTATGCTGGATTTTGTCTATGAGGGAAAATTTAAAAAAATTTACATGTATGTAAATAAATCCAAACATTTTCTATTTTTAATCTTCTCTTCCAAGTTTTCTCACATGGGACCCATCCAATGCAATTTTTTTGATATCAAACTTTAGAAACATGAAAAAAAATTATTTTACTGATTTTGAACCTGTGCCATGTTTGCTTGGAATGCCATGGCTACTCTTGGAAATGTTTACTGCACCTTCTCTCACTCCTAGAGGCCGTACAAATCTGTACAAGCAGTGTAAAATAGATTTTTGCTGACATTTAGCAAATTTTAAAGTATTTATTGCTGGAAATGGATTCAAATTGCAGCCAGGGCATTGGAAGGCTATATCATAGGCCGTACAATTTTTTTTTTTCAGATTTTCCTTTGAGGATTAAAAAATAGGGGTTTTAACCAGTTTAATAGGTGTTTATGGATTCAAAAGGGCTAAGAATGATTGAATCAACAATGGCAGCCATGGATGAAAAATATGAAGTTTTTTTACAATGCAAATAGGCCGCACAAGTTCATTTTTGCAAAAAAATAATGAATTTAATAACTTTAAAATGCTAAAAAAACTATTTTTAATGCCAAATGAAAACAAAAGAAAAAAATGGGGGGTTTGAACACAATAAAATAAAGTATGAATGGCCAAAATGACCAGATGGTGGTATATGGGAAATACACAGGTTTAAATGTAAAAAATAATTGAAAAATTAAAATAATTTAATAAATTTTTAAATTTTTGACACTATATTTAAACCAATAAAATATTTTCATTATATGGCGTACCTTATTTCATGCCATTTGATTTCACGTGAATTCAACTTTTCACCTTGCCTTCCTTTCAAATTCACCAATGCTCCCAAAATTCACCGTGTTAGACAAAACCATGCTCTGATACCACTGATAACTCCTTTAACAAATAATTTAAACCTTGTCCCTGCTTAGTGTGAGTGCACAAGTATTTTATTAATTTTTTAGAAAACAAGTACATAAGGGTACCTTTAATCTATTAACCTTTTTACATTGCATACATGGATTATATAGAGTTTTACCCATGACCAGTAAAACCAACTAATCCTATAACCAACTATTTACGGGAAAACAACCTGGAAGGTAGTTCTAATTAATTAACTCAAAAATATAAAACTACCTAAAACTAAAATTAAGTAACTTTATTTTATGGGAGTGTCTTTATTAAAAAGATGCATGCCCCATTAACAATAATTATTTATTAGTCTACCAAAAATCTAACCTAATGTTAAGACTTTGGAACAAGTCCTAACAAAAGACCTACTCACCCAAAATGATACATAGGAGGGTACATAGATTTTTGAGCATCCTAATCTATAATTTCTTGAGGGCAAACAATTTGGGGAAGGGTGGGCTGCAATGTCCCCTTTCCATAATTAAACTAATCAGAAGACCTATTTCCTATTCCTTATTTCTTGTGGGATAAGGGATTAAGTAGGGAAATAATTTAATAATATTTTTAAGTCATCCAAAATTAACTTTATTTTATAACATGAAAAAAAGACTCTTATGTATTATTATTTTTTTTTTTAAATAATTTTGGGGTTTTAATATGGCCCTCAACCCAAAAGAATTTTTTTTACGTAAAACTACCCATATATATACCTAAATACATCATAACCATCAAAAGGCCATAAAAAACCAACCAAATAGAAGACCCCAGAGAAGTAAGGAATACGTGAAACCATATCCAACAAATAATAAACCAAAACAAGACCAAATAGGACCAAACTAGCTTGACTAGAAAAAAAAATAGAAACCATCCTTAGAGGTTGACACCAACTTGAAACTCATCGTCCAAGTCATCTAGGAAAATCAGCTCACCACCTCATCTAAAATAGACTTTGACAAATGACAACTCTGCTAAAATAATCACCCTCTAAACATAATATAATCAATTTGAAATTGAATTTTAACAAAATCAATATAAAAGGAAAGACTAGAGATAACAATTCAACCCAACTTAATTAGGGAAAGGGATGGGAAATCATCCCATGATTACTACACATTATCTACCTTGCAGGGTTCTACTTGGTCAACTCCATAATTCGGTAGAAAATTAACTACCATGTTTTCTTCCTGGAAGTAATGATTAAAATCTACATAATATTAAAATTCCAATTTCATCCAAGTATTTTCCAATATGTTTTCTAAGGGCCAAAAGGTGACTTTTTTCTTTTACATAGCCAAAATAATGACCTACGAGTCACCTTCCATGATCAACTTTAGAATGTCATACTAAATTGAGAGATCAATCCCACTAACAAGTGCTTGTGCTTATACTTTATTATTTATCCCATCATGGAATTTCTTGGACATTACTCAAATGAGAGATCTACTTTAATCTTGGATAATACAACCAGCTCTTGAAGCTCCTAGATTCCCCATAGAGTCTCCATCAAAGTTTAGATTGAACCAGCCTGTGGGTGGTGGAATCCAATCTGGTTTTTCAATCATACTCTTTTTCCTTACTACAATTAACCCATTAATAGAGGAAGAAAAGTTTTGGGTACAGGTATTTTTTTTATAAGAATGCCCAAACTAGCTATGAATAGTATCCCTAGCCATGGACTGTGGAGTGCCTCATCACATTGAACACAAGTTTCAATCCACTTACCAACCCTCATCACATTGAACACTGATTTGGTTAGCTCATTGCATGTGGATACTTTTGATGAAATAATGCATACCTTACCCCTACAGGATTGGAACATGTGACCTCCCTTTTGGAAGTACATGTTCTTCACCATTAGGCCAATTTTAATAATACTTTTAAGTCATCCTAAAGTTAGTTTACTTATAACATCAAAAAAATACACTTATGTATTATTATTATTATAAGTGGTACAAAACATAATATTTAGTAAGTGGGCCAAAAAATACTATTTATCTAAAAGTGTTTTAAATGATTTTAGGTTTAGGGTAACTGGAAAAAGGGAAATTATAAAATAAGATTTTGGTTTAAAAAGATATTCATTATTCATTGTTCATTTTTGGAATCAAAACCCTATTCTAGGTTGAAATATTTGTGTTCAAAATTTCCATTTGAGGATGAAAACCCTTTGGTGTACAAGTATAGAGGACATAAACCCTCTTACCCATTGAGGAGTTTCCATCTAGCGATCATAATTATGCTCACAGATCGAGTTTACATTAAGCTTTCAATTAACTAGAGGTCATTATCAATTTCTATAATTTTTTGAGGGATTATGAAAGACATATATCAATGTTTAGTGATGTTCAAAGGCTACCATACCTTAGAGATGTTATTGTACAATTGAAGGACACAAATCACTATCTTTACGATAGCTGCACAGGGATTTGTGATGGTTCCAATGGGTTTTATGGAAATCACCAACCTGGGAGAGTGACACCCTACTTTGTTGGACATCATTCATCTATAATAACTACCTTGTTGCACTCTTCTGCTATATTAAATAATTTTGATATTATAATCTATCTATAAATGTTTATTATTATTAATTATGTATTATAAAAATTAATTATGGGACATGGTTGGATAGTTTGAATTTTACCAATAATCCTATTTAAAGAATGACCATATGATTTAGGAGGTGGGTGAGCATGATATGTGTGATTTACCATCGGAGTAGTCTTATTGGTATAATGATTAGGAAATGGCTCACTGAAAATTTTCAATTTAGAATTACCATTTTTTAAGGTTTACGTTCTTCTATAGGGGCATCAAATTCAATTACATTTTCATCAGTTATATCTTGAACAAAGTCATAAAACCAACACAAAGCATAGTCTTTTAGGATTCTTGGAACTAATTTGTTTAATAGTTATCATTCAGAACATATTCCAAACATGATGCGTGAAAAGATATCAGATGTTTTCATTGGTTATTATTATTTTAAACTGTGTTTAGTAAACTCCCCCCTTCCCTGCCACTTTTTTAAGATTTGGTGTTTATATTTTCACAAATTGTATGTTTCAAGTGATTTTTATGTTATTTGTGTTAATTGAATGGCAATTCCTTTAAAAAAAATTGTCAATACTATTTTTAAACTTATTATCAATTGAATGTAAATCCTTTTTAATTTGAATAAACACATCTTAATTAGTCTAATGACACTATCATTTTCCTACTACTCAATCTTGAAAAGTTATTTGGCGATACAAAAATTTTGTGATTTCGTGTACAAAAGTTTGCATAGTATTGTGCTTCTTATTAGTAGTCCCTCTAAAGAAACCACTAAAGGAATCACTTTTTAATTACCTTTTTTTTTAATAGAATCAAAGAGCTTGAAACATATATTATGTTAAAAATTACAATGTTTTATTTAAAGTTTGACACATTAATTTTGGCATATTCCTTAGATTAATTTAAGCATATTATTTCACCGTTAATATTTTGTAAATGCTCCTCGTTTAATGGCTAAAAAATGGAATAACAAATCATTACAATGTACAAGCTTTGAACATGATATGGAGTGAAGAGCCTTTGTTATTTTTCAATTGTGCATTGGCAGTCCTCTGATGGCAACCAAAACTATAGATGAAATAATTTCTCAAGCACTAAAAAATAATAATGAGCCTTTAGCATTGATGGTCACCATGGGGATGCATCATTAATGAGTGAGGACATGAAATGGCAAAAAAATAATAAATCACATGAAAATTCTGCCCTTATAAATAAGATAAGACATCGGGATAACATTTTGCACTATTATGCAATAATTGTCTTTGCGGTCCCTTTCAACTTCACCTTCACCATCACCATCAGCATCACCATCACCCAAGAGATTATTTTTTGCCCTCACTAGCTAATGGTGGAATAAGGAAGGAACATAGTTCCGGCCTCACTGTGTATGCCTTTATAGGTAAAATAAGACATTCGAGGAATAACATTTCGCAATATTATACAGTAATTGTCTTTGCAGTCCCTTTCACCTTCACCATCACCATCACCATCACCATCACCCAAGGGATTAGTTTTTGCCCTCACTAACTAATGGTGGAATAAGGAAGCAACATAGGTCCGGCCTCACTGTGTATGCCTTTTTAAAGAGATTGCCCACAACTAGCACTTGCATAAAAATAAATAACAAAGATTAATTTCAAAATGTTAAATATAATTCTTGCCTTTTGGAACATTCAGAACATTAAAAGTAGGAAATAAAATATTTATTTAAAAAGCCTGCACATAAAGACGGGAAACATTAGTGGGTTATTATACGTCCTCCCAGACAGGACGGGAAACATTTCCAAGCCTGAGCTTCACATAACTCAGGACCTGTCGCTTGACGGAATCCACACAGGTTTAGGATTATGTCGGCATGAGAAGTAGAAACAAAGGATACCAAAACAGTCTCAGGGCATTTACTGAGGAAAGCACGACGTCGCCTAGAGCGCTTCTGAGGAAAGCCCGTCAGGATTGTAGACCTTAAATCCCGTTAGGTGATATATGGCTCTGTCAAATTCAGCCTTTATTCCACCATTAAATAGTGACCAAACATGAAAGGCAACAAATGTGTAAAGGGATTCGAGAACGGCCAAGGATGCATACTCCTGGGCATACTGATTCATCCAAACCATCACCTTCTCATAACCTGAAGCTTGGTCTTCTATATAGGCTATCATGCTGTCCCTATGCTCAATAATAACTCTAATATCAGGCCAAGTCACTGCTCCTTTGTCAATATCTCTTCTTATGAACTGCACTGATCCTATCTTGATCAGTATCCATGCCAGCACTCGATAATCACTCTCTTTCAGCGCATCAGGAAAATCTCCAGGCCTATAACTCTCTTCAAAGGTTTTAGGCTCTGCCTCATACCCAGGGGGTATTGTCATTGTGTATGGTATTTTTGTGTATGGTGTTTTTGGAGGAAGCTTCCCAGCTAATAAAATATTTGGTGGAAAGAGTCACAGGATTATAATGTCAAGTGGTACAAGTTTGCCCCTCTTCCCACTGCCCAGTCTGATAAAGGAATAGTACAAGTACTGACACTGCCAGCTCATCAACGTGGAAAATGGATGTAGTCGGTGGCCATGGAAAGAGGGGAAATGAATGGGATTTAGCACTCTTGCATTTGTTGCTTTATTAAGTGTATCCCATCATAATACAAACAATTGATTTTAAAAAGATAGTAATTTCTGTCAGTTTAATAAGGGACCACCAGTCTTGCAGCATTCTCATTATTATAATACATCGCAATAATTGAGGTAAATTGATGAACAACTATTGTTGCAGCATTTTCATTATTATAATACGTTGCAATAGTCTCTTTCTGTCAGTTCATAAATGTGGAAAATGGAGGTAAATTGAGGGACCACCAGTCTTGCATCAATCTCATATTTGAACCAAAATCAAAGTCATTTGGTTTTACCTAAATTTTGTCACTCTTTACACATGGGGAGTCTAAGGTGGTCCATTATGTTGTAAGAAAGGGGGAAATGAATGAAATTGGAAAGTTCTTATTAGATCCATATTTGTTTTGTGATTTTTTGGTGAGAGATATTCTAGATTTTTATGATAGTTTTTGTTATTTCATAATTGCATCTTGAAAAGTTAGAGGAAGAGGGCACATATAAAAAACCCTAATTTTTAGGTAATATGGCATTTACATAACATTCCCTCATAACATTCCCTCATAACATACAAACAATCGATTTTAAAAAGATAGCAATTTCTGTCAGTTTAATAAGGGACCACCAGTCTTGCAGCATTCTCATTATTATAATACATCTGAATAAATGAGGGACCACCAGTGTTGCAGCATTCTCATTATTATAATACATTGCAATAGTTTCTCTCTGTCAGTTCATTAATGTGGAAAATGGAGGTAAATTGAGGGACCACCAGACCTGCAGCATTCTCATATTTTAACCAAAATCAAAGTCATTTGGTTTTAGCTAAATTTTGTCACTCTTTACACATGGGAAGTCTAAGGTGGTCCATTATGTTGTAAGAGAGGGGGAAATGAATGAAATTGGAAAGTTCATATTACATCCATATTTGTTTTGTGAATTTTTGGTGAGAGATATTCCAGATTTTTATGATAGTTTTTGTTATTTCATAATTGCATCTTGAAAAGTTAGAGGAAGAGGGCCCATACTTAAAAAACAATAATTTTTAGGTAATATTGCATTTACATGACATTCCCTCATAACTCTTTCTGAAATGTAGGTGTTTATAATCTACTCATTAACATTTTGTAAACATCTCTTAAGACTTCTCTTTAAAATTTTACATAGATTATAGAAAAAAATATGTAGAGATGTTATTTTTCTTTTTATATGGGTATTAAATTTGGGTCAAATATGCACATGGGGTCTCTATTCAGCACCAACACTCCTCCCTCTTATGTAGGTGTTTAGTGATCTTCTCATTAGAGTTTGTCAACAATTTTTAAGACTTGTCTTCAAAATTACACTTAAGATCTATAACAAAATATATAGAGATTTTTTCTTCATTTTTTAGTATTAAATTTAGGGAAAATATATACACAAGGTAATTAAAAAGTGTCAATTCCTCACCAAAGAAACTGATTTAATATTTTGGTGGTTTGCATTTATAATAAAATTGATCTGTGTATTAGGAAACCGCTCTTATTTATAGTGTGTAAGAATAAATAGAAAAAATTATTGTCTCTAATGACTATAGATCATAAGAAGAAATTGAACATAAATTTTATAATATGCTTCTTAATAATGGATATTAATATTATTGTCATTCCACTTATGGTATTCAAATTTTAATTTATTTTAAACATTTTCAGTAATACTTGGTATACCAAATAGGGACAATAAAATATTATTATTTTTTTTAGTTTTTTTTGGCACTTTGATTGAAAGTTTAATTTATTGATTATGTTCTAATAATGATAGATCTATAATTAAAGCAATCACATTAGGAAATATTGGTAGATTTAATCTAAGAAACTTCCATATGAAACTCTTATATTCTAATATTACTTGACACTATTTTAAGGTTAAAAGTGTGTAAAAATTACAAATAAAATGCAAAGGAAAATCATGATGCACCAAAATAGTTTGATATAAGGGAAGATAGAAAAATAAAATATTTATTCATTGATTTTTGTATATATCTAAATTTGCTTGCTTCATTTATTATCATTAATATTATTATTAACTGACATTAATTTTATATATCCCACCTAATCTCAGTTTCCTCTTAATTTTGTCCCATTATCATCATTTCTAGGCATTTTATATTACCCCCTTCTTCATTAATCATCCACTAACCTTATTCCTAGCCCACAGATTAATTAATTCGTCTAATCCCCTATTATCCACTAACTGATGCCATTTATCAATTATATTAAAATTTGACATTATAATCCCACCTACCCTAGTCTATTCCTTGTCTCTCCTACATCCCTAGTCCTTAGTCACATATCTAATCACCCATATTAATAATTTACTAGTCTTGTTTATCCCCTAATAGATTCCAAAATTTTCTAATTTTCTAATTCTCTCTATCTTAGCCCTGCCTCTCTACAAGCCTCTAATTGTAGAGGCTTCCAAAGAATTTTTAATTCTTTTTAAATCCTCCCTCCATTGCCTATTTAAACAACTCCAGTCTTCTATTGAGACTAACTATGAATCCATAAAACCTCCATGTCAATATAATCTATGAATCCATGTAATCTATACCTCTTGATCAAGCCAAAATCATGCTAAAATTCTGAGTCTACTTGTAAGCAAATCCATAATCCATAATCATTTAGTCTTTTTATTATTTGAATCTTAATTTAGAACATTTAACTTTAGTGTAGAATGTTGTTTTAAATGTTTATTTTATAGTATTTTGATCTAGCCATTCTTAATTTTAATGGTAGACTATATATTTAATTATTTTTTATATAGTTTGCATTATCAAAACCTATTGTTCAAATTTATCATCTCACACTTGGCAACCACAGTGGGAGCCCTCTTCTTGAACTGACAGTTTATATTTTGATTATGTTTTCTTAAGGTTTTAGGTCATATTAGAATAAGATTAGTCTTCAAAATCTTCAAATTCTCACATCACAATCAAAGTGTGATATTACACTAATAACTATGATTTTGCATATATTACCTATTGTTTTTCTATCAACCTAGACTTTACTACTAACAATTAGATTTTATTGGTAATTTTATGACCTTTTATAAATCACCTCTTGACATAGGCAATTTTGACAATCAACTGTGGTTTTGCATGTCATGTTGCATTTTTGACATAATATTGTATAGAGGGCAAATACTAGCCATTTTGCCTTCTTGTTGGTTTTTGTACTCTCAACTAACATTGTGGTGTTGCAGGGAATATAAAAAAAGTTTTAGTTTCCCTATAATAACTAAAAAAATGAATATCAAATAATTCTAATGTTTAAACTTTCAACATATAAATATGTAGGAATGAGACAATGCACTGAGATATGTAGGATCGTTCTACATACACTAAATTTATTACATGGTTTCAACTAAATTCAAGAATGTATTTGGTCGATTGAAAATTGGGAAATGAATGGAATCTAGCAATGCTTGATAGCTAATACACATCTCGACAATCAATAGAATACATCATGAGATTGTAATAAGTGAGGATATCAATGGAAAAAGTCACATGATTATAACAAGGGTTATTTATACATTGTGCATTGTCAGTCTTCTTGTGGTAATTGAAACCATAAATGGATTAATTACTCAAGTATTGACAAATAATAACAAGTCTTTATCATTTATTGTGGCCATGGAGATGCATCACTAATGAGTGGGGGACATGAAATGACAAGAAAGCAATAAATCATGTGGAAATTTTCTTCTTGTAGGTGAGATAAGATATTCTTGGGTTAACATTTGGAAAATAATATGACAATAACTATAAACATTGTCATATTATATTTTTAATTACTAATGTGTTCCCTCTCACCTTGACCTCCACCATCACCAAGGGGTTTATTTTTAATTTTTAAATTGAAAAGTTTAAAGCCTAGTTTGGCTATTTTATTTATAGTTTTTAATAGAAATTATGAACTCTTTTATATATAAACTAAGTGTCCCTTCCTAATAGGTAATTATTAAGATTTTTCATATAAGGTATTGAATTTGAAAATTAATATCATTATGATATTATAGATTCGAAGTCTATCTTGAACTTGATGATCATAAGGCCGTTTATATATAGTAATACAATTCGTGAAATAGTAGACATGTTTTCTTCTTTCACTATATTTTTATTTTTACATGAAAGGCATTTATACTAGAAAGATGACACCAAATATTCATCTACGAATCTTTGGTGGTCATTCTTGTCAATGTTTGGCATCACACACATCTGATAGTAATAGCAACATTGTGTGTCTTATTAAAAAGATTGTGTGAAATATCTTGGTATCTAAACGTCAAAGTTTACTGTGATTTATGGGTCAATAATTTTATGATGGCATCATGGTGACAACTTGATAATAAAGGAAGGGTCAACCAATAATGAATAAGAAGATAATGTTGAACATGGCATGTACATTTTCTAAGTAAATTCAATAAACATATCTTAAGATTCATTATTATTATTATTATTTTAATTTTGAGTTGATTAATTGAAATTTTTTATTAATAATTTAATTAAAATTAAATTAGAAGTTTTTAAAATAATTTTATGCCTATTTATCATATGGAACATTTTTTATCACCAACAATCTCGATAATTTTATCACCAACTAGAGTTCGTCATCAATAGTTTAACATTCTAATCTACAGCCTTCCATTTTAAAAGTCTCAATTCCCTTTCATCTATTATTTAAATCTTTTGGCTATAGTGCATCTTATGGTTAGTGAGTTTTAAGAAGTACACATTGTGTAAAAGGATGAGTTTTAGAAGGTGTTGTATGATGTTCATGCCTTCATTTGTATGCACAAAGCCTTTAACATTTTTTTTTTACTTCTAAAATTTCAATAAATCTATTAATTAAATAAAAAAATCAAAAGATGGAAATGATCAGAGTCTTAAAGGAAAAAGAGCATCATTGGAATATCATGTAAATGGAAAACAATTAACTTCCTAGAATCAACCGTTTCATTTCTGAATTCTATAATTCTCATGGAATTTTATTGGCCCTAAATTATTTTAGGTTTACAAAAAATATTTCAAAAAATGATCATAATAAAAATCATTAACCAATGGAATATAATTTTTTTCTTATTTATAAAAAGACCCTATATCAATTACCAACTAGAGACACATCATGACATTCAATGTTTCTTACAATAATTTTTTGAATGCCTTCTACTTAAAAATTTAACTCCTTCCTATAATACTCAAAATTATTCATATTTGTTATATTATTTACACTAATATTGTAAATTTGAAAGGCATGGAATGGGCTCAAAATTTTAGACAAACAGTTATTTTTTATCTAGATTTATTTGAGAATTCCTACAATATAATTGACAGCAGTAGATAAACCTTAATTTGCATCACCTTTTACATCAGAATTGAGATGGAAAATAGTTATAAAATATATATAAAAAATTCTCTAACATATTGTTTTGGGTAATGAAATTTAAAATCATACTAGGCCTATTACACCATCCTAGGATTCCTACCTTCTTCGAGAAGCTGAGGATGAATAGGGTCTTGTTCTAGCCATTGTATGTATCAATGGGAGGAAAAAAATTGAAGTCTCTAAAAAAGGCATTTGAATCCATCGATATGAAAATGTCACATTATAGATGAATTTATCTTCATCAGTCATTAAACACACCAAAATCATATTCTAATGAACTTCTTGTTCTATATTAGTGAAGCATACCACACCTCACTACCAAATTCAAAATTGAAGTTTATAAAAATGACATATCAATCCATCAACAGAAAAAATATGTTACAGATGAATTTATCTTCATCAACCATAAAATACAACTAAATCACATCTCATTTAACACTTTGTGTTATATCAACGAAGCATACCACACCTTTCTACCAAATGCACTAGGTTAATATAATCCCAACATTGAGTTCACATTTTCCACCATAAATTTTGAAATGCATAATTATAAAAAGGTTCTAACTTCATGGAATGGTATCATTTTTGGAATGGTATCATTTTTGGTTACTCAGGTAAAAGCAACGAATGGAGATAAACCTTGGCTCCTTTCCATAACATAGTTTCACCAAAATTATATTGAAATAAAGATTGTTATTAGATATTTCAAAGATGGATTCTATTTTCATCTCTCTAATATAATATAATATTATTAACTATATTATTAAACAATATTTATATTATATAATGCCAATTTTAATTCTATATAATAATATTAGGCTATTTATTTATTTAATAAACTTTTCTCTATAAAATTTTAAGTAGCATGAATGTAATTAAAATCATTTCATTTAATTGTAAGTTAAGGGAAAATTATTATTTTGTTCATCTGATGTCATTTTGTTCAAAACCACTTTATTTAAACACGATCTTATCACATAAAAATTGTTTTTTTCTCAATTTATTATTTTTAATAACCATCTCATAAAACATGAGGTGCCTACTCAAATAATGGACTTGAACAAATGTAGCTAATGAATCAATGAGAATGTTTAAAGATGTCCATGAGACCATCAGTGTATAGGAACCAATCATCCAATTTTTAAGCCTCTCTATAATAAAATAAGGATGGTTAGTTTAACATTCATCATACTATTGAGATTTAATATTTAGTGGAAAGAGTCAGGGGATTATAATGTCAAGTTGGTACAAGTTTTCCATTTTTTCAACTACCCAGTCTGATAAAGGAATAGTAAAAGTACTGACACTACCAGCTCATCAACGTGGAAAATGGATGTAGTCGGTGGCCATGGAAAGAGGGGAAATGAGTGGGATTTAGCACTATTGAATTTTTTGCTTTATTAAGTGTATCCGATCATAAAACATACAATCTATTTTAAAAAGATTGTAATCTATGTTAGTTTAACAAGGGACCACCAGTCTTGCAACATTCTCATTATTATAATACATCACAATAATTAAATGTAAAATATAATTGGAATGTTCCATAGCACATTATAGTCTCTATCAATTCATAAACATAGAAAATGGAGGTAAATTGTGGGACCACCAGTCTTGTAGCATTCTCATTTTTTCATCAAAATTAATGTCATTTGGTTCTATCTAAATTTTTTCGGTCTTTATACATGGGAAGTATGAGGTGGTCTTATATGTTGTAAGAGAGAGGGAAATGAATGAAATTGGAAAGTCTGGTTATAACATTCATATTTATTTTATGATTTTTTGGTGAGAGAAGTTCTAGATTTTTATGATAGTTTTGGTTTTTCATAAGTGCATCTTGAATAATTAGAGGAAGAGGGACCATACTTAAATAACCCTAAATTTTAGGTAATATGACATTTACATAACATTCCCTCATAACATTATTTCTAAAACGTAGGTGTTTGTGATCTACTCATTAATATTTTGTAAAGATCTCGTAAGACTTCTTTATAAAATTACACTTAAAATCTAGAACAAAATATGTAGATATTTTCTTTTTTTTCCTTTTTTGGATCTTAAATTTGTGTGGCATACGTACATGGGGTCTCTATTACACACTCCCTCCCTTCCCCCTTATATAGGTGTTTAATTTATTGATTATTATCTAATAATGATAGATCTAAATTCAAAATAATCACATTGGGAAATATAGGTAGATTTAATATAAGAAACTTCTATATGAAGCTCTAATATTATAATATTACTTGACACTATTTTAAGGTTAAAAGTGCGCAAGAATTATAAATAAAATACAAAGGAATAATGGGAGGCACCAAATTATTTTGATCTAACGTAAAATAGAAAAATAAAACATTTATTCACTTGTTATTGTATACATCTAAATTTACTCGATTCACTTATTGTCATTAATATTACTATTAGTTGATATTAATTTAATATATCCCACCTAATCTCATTTTTCTCTTAATTTTGTTATATTATCACCATTTCTAGTCATTTTATATCATCCCCTTTATTCATTATTCATCCACTAACCTTATTCCTACCCCACAAATTAATTAATTCATCTAATCCCCTATTATCCATTAACTAATCCCATTTATCAATTATATAAAAATTTAAAATTATAATCCCACCTTCCCTAGCCTATTCCTTGGCTCTCCTACATCCCTAGCCCCTAATCACCCATATTAATCATTTAATAATCTTGTTTATTCCCTAATGGATTCCAGAATTCTCCAATTATAGAATCCCCTCTATCTTTGCCATTTCTCTCTACAAGCCTCTAATTCTAGAGGCTTCAAAGAATTTTTTAATTCTTTTTTAATCCTCCCTCCATTACCTATTTAAACAACTCCAATCTTCCATTTATACTAACTATGAATTCATAAAACCTCCATGACAATATCATCCATAATCATTTAGTCATTTTATTATTTTAGTATTAATTGAGAACATTTAGTTTTAGAGTAGAATGTTATTTTATATGTTTATCTTATAGCATTTTTATCTGGTGGTTCTCAACATTAATGGTAGATTGTAGATTTGGTCATTTTTGATATGGTTTGCATAATCAAAACCCATTGCTCAAATTTATTATCTCACATCTGGCAACCATAGTGAGAGTCCTCTTGGGATGACATGTTGTACTTTGAGTATATTTGCTTAATTTTTTAGGTCATATTATAAGAATATAGGTCTTTAAAATATTTAAATTCACACATCCCATTCTAAGTGCAGTATTGCAGTGCAAACTATGATTTTGTAGAGGCGATTTTGCATATATTAGCTACGGTTTTGCATACTCCCTAGACTTGACCACTAACCATTAGTTTTTCTTGGCAATTTATTATTTTTTATAAAATCACCTCTTGATATAGGCATTTTGACAATCAAATGTGATTTATCAAGTCTAGTTGTGTTTTTGATGTAATATTGTACAAAGGTCAAATACTAGCCATTTTATTTTCTTGTTGGTTTTTATACTCTCAACTAATCTTGTGGTGTTGCAGGGAATATTAAAAAAAATTAATTTACCCTATAATAACTAAAAAGTGTAATATCAAATAATTCTAATGTGTAAGCTTTCAACATATAAATATGTAGGAACGACATAATGTACTGCCATATGTAGGACTATTCTGCCTATACTAAATTTATTACATGGTTTCAACTAAATTAATGAATGTATATTGTCGATGGAAATATGGGAATGAATGGAGTCTAGAAGTTCTTTCCAACTAATACACATTTCGACAATCAATGGAAAACATCATGAGATTGTAATAAGGAAATCAATGGAAAAAGTCATGAGATTATAAAAAATAAGGGTTATTTGTGCATTATGCATTGGTAGTCTTTTGATGACAAATAAAACCATAGATGGATTAATTAGTCAGGTGTTAATAAATAATAATGAGCCTTTTTCATTGATGGTGGCCATAGGGATGCATCATTAATGAATGGGGGACATGAAATGATAGGAAATCAATAAATCATGTGAAAATTTTGTCCTTGTAGGTGAGATAAGACATTCTTGGGTTAAAATTTGGTGAATAATATGACAACAACTATAAATATTGAAATATTATCTTGTAATTATCAATGTGGTCCCTGTCACCTTCACCTCTACCATCACCAAGGGGATTTTTTTTTTTTTTTTTAAATTAAAAATTTTAAAGCCTAGTTGGGCTATTTTGTTTGTAGTTTTGAATAGAAATTAAGAACTCTTTTATGTTACATTGGAATTTTAAATCTTACTTTTATATATAAACAAAATTTCCCTTCCCAATAGGTAATTATTAATATGTTTCAAAGTTTTGTTCTATTTTCCCTATAAGGTATTGAATTTGAAAAGTAATATCATTATGATATTATAGATTTTAAGTTTATTTCAAATTGACCATCACAAGGTCATTTATATATTAGTAATACAATTCATGAAATAGTAAACATGTTTTCTTCTTTCAATATATTTTTATTTTTATGTGAAAGGCATTTATACTGACAAGATGAAACCAAAAATACATATGTGGATCTTTGGTTGTCATTCTTGTTAGTGTTTGGCATCACACACTTCTGATATTAATATCAACGTCACATGTCTTATTAAAAATATTGCATGAAATATATTGGTATTTGAATGTGAAATTTTACTTTAATTTATGGGTTTATAAGTTTATGATGGCATCATGGTGACAATTTGACAATAAACACAGGTTCAACCAATAATGAATAGGAGGAGAATGATGAACATGGCAAGTACATGATACACTATTGGATAGTCACTCAGGGTATTTCATGACTTATAAGTGAATTAGGGAAATATTTTTCTAGAGAAAACTCAAGGAAGGGGTTCTCCCATACATTAGAGAGTGTATTGCCTATCAATAGAACAAATTTGAACATGTATTTCTAGAAGGTTTGTTGCAACACTTACCAATTCTAAATCAGAAATGGGAGATTAGTTTTATGGATTTCATCATTGGTATTCCAAAATTTAAGGGTAAGAGTTGTATTTATGTTTTAGTTTACTTAATTACTAAATATACACACTTCTTTTCTATTTCATTTGAGTTCAAGACACTAAAGGTGACTGATCTATTTTTTCATAGAAGTGTTTATGTTTAATGGGTTGCTTAAAAATATTGTAAGTGATAGGGAGGATAAGCTACTTAACCTATTTTTTTAGGAATTCTATCATTTGATAGGAAGGAATTGACTCCCAATACTAGTTACCACCCCAAATAAATGGATAAATTAAAATTGTGAATAAGTGGGTTGAGGGATATTTTAGAAACTATGTAATAGGATAGCAAAATACTTGGATCAAACGACTTTATATGGGGAAGAATTTTAGAACACCTCACATCAAATATCAATTGGTATGAATCTTTTTAAGGTTTTGTATGGTTATGATGTTATTTATTTTATTGAGTTGATAATCGTAAATAGTAGAATGGTAGGGGAAAGAGATTTGGTCACACAAAATCAATAAATATTGAAGACACTTAATGAAAACCTCAAATCTGCACAAAGTTTATAGAAGTTATATATCGATCAATACCATATTAAAATAAAATTTGAGGTTAGAGACATGATTTTACTAATGTCTTAACCTTGTAGACAGTCTTCTCTCAAGAAAAGTGGAGCTGAGAAGCTCAAGACTCACTTTAATAGACCTTATTGGTTTAAGTAGAGATTTGGAGAGGTTTTTTACAAGCTTAAGTTTCCTGAGCAAAACATGATACATAATGTGTTTCATGTTTCTTACCTCAAAATAGCACTGGGATACCATATCATCCATTCCAGTGAGTTTACTCCTTTAGACGATGAAGGCAAATTGATTTTGGTTCTACAATTGATCGTAAATATCAGGGAGAAGAAACTAAGAAACACGAGAATAAAAAAATATTTGGTGTGGTGGAAAGATGATAACTCTTTTAACAAATAATTTGGACCTTGTCTCTGCTTAGTGCGAGTGCACAAGTATTTTGTTAATTTTCAAAAAAATAAGAATATATGGGTGCCTTTACTCTGTTAACCCTTTAACATTGCATACATGGATTATATAGAGATTTACCCATGACCGATAAAACAAACTAATCATATAACCAGCTATTTATAGGAAAACAACCCGTAAATTAGTTCTAATTAATTAACTCAAAAATATAAAACTACCTAAAACTAAAACTAACTTTATTTTATGGGATGTCTTTATTAAAAAGATGCATACCCCATTAACAATAATTATTTATTAGTCTACCAAAAATATAACCTAATGTTAAGACTTTGGAATAAGTCTCAACAAACCCCCCTATGATCTAAAGTCAGGTCTTTGGACACATACCAAGCATTTTTATAAATTTTTCAAATTTGATTCTATCAAGGGGTTTTGTGAAGATATGAGTTGTTTGATCGACAGTTGAGCAATATATTGGATCAAGAGATTTCTTTGCCACAAGCATTCACAGATAATGGTATTTGACATCCATATGTTTTGTTTTGCCATGAAATAAAGGATTATTGGACATCTTGATTGCACTTTGATTATCAATGTATAACTATGTAGGAGTAAATTGAGAAACCTAAAGATCTTCAAGAATATGATGTAGGTAAACAATTTCTCTGGAAGCATCCCATGCTAAAATATACTCTAATTTTGCTGATGAATTTGTCATTGTATCCTTTGTCTTACAACACCAAGCAATGGCAGTTGAACCCATATGCATAGTGTATCCTATCGTTGACACTCTATCATCCACACATATACCAAAATATACATCACAACATCGAACAAGTTTGAATTTCTTGTTGCAATAGTATTCAAGGCCATATGTTTTCATTCCCTGAAGGTAACGAAGTACTCATTTTTTTGCATGCCAATGAATTTCTCTATACTCATGCATAAACCTAGATAAATTTCCAACTAAAAATGAAATATCGAGCGTGGTAGTCATCAAGTATATCAAACCTCCCACCAATTGTCTATATGTGGTGCCATCAAAAAAGGCACTGCTATCATCCTTAGACAAATTCAAATTACTTTCTATGGGAGGGAGGGCAAGTTTCCAATCACTCATGCCAAACCTATCTAATAACTTAGAAATATACTTAGTTTGTGAAATGAAAATACTATGCTCTTTTTCAATTACCTCTATGCCTAAATAGTAGTGAAGAAGTCCAAGATATGTCATCTAAAACCCATATTTTAATTCCTTCTTCACAGACTTGTTATGGTTTTCATCATTACCTGTGATAAACAAGTCATCGACATAGAGAACAAGTATAACCATTTTCTTACCCTGCGCTTGAAAATAGAGAGCATCATCACATTCATTGTGATGAAAACCAATGGATTTCAAGTCTGAATCCATTTTGTCATACCAATCCCTAGGTGCCTATTTGAGCCCATACAATGCATTTATCAATTTACACACTTTATGTTCGGCACCCACCTGTTCAAAACCCTGAGGTTGTTTCATATATACTTCTTCCTATAAATCACCAATTAAAAAAGCACTTTTAACATCTAATTTATGTACTTTCCAACAATTTTGTGCTGCTAAGACAAGTACCATACAAATAGTGTTCCATTTGGCAGTTGGTGCAAATGTTTCCTCATAGTCAATACTTCATGTTGCACATATCCTTTTGTAGCAAGTCTTTCTTTATGTTTATCAATGGAGCCATCTGATTTATACCTAGTCTTATAAAACCATTTACATTTGATGGGTTTAACATGTGGAGGAGGATCAACTAAAACCCATGTATTATTTCTAAGTATGGAATCATACTCACATTTCATTACCTGTAGCCAAACATGTTCAATAGATGCCTCCTCAAAAGTGGATGGCTCAGAGGAAGAAGTAGTAACAACCATAGCATATTTTACCTATTTTTGATAATTACTCTCTAATCTATCAAGTTGAGAATCAATCTTTGCAGTGTTCATAGTCCCAAACTCATCAAATATTACATCTTCACTCACTATGAATCTGGCTTTATCCTGTGTAAGCAAATGAAACCCCTTTTTATCTTAAGAATAACCAAGAAAGATTCATTTTTGACTTTGTGGTTCCAACTTAGTTCTATGTTCAATAGGAACCAAAGCAAAAAAAAGACATCTAAACATTTTCAAGTGTTTAACCTTTGGTTTAAACCCATACCATGCCTCAAATGGAGTTTGTCCCAAAAGTGCAACTATGGGGGACCCATTTCTCAAATACACTACAGTACCAATGGCTTCTACCCAAAACATATCATCAATCTATTTATAGTGCAACATGGCATGTGTTATGCCCTCTAAAATTGTATTCATCCATTCAGATACTCCATTTTCTTGTGGAGTATGGGCATTACTATATTTTTGATAAATACCATGTTCTCGACAATAATCTAAAAATTCATTTGAGGTATACTCACCTCCATTATCTGAATGAAGAGTAACCAAATGTGAACCTATTTCTTTTTTGACTAAGTGTAACCAATGAACAAACTTAGCAAAAACTTTAGATTTGTTTTTCATAAAAAATACCCAAGTCATTCAAGAAAAGTCATCAATAAACAAGACAAAGTATCTACACCCACCAATGGATGACGTTTTCATGTCACATACATCACTATGAACTAATTGCAAACATCTGTTAGCTCTCTAGAATGACTATTTAGGAAAATTTTCCCAATTTTGTTTGCCCAAAACACATGACTTAGAAAGATTACTATCTTTGAAAAAAGTGGGAAACCCACTCACCATACCCTATCTCTGCAAATCCATTAAAGAGTAGATATTCAAATGTCCATAGCGGAGATACCATAACCACTATGTAGACATAGTACTTGTACCTATGTACACAACTTCCATAAGTTCTATGGTGGGAGGAAGCACTTTACAATGCAATCTAACCAAGTTTCCATCTTCATACACTGTATACATTGTTTTATAATCATCTTTCACTAAACTGATGTAAATGAGCCCATTTTAAAGCACAATTTGATAACCTTATTTTGAATAGTTACCAAAGAAAGTAAGTGTTTCTTCAATGTGGGACCATACCAAACTTCCTCCAAGTATTTTATAGACCCATTAGGAAGAAGAATCTGAATAGATCCAAGTCCTAGTGGTGTATGCCTAGACTTATCTGCTAAGGCAATTGGAGAGAGAGAAGATTCCTTAAAATACTGAAATAAATCTCTCCTAAATGTCATGTGTTTGGTTGCTCTTGTGTCTAAAACCCATACATCTGTGAGCTCATCTCTAGCTTCATATTCAATATATTCAATGTGCCCCAAAGTAGTGATTACAGATTCATGGGCAACATTAAAGGTGACTGATCTATTTTTCCAGAGAAGTGTTTATGTTTAATGGGTTGCTTAAAAATATAGTAAGTGATAGGGAGGATAAGCTACTTAACCTATTTTTTTAGGAACTCTATCATTTGATAGGAAGGAATTGACTCCCAATATTAGTTACCACCACAAATAAATGGATAAATTAAAATTGTGAATAAGTGGGTTGAGGGATATTTTAGAAACTATGTAATAGGATAGAAAAATACTTGGATCAAACGACTTTATATGGGGAAGAATTTTACAACACCTCACATCAAATATCAATTGGTATGAATATTTTTAAGGTTTTGTATGGTTATGATGTTCTTTATTTTATTGAATTGGTAATCAGAAATAGTAGAATGGTAGGGGAAAGAGATTTGGTCACACAAAATCAATAAATATTGAAGACACTTAATGAAAACCTTCAATGTACACAAAGTTTATAGAAGTTATATATCGATCAATATCATATTAAAATAAAATTTGAGGTTAGAGACATGATTTTACTAATGTCTTAACCTTTTAGATAGTCTTCTCTCAAGAAAAGTGGAGCTAAGAAGCTGAAGACTCGCTTTAATAGACGTTATTGGTTTAAGTAGAGATTTAGAGAGGTTTTTTATAAGCTTAATTTTCTTCATCACAATATGATACATAATGTGTTTCATGTTTCTTGCCTCAAAATAGCATTGGGATACCATATCATCCATTCCATTGAGTTTACTTCTTAAGATGATGAAGGCAAATTGATCTTGGTTCTACAAGCCATCATATATATCAGGGAGAAGAAACTAAGAAACATGAGAATAAAAAAATATTTGGTGTGGTGGAAAGATGATAACTCCTTTAACAAATCTCTACAAATCCATTAAAGAGTGGATATTCAAATGTCCATAGTGGAGATGCCATAACCACTGTGTAGACATTGTACATGTACCTATGTCAACAACTTTCGTAAGTTCTATAGTGGGACGAAGCACTTTACAATGCAACCTAACCAAGTTTCCATCTTCATACCCTATATACATTATTTTATAATCATCTTTCACTGAATTGATGTAAATGAGCCCATTTTAAAGCACAATTTGATAACCTTTCTTTCGAATTGTTACCAATGAAAGTAAGTGTTTCTTCAATGTGGGAACATACCAAACATCTTCCAAGTATTTTATAGACCCATTAGGAAGAGGAATCTGAATAGATCCAAGTCCTAGTGGTTTATGCATAGAATTATCTACTAAGGCAACTGGAGAGAGAGAAGATTCCTTAAAAAACCACAATAAATCTCTCCTAAATGTCATGTGTTTGGTTGCTCTTGTGTCTAAAACCAATACATTTGTGAGCTCATCTCTAGCCTCATATTCAATATAATCAATGTGCCCCAAAGTAGTGATTACAGATTCATGGGGAACATTACTAGAATCATCATAGTCATGATCAACATACTGAGTAGATTTAGACTTAGTCATTTTTTGTGGCCTCTAAATTTTCTTAAAAGGAATCCTACATTGTGAGGCAATGTGACCAAATTTTCCACATCTATAACACTAAATGTCTGATCTACCTCAACCTCTACCCTTGTACGAATTGTGACCACGTCCTCGATCACTTGCTTAATGTGATTGGTTAGATTTTTGGTTATTTGAATAACCCCTACCTCTATTTTGATATCTACCTCTTCTGTAACCTTGACCCACTCTATAATTGTTTGCTCTATTGTTTTGATGACCAAATGAAGATGAACTAGGCTTTGACTCTAAAACATGGGCTTCTTTAGTTTTCTTAGATTTATTGGGTAGAGAGAGGTCATGTTGGATGAGAAACTCAGCCAACTTATCAAAGGTGATGCCTATGATCTTGTCAGAGACATGCAACATTTCAATAAAATTCCTATAAGACTTAGGTAATCCTTTCAAAGTAGCATTGACTATGAGGTCATCATCTAGTTTTCCAAACCTAGCCTTAGTGTACTCAGTAGTGATATTTTTCAACTTAGACATATATTCTCCCATATCCCCATCTTCATCTAATGACAAAATAAACAATTGCATATGAATATATATCTTCTTATGCTTAGGTTTCTTATCATACAAATCTGACAATGTTCTCCATGCAATGTAATTATGAGGAGAATTTTCAATATAAACATAAGTATCACGAGTACAAAAACATTTAATGAGAGATAAGGCCTTAAAATCACAAAAATTTAATACATCTAATTTATCTTGTTCTATTAGTAATGTGGGATTTTCATTCTTGACAATATTCCATAACTCATTAAAAACTAGTGAAGCCTCCATCAATTGTTTCCAATCAGAATAATTGGAAATTGTTAATCTATTACCATGTAAACGCAAATTTTGAATCTTTAACACCTTGAAATAAAAGCAAGTGTAGTAGAGAAAAGTGTGACAAAATACAAAAGAGATGAAACAAATATCACACTCACTGCACAAGACACTGCTTCTACGAGGTTTTTCACTTAACTTTCGAGTAGAGCAAAAAAAAAAAAAATTTGATGGGTTTTGCACTTAACCTCACCAAAAATAAATGATTACAACCTTATTTCACCAAATTACATCCTTATTCCACCAATTACACCCTTATATCACCACAACAATGTAAAAGAAATAGAATTTAACTCCCCTTTTTCGATTTTTAAAATAACACAATACAATAAGTATGTGTTTCAAAACTTTCAAGGCATACAAAAAGTAGATTTAAAAGGGAATATTCTTTTTTTTTTAAATATATTCTAAAGCAATTTCTTCAAAAAAGAAGGGATTTGAACCCTTGACCTCCTCCTTGCAAGATTCTTTACAAAATAAGCTTAACCAATTGCTCTAAGAGCATTTTCAAAATATAACACTCAGAAACTTGTACTTATGCTAGATTTTGTCTATGAGAGAAAAAAAAATTACATGTATGTAAATAAATCCAAACTTTTTCCCTTTTTAATCTTCTCTTCCAAGCTTTCTCATGTGGGACCCATCCAATGCAAATTTTTTGATATCAAACCTTAGAAACATGAAAAAAAATTATTTTCTCGATTTTAAACTTGCGCCATGTTTGCCTGGGATGCCATGGCTACTCTTGGAAATGTTTACTGCACCTTATTTCACTCCTAGAGGCTGTACAAATCCGTACAGGTAGTGTAAAATAGATTTTGGCTGAGTTTTAGCTAAATTTTAAGGTATTTATTGCTGAAAATGGATTCAAATTGCAGCCATGGCATTGGAAGGCTATACCATAGGCCGTAAAAATCAAATTTTTTCAGATTTTCCTTTGAGGATTAAAAAATAGGGTTTTTAACCATTTTAATAGGTGTTTATGGATTCAAAAGGGCTAAGAATGAATTGAATCAATAATGGCAGCCATGGATGAAAAATACACATTTTTTTTACAATACTAATAGGTTGTACAAGTTCATTTTTACAAAAAAATAATTAATTTAATAACTTTTAAAGGCTAAAGAAATAATTTTTAATGCCAAATGAAAAAAAAAGAAAAAAAAGGGGGTTTGAACACAATAAAATGAAGTATGAATGGCCAAAATGACCAGATGGTGGTAAATGGAAAATACAAAGGTTTAAATGTAAAAAAATAATTGAAAAATTAAAATAATTTAATAATTTCTCAAATTTTTGACATTATATTTAAACCAATAAAATATTTTCATTATATGGCATACCTTATTTCATGTCATTTCATTTCACATGAATTCAACTTTTCACCTTGCCTTATTTTCAAATTCACCAATGATCTCAAAATTCACCATGCTAGACAAATCCATGCTATGATACCACTAATAACTCTTTTGACAAATAATTTAAACCTTGTCCCCACTTAGTGCCTTTAAAAAATAACTACATAAGGGTGCCTTTAATCTATTCACCTTTTTACATTGCATACATGGATTATATAGAGTTTTACCCATGACTGGTAAAACCAACTAACCCTATAACCAACTATTTATGGGAAAACAACATAAAACTAAAACCAAGTAACTTTGTTTTATGGGGGTGTCTTTATTAAAAAGATGCATGCCCCATTAACAATAATTATTTATTAGTATACCAAAAATCTAACCTAATGTTAAGTCTTTGGAACAAGTCCTAACAAAAGACCTACTCACACAAAATGATACATAGGAGAGTACATATATTTTTGAGCATCCTAGTCTATAATTTCTTGAGGGCAAACAATTTTGGGAAGGGTGGACTGCAATGTCCCCTTTCCATAATTAAACTAATCAGAAGACCTATTTCCTATTCCTTATTTCTTGTGGGATAAGGGATTAAGCAGGGAAATAATTTAATAATATTTTTAAGTCATCCTAAATTTACTTAATTTTATAACATGAAAAAAAGACTCTTATGTATTATTACTATTTTTAAATAATTATGGGGTTTTTATAAGGCCCCCAACCCAAAAGAATTTTTTTACATAGAACTTCCCACATATATATACCTAAATACATCATAACCATCAAATGGCCATCAAGAACCAACCAAACAGAAGGCCCCAGAGAACTAAGGAATACGTGAAACCATATCCAAAAAATAATAATCCAAAACAAGACCAAATAAAGGACCAAACTAGCTTGACCAAAAAAAAAAACACAAACCATCCTTAAAGATTGACACCAACTTGAAACTCATCGTCCAAGTCATCCAAAAAAATCAGCTCACTGCCTCTGTAAACATTCTCCTCCATCTCACTCATGACTTCATATTTTATTTGCTTTTTTGGACATTTACCTTGTAAAATAGATGTTAAAGAGGTGTTGGCAACAATAGAAGTGTCTAACTTTATTTTTATGACCATAGATTTATTAAACTAGTGAGGCACTGCAAACTGACTTTTGGAAACCTATTCACCGCATCAACTTGAGTCTTTTCATGGTGGCTTGCTTGCAATAGGGATATTTATCAAATTGAGCTTTGTACCTAAGCCATGGGAAGCATAAAAATAAAAATCCCTTTCATGGGGTCTTGTGAACTTACCTTCATCCTCAAATCTTCCACAAAACCTAAGAGAACCTTAAACTAGGTTTTCAACACTCTAAAACCCACCATAGAAACAAGTCTGAGTCCATAGAAACCTAAAAATAATAGATTAGGAAGAGGAGATAAATCTGTATCAAAATTTTCTTTACTAACCCTACATGGAGCTCTGACCACACATAGAAAGAGACCACCCATGCCAGCACCTCTGAGTCAGAGATCAAAAACATCAAGTTTAATGTAAATATAATAGTAATCTATGATTTAACCCTATAATATGTTCATTACAAGAAAATCTCTTGCCTAAGAACACCTATGATAGCTCCAAAGAAATATTCTGACAACATCCATAATATATGATTTAAACAGGCTCTCGAGATTGAACTATCAAAAGCCATATGCCATGCCTAGATGCCACCATAAATGTATGGTGTATACAAGGCAATTTTAGAGATTTTCTCCATATAAATATTTAAGAACACCAACAACCATTGGAACCAAGAAAAGGCAAGGTAGTGGAAAAACATTCTCGTCTAAGTTGCTAAAATGAGCCAAGAGAGCCAAGAAATCATTATGCATGAGGGAAGTATCAAGACTCCCTCATGCCACATTCTACCTCCATACCTTCTAATAAAATTACCACTGTATCATAAATGCAATTTATTCCCAAATAATCAAATAATTATGATGGGGATTTGGTAAGGAATGATGAGATTATGACAAAGAAAAAGCTGGGAAATAGACTCTGCCAAATGACAACTCTGCTAAAATAATCACCCTCTAAACATAATATAATTAATTTGAAATTGCTTTTTAACAAAACTAATATAAAAGGAAATACTAGAGATAACAATTTAACCCAACTTAATTAGGGAAAGGGATGGGAAATCATCCCATGATTACTACACATTATCAACCTTGCAGGGTTCTACTTGGTCAACTCCATAATTCGGTAGAAAATTAGCTGCCATGTTTGCTTCTTAGAAGTAATGATTAAAATATACATAAGAGAAAAACTCCAATTTCATCCAAGTATTTGCCAATATGTTTTTTAAGGGCCAAAAGGTGACTATTTTATTTTGCATAGCTAAAACAATGACCTATGAGTCACCTTCCATGATCAACTTTAGAATGTCATACTAAATTGTGAGATCAATCCCACTCACAAGTGCTTGTGATTATACTTTATTATTTATCCCATCATGGAATTTCTTGGACATTACTTGAATGAGAGATTTACTTTAATCTTGGAAAATATAACCAGCTTCTAAAGCTCCTAGATTCCCCCTAGAGACTCCATCAAAGTTTAGCTTGAACCAGCCTATGGGTGGTGGAATCCAATCTTTGTTTTCAATCGTACTCTTTTTCCTAACTACAATTAACCCATTAATAGGGGAAGAAAAGTTTTGGGTAGAGGTATTTTTTAAATTAGAATGCCCAAACTAGCTATTAATAGTATCCCTAGCCATGGACTATGAAGTGCCTCATGACATAGAACACAAATTCAATTCCACTTACCAACCCTGATCACACTAAACACTGATTCGGTTATCTCATTGCATGTGGATACTTTTGACAAAGGCATGCATACCTTACCCCAACAGGATTGGAACATGTGACCTCCCTTTTGGAAGTACATGTTCTTCACCATTAGGCCAATTTTAATAATACTTTTAAGTCATACTAAAGTTAGTTTGCTTATAACATAAAAAAAAAGACACTTATGTATTATTATTATAAGTAGTACAAAACATAATATTTACTAAGTGGGCCGAAAAGTACTATTTATCTAAAAGTGTTTCAAATGATTTTAGGTTTAGGGTAACTGGAAAAAGGGAAATTATAAAATAATATTTGGGTTTAAAAAGATATTCATTATTCATTTTTGGAATCAAAATCCTATTCCAGGTTGAAGTATTTGTGTTCAAAATTTCCATTCGAGTATGAAAATCCTTTGGTGTACAAGTATAGAGGACGTAAACCCTCTTACCCATTGAGGAGTTTCCATCTAGGGATCATAATTATGCTCACAGATCGAGTTTAAATTAAGCTTTCAATTAACTAGAGGTCATTATCAATTTCTATAATTTTTTGAGGGATTATGAAAGACATATATCAATGTTTAGTGATTTTCAAGGGCTACCATACCTTAGAGATGTTATTATACAATTGAGGGACACAAATCTCTATCTTTATGATAGCTGCACAGGGATTTGTGATGGTTCCAATAGGTTTTATGGAAATCACCATCCTGGGAGAGTGACACCCTACTTTGTTGGACATCATTCATCTATAATAACTACCTTGTTGCACTCTTCTGCTATATTAAATAATTTTGCTATTATAATCTAGCTATAAAGGTTTATTATTATTAATTATGTATTATAAAAATTAATTATGGGACATGGTTGGATAGTTTGAATTTTACCAATAATCCTATTTAAAGAATGATCATATGATTTATGAGGTGGGTGAGCATGTTATGTGTGATTTACTATCAGAGTAGCCTTATTGTTATCATGATTAAGAAATGGCTCACTAAAAATTTTCAATTTAGAATTACCCTTTTTTAGGCTTATGTTATTCTATAGGGGCATCAAATTCAATTACATTTTCATTAGTTATACATTGAACAAAGTCATAAAACCAACACAAAGCATAGTCTTTTAGGATTCTTGGAACTAATTTGTTTAATAGTTATCATTCAGAACATATTATTAACATGATGCATGAAAAGATATCAGATGTTTTCATTGGTTATTATTATTTTGAACTATGTTTAGTAAACTCCCCTTACCCATGCCCAACGCCCCCGCTCTTGCCCCCCGCACCCGGCCACCCCCCTCCCCTCCACCCGTTCTGCCCCTTTTTTTAGATTTGGTGTTTATATTTTCATAGATTGTATTTTTAAATTAATTTTTATGTTATTTGTGTTAATTGAATGGCAATTCCTCTAAAAAAAATTGTGAATAATGTTTTTAAACATATTATTGATTGAATGTAAATCCTTTGAAATTTGAATAAATACATTTTAATTATTCTAATGACACTATCGTTTTCCTACTACTCAATCTTGAAAAGTTATTTGGTGATACAATTTTTTTGTGATTTCATGTACAAGTTTGCCTAGTATTGTAATTCTTGTTAGTAGTCCCTCTCAAGAAACCACTAAGGGAATCACTTTTTAATTACTTTTTTTTAATAGAGTCAAAGAGAAATTACAATGTTTTATTTAAAGTTTGACACATTAATTTTGGCATATTCCTTAGATTAATTTAAGCATATTATTTCACCATTAATATTTTGTAAATACTCCTCATTTAATGGCTAAAAAATGACAATGTACAAGCTTTAAACATGCTATGGAATGAAGATCCTTTGTTAGTTGTCAATTGTGCATTGGCAGTGTCTGATGGCAATCGAAACCATAGATGAAATAGTTTCTCAAGCATTAAAAAATAATAACAAGCCTTTAGCATTGATGGTGGCCATGGGGATGCATCATTAATGAGTGAGGGACATAAAATGACAATAAAATAACGAATCACATGAAAATTCTTCCCTTATAGGTAAGATAAGACATTCACAGGGTAACATTTCACAAATAATATGATGATAACTATAAACATCGCAATATTATGTAGTAATTGTCTATACAGTCACCATCACCATCACCCAGGGGATTATTTTTTGCCCTCATTCGTTAATGGTGGAAAAAGGAAGGAACATAGGTCTCGCCTCACTATGTATGCCTTTTTAAAGAGATTGCCCACAACTAGCACTTGCATAAAAATAAATAACAAAGATTAATTTCAAAATGTTAAATATAATTCTTGCCTTTTGGAACATTTAGAACATTAAAA
This sequence comes from Torreya grandis, assembly GCA_037957365.1. Lineage (NCBI taxonomy): Eukaryota > Viridiplantae > Streptophyta > Pinopsida > Cupressales > Taxaceae > Torreya > Torreya grandis. Next base: position 449,328 of record JARHVA010004607.1, read on the forward strand.
GTAGGAAATAAAATATTTATTGAAAAATCTTGCATAGAGATGGCTTCACATAATGCATACATGTAGAAAAGTAGGAAATAAAATATTAGTGGGTTATTATATGTCTTCCTAGACAAGACGAGAAATATTTCCAAGCCTGAGCTTCACATAACTCAGGACCTATCACTTGATGGAATCTACACAAGTTTAGGATTATGTTGGCATGAGAAGTAGAAGGAACTCACAGCCTAAGAAACAAAGGATACCAAAATAGTCTTAGGGCATCTACTGAGGAAAGCATGACGTCACCTAGATCGCTTCTGAGGAAAGCCTGTCAGGATTGTAGACCTTAAATCCCATTAGGTGATATATGGGTCTGTCAAATTCAGCCTTTATTCCACCATTAGCTAGTACCCAAGTAGGAAAGGCAACAAAGGTGTAAGTAGATGTGAGTATTAGCATTAATTTCTCTTCCCTCAGGTGCAGTCCAATGCCAAGCTAACTACCTATTTATCTAAGCTAACTAATGCATAATTTCATGCAAACAAGGATGGTTAAACAATAGTTGAACTGTGCTTTTCTATCTCTTTCAGTGCTTCTCTTTGTTGTGGTTGATTAGCTTTTGTAACCTTTGTTAAGGCCTTTTTTATTATTAAGGAAATACAATAGAATCTATAGATTGTTCTTGCTCTATTTTTTCTTCTTTGTACACTATTTTTTCTTGTTGCTCTATTTTTTTCTTTCAAGTTGATGTAGTTGTAGCTACAAATTTCACATGGTATCAGAGCCTAGTTTCCATGAAGTAGAAGTACAATATTTTTTGTTGAAAATATAGAAGATCAGAGCTAAAAAATTGAATGTTCACCCTCTGCCATTCTAACACCATACAACTATTTTGATTGGAAGCCAAAGATTCTACTTTAGCTCAAAAGTAGAGGCCTCTATCGGATAGTTATGAATACAGAAGTTGAACCCAATCTAGCAGTTGAAAAATCTAAATACTTCAACTGCATGGATGAAGCATTTGGTTTGATATGCTTATCCATCTCTCCAAAATTGTTGTTTCATGTTGAGGCATGTACAACTCCAAACCAAGTTTGGAATACATTGGAGACTCTTTTTGGAAAGCAAGATGAAATGCGGGGTCATATCCTTGAAAATAATCTCAACTCATTAGATCCAAGGATTTTTGATAATATTCAAGATTTATTCACAAAGTTCAAGGCTTTATTGCTTCAGCTCAAAGGATCTGGTATTGACAAATCCAAGGAATAAAGCAAATTAATCCTTGCTATTCTATCAAAGTTGGATCCAAAATATGTAGTATTTGTGTCTACTTTCCACACAATTAGGCTCACAATAGGAACAACTTGGAAGATGCCCACACTAGATACCTTCATTGAGTCTCTAGTACATGAGCATGATAAGCTTATAAAAAATGGGCACATTGAAGAATTCCAAATCTCATGCACTTGTTGTGCAAGCAAGTGGGAAGAACAATTCCAAATCCAACTAGCAATTCAAAGGCAAAGGGAAATAGGATACATATCCAACAAAGGAAGGCAATCCAAAACCTCCAGATGGATCTATTGGCTCAAAATAAAATGACAAAAAGGGCCAATCAAAGTGTAGCTATTGCAACCATGGGTACCATCCAGAATCATCATGCACAAAGAAGACCATTGATCTCATGGCTTAGACACTTCAACAACATAATCTTGGTAGCCTTATCCCTAAGAGTGCCGAGGAGGAAGAAAAATCACCTGAAACAAGAGACAATGTTCATGCATTGATTTCTATTCATACTTCTTCAGATGCATGGATCATAGACTCTGGAGCTTCACACCACATGGCAGCCACAAAAGATGCTCTTTCTTCTTTGAAACCATATTATGGTTCTCTTATTCTCATGGGAGACTGTTCTCCTATAGAGGCAACTGGAATAGGGAGGGGAGGTTGGAATTAGAAGTTTTGAGAATGTTTTACATATTCTAAAGCTTTCTATTAATCTTCTTTCTATGTATCAAATGACACATACTGGAACTGGTAGGAGAGTTGAATTCACCCCTAATTCGATGACCATATTTGACATGCAAGACAACTCCAAAATTGTTGTTGGTAAGGCAAATCATCAATCTCATCTATACACTTTTTCTAATTTTGTTTCTCAATCAGATTCTAATGTACTTATAACACATGAAAATGTTGAAAGTAGAATTTGGCATGAAATATTTGGTCATTTAAATTTTAGATACATGCAACAACTTAACAAATAGGGAATGGTTAAAGGCTTACCATCCATAGACTTTTTTGATATAATTTGTGAAGGATGTGCTCTTGGAAAGCATCCACAAGAAAAAGTTTCCAAAGGGGAATATATGGAGAGCCTCTTCTCCTTTAGAGGTTATTCACAGTGATCTTATGGGTCCATTTCCTAAACCTTCCATGAGCAAAGCCAGATATGTGCTAACATTCATTGATGATTGCACAAGATACACATGGGTGTATTTTCTCAAATTCAAATATGAGGTGTTTGAGAATCTCAGGATTTTCAAAGCCCATTCAGAGAAGTAGTCTGGGAAAATAATCAAGATCCTCTACATAGATAATGGAGTAGAGTATGTTAACAATGATGTCCAACATCTTTGTGATGAAGCAGGAATACAATTGCAGAACACAGTTCCATACACTCCATAGCAAAATGGGGTATCTGAGAGGAAGAACTGATTTTTGAAAGAGATGGCTAGCTGTCTGTTGCATGTTATGTCCCTTCCCTCTAAATTGAGGGATAAATCAATCAACTGTGCTTCATACATACAAAATAGATCTTTTCACAAATCTATCATAGGATAAACGCCTTTTGAAGCATGGAGAGGCAAGCAACCAGATGTCACACATTTTTGCATCTTTGGATCCCATGCTTGGGCACACATCCCTATAGATAATAGGAAGGCTTTGGAGCCTCAAAGTAAAGAATGCATCTTTGTTGGATATCTAGATGGTGTAAAGGGATACAGACTACTAGATCTTTCCACAAAAACACTCTTCATTGAGACGAGTGTCTACTTTGATGAAAGTCTTCCACATGCATCTCAAGAACAACATGTCACCACCTCTATGCTTCCTCCTCTTATAGATCTTAGAGATACATACAATCATTCTAATCTTATTTTAGATATTTCTTAATCTAATTTAGAGGAACAAGAGCATGCATATGTTGATCCACAACCAATCCTTGATTTGGATTCTAGTGATGATTCAATATCCCATGTGGAAAATCAAAGAACAAGGAGCTTAGCTGATATATATATGAAGTCCCTCATGCACTCTTAGCTATCGATCCCATCATGCCAATACATGCCTATGTGGTTCTAGCATCTAACCCTTAAAATTATGCAGAAGCTACATGGAATCCTCTTTAGGAAGCAGCCATGGATGAGGAGTATAACTCCCTCATTGCAAACCAAACTTGGGATTTGGTTCCACTTCCTTCCAATTGCAAGCTTGTCAAATGTAAATGGGTTTATAGGACAAATAAATCAGCAGATGGACATGTGAGCAGATACAAAGCACAGTTGGTTGCCAAAGGTTTTCAACATGTTCATGGCATTGACTATGATGAGACTTTTGCTCCAGTGGCAAAAATGGACTCCATTCAATTGGCTCTTGCCATTGCATCATCAAGAAGGTGGGATGCTCATCACATGGATGTGAAGAATGCATTTATTCATGGTGATCTTGAGGAGGAGATCTACATGGAGTAGCCACAAGGGTATAAACAAAACTCCTCATTGGTATGTAGACTCAAGAAGTCACTCTATGGCCTCAAGCAGGCACCTAGAGCTTGGTATGCTAAAATGGATTCTTATCTTCTGTCTCAAAATTTCATGTGATGCAAATCTGATCCAAATGTTTATATGCTAAGAACATCTGATTCTTTGTTGCTCATAGTGCTCTATGTAAATGATCTACTAATAACAGGTGATTCACCCACTTCCATTGCTATAATTAAAACTATTTTGCATGATAGATTTTCTATGACAGACATGGATCTCCTATATTTTTTTCTTGGCCTTGAAATCAGCTAGAATCAATCAAGAATCACAGTTGCTCAATCCAAGTATACACGAGATCTCTTGGTTCAGTTTCACATGACTGACTGCAAGTCAGTTGTCACACCTTTCCTATCAGGGGTCAAGCTTGAAGATGGCAAGGATACACCATTGGTTGATTGCACACACTACCGTTAACTTGTGGGGAGTCTTCTTTATCTCATTCACACTCATCCAGATCTCTCATATGTAGTGGGGGTTGTTTCTAGATACATGCAAGAGCCACATGAGCTACATTGGAAGGCTACCAAGCGTATACTTCATTATGTCCAGGGAATCATTCGCCATGACATTCATTATTTAGAAAGTTGTGTTTTGGATCTCATTGGCTACACTGATTCTAATTGGGCTGGTGATAACATTGATCACAAGTCCACTTCAGAATATGTTCTTAGTTTGGGATCAGGGCCCATTTGTTGGTCAAGTAAGAAGTAATCAACCATTGTTTTATCATCAATAGAGGCTAAATATAGAGGTGCAGTCAATGTTACCATTCAAGTCATTTGGCTGCAACACTTCCTAACTGAGCTTGGTATCCTCTTTCATCATTTAACTATCATTTAGTGTGATAATCAGAGTACACTGAAGGTTTGTAGAGATCCCATACAATGGAAATGAACCAAACACATCGAGATCCACATGCACTTCATCCATGAATTGATACATGATGGAGTCATCGACTTATAGTACTGTGCCATTTCTGAATAGATTGCTCACATCTTCATGAAGACATTCACTGAGCTAAAGTTCCATTTTTTGTGAGACCTTCTTGGTGTGAAGAAAAATGCAACACAATAGCTGCCATGTGTAGTTAGTGTCTCTTTTGAGGGGGGGTTTTATTCCCACAGGGTTTTCCCTCTTTCCTCTTCTTTTTTTCTTTTCTTCTTAATTAGCTTAAGGGGGTGTGTTAGCATCAATTTCTCTTCCCTCAGGGGCATTCCAATGCCAAGCTAATTTCCTATTTATCTAAGCTAACTAATGCATAATTTCATACAAATAAGGATGGTTAAATAGTAGTTGAACTCTCCTTTTCTGTCTCTTTCACCACTTCTCTTTGTTGCAGTTGATTAGCTTTTGTAACCTTTGTTAGGGCCTTTTTTGTTATTAATGAAATACAATAGAATCTACAGATTGTTCTTGCTCTATTTTTTCTTCTTTATACTCTATTTTTACTTGCTACTCTATTTTTTTCTTTCAGGTTGATGCAGTTGTAGCTAAAAATTTGATAGTGACAAGGGCCAACGATGCGTACTCCTGGGCATATTGATTCATCCAACCCATCACCTTATCATATCCTTTATCTTGGTCTTCTATATAGGCTTTCATGTTGTCCTTATGCTCAATAATAACTCTAATATCAGGCCAAGTCAATGCTCCTTTGTCAATATCTCCTCTTATGACCTACACTGATCCTATATTGATTAGTATCCATGCCAACACTTGACAATCACTCTATTTCAATGCATCAAGAAAATCTCCAGGCCTATAACTCTCTTCAAAGGTTTTAGGATCTGCCTCATACCTAGGGGGTATTGTCATTGTGTATGGTATGTTTGGTTATAGTTGAAGACATGGAATACAAAGGGAATAGAGCGAGATGTTTTTATGCTACAGCATTATAAGCATGTTTATAGGGTTTTTGGAGGAAGATTTCTAGCTAATAAAATATTTGGTGGAAAGAGTCACAAGATTATAATGTCAAGTTGGTACAAGTTTGCCCCTCTTCCCACTACCCAGTCTGAAAAAGGAATAGTAAAAGTACTGACACTACCAGGTCATCAACATGGAAAATGGATGTAGTCGGTGGCCATGGAAAGAGGGGAAATGAATAGGATTTATCACTCTTGCATTTATTGCTTTATTAAGTGTATCCCATCATAATACAAACAATCTATTTAAAAAAGATAGCAATTTTTGTACGTTTAATAAAGGACCACCAATCTTGTAGCATTCTCATTATTATAATACATCACAATAATTGAGGTAAATTGAGGGACCACCAGTGTTGCAGCATTCTCATTATTATAATACATTGCAATAGTCTCTCTCTGTGAGTTCATAAATTTGGAAAATGGAGGTAAATTGAGGGACCACCATTCTTGTAGCATTCTCATATTTTAACCAAAATCAAAGTCATTAGGTTTTACCTAAATTTTGTCACTCTTTACACATGGGGAGTCTACGGTGGTCCATTATGTTGTAAGAAAGGTGGAAATGAATGAAATTGGAAAGTTCATATTACATCCATATTTGTTTTGTGATTTTTTGGTGAGAGATATTCTGAATTTTTATGATAGTTTTTGTTATTTCATAATTGCATCTTGAAAAGTTAGAGGAAGAGGGCCCATACTTAAAGAACCCTAATTTTTAAGTAATATGGCATTTACATAACATTCCCTCATAACATTATTTCTAAAATGTAGGTGTTTATAATCTACTCATTAACATTTTGTAAACATCGCTTAAGACTTCTCTTTAAATTATTACATAGAATATAGAATAAAATATGTAGAGATGTTATTTTTCTTTTTTATGGGTATTAAATTTGGGTGAAATATGCACATGGGGCCTCTATTCCGCACCCCCTCTCCTCCCCCTTATGTAGGTGTTTAGTGATCTTCTCATTAAAGTTTGTCAACAATTCTTAAGACTTCTCTTCAAAATTATACTTAAGATCTATAACAAAATATATAGAGATTTTTTCTTCATTTTTTAGTATTAAATTTATGGAAAATATATACACAAGGTAATTAAAAATTGTCAATTCCTCACCAAAGAAACTAATTTAATATTTTGATGGTTGTTTACATTTATAATAAAATTGATCTGTGTATTAGGAAACCACTCTTATTTATAGTGTGTAAGAATACATAGCAAAAATTATTGTCTCTAATGACTATAGATCATAAGAAGAAATTGAACTTAAATATTATAATATGCTTCTTATTAATGGATATTAATATTATTGTCATTCCACTTATGGCATTCAAATTTTAATTTATTTAAAACATTTTCAGTAATATTTTGTACACCAAATAGGGACAATAAAATATTATTTTTTTCCTTAAGTTTTTTTTGGAACTTTTTGAAAGCTTAATTTATTGATTATCTTCTAATAATGATAGATCTATAATTAAAGAAATCACATTAGGAAATATTGGTAGATTTAATCTAAGAAACTTCCACATGAAGCTCTTATATTCTAATATTACTTGACACTATTTTAAGGTTAAAAGTGTGCAAAATTACAAATAAAATGCAAAGGAAAAACGTGATGCACCAAAATAGTTTGATATAAGGGAAGATAGAAAAATAAAATATTTATTCATTAATTTTTGTATATATCTAAATTTGTTCACTTCATTTATTGTCATTAATATTATTATTAACTGGCATTAATTTTATATATCCCACCTAATCTTAGTTTATTCTTAATTTTATCACATTATCACCATCTCTAGGCATTTTATATTATCCCCTTCTTCATTATTCATCCACTAACCTTATTCCTCACCCACAGATTAATTAATTCATCTAATCCCCTATTATCCACTAACTGATCCCATTTATCAATTATATTAAAATTTGACATAATAATCCCACCTACCCTAGTCTATTCCTTGTCTCTCCTACATGCCTAGTCCTTAATCACATATCTAATCACCCATATTAATAATTTACTAGTCTTGTTTATCCCCTAATAGATTCCAAAATTTTCTAATTTTCTAATTCTCTCTATCTTAGCCCTGCCTCTCTACAAGCCTCTAATTGTAGAGGCTTCCAAAGATTTTTTAATTCTTTTTAAATCCTCCCTCCATTGCCTATTTAAACAACTCCAGTCTTCTATTGAGACTAACTATGAATCCATAAAACCTCCATGTCAATATAATCTATGAATCCATGTAATCTATACCTCTTGATCAAGCCAACATCATGCTAAAATTCTGAGTCTACTTGTAAGCAAATCCATAATCATTTAGTGTTTTTATTATTTGAATCTTAATATAGAACATTTAGCTTTAGTGTAGAATGTTGTTTTATATGTTTATTTTATAGTATTTTGATTTGGTGGTTCTTAATTTTAATGGTAGACTATAGATTTAATTATTTTTGATATAGTTTGCATTATCAAAACCTATTGTTCAAATTTATCATCTCACATTTGGCAACCATAGTGGGAGCCCTTTCTTGAGCTGAGAGTTTATATTTTTATTATGTTTGAATAAGGTTGTAGGTCAGATTAGAATAAGATTAGTCTTCAAATTCTTCAAATTCTCACATCACAGTCGAAGTGTGATATTACACTGATAAGTATGATTTTGCATATATTAGCTGTTGTATTTCTATCCACCTAGACTTTACTACTAACAATTAGTTTTTATTGGTGATTTTATGACCTTTTATAAAGCACCTGTCGACATAGGAAATTTTGACAATCAACTGTGGTTTTGCATATCATGTTGCATTTTTGACATAATACTGTATAAAGGGCAAATACTAGCCATTTTGCCTTCTTGTTGCTTTTTGTACTCTCAACTAACATTGTGGTGTTGCAGGGAATATAAAAAAGTTTTATTTTCCCTATAATAACTATAAAAAGGAATATCAAATAATTTGAATGTTTAAACTTTTAACATATAAATTTTTAGGAATGAGACGATGCACTGACATATGTAGGATCATTTTACATACACTAAATTTATTACATGGTTTCAACTAAATTCAAGAATGTATTTGGTCCATTGAAATATGGGAAATGAATGTATTTGGTGCTTGCTAGCTAATACATGTCTCGACAATAAATATAATACATCATGAGATTGTAATAAGTGAGGATATCAATGGAAAAAGTCACATGATTATAACAAGTAAGGGTTATTTATACATTGTGCATTGTCAGTCTTCTTGTGGTAATTTAAACCATAGATCGATTAATTACTCAAGTATTGACAAATAATAACAAGTCTTTATCATTGATTGTGGCCATGGAGATGCATCATTAATGAGTGAGGGACATGAAATGGCAAGAAAGCAAGGAAGTGGAGGTTTCCTGGTTGAAAATTTTGAATCATGGGAAAAAAATTGAAGAATGAAAGGCTTAAAGAGCTTGAAGATACAAATAAGAATATTCAAATGGAAAAAAATTAAGAAATATGTTGTAGTGCTTGGAAGATTATATTCAAGAGTTTCAAGATATATTTATGAGCTGAGGATAATTTATCACAGGTATCATTAAGGAGTTGCAAACCAATATAGAGATGTTTTGGAAGATTATAATGAAGAGTTTCAAGATAAATTGATGAGATATGGAGAATTTATCATGGTTATCATTGAGGAGTTTCAAGCCAATGCATAGATGTTAGCCAAGTTCCGATATGATGATGAAGGAGTGAAGGTGAAATAATAGTCTACCATGCAAAGGAGATGATACTTTACCAAATTTGAATAAACCATGGTTGAGGTATATAAATTAGTTACTCCACCATATTATATTTCTTTGCAACAAGTTATAGATGCTTTATAAGAATGGGAAAACCTTTTGAGAAAGAGAAAATCATCAAGGAAGAATGAAAAAAAATTCCAAAGATACGAGAACATCCTAAAAGAAGAGGTAACACATTAACACTTCATCATACTTACACAAAGGGAAATCCAAGAAGGTATGGGAAGCATAAATATTCTATTATTTGATTCAATTATAATAAGAGTGACTATGTGGTGCAAAATTATTGGTATACATTCCATGTTATTTATGGGTAATGAATAACCATTGTGTGGCCATGTGTTGGAAGAAAAAATCCAACAACAATAATCATATATACTTAAAGAGGAAGGATACAAATTTTGAATACGACTCTCCAAATCAGAGCATGAAGGGAAAGAAAAACATGTTGTCTAATAAAATTGGTAAGAATAATTGAAATTATTAATACATGAGTGGGAAATGGAGATAAACCTTGGCTACTTTCCATAACATAGTTTCACGAAAATTATCTTGAAATAAAGATTGTTATTAGATATTTCGAAGATGGATTTTATTTTCATCTCTCTAATATAATATAATATTAATAATTATATTATTAAACAATATTTATGTTATATAATGCCAATTTTAATTCTATATAATAATATTAGGATATTTATTTACTTAATAAAGTTTTCTCTATAAAATTTTGAGTAGTATGAATGTAATTAAAATCATTTCATTCAATTCTAAGCTAAGAAAAAATTATTATTTTGTTCATCTAATGTCATTTTATTCAAAACCACTTTCTTTAAACATGATCTTATCACATAAAAATTGGTTTTTTCTCAATTTATTATTTTTAATAACCATCTCATAAAACATGAGGTACCTACTCAAATAATGGACCTAAACAAATGTAGCTAACGAATCAATGAGAAAGTTTAAAGATGTATAAGAACCAATCATCCAATTTTTAAGCCTCTCTCTAATAAAATAAGGATGGTTAGTTTAACATTCATCATACAATTGAGATTCAATATTTAGTGGAAAGAGTCATGGGATTATAATGTCAAGTTGGTACAAGTTTTCCACTCTTCCCATTGCCCAGTCTAATAAAGGAATAGTACAAGTACTGACACTACCAGCTCATCAATGTGGAAAATGGATGTAGTCGGTGGCCATGGAAAGAGGGGAAATGAATGGGATTTAGCACTCTTGAATTTGTTGCTTTATTAAGTGTATCCCATCATAAAAAATACAATCGATTTATAAAAGATAGTAATTTCTATAATTTTAATAAGGGACCACCAGTCTTGCAACATTCTCATTATTATAATACATCACAACAATTAAATGTAAAATATAATTCCAATGTTCTATAGCACATTATATGTTACATAAGACATCCCAAGTTTCTTAACCATTCATCATGTAATGTGGTATCAAATCATAAAACATACAATCGATGGCAGTCTCTATCAATTCATAAACGTAGAAAATGGAGATAAATTGTGGGACCACCAGTATTGCAGCATTCTAATTTTTACATCAAAATTAAAGTCATTTAGTTTTAGCTAAATTTTTTCAGTCTTTATACATGGGAAGTATGAGGTGGTCTTATATGTTGTAAGAAAGAGGGAAATGAAAGAAATTGGAAAGTCTGGATATCACATTCATATTTATTTTATGATTTCTTGGTGAGAGATGTTCTAGATTTTTATGATAGTTTTGGTTTTTCATAAGTGCATCTTGAATAATTAGAGGAAGAGGGACCATACTTAAATAACCCTAAATTTTAGGTAATATGACATTTACATAACATTCCCTCATAGCATTATTTCTAAAATGTATGTGTTTGTGATCTACTCATTAATATTTTGTAAATATCTCGTAAGACTTCGTTATAAAATGACATTTAAAATCTAGAACAAAATATGTAGATATTTTCTTTTTTTTCTATTTTGGATATTAAATTTGGGTGACATATGTATATGGGGTCTCTATTCCACACTCCCTCCCATCCCCCTTATTTAGGTGTTTAGCGATTTTCTCATTAGAGTTTGTCAACAATTCTTAAGACTTCTTTTTAAAATTGCACTTAGGATCTAGAACAAAGTATGTAGATTTTTTTTTCATCTTTTTTAGTATAAAATTTAAGGTAAATATACACATAGGGTAATTAAAATCATCAGTTCCTCACCAAACAAATTGATTTAACACTTTGGTGGTTGTTTACATTTATAATAAAATTGATCTATGTACAAAAAAACTACTCTTGTTTATAGTGTGTAAGAATAAATAACAAAAATTAATGTCTCTAACAACTATAGATCACAAGAAATTAAACTTAAATTTTATAATATGCTTCTTAATAATGGAAAATACTATTATCGTTATTCCACTTGCAGTATTAAATTTTTAATTTCTTTAAAACATTTTGAGTTGTACTTTGTATACCAAATATGGACAATAAAATATTAATTTTTTTCCAAAATTTTTGTGGCATTTTTCTCGAAAGATTAATTTATTGATTATTATCTAATAATGATAGATCTAAACTCAAAATAATCACATTGGGAAATATAGGTAGATTTAATATAAGAAACTTCTATATGAAGCTCTAATATTCTAATATTACTTGACACTATTTTAAGGGTAAAAGTGTGCAAGAATTATAAATAAAATACAAAGGAATAATGTGATGCACCAAAATAGTTTGATCTAATGTAAAATAGAAATGTAAAACATTTTTTCACTTGTTCTTTTATACATCTAAATTTGCTCGATTCATTTATTGTCATTAATATTACTATTAGTCGATATTAATTTTATATATCCCACCTAATCTCATTTTTATCTTAATTTTGTCATATTATCACCCTTTCTAGTCATTTTATATCATCCCCCTTATTCATTATTCATCCACTAACCTTATTCCTACCCCACAAATTAATTAAATTATCTAATCCCCTATTATCCATTAACTAATCCCATTTACCAATTATATTAGAATTTAAAATTATAATCCCGCCTTCCCTAGCCTATTCCTTGGCTCTCCTACATCCCTAGTCCCTAATCACCCATATTAATCATTTAATAATCTTGTTTATCCCCTAATGGATTCCAGAATTCCCCAATTCTAGAATCCCCTCTATCTTAGCCATTTCTCTCTACAAGCCTCTAATTCTAGAGGCTTCCAAGAATTTTTTAATTCTTTTTTAATCCTCCCTATATTACCTATTTAAACAACTCCAATCTTCCATTTATACTAACTATGAATTCATAAAACCTCCATGATAGTATCATCCATAATCATTTAGTCTTTTTATTGTTTCAGTATTAATTGAGAACATTTAGTTTTAGAGTATAATGCTATTTTATATAGTTATTTTATACCATTTTAATCTGGTGGTTCTCAACATTAATGGTAGATTTTAGATTTGGTCATTTTTGATATGGTTTGCATAATCAAAACCCATTGCTCAAATTTATTATCTCACATTTGGGAACCATAGTGAGAGTCCTCCTATTGAGATGACATGTTGTACTTTGAGTATGTTTGATTAAGGTTATAGGTCATATTAGAAGAAGATAGCTCTTTAAAAACTTTAAATTCTCACATCCCATTCGAAGTGTAGTATTGCAGTGCAAACTATGATTTTGTAGAGATGATTTTACATATATTAGCTACGGTTTTGCATACTGCCTAGACTTGAGCACTAACCATTAGTCTTTCTTGGAAATTTATGATTTTTTATAAAATCACCTCTTGATAGAGGCATTTTTGACAATCAAATGTGATTTATCAAGTCTAGTTGTGTTTTTGATATAATACTGTATAAAGGTCAAATACTAGCCATTTTATTTTCTTGTTGGTTTTTATACTCTCAACTAATCTTGTGGTGTTGCAGGGAATATAAACAAATTTTTATTTACCCTATAATAAATAAAAATTTTAATATCAAATAATTCTAATGTGTAAGCTTTCAACATATAAATATGTAAGAACGAGACAATGTATTGCCATATGTAGGACTATTCTACCTACACTAAATTTATTACACAGTTTCAACTAAATTAATGAATCTATGTTGTCGATGGAAATATGGGAATGAATGGATTCTAGCAGTTATTTCCAACTAATACACATCTTGACAATCAATGGAAAACATCATGAGATTGTAATAAGTAAGGAAATCAATGGAAAAAGTCATGAGATTATAACAAATAAGGGTTATCTGTGAATTATGCATTGGTAGTCTTTTGATGACAAATAAAACCGTAGATGGATTAATTAGTCAGGTGTTAATAAATAATAATGAGCCTTTTGCATTTATGGTGGCCATGGGGATGCATCATTAATGAATGGGGGACATGAAAAGATATGAAAGCAATAAATCATGTGAAAATTTTGTCCTTGTAGGTGAGATAACACATTCTTGGGTTAAAATTTGGTAAATAATATGAAAATAACTATAAATATTGAAATATTATCTTGTAATTATCAATGTGGTCCCTGTCACCTTCACCTCTACCATCACCAAGGGGATTTTTTTTTATAAAATTAAAATTTTTAAAGCCTTGTTGGGCTATTTTATTTGTAGTTTTGAATAGAAATTATGAACTCTTTTATGTTACATTCGAATTTTCAATCTTACTTTTATATATAAACCAAATGTGCCTTCCCAATAGGTAATTATTAAGATGTTTCAAAGTGTTGTAATATTTTTCCTATAATGTATTGAATTTGAAAAGAAATATCATTATTATATTATAGATTTTAAGTCTATCTTAAAATTGACCATAACAAGGTCATTTATATATTAGTAATATAATTCATGAAATAGTAGACATGTTTTATTCTTTCACTATCTTTTTATTTTTATGTGAAAGGCATTTATAATGACAAGATGAAACCAAAGATACATATGTGGATCTTTGGTTGTCATTCTTGTTAGTGTTTGGCATCACACACTTCTTATATTAATATCAACATCACATGTCTTGTTAAAAATATTGCATGAAATATCTTGGTATCTAAATGTGAAAATTTACTTTAATTTATGGGTTAATAAGTTTATGATGGCATCATGGTGACAATTTGACAATAAACACAGGTTCAACCAATAATGAATAGGAGGAGAATGATGAACATGACAAGTACATGATACACTATTGGATAGTCACCCAGGGTATTTCATGACTTATAAGTGAATTAGGGAAATATTTTTCTAGAGAAAACTCAAGGAAGGGGTTCTCCCATACATTAGAGAGTGTATTACCTATCAATGGAACAAATTTGAACATGTATTTCTAGAAGGTTTGGTGCAACACTTACCAATTCTAAATCAGAAATGGGAGATTAGTTTAATGGATTTCATCATTGGTATTCCAAAATTTAAGGGTAAGAATTGTATTTATGTTTTAGTTTACATAGTTACTAAATATACACACTTCTTTTCTATTTCATCTGAGTTCAAGACACTAAATGTGTTTGATCTATTTTTTTAGAGAAGATTTTATGTTTAATGGGTTGCTTAAAAACATAGTAAGTGATAGGGATGATAAGCTACTTAACCTATATTTTTAGGAACTCTATAATTTGATAGGAAGGAATTGACTCCCAATACTAGTTACCACCCCAAATAAATGGATAAATTAAAACTGTAAATAAGTGGGTTGAGGGATATTTTATAAACTATGTCATAGGATAGCAAAATACTTGGATCAAATGACTTTATATGGGGAAGAATTTTACAACACCTCACATCAAATATCAATTGGTATGAATCCTTTTCAGGTTTTGTATGGTTATGATGTTCTTTATTTTATTGAATTGGTAATCAAAAATAGTAGAATGGTAGGGGAAAGAGATTTGGTCGCACAAAATAAATAAATATTGAAGACACTTAATGAAAACCACCAATGTGCACAAAGTTTATAGAAGTTATATATCAATCAATATCATATTAAAATAAAATTTGAGGTTAGAGACATGATTTTACTAATGTCTTAACCTTGTAGATAGTATTCTCTCAAGAAAATTGGAGCTAAGAAGCTCAAGCCTCACTTTAATAGCCCTTATTGGTTTAATTAGAGATTTGGAGAGGTTGTTATAACCTTAAGTTTCCTGAGCACAACATGATACATAATGTGTTTCATGTTTCTTGCCTCAAAATAGCACTGGGATACCATATCATCCATTCTATTGAGTTTACTCCCTTAGATGATGAAGGCAAATTGATCTTGGTTCTACAAGCCATAATAAATATCAGGGAGAAGAAACTAAGAAACACGAGAATAAAAAAATATTTGGTGTGGTGGAAAAATGATAACTCTTTCAACAAATAATTTTGACCTTGTCTCCGCTTAGTGCGAGTGCACAAGTATGTTGTTAATTTTCAAAAAAACAAGTACATATGGGTGTCTTTACTCTATTAACCCTTTTACATTGCATACATGGATTATATAGAGTTTTACCAATGACTGATAAAATAATATAATCCTATAACCAACTATTTACGAGAAAACAACTTGTAAAGTAGTTCTAATTAATTAACTCAAAAATATAAAACTACCTAAAACTAAAACTAAGTAACTTTATTTTATGGGGATGTCTTTATTAAAAAGATGCATGCCCCATTAACAATAATTTTTTATTAGTCTACCAAAAATATAACCTAATGTTAAGACTTTGGAACAAGTCTTAACAAACCCCCCTATGATCTAAAGTCAGGGCTTTGGACACATACCAAGCATTTTTATAAATTTTTGAAATTTAACTTTGTCAAGGGGTTTTGTGAAGATATCAATTCTCTGATCGACAGTTGAGCAATTTATTGGATCAAGAGCTTTCTTTGCCACCAGCATTCATAGATAATGGTATTTGACATCCATATGTTTTATTTTGGCATGAAATAAAGGATTATTGGACAGCTTGATTGCACTTTGATTATCAATGTAAAACTATGTAGGAGCAAATTGAGAAACCTAAAGATCTTAAAGAATACAACGTAGGTAAAAAATTTATCTGGAAGCATCCCATGCTGAAATATACTCTAATTTTGTTGATGAATTTGTCACTGTATCCTTCTTCTTACAAAACCAAGCAATGGCAGTTGAACCCATATGCATAGTGTATCCTGTCATTGACACTCTATCATCCACACATCTGCCAAAATCTACATCACAATATTGAACAAGTTTGAATTTCTTGTTGCGGCGGTATTCAAGGCTATATGTTTTCATTCCCTGAAGGTAACGACGTACTCATTTTTTGCATGTCAATGAATTTATTTATGCTTATGCGTAAACCTAGATAACATTCCAACTAAAAATGAAGTATCAGGCCTAGTATTCATCAAGTATATCAAACTTCCCACCAATTATATATATGTGGTGGCATCAAAAAAGGCACTGGTATCATCCTTACACAATTTCAAATTACTTTCTATGGGAGTGAGGGCATGTTTGCAATCACTCATGCCAAACCTATCTAATAACCTAGAAATATAATTAGATTGTGAAATGAAAATACTATGATCTTTTTTAGTTACCTCTATGCCTAAATAGTAGTGAAGAAGTCCAAGATCTGTCATCTCAAACCCATCTTTTAATTCCTTCTTCACAGACTTGTTATGGTTTTCATCATTACCTGTGATAAACAAGTCATCGACATAGAGAACAAGTATCACCATTTTCTTACCATGCACTTGAAAATAGAGAGTATCATTAGATTCACTACGATGAAAACCAATGGATTTCAAGTATGAATCCATTTTGTCATACCAAGCCCTGGGTGCCTATTTGAGCCCATACAATGCTTTTATCAATTTACATACTTTATGTCTGGCACCCACCTGTTCAAAACCCTGAGGTTGTTTCATATATACTTCTTCCTATAAATCACCATTTAAAAAAGAACTTTTAACATCTAATTGATGTACTTTCCAACCATTTTTGCTACTAAGACAAGTACCATACAATTAGTGTGGTATTTGGCAATTGGTACAAATGTTTCCTCATAGTTAATACCTTCATGTTGCGCATATCCTTTTGCAACAAGTCTTGCTTTATGTTTATCAATGGAGCCATCTCATTTATACTTAGTCCTATAAAACCATTTACATCTAATGGGTTTAACATGTGGAGGAGGATCAACTAAAAACCATGTATTATTGCTAAGTATGGAATCATACTCACATTTCATTGCCAGTAGCCAAACATGTTCAGTAGATGCCTCCTCAAAAGTGGATGGCTCAAAGGAAGAAGTAGTAACAAACATAGCATAGTTTAAATATTTTTGAGAATTTTTGGGCCCTGTTAAACCAACTTCATCTGCTTTCAATTCAAAAAAAGTACTTTGAGCCCATTTTGGATACTTTGTCAAATTATTCAAATCAGGGACTCCAAAATTATCATTATGTGCATCATTCAAAGGGAGACTTATAGAATTTTCAACAATTTCTAGGTCATCAACTTGTGAACTTGTAGATGAAGGAGAGGAAAGTGAAGGAATTTAAGTCTCATACCATAACTTTGAAGAGTTATCCCCATTATTCAAACCCTTATCTCTTTTTGTATTTTTCCTCTCTAATCTATCAAGTTGAGAATCAATCTCTGCAGTGTTCATAGTCCCAAACTCATCAAATATTACATCTTCACTCACTATGAATTTGCCTATATCCTATACAAGCAAACAAAACCCCTTTTTATCTTTAGAATAACCAAGAAAGATGCATTTTTGACTTCATGGTTCCAAATTAGTTCTATATTTATTAGGAACCAAAGCAAAACAAAGACATCCAAACACTTTCAAGTGTTTAACCTTTAGTTTAAACCCATACCATGCCTCATATGGAGTTTGTCCCAAAAGTGCAATTTTGGGTGACCTGTTTCTCAAATACACTGTAGTACCAATGGCTTCTACCCAAAACTTATCATCAAGCTATTTATAGTACAACATGGCACATGCTATGCCCTCTAAATTTCTATTCATCCATTCAGATAGTCCATTTTTTTGTGGAGTATAAGCATTACTATATTGTCAATGAATACCACGTTCTTGACAATAATCTAAAAATTCATTTGAGGTATCTCACCTCCATTATCTGAATGAAGAGTAACCAAATGTGAACCTATTTCTTCTTTGACTAAGTGTAACCAATCAACAAACTTAGCAAAAACTTTAGATTTGTTTTTCATAAAAATACCCAAGTCATCCGAGAAAAGTCATCAATAAACAAGACAAAGTATCTACACCCACCAATGGATGACGTTTTCATGTCACATACATCACTATGAACTAATTGCAAACATCTGTTTCCTCTCTAGTATGACTATTTAGGAAAATTTTCCTGATTTTGTTTGCCCAAAACACATGACTCAGAAAGAATACTATCTTTGCAAAAAGTGGGCAACCCACTCACCATACCATATCTCTACAAATCCATTAAAGAGTGGATATTCAAATGTCCATAACGGAGATGCCATAACCAATGTGTAGACATAGTACCTGTACCTATGTCAACAACTTTTGTAAGTTCTATAGTGGGAGGAAGCACTTTACAATGCAATCTAGCCAAGTTTCCATCCTTATACCCTGTATACTTTGTTTTATATTCATCTTTCACTGAACTAATGTAAATGAGCCCATTTTAAAGCACAATTTGATAACCTTTCTTTTGAATAGTTACCAAAGAAAGTAAGTGTTTCTTCAATGTGGGAACATACCAAACGTCCTCCAAGTATTTTATAGACCCATTAGGAAGAAGAATCTAAATAGATTCAAGTCCTAGTAGTGTATGCATAGACTTATCTGCTAAGGCAACTAGAGAGAGAGAAGATTCCTTAAACTAACAAAATAAATCTCTCCTAAATGTCATGTGTTTGGTTGCTCTTGTGTCTAAAACTCATACATCTGTGAACTCATCTGTAGCCTCATATTCAATATAATCAATGTACCCCAAAGTAGTGATTATAGATTCATGGGCAATATTACTAGACTCATCATAGTCATGATCAACATACTGAGCTGAGATAGACTTAGTCATTTTTTGTGGCCTCTAAATTTTATCAAAAGGAATCCTACATTGTGAGGCAATGTGACTAAATTTTCCACATCTATAACACTAAATGTCTGATGTACCTCGACCTCTGCCCTTGTATGAATTTTGACCACATCCTTAATCACTTATTTCATGTGATTGGTTATATTTTTGGTTATTTGAATAACCCCTACCTCTATTTTGATATATACCTCCTTTGTAACCTCGACCCCCTCTATAATTGTTCCCTTTATTGTTTTGATGCCCAAATGAAGATGAACTAGGCTTTGACTCTAAAACATGGGCTTCTTCAATTTTCTTAGATTTATTGGGTAGAGAGAGGTCATGTTGGATGAGCAACTCAGCCAACTTATCAAAGGTGATGCCTGTGATCTTGTCAGAGACATGCAACATTTCAATAAAATTCCTATAGGACTCAAGTAGTCCTTTCAAAGCAGCAGTGACTATGAGGTAATCATCTAATTTTCCAAACCTAGCCTTAGTGTACTCAGTAGTGATATTTTTCAACTTAGACATATATTCTCCCATATCCCCATTTTCATCTAATGAAAAAATAAACAACTGCATATGAATATCTATCTTCTTATGTTTAGGTTTCTTATCATACAAATCTGACAATGTTTTCCATGCAATGTAACTATGACGAGAATTTTCAATATGAACATAAGTATTACTAGTACAAAAACATTTGATGAGAGCTAAGGCCTTAAAATCACATAAATTGAATACATCTAATTTAGAATGTTCTATTGGTAATGTGGGATTTTCATTCTTGACAATATCCCATAACTCATTAAAAACTAGTGAAGCCTCCATCAATTGTTTCCAATCAGAATAATTGGAAATGGTTAATCTATTACCATCTGAAAGCAAATTTTGAATCTTCATCATCTTGAAATAAAAGCATCTATAGTAGAGAAAAGTGTGACAAAATACAAAAGAGATGAAACAAATATCACACTCACTGCATAAAAGACTGCTTCTATGGGATTTTTCACTTAACTTTCGAGTAGAGCAAAAAAGAAAAAATAAGAATTTTTGATGGGTTTTGCACTTAACCTAACAAAAAATAATTGATTACACCCTTATTTCACCAAATTACATCCTTATTCCACCAATTACACCCTTATATCACAACAATAATGTAAAAGAAATAAAATTTAATTCCCCTTTTTTGATTTTTAAAATAACACAATACAATAAGTATGCATTTCACAACTTTCAAGGCATACAAAAAATAGATTTAAAAGGGAATATTCCTTTTACAAAAAATATATTCTAAAGCAATTTATTCAAAAAAGAAGGGATTTGAACCCTTGACCTCCTCCTTGCAAGTTTCTTTACAAAATAAGCTTAACCAATTGCTCTAAGAGCATTTTCAAAATATAACACTCAGAAACTTGTACTTATGCTAGATTTTGTCTATGAGAGAAAATTTAAAAAAAAATTACATGTATGTAAATAAATCCAAACTTTTTCCCTTTTTAATCTTCTCTTCCAAGCTTTCTCATGTGGGATCCATCCAATACAAATTTTTTGATATCAAACTTTAGAAACATGAAAAAAAATTATTTTCTTGATTTTAAACTTGTGCCATGTTTGCCTGGGATGCCATGGCTGCTCTTGGAAATGTTTATTGCACCTTCTTTCACTCCTAGAGGCCATACAAATCCATATAGACAGTGTAAAATAGATTTTGGCTGAGTTTTAGCTAAATTTTAAGGTATTTATTGCTGAAAATGGATTCAAATTGCAGCCATGGCATTGGAAGGCTATACCATAGGCCGTAAAAATCAATTTTTTTCAGATTTTCCTTTGAGGATTAAAAAATAGGGTTTTTAACCATTTTAATAGGTGTTTATGGATTCAAAAGGGCTAAGAATGAATTGAATCAATAATGGCAGCCATGGATGAAAAATACACATTTTTTTTACAATGCAAATAGGTCGTACAAGTTCATTTTTACAAAAAAATAATTACTTTAATAACTTTTAAAGGCTAAAGAAATAATTTTTAATGCCAAATGAAAAAAAAAAGAAAAAAAAGGGGGTTTGAACATAATAAAATGAAGTATGAATGGCCAAAATGACCAGATGGTGGTATATGGAAAATACAAAGGTTTAAATGTAAAAAAATAATTGAAAAATTAAAATAATTTAATAATTTCTCAAATTTTTGACATTATATTTAAACCAATAAAATATTTTCATTATATGGCATACCTTATTTCATGTCATTTCATTTCACATGAATTCAACTTTTCACCTTGCCTTCTTTTCAAATTCACCAATGCCCTCAAAATTCACCATGCTAGACAAAACCATGCTCTAATACCACTAATAACTCTTTTAACAAATAATTTAAACCTTGTGCCCGCTTAGTGCGAGTGCACAAATATTTTATTAATTTTTTAAAAAACAACTACATAAGGGTGCCTTTAATCTGTTAACCTTTTTACATTGCATACATAGATTATATAGAGTTTTACCCATGACCGGTAAAACCAACTAATCCTATAACCAACTATTTATGGGAAAACAACCCGCAAGGTAGTTCTAATTAATTAACTCAAAAATATAAAACTACCTAAAACTAAAACTAAGTAACTTTGTTTTATGGGGGTGTCTTTATTAAAAAGATGCATGCCACATTAACAATAATTATTTATTAGTATACCAAAAATCTAACCTAATGTTAAGACTTTAGAACAAGTCCTAATAAAAGACCTACTCACACAAAATGATACATAGGAGGGTACATAGATTTTTGAGCATCCTAATCTATAATTTCTTGAGGGCAAACAATTTTGATAAGGGTGGACTGCAATGTCCCCTTTCCATAATTAAACTAATTAGAAGACCTATTTCCTATTCCTTATTTCTTGTGGGATAAGGGATTAAGCAGGGAAATAATTTAATAATATTTTTAAGTCATCCTAAATTTACTTAATTTTATAACATGAAAAAAAGACTCTTATGTATTATTACTATTTTCAAATAATTATGGGGTTTTTATAAGGCCCCCAACCCAAAAGAATTTTTTTACATAGAACTTCCCACATATATATACCTAAATACATCATAACCATCAAAAGGCCATCAACAACCAACCAAACAGAAGACCCCAAAGAACTAAGGAATATGTCAAACCATATCCAAAAAATAATAATCCAAAACAAGACCAAATAAAGGACCAAACTAGCTTGACCAGAAACAAAAACACAAACCATCCTTAAAGGTTCACATCAACTTGAAACTCATCATCCAAGTCATCCAAAAAAATCAGCTCACTGCCTCTGTAAACATTCTCCTCCGTCTCACTCATAAATTCATATTTTATTTGCTTTTTGGACATTTACCTTGTAAAATAGATGTTAAAGAGGTGTTGGCAACAACGGGAGTGTCTAACTTTATTTTTATGACCATAGATTTATTAAACTAGTGAGGCACTGCAATCTGACCTTTGGAAACCTATTCACCGCATCAAATTGAGTCTTTTCATGGTGGATTTCTTTCAACAAGGAGATTTATCAAATTGAGCTTTATCACTAAGCCATGGGAGGCATAAAAATAAACATCCCTTTCATGGGGTCTTGTGAACATACCTTTATCCTCAAATCTTCCACAAAACCTAAGAGAACCATAAACTAGGTTTTAAAAACTCTAAAACCCACCATAGAAACAAGTTTGAGTCCATAGAAACCTAAAAATAATAGATTAAGAAGAGGAGATAAATCTATATCACAATTTTCTTTACTAACCCTACATGGATCTCTGTCCACACATAGCAAGAGACCACCCATGCCACCACCTCTGAGTCAGAGATTAAAAACATCAAGTTTGATGAAAATATAATAGTAATCTATGATTTAACCCTATAATATGTTCATTACAACAAAATATCTTGCCTAAGAACACACGTGATAGCTCCAAAGACATCTTCTAATAACATCCATAATATATGCTTTAAACAGGCTCTCGAGATTGAACTATCAAAAGCCATCTGCCGTGCCTAGATGCCACCATAAATGTATGGTGTATTCAAGGCAATTTTAGATATTTTCTCCATAGAAATCTTTAAGAACACCAACAACCATTGGAGCCAAGAAAAGGCAAGGCAGTGGAAAAACATTCTCATCTATGTTGCTAAAATGAGCCAAGAGAGCCAAGAAATCATTATGCACGAGGGAAGTATCTAGACTCCCTCATGCCACATACTACCTCCATACCTTCTAATAAAATTACCACTATGTCATAAATGCAATTTATTCCCAAATAATCAAATAATTATGATGGGGATTTGGCAAGGAATGATGAGATTATGACAAAGAAAAAGCTAGGAAATACACTCTGCCAAATGACAACTCTGCTAAAATAATCACCCTCTAAACATAATATAATTAATTTGAAATTGTTTTTTAACAAAATTAATATAAAAGGAAAGACTAGAGATAAAAATTCAACCCAACTTAATTAGGGAAAGGGATGAGAAATCATCCCATGATTACTACACATTATCAACCTTGCAGGGTTCTACTTGGTCAACTCCATAATTTGGTAGAAACTTTGCTGCCATGTTTGCTTCCTAGAAGTAATGAATAAAATATACATAATAGAAAAACTCCAATTTCATCCAAGTATTTTCCAATATGTTTTCTGAGGGCCAAAAGGTGACTATTTTCTTTACATAGCTAAAATAATGACCTACGAGTCACCTTCCATGATCAACTTTAGAATGTCATTCTAAATTGTGAGATCAATCCCACTCACAAGTGCTTGTGCTTATAATTTATTATTTATCCCATCATGGAATTTCTTGGACATTACTTGAATAAGAGATCTTATTTAATCTTGGATAATACAACCAGCTTCTAAAGCTCCTAGATTCCCCCTAGAGACTCCATCAAAGTTTAGCTTGAACCAGCCTGTGGGTGGTGGAATCCAATCTTTGTTTTCAATCATACTCTTTTCCCTAACTACAATTAACCCATTAATAGGGGAAGAAAATTTTTGGGTAGAGGTATTTTTTTAATCAGAATGCCCAAACTAGATATGAATAGTATCCCTAGCCATGGACTATGAAGTGCCTCATCACATAAAACACAAGTTTAATTCCACTTACCAACCCTAATCACATTGAACACTGATTCAGTTAGCTCATTGCATGTGGATACTTTTGATGAAGGCATGCATACCTTACCCTTACAGGATTGGAACATGTGACCTCCCTTTTGGAAGTACATGTTCTTCACCATTAGGCCAATTTTAATAATACTTTTAAGTCATCCTAAAATTAGTTTGATTATAACATAAAAAAAGACACTTATGTATTATTATTTTTATAAGCAGTACAAAACATAATATTTAGTAAGTGGGCCAAAAAGTACTATTTATCTAAAAGTGTTTCAAATGATTTTAGGTTTAGGGTAATTGGAAAAAGGGAAATTATAAAATAATATATGGGTTTAAAAAGATATTCATTATTCATTATTCATTTTTGGAATCAAAACCCTATTCCAGGTTGATGTATTCATGTTCAAAATTTCCATTCAAGGATGAAAACCCTTTGGTGTACAAGTATAGAGGACGTAAACCCTCTTACCCATTGAGGAGTTTCCATCTAGGGATCATAATTATGCTCACAGATCAAGTTTAAATTAAGCTTTTAATTAACTAGAGGTCATTATCAATTTCTATAATTTTTTGAGGGATTATGAAAGACATATATCAATGTTTAGTGATGTTTAGGGGCTACCATACCTTAGAGATGTTATTATACAATTGAGGGACACAAATCTCTATCTAGCTGCATAGGGATTTGTGATGGTTCCAATAGGTTTTATGGAAATCACCATCCTGGGAGAGTGACACCCTACTTTTTTGGACATCATTCATCTATAATAACTACCTTGTTGCACTCTTCTACTATATTAAATAATTTTGCTATTATAATCTATCTATAAAGGTTTATTATTATTAATTATGTATTATAAAAATTAATTATGGGACATGGTTGGATAGTTTGAATTTTACCAATAATCCTATTTAAAGAATTATCATATGATTTAGGAGGTGGGTGAGCATGTTATGTGTGATTTACTATCGGAGTAGCCTTATTGTTATCATGGTTAGGAAATGGCTCACTAAAAATTTTCAATTTAGAATTACCCTTTTTTTAGGCTTATGTTATTCTATAGGGGCATCAAATTCAATTACATTTTCATCAGTTATATATTGAACAAAGTCATAAAACCAACACAAAGCATAGTCTTTTAGGATTCTTGGAACTAATTTGTTTAATAGTTATCATTCAAAACATATTCTAAACATGATGCGTGAAAAGATATCAAATGTTTTCATTGGTTATTATTATATTAAACTATGTTTAGTAAACTCCCCTTACCCACGTCCCATGCCCCTGCTCCCGCACCCCTTGCGTGCCCCCCCCACCTCCCCTCCACCTGTCCCGCCCCTTTTTTTAGATTTGGTGTTTATATTTTCATAGATTGTATTTTTAAATTGATTTTTATGTTATTTGTGATAATTGAATGGCAATTCCTTTAAAAAAAATTGTGAATAATATTTTTAAACATATTATTGATTGAATGTAAATCCTTTATAATTTGAATAAATGCATTTTAATTATTCTAATGACACTATCATTTTCCTACTACTCAATCTTGAAAAGTTATTTGGTGATAAAAAAATTTGTGATTTCATGTACAAGTTTCCCTAGTATTGTAATTCTTGTTAGTAGTCCCTCTCAAGAAACCACTAAGGGAATCACTTTCTACTTACTTTTTTTTAATAGAGTCAAAGATAAATTACAATGTTTTATTTAAAGTTTGACACATTAATTTTGGCATATTCCTTAGAATAATTTAAGCATATTATTTCACAATTAATATTTTGTAAATGCTCCTCATTTAATGGCTAAACAATGACAAATTACAAACTTTGAACATGCTATGAAATGAAGAGCCTTTGTTATTTGTCAATTGTGCATTGGCAGTGTTTGATGGCAACCAAAACCAGAAATGAAATAGTTTCTCAATCACTAAAAAATAATAACGAGCCTTTAGCGTTGATGGTGGCCATGGGGATGCATCATTAATGAGTGAGGGACATAAAATGAGAAGAAAATAACAAATCATGTGAAAATTCTGCCCTTATAGGTAAGATAACACATTCACGGGGTAACATTTCACAAATAATATGATGATAACTATAAACATCGCAATATTATGTAGTAATTGTCTATACAGTCACCATCACCATCACCATCTACTCCTTAAGATTTTGTAAACATCGCTTAATACTTCTCTTTAAAATTTTACATAGAATATAGAATAAAATATGTAGAGATGTTATTTTTCTTTTTTTATGGGTATTAAATTTGGGTGAAATATGCACATGGGGTCTCTATTCCGCACCCCCTCTCCTCCCCCTTATGTAGGTGTTTAGTGATCTTCTCATTAAAGTTTGTCAACAATTCTTAAGACTTCTCTTCAAAATTATACTTAAGATCTATAACAAAATATATAGAGATTTTTTCTTCATTTTTTAGTATTAAATTTAAGGAAAATATATACACAAGGTAATTAAAAATTGTCAATTCCTCACCAAAGAAACTAATTTAATATTTTGGTGGTTGTTTACATTTATAATAAAATTGATCTGTGTATTAGGAAACCACTCTTATTTATAGTGTGTAAGAATACATAGCAAAAATTATTGTCTCTAATGACTATAGATCATAAGAAGAAATTGAACTTAAATATTATAATATGCTTCTTACTAATGGATATTAATATTATTGTCATTCCACTTATGGTATTCAAATTTTAATTTATTTAAAACATTTTCAGTAATACTTTGTACACCAAATAGGGACAATAAAATATTATTTTTTTCCTTAAGATTTTTTTGGTACTTTTTGAAAGTTTAATTTATTGATTATCTTTAAATAATGATAGATCTATAATTAAAGCAATCACATTAGGAAACATTGGTAGATTTAATCTGAGAAACTTCCATATGAAGCTCTTATATTCTAATATTGCTTGACACTATTTTAAGGTTAAAAGTGTGCAAAATTACAAATAAAATGCAAAGTAAAAATGTGATGCACCAAAATAGTTCGATATAAGGGAAGATAGAAACATAAAATATTTATTCATTGATTTTTGTAAATATCTAAATTTTCTCACTTCATTTATTGTCATTAATATTATTATTAACTGGCATTAATTTTATATATCCCACCTAATCTCAGTTTTCTCTTAATTTTATCACATTATCTCCATTTCTAGGCATTTTATATTATGCCCTTCTTCATTATTCATCCACTAACCTTATTCCTCACCCACAGATTAATTAATTCATCTAATCCCCTATTATCCACTAATTGATCCCATTTATCAATTATATTAAAATTTGACATTATAATCCCACCTACCCTAGTCTATTCCTTGTCTCTCCTACATCCCTAGTCCTTAATCACATATCTAATCACCCATATTAATAATTTACTAGTCTTGTTTATCCCCTAATAGACTCCAAAATTTTCTAATTTTCTAATTCTCTCTATCTTAGCCCTGCCTCTCTACAAGCCTCTAATTGTAGAGGCTTCCAAAGAATTTTTAATTCTTTTTTAATCCTCCCTCCATTGCCTATTTAAACAACTCCAGTCTTCTATTGAGACTAACTATTAATCCATAAAACCTCCATGTCAATATAATTTATGAATCCATGCAATCTATACCTCTTGATCAAACCAACATCATGCTAAAATTCTGAGTCTACTTGTAAGCAAATCCATAATCATTTAGTATTTTTTTTATTTGAATCTTAATTTAGAACATTTAGCTTTAGTGTAGAATGTTGTTTTATATGTTTATTTTATAGTATTTTGATCTAGTGGTTCTTAATTTTAATGGTAGACTGTAGATTTAATTATTTTTTATATAGTTTGCATTATCAAAACCTATTGTTCAAATTTATCATCTCACATTTGGCAACCATAGTGGGAGCCCTCTTCTTGAGTTAACAATTTATATTTTGATTATGTTTGCTTAAGGTTGTAGGTCAAATTAGAATAAGATTAGTCTTCAAAATCTTCAAATTCTCACATCATAATCGAAGTGTGATATTACAGTGATAACTATGATTTTTCATATATTAGCTGTTGTATTTCTATCCACCTAGACTTTACTGCTAACAATTAGTTTTTATTGGTAATTTTATGACATTTTATAAAGCACCTTTTGACATAGGAAATTTTAACAATCAACTGTGGTTTTGCATGTCATGTTGCATTTTTGACATAATACTGTATAAAGGGCAAAAAATAGCCATTTTGCCTTCTTGTTGGTTTTTGTACTCTCAACTAACATTGTGGTGTTGCAGGGAATATAAAAAAGTTTTAGTTTCCCTATAATAACTAAAAAAAGGAGTATCAAATAATTCTAATGTTTAAACTTTCAACATATAAATATGTAGGAACGAGATGATTCACTGACATATGTATGATCATTTTACATACACTAAATTTATTACACGGTTTCAACTAAATTCAAGAATGAATTTGGTCCATTGAAAGATGAGAATTGAATGGAGTATAGTAGTGCTTGCTAGCTAATACACTTATCGACAATCAATAGAATACATCATGAGATTGTAATAAGTGAGGATATCAATGGAAAAAGTCACATGATTATAAGAAATAAGGGTTATTTATACATTGTGCATTGTCAGTCTTCTTGTGGTAATTTAAATCATAGATCGATTAATTACTCAAGTATTGACAAATAATAACAAGTATTTATCATTGATTGTGGCCATGGAGATGCATCATTAATGAGTGAGGGACATGAAATGGCAAGAAAGCAATAAATCATGTGCAAATTTTCTTCATGTAGGCTTAGATAAGATATTCTTGGGTTAACATTTGGAAAATAATATGACAATAACTATAAACATTCTAATATTATATTTTAATTACCAATGTGTTCCCTCTCAACTTCACCTCCACCATCACCAAGGGGATTATTTTTTATTTTAAAATTCAAAATTTTAAAGCCTAGTTTGGCTATTTTATTTATAGTTTTTAATAGAAATTATGAACTCTTTTATATATAAACCAAGTGTCCCTTCCTAATAGGTAATTATTAAGATTTTTCCTATAAATTATTGAATTTGAAAATTAATATCATTATGATATTATAGATTTGAAGTCTAACTTGAACTTCATGATCATAAGGCCGTTTATATATAGTAATACAATTCATGAAATAGTAGACATGTTTTCTTCTTTCACTATATTTTTATTTTTACATGAAAGACATTTATAATAGAAAGACGACACCAAAGATTCATCTACGAATCTTTGGTGGTGATTCTTGTCAATGTTTGGCATCACACACATCTGATAGTAATATATACATTTTGTGTTTTATTAAAAAGATTGTGTGAAATATATTGGTATCTAGACGTCAAAGTTTACTGTGATTTATGGGTCAATAAGTTTATGATGCAATCATGGTGACAAATTGATAATAAAGGAAGGGTCGACCAATAATGAATAAAAAGATAATGTTGAACAGGACATGTACATTTTGTAATTAAAATTCTATTATTATTATTATTATTATTATTATTATTATTATTATTATTATTATTATTATTTTGAGTTGATTAATTAAAAAAATTATTAATAATTTAATTAAAATTAAATTAGAAGTTTTTAAAATAATTGTATGCCTATTTATCATATGGAACATTTTTTATCACCAACAATTTCGATAATTTTATCACCAACTAGAGTCCGTCATCAATATTTTAACATTCTAATATTCCCTTTTAAAAGTCTCAATTCCCTTTCATGCATCTTATGGTTAGTGAGTTTTAAGAAATACATATTGTGTAAAAGGATGAGTTTTAGAAGGTGTTGTATGATGTTCATGCCTTCAGTTGTACACACAAAGCCTTTAACATTTTTGTTTTACTTCTAAATTTCAATAAATCTATTAATTAAAGCAAAAAATCAAAAGATGGAAATGATGAGAGTCTTAAAGGAAAAAGAGCTTCATTGGAATATCATGTAAATGGAAAACAATTAAATTCCTAGAATCAACTGTTTCATTTTTGAATTCTATAATTCTCATGGAATTTTATTGGCCCTAAATTATTTTACGTTTATGAAAAAAAATTTCAAAAAATGATCATAATAAACATCATTAACCAATGGAATATAAATGGAAAATAATTAACTTCCTAAAATCAACCGTTTCATTTCTGAATTCTATAATTATCACAGAATTTTATCACGGAATTTTTATGGCACGTTTACAAAAAATATTTAAAAAAATGATCATAATAAACATCATTAATCAATGGAATATAATTCTTTTTTCTTATTTATAAAAAGACCCTATATCAATTACCAACTAGAGACACATCATGACATTCAATGTTTTCTACAATATTTAAAAATATAACTCCTTCCTACAATACTCAAAAAATTTCATATTTGTTATATTATTTACACTAATATTGTAGTTTGGAAAGACATGGAATGGGCTCAAAATTTTAGACAAATAGTTATTTTTTATCTAGATTTATTTGAGAATTCCAACAATATAATTGACAGCAGTAGATAAACCTTAATTTGCATCATCTTTTACATCAGAATTGAGATGGAAAATAGTTTTAAAATATAAAAAAAGTTCTCTAACATATTGTTTTGGGTAATGAAATAGGGTCTTGCACCATCCTAGGATTCCTACCTTCTTCGAGAAGCTGAGGATGAATAGGGTCTTGTTCTAGCCATTGTATGTATCAATGGTAGAAAAAAAATTAAAGTCTCTAAAAAAGGCATTTGAATCCATCAACATGAAAATGTCACATTATAGATGAATTTATCTTCATTAGTCATAAAATATATTCTAACGAACTTCTTATTCTATATTAGTTAAGCATACCACACCTCACTACCAAATTTAAAATTGAAGTTTATAAAAATGGCATATCAAACCATCAACATAAAAAATATGTTACAGATGAATTTATCTTCATCAACCATAAAATACAACTAAATCACATCTCATTTAAACACTAAGTTCACATTTTCCACCATAAATTTTGAAATGCATAATTATAACAAGGTTTTAACATCCACCCGTAAACTAATTTCATGGAATGGTATCATTGTTGGTTACTCAGGTAAAAACAATGAATGGAGATAAACCTTGGCTACTTTCCATAACATAGTTTCACGAAAATTATCTTGAAATAAAAATTGTTATTAGATATTTCGAAGATGGATTTTATTTTCATCTCTCTAATATAATATAATATTATTAATTATATTATTAAACTATATTTATATTATATAATGCCAATTTTAATTCTATATAATAATATTAGGATATTTATTTACTTAATAAAGTTTTCTTTATAAAATTTTGAGTAGCATGAACGTAATTAAAATCATTTCATTCAATTCTAAGCTAAGCAAAAATTATTATTTTGTTCGTCTAATGTCATTTTGTTCAAAACCACTTTCTTTAAACATGATCTTATCACATAAAAATTGGTTTTTTCTCAATTTATTATTTTTAATAACCATCTCATAAAACATGAGGTACCTACTCAAATAGTGGACCTAAACAAATGTAGCTAATGAATCAATGAGAAATTTTAAAGATGTCCTTGAGACCATCAATGTATAAGAACCAATCATCCAATTTTTAAGCCTCTCTCTAATAAAATAAGGATGTTTAGTTTAACATTCATCATACTATTGAGATTCAATATTTAGTGGAAAGAGTCATGGGATTATAATGTCAAGTTGGTACAAGTTTTCCACTTTTCCCATTGCCCAGTCTGATAAAGGAATAGTACAAGTACTGACACTACCAGGTCATCAATGTGGAAAATGGATGTAATCGGTGGCCATGGAAAGAGGGGAAATGAATGGTATTTAGCACTCTTGAATTTGTTGCTTTATTAAGTGGATCCCATCATAAAACATACAATCGATTATAAAAAGATTGTAATTTTTGTTATTTTAATAAGGCACCACCAGTCTTGCAACATTCACATTATTATAATACATCACAATAATTAAATGTAAAATATAATTCCAATGTTCCATAGCACATTATATGTTACATAACACATCCCAAGTTTCTTAACCATTCATCATGTAATGTGGTATCAAATCATAAAACATACAATCGATGGTAGTCTCTATCAATTCATAAACGTAGAAAATGAAGGTAAATTGTGGGACCACTAGTATTACAGCATTCTAATTTTTACATCAAAATTAAAGTCATTTGGTTTTAGCTAAATTTTTTCATTCTTTATACATGGGAAGTATGAGGTGGTCTTATATGTTATAAGAAAGAAGGAAATGAATGAAATTGTAAAGTCTGGTTATCACATTCATATTTATTTTATGATTTTTTGGTGAGAGATGTTCTAGATTTTTATGATAGTTTTGGTTTTTCATAAGTGCATCGTGAATACTTAGAGGAAGAGGGACCATACTTAAATAACCATAAATTTTAGGTATTATGACATTTACATAACATTCCCTCATAGCATTATTTCTAAAATGTATGTGTTTGTGATCTACTCATTAATATTTTGTAAATATCTCATAAGACTTCTTTATAAAATGGCATTTAAAATCTAGAACAAAATATGTAGATTTTTTTTTTTTTTTTCTTTTTTGGATATTAAATTTGGGTGACATATGTACATGGGGTCTCTATTCCACACTCCCTCCCCTCCCCCTTATATAGGTGTTTAGCGATTTTCTTATTAGAGTTTGTCAACAATTCCTAAGACTTCTTTTTAAAATTACACTTAGGATCTAGAACAAAGTATGTAGATTTTTTTTTCTTCTTTTTTTAGTATTAAATTTAGGGTAAATATACACATAGGGTAATTGAAAATCATCAGTTCCTCACCAAACAAATTGATTTAACGCTCTGGTGGTTGTTTAAATTTATAATAAAATTGATCTATGTACAAAAAAACTACTCTTGTTTATAGTGTGTAAGAATAAATAACGAAAATTAGTGTCTCTAACAACTATAGATCACATGAAATTAAACTTAAATGTTATAATATGCTTCTTAATAATGGAAAATACTATTATTGTCATTCCACTTACAGTATTAAATTTTTAATTTCTTTAAAACATTTTGAGTTGTACTTTGTATACCAAATATGGACAATAAAATATTAATTTTTTTCAAAAAAAATTGTCGCATTTTTCTCAAAAGTTTAATTCATTGATTATTATCTAATAATGATAGATCTAAATTCAAAATAATCACATTGGGAAATATAGGTAGATTTCATATAACAAACTTCTATATGAAGCTCTAATATTCTAATATTACTTGACACTATTTTAAGGGTAAAAGTGTGCAAGAATTATAAATAAAATACAAAGGAATAATGCGATGCACCAAAATAGTTTGATCTAATGTAAAATAGAAAAATGAAACATTTATTCACTTGTTCTTGTATACATCTAAATTTGCTCGATTCATTTATTGTCATTAATATTACTATTAGTTGATATTAATTTTATATATCCCACCTAATCTCATTTTTCTCTTAATTTTGTCTTATTATCACCCTTTCTAGTAATTTTATATCATCCCCCTTATTCATTATTCATCCACTAACCTTATTCCTACCCCACAAATTAGTTAATTCATCTAATCCCCTATTATCCATTAACTAATCCCATTTATCAATTATATTAGAATTTAAAATTATAATCCCGCCTTCCCTAGCCTATTCCTTGGCTCTCCTACATCCCTAGTCCCTAATCATCCATATTAATCATTTAATAATCTTGTTTATCCCCTAATGGATTCCAGAATTCTCCAATTCTAGAATCCCCTCTATCTTAGCCATTTCTCTCTACAAGCCTCTAATTCTAGAGGCTTCCAAGAATTTTTTAATTATTTTTTAATCCTCCTTCTATTACCTATTTAAACAACTCCAATCTTCCATTTATACTAACTATGAATTCATAAAACCTCCATGATAGTATCATCCATAATCATTTAGTCTTTTTATTGTTTCGGTATTAATTGAGAACATTTAGTTTTAGAGTAGAATAATATTTTATATATTTATTTTATAGCATTTTAATCTGGTGGTTCTCAACATTAATGGTATATTTTAGATTTAGTCATTTTTGATATGGTTTGCATAATCAAAACCCATTGCTCAAATTTATTATCTCACATTTGGCAACCATAGTGAGAGTCCTCCTCTTGAGATGACATGTTGTACTTTGAGTATGTTTGATTAAGGTTGTAGGTCATATTAGAATAATATAGGTCGTTAAAAACTTTAAATTCTCACATCCCATTCTAAGTGCAGTATTGCAGTGTAAACTATGATTTTGTAGAGATGATTTTGCATATATTAGCTATGGTTTTGCATACTGCCTAGACTTGACCACTAACCATTATTTTTTCTTGGAAATTTATGATTTTTTATAAAATCACCTCTTGATAGAGGCATTTTTGACAATCAAATGTGATTTATCAAGTCTAGTTGTGTTTTTGATATAATACTGTATAAAGGTCAAATACTAGCCATTTTATTTTCTTGTTGGTTTTTATACTCTCAACTAATCTTGTGGTGTTGCAGGGAACATAAACAAATTTTTAGTTACCCTATAATAACTAAAAATTTTAATATCAAAAAATTCTAATGTGTAAGCTTTCAACATATAAATATGTAGGAACGAGACAATGTATTGCCATATTTAGGACAATTCTGCCTACACTAAATTTATTACACAGTTTCAACTAAATTAATGAATTTATGTTGTCGATGGAAATATGGGAATGAATGGATTATAACAATTATTTCCAAATAATACACATCTCGACAATTAAAGGAAAACATCATGAGATTGTAATAAGTAAGGAAATCAATGGAAAAAGTCATGAGATTATAACAAATAAGGGTTATTTGAAAATTATGCATTGGTAGTCTTTTAATGACAAATAAAACCATAGATGGATTAATTAGTCAGGTGTTAATAATTAATAATGAGCCTTTTTCATTGATGGTGGCCACGGGGATGCATCATTAATGAATGGGGAACATGAAATGATATGAAAGCAATAAATCATGTGAAAATTTTGTCCTTGTAGGTGAGATAAGACATTCTTGGGTTAAAATTTGGTAAATAATATGAAAATAACTATAAATATTGAAATATTATCTTGTAATTATCAATGTGGTCCCTGTCACCTTCACCTTTACCATCACCAAGGGGATTTTTTTTTCTTAATAAAATTAAAAATTTTAAAGCCTAGTTGGGCTATTTTATTTGTAGTTTTGAATAGAAATTATGAACTCTTTTATGTTACATTCGAATTTTCAATCTTACTTTTATATATAAACCAAATGTGCCTTCCCAATAGGTAATTATTAAGATGTTTCAATGTGTTGTAATATTTTTCCTATAATGTATTGAATTTGAAAAGAAATATCATTATTATATTATAGATTTTAAGTCTATCTTAAAATTGACCATCACAAGGTCATTTATATATTAGTAATACAATTCATGAAATAGTAGACATGTTTTCTTCTTTCACTATCTTTTTATTTTTATGTGAAAGGCATTTATAATGACAAGATGAAACCAAAGATACATATGTGGATCTTTGGTTGTCATTCTTGTTAGTGTTTGGCATCACACACTTTTGATATTAATATCAACATCACATGTCTTATTAAAAATATTGTATGAAATATCTTGGTATCTAAATGTGAAATTTTACTTTAATTTATGGCTTAATAAGTTTATGATGGCATCATGGTGACAATTTGACAATAAACACAGGTTCGACCAATAATGAATAGGAGGAGAATGATGAACATGGCAAGTACATGATACACTATTGGATAGTCACCCAGGGTATTTCATGACTTATAAATGAATTAGGGAAATATTTTTATAGAGAAAACTCAAGGAAGAGGTTATCCCATACATTAGAGAGTGTATTACCTATCAATATAACAAATTTGAACATGTATTTCTAGAAGGTTTGTTGCAACACTTACCAATTGTAAATCAACAATGGGAGATTAGTTTTATGGATTTCATCAATGGTATTCCAAAATTTAAGGGTAAGATTTGTATTTATGTTTTAGTTTACATAGTTACTAAATATACACAATTCTTTTCTATTTCATCCGAGTTCAAGACACTAAAGGTGATTGATCTATTTTTTCAGAGAAGTGTTTATGTTTAATGGGTTGCTTAAAAATATAGTAAGTGATAGGGAGGATAAGCTACTTAACCTATTTTTTAGGAACTCTATCATTTGATAGGAAGGAATTGACTCCCAATACTAGTTACCACCCCAAATAAATGGATAAATTAAAATTGTGAATAAGTGGGTTGAGGGATATTTTATAAACTATGTCATAGTATAGATAAATACTTGGATCAAATGACTTTATATGGGGAAGAATTTTACAACACCTCACATCAAATATCAATTGGTATGAATCTTTTTCAGGTTTTGTATGGTTATGATGTTCTTTATTTTATTGAATTGGTAATCAGAAATAGTAGAATGGTAGGGGAAAGAGATTTGGTCACACAAAATCAATAAATATTGAAGACACTTAATGAAAACCTCCAATGTGCACAAAGTTTATAGAAGTTATATATCGATAAATGCCATATTAAAATAAAATTTGAGGTTAGAGACATGATTTTACTAATGTCTTAACCTTGTAGACAGTCTTCTCTCAAGAAAAGTGGAGCTGAGAAGCTCAAGCATCGCTTTAATAGCCCTTATTGGTTTAAGTAGAGATTTGGAGAGGTTTTTTATAAGCTTAAGTTTCCTGAGCACAACATGATACATAATCTGTTTCATGTTTCTTACCTCAAAATAGCACTGGGATACCATATCATCCATTCCACTAAGTTTACTCCTTTAGATGATGAAGGCAAATTGATCTTGGTTCTACAAGCCATTACAAATATCAGGGAGAAGAAACTAAGAAACACGAGAATAAAAAAATATTTGGTGTGGTGGAAAGATGATAACTCTTTTAACAAATAATTTTGACCTTGTCTCTGCTTAGTGCGAGTGCACAAGTATTTTGTTAATTTTCAAAAAAATAAGTACATATGGGTTCCTTTACTCTGTTAACCCTTTTACATTGCATACATGGATTATATAGAGTTTTACCCATGACCAATAAAATAGACTAATCCTATAACCAACTATTTACGAGAAAACAACCCGTAAAGTAATTCTAATTAATTAACTCAAAAATATAAAACTACCTAAAACTAAAACTAAGTAACTTTATTTTATGGGGATGTCTTTATTAAAAAGATGTATGCCCCATTAACAATAATTATCTATTAGTCTACAAAAAATATAACCTAATGTTAAGACCTTGGAACAAGTCTTAAGAAACCCCCCTATGATCTAAAGTCAGGTCTTTGGACACATACCAAGCATTTCTACAAATTTTTGAAATTTGATTCTGTCAAGGGGTTTTGTGAAGATATTCGCTGTCTGATCGACAGTTGAGCAATATATTGGATCAAGATCTTTCTTTGCCACCAACATTCACAGATAATGGTATTTGACATCCATATGTTTTATTTTGGCATGAAATAAAGTATTATTGGACATCTTGATTGCACTTTGATTATCAATGTATAACTATGTAGGAGCAAACTAAGAAACCTAAAGATCTTAAAGAATACGACGTAGGTAAATAATTTCTCTGGAAGCATCCCATGCTAAAATAGACTCTAATTTTGTTGATGACTTTTTCACTATATTCTTCTTCTTACAAAACCAAGCAATGGCAGTTGAACCCATATGCATAGTGTATCATATCATTGACACTCTATCATCCACACATCTGCCAAAATCTATATCACAATATCGAACAAGTTTTAATTTCTTGTTGTGGCAGTATTCAAGGCCATATGTTTTCATTCCCTGAAGGTAACAAAGTACTCATTTTTCTACATGTCAATGAATTTATCTACGTTCATGCATAAACCTAGATAAAATTCTAACTAAAAATGAAGTATCAGGGCTGGTAGTCATCAATTATATCAAACCTCCACCAATTTTCTATATGTGGTGCCATCAAAAAAGGCACTGCTATCATCCTTAGACAATTTCAAATTACTTTCTATGGGAGTGAGGGCAGGTTTGTAATCACTCATGCCAAACCTATCTAATAACTTAGAAATATACTTAGTTTGTGAAATGAAAATACTGTGCTCTTTTTTAGTTACCTCTATGCCTAAATAGTAGTGAAGAAGTCCAAGATCTGTCATCTCAAACCCATCTTTCAATTCCTTCTTCATAGACTTGTTATGGTTTTCATCATTACCTGTGATAAACAAGTCATCGACATAGAGAACAAGTATCACCATTTTCCTACCCTACACTTGAAAATAGAGAGTATCATCACATTCACTGTGATGAAAGCCAATAGATTTCAAGTATGAATCCATTTTGTCATACCAAGCCCTGGGTGCCTATTTGAGCCCATACAATGATTTTGTCAATTTGCACGCTTTATGTTTGCCACCCACCTATTCAAAACCCTGAGGTTGTTTCATATATACTTCTTCCTATAAATCACCAATTAAAAAAGCACTTTTAACATTAAAATTTATGTACTTTCCAACCATTTTGTGATACTAAGACAAGTACCATACAAATAGTGTGCCATTTGGCAATTAGTGCAAATGCTTCCTCATAGTTAATACCTTCATGTTGTGCATATCCTTTTGCAGCAAGTCTTGATTTATGTTTATCGATGGAGCCATCTCATTTATACTTAGTCCTATAAAACCATTTACATCTGATGGGTTTAACATGTGGAGGAGGATCAACTAAAACCAATGTATTATTGTTAAGTATGGAATCATACTCACATTTCATTGCCTGTAGCCAAACATGTTCAGTAGATGCCTCCTCAAAAGTGGATGGCTCAGAGGAAGTAGTAGTAACAACCATAGCATAGTTTAAATATTTTTGAGAATTTTTAATGCCAAAAGAAGAAAAGGAAAAAAGGGGGGGTTTGAACACAATAAAATGAAGTATGAATGGCCAAAATGACTAGATGGTGGTATATGGGAAATACACAGGTTTAAATGTAAAAAATAATTGAAAAATTAAAATAATTTAATAAATTTTCAAATTTTTGACACTATATTTAAACTAATAAAATATTTTCACTATATGGAATACCTTATTTCATGCCATTTGATTTCACGTGAATTAAACTTTTCACCTTGCCTTCCTTTCAAATTTACCAATGCTCCCAAAATTCATTGTGCTAGACAAAACCATGCTCTGATACCATTGATAACTCCTTTAACAAATAGTTTAAACATTGTCCCCACTTTGTGCGAGTGCACAAGTATTTTATTAATTTTTAAAAAAACAAGTACATAAGGGTGCCTTTAATCTGTTAACCTTTTCACATTGCATACATGGATTATATAGAATTTTACCCATGACCAGTAAAACCAACTAATCCTATAACCAACTATTTAAGGGAAAACAACCCGCAAGGTAGTTCTAATTAATTAACTCAAAAATATAAAATTGCCTAAAACTAAAACTACGTAACTTTATTTTATGGGGGTGTCTTTATTAAAAAGATGCATGCCCCATTAACAATAATTATTTATTAGTCTACCAAAAATCTAACCTAATGTTAAGACTTTGGAACAAGTCCTAACAAAAGCCCTACTCACACAAAATGATACATAGGAGGGTACATAGATTTTTGAGCATCCTAATATATAATTTCTTGAGGGCAAACAATTTTGGGAAGGGTGGCCTGCAATATCCCCTTTTAATAATTAAACTAATCAGAAGACCTATTTCCTATTCCTTATTTCTTCTGGGATAAGGGATTAAGTAGGGAAATAATTTAATAATATTTTTTAGTCATCTTAAATTTACTTTATTTTATAACATGAAAAAAAGACTCTTATGTATTATTATTATTTTTAAATAATTCTACGTTTTAATAAGGCCCCCAACCCAAAAGAATTTGGTTTTGCATAGAACTGCCCACATATATATACCTAAATACATCATAGCCATCAAAAGGCCATCAACAACCAACCAAACAGAAGACCCCAGAGAATTAAGGAATAACTGAAACTATATCCAACAAATAATAAACCAAAATAAGACCAAATAAAGGACCAAACTAGCTTGACCATAAAAAAAACACAAACCATCCTTAGAGGTTGACACCAACTTGAAACTCATCGTCCAAGTCATCTAGGAAAATCAGCTCACTGCCTCTGTAAACATTTTCCTTCATCTCACTCATGAATTCATATTTTATTTTCTTTTTTGGACATTTACCTTGTAAAATAGATTTTAAATAGGTGTTGGCAACAAGTGTCCAAATTTATTTTTATGATCATAGATTTGTTAAACTAGTGAGGCACTGCAATCTGGCCCTTTGAAACCTATCCACCGCATCAACTTGAGTCTTTTCATGGTGGCTTGCTTGCAACAGGGAGATTTATCAAATTGAGCTCTGTAACTAAGTCATGGGAGGCGTAAAAATAAACTTCCCTTTCATGGGGTCTTGTGAACTTACCTTTATCCTCAAATCTTCCACAAAACCTAAGAGAACCATAAACTAGGTTTTCAACACTCTAAAACCCACCATAGAAACAAATATGAGTCCATCAAAACCTAAAAATAATAGATCAAGAATAGGAGATAAATCTATATCACAATTTTCTTTACTAACCCTACATGGAGCTCTAACCACACATAGAAAGAGACCACCCATGCCACCACCTCTAAGTCAGAGATAAAAAAATATCAATTTTGATGCAAATATCATAGTAATCTATGATTTAATCCTAGAATGTGTTCATTACAACAAAATATCTTGCCCAAGAACACCAGTGATAGCTCCAAAGACATCTTCTATCAACATCCATAATATATGCTTTAGACGGGCTCTCGAGATTGAACTGTCAAAAGCCATCTCCCATGCCTAGATGCCACCATAAATGTGTGGTGTATTCAAGGAAATTTTAGTGATTTTTTACATAGAAATCTTTAAGAACACCAACAACCATTGGAACCGAGAAAAGGCAAGGCAGTGGAAAAACATTCTCATCTAAGTTTCTAAAATGAGCCAAGAGAACCAAGAAATCATTATGCACAAGGGAAGTCTAAAGACTCCCTCATGCCACATACTACCTAAATCCCCTCTAATAAAATTACCACTATGTCATGAATGTAGTTTATTCCAAAACAATCAAACAATTATGAAGGGGATTTGGTAGGGAATGATGAGATTATGACAAAGAAAAAGCTAAGAAGTAGACTCTGCAAATGACAACTCTGCTAAAATAATCACCCTCTAAACATAATATAATTAATTTGAAATTTTTTTTTAACAAAAGCAATATAAAAGTAAAGACTAGAGATAACAATTCAACCCAACTTAATTAGGGAAAGGGATGGGAAATCATCCCATGATTACTACACATTATCAACCTTCCAGGGTTCTACTTGGTCAACTCCATAATTCGGTAGAAAATCAGCTGCCATGTTTGCTTCTTGGAAGTAATGATTAAAATCTACATAAGAGAAAAACTCCAATTTCATCCATGTATTTGCCAATATGATTTATAAGGGCCAAAAGTTGACTGTTTTCTTTTACATAGCCAAAATAATGACCTATGAGTCACCTTCCATGATCAACTATAGAATGTCATACTAAATTGTGAGATCAATCCCACTCACAAGTGCTTGTGCTTATACTTTATTATTTATCCCATCATGTAATTTCTTGGACATTACTCGAATGAGAGATCTACTTTAATCTTGGATAATACAACCAACTCCTGAAGCTCCTGGATTCCCCTTAAAGTCTCCAGCAAAGTTTAGCTTGAACCAGCCTGTGGGTTGTGGAATCCAATCTTGTTTTCCAATCGTACTTTTTTTCCTAACTATAATTAACCCATTAATAAAGGAAGAAAAGTTTTAGGTATAGGTATTTTTAAATAAGAATGCCCAAACTAGCTATGAATAGTATCCCTAACCATGGACTGTGGAGTGCCTCATCACATTGAACACAAGTTTCAATCCACTTACCAAACCTCATCACATTGAACACTGATTTGGTTAGCTCATTACATTTAGATACTTTTGACAAAGGCATGCATACCTTACCCCTACAGGATTGGAACATGTGACCTCCCTTTTGGAAGTACATGTTCTTCACCATTAGGCCAATTTTAATAATACTTTTAATTCATCCTAAAGTTAGTTTACTTATAACACCAAAAAAAGACACTTATTATTATTATTATTATTATTATTATTATTATTATTATTATTATTATTATTATTATTATTATTATTATTATTATTATTATTATAAGCGATACAAAACATAATATTTAGTAAGTGGGCCAAAAAGTACTATTTATCTAAAAGTGTTTTGAATGATTTTAGGTTTAGGGTAACTGGGAAAAGGGAAATTATAAAATAAGATTTGGGTTTACAAAGATATTCATTATTCATTATTCATTATTCATTTTTGGAATCAAAACCCTATTCCAGGTTGAAGTATTTGTGTTCAAAATTTCCATTCGAGGATGAAAACCCTTTGGTGTACAAGTATAGAGGACGTAAACCCTCTTACCCATTTAGATGTTTCCATCTAGGGATCATAATTATGCTCACAGATCAAGTTTAAATTAAGCTTTTAATTAACTAGAGGTCATTATCAATTTCTATAATTTTGTGAGGGATTATGAAAGACATATATCAATGTTTAGTGATGTTTAGGGGCTACCATACCTTAGAGATGTTATTGTAAAATTGAGGGACACAAATCACTATCTTTATGGTAGCTGCATAGGGATTTGTGATGGTTCCAACGGGTTTTATAGAAATCACCAACTTGGGAGAGTGACACCCTACTTTGTTGGACATCATTCATCTATAATAACTACCTTATTGCACTCTTCTGCTATATTAAATAATTTTGCTATTATAATCTATATATGAAGGTTTATTATTATTAATTATGTATTATAAAAATTAATTATGGGACATGGTTGGATAGTTTGAATTTT
Organism: Torreya grandis; assembly: GCA_037957365.1. Classification (NCBI taxonomy): domain Eukaryota; kingdom Viridiplantae; phylum Streptophyta; class Pinopsida; order Cupressales; family Taxaceae; genus Torreya; species Torreya grandis. The sequence continues at coordinate 493,139 of JARHVA010004607.1, forward strand.
ACCAATAATCCTATTTAAAGAATGACCATATGATTTAGGAGGTGGGTGAGCATGATATGTGTGAATTACCATCGGAGTAGTCTTATTGTTATCATGATTAGGAAATGGCTCACTAAAAATTTTCAATTTTGAATTACCATTTTTTTAGGTTTATGTTCTTCTATAGGGGCATCAAATTAAATTACATTTTCATCAGTTATATCTTGAACAAAGTCATAAAACCAACACAAAGCATAGTCTTTTAGGATTCTTGGAACTAATTTGTTTAATAGTTATCATTCAGAACATATTCCAAACATGATGCGTGAAAAGATATCAGATGTTTTCATTGGTTATTATTATTTTAAATTGTGTTTAGTAAACTCCCCCCTTCCCCGCCACTTTTTTTAGATTTGGTGTTTATATTTTCATAGATTGTATGTTTCAAGTGATTTTTATGTTATTTGTGTTAATTGAATGGCAATTCCTTTAAAAAAAATTGTGAATAGTATTTTTAAACATATTATCGATTGAATGTAAATCCTTTGTAATTTGAATATATACATTTTAATAAGTCTAATGACACTATCATTTTCCTACTACTCAATCTTGAAAAGTTTTTTGGTGATACAATTTTTTTGTGATTTCATTTACAAGTTTTCCTAGTATTATGCTTCTTGTTAGTAGTCCCTCTCGAGAAACCACTAAGGGAATCACTTTTTAATTACTTTTTTTTAATAGAGTCAAAGAGGAATTACAATGTTTTATTTAAAGTTTGAAACATTAATTTTGGGATATTCCTTAGATTAATTTAAGCATATTATTTCACCATTAATATTTTGTAAATGGTCCTCATTTAATAGCTAAAAAATGGAATAACAAATAATTACAATGTACAAGCTTTGAACATGAAATGGAGTGAAGAGCCTTTGTTATTTTTCTATTGTGCATTGGCAGTCCTCTGATGGCAACTGAAACCATAGATGAAATAATTTCTCAAGCACTAAAAAATAATAACAAGCCTTTAGCATTGATGGTCACCATGGGGATGCATCATTAATGAGTGAGGACATGAAATGGCAAAAAAATAATAAATCACGTGAAAATTTTGCCCTTATAGATAAGATAAGACATTCACGGGATAACATTTCATAATATTATGCAGTAATTGTCTTTGCGGTCCCTTTCACCTTCACTTTCACCATCACCATCACCCCAGGGATTATTTTTTGCCCTCACTAGCTAATGGTCGAATAAGGAAGGAACATAGGTCCAGCCTCACTATGTATTCCTTTTTAAAGAGATTGCCCACAACTAGCACTTGCATAAAAATAAATAACAAAGATTAATTTCAAAATGTTAAATATAATTCTTGCCTTTTGGAACATTTAGAACATTAGAAGTAGGAGATAAAATATTTATTTAAAAAGCCTGCAAACATATGGCTTCACATAATGCATACATGCACTAAAGATAGCAATTTCTATCAGTTTAATAAGGGACCACCAGTCTTGCAGCATTCTCATTAGTATAATACATTTCAATAATTGAGGTAAATTGAGGGGCCACTAGTGTTTTAGCATTCTCATTATTATAATACATTGCAATAGTCTCTCTGTCAATTGATAAATGTGGAAAATGGAGGTAAATTGAGGGACCACCAGTCTTGCAGCATTTTCATATTTAACCAAAATCAAAGTCATTTGGTTTTAGCTAAATTTTGTCACTCTTTACACATGGGGAGTCTAAGGTGGTCCATTATGTTGTAAGAAAGGGGGAAATGGATGAAATTGGAAAGTTCATATTACATCCATATTTGTTTTGTGATTTTTTGGTGAGAGATATTCCAGATTTTTATGATAGTTTTTGTTATTTCATAATTGCATCTTGAAAAGTTAGAGGAAGAGGGCCCATACTTAAAAAACCCTAATTTTTAGGTAATATGGCATTTACATAACATTCCCTCATAATATTATTTCTAAAATGTAGGTTTTTAGCATCTACTCATTAACATTTTGTAAACATCTCTTAAGACTTCTCTTTAAAATTTTACATAGAATATAGAAAAAAATATGTAAAGATGTTATTTTTCTTTTTTTATGGGTATTAAATTTGGGTGAAATATACACATGGGGTCTCTTTTTTACACCCCCTCTCCTCCCTCTTATGTAGGTGTTTAGTGATCTTCTCATTAGAGTTTCTCAACAATTCTTAAGTCTTGTCTTCAAAATTACACTTAAGATCTATAACAAAATATATAGAGATTTTTTCTTCATTTTTTCGTATTAAATTTTGGGAAAATATATACACAAAGTAATTAAAAATTGTCAATTCCTCACCAAAGAAACTGATTTAATATTTTGGTGGTTGTTTGCATTTATAATAAAATCGATATGTGTATTAAGAAACCACTCTTATTTATAGTGTGTAAGAATAAATAGCCAAAATTATTGTCTCTAATGACTATAGATCATAAGAAGAAATTGAACTTAAATTTTATAATATGCTTCTTAATAATGGATATTAATATTATTTTCATTCCACTTATGGTATTAAAATTTTAATTTATTTAAAACATTTTCAGTAATACTTTGTATACAAAATAGGGACAATAAAATATTATTTTTTTCCTTAAGTTTTTTTTGGCACTTTGATTGAAAGTTTAATTTATTGATTATCTTCTAATAATGATAGATCTATAATTAAAGAAATCACATTAGGAAATATTGGTAGATTTAATCTAAGAAACTTCCATATGAAGCTCTAATATTCTGATATTACATGACACTATTTTAAGGTTAAAAGTGTGCAAAAATTACAAATAAAATGCAAAGGAAAAACATGATGCACCAAAATAGTTTGATATAAGGGAAGATAGAAAAATAAAATATTTATTCACATTTTTTTGCATATAGCTAAATTTTCTCACTTCATTTATTGTCATTTTTATATTATTATTAACTGGCATTAATTTTATATATCCCACCTAATCTTGGTTTTCTCTTAATTTTGTCACATTATCACCATTTCTAAGCATTTTATAAGATCCCCTTCTTCATTATTCATCCACTAACCTTATTCCTATCCCACAGATTAATTAATTCATCTAATCCCCTATTATCTACTAACTGATGCCATTTATCAATTATATTAAAATTTGACATTATAATCCCACCTACCCTAGTATATTCCTTGTCTCCCCTACATCCCTAGTCCTTAATCACATATCTAATCACCCATATTAATAATTTAATAGTTTTGTTTATCCCCTAATAGATTCCAAAATTTTCTAATTTTCTAATTCTCTCTATCTTAGCCCTGCCTCTCTACAAGCCTCTAATTGTAGAGGCTTCCAAAAAAAAATTAATTCTTTTTTAATCTTCCCTCCATTGCCTAATTAAACAACTCTAGTCTTCTATTGAGACTAACTATGAATCCATAAAACCTCCATGTCAATATAATCTATGAATCCATGTAATCTATACCTCTTGTTCAAGCCAACATCATGCTAAAATTCTGAGTCTACTTGTAAGCAAATCCATAATCATTTAGTCTTTTTATTATTTGAATCTTAATTTAGAACATTTAGCTTTAGTGTAGAATGTTGTTTTATATGTTTATTTTATAGTATTTTGATCTCATGGTTCTTAATTTTAATGGTAGACTGTACATTTAATTATTTTTGATATAGTTTGCATTATCAAAACCTATTGTTCAAATTTATCATCTCACATTTGGCAAGCACAATGGGAGCCATCTTCTTGAGTTGACAGTTTATATTTTGATTATGTTTGCTTAAGGTTGTAGGTCAGATTAGAATAAGATTAGTCTTCAAAATCTTCAAATTCTCACATCACAGTCGAAGTGTGATATTACACTGATAACTATGATTTTGCATATATTAGCTATTGTTTTTCTATCCACCTAAACTTTACTGCTAACAATCAGATTTTGTTGGTAATTTTATGACCTTTTATAAATCACCTCTTGACATAGGCAATTTTGACAATCCATTTTGGTTTTGCATGTCATGTTACATTTTTGACATAATACTGTATGGAGGGCAAATACTAGCCATTTTGCCTTCTTGTTGGTCTTTTTACTCTCAACTAACATTGTGGTGTTGTAGGGAATATTTAAAAAGTATTAGTTTCCCTATAATAACTAAAAAAGGAATATCAAATAATTCTAATGTTTAAACATTCAACATATAAATATGTAGGAATGAGATAATGCATTGACATATGTAGGATCATTCTACATACACTAAATTTATTACATCGTTTCAACTAAATTTAAGAATGTATATGGTTGATTCAAAGATGGGAAATGAATGGAATCTAGCAGTGCTTGCTAGCTAATACAAGTCTTGACAATCAATAGAATACATCATGAGATTGTAATAAGTGAGGATATCAATGGAAAAAGTCACATGATTATAACAAGTAAGGGTTATTTATACATTGTGCATTGTCAGTCTTCTTGTGGTAATTGAAACCATAAATGGATTAATTACTCAAGTATTGACAAATAATAACAAGTCTTTATAATTGATTGTGGCCATGGAGATGCATCATTAATGAGTGGGGGACGTGAAATGACAAAAAAGCAATAAATCATGTGGAAATTTTCTTCTTGTAGGCGAGATAAGATATTCTTGGGTTAACATTTGGAAAATAATATGACAATAACTATAAACATTGTAATATTATATTTTAATTACCAATGTGTTCCCTCTCATCTTCACCTCCAACATCACCAAGGGGATTATTTTTTATTTTAAAATTGAACATTTTAAAGCCTAGTTTGGTTATTTTTTTAATAGTTTTTAATAGAAATTATGAACTCTTTTGTATATAAACCAAGTGTCCCTTCCTAATAGGTAATTATTAAGATTTTTACTATAAGGTATTGAATTTGAAAATTAATATCATTATGATATTATAGATTCTAAGTCTATCTTGAAATTGATGATCATAAGGCCGTTTATATATAGTAATACAATTCATGAAATAGTAGACATGTTTTCTTCTTTCACTATATTTTTATTTTTACATGAATCGAATTTATACTAGAAAAATGACACCAAATATTCATATACGAATCTTTGGTGGTCACTCTTGTCAATGTTTGGCATCACACACATTTGATAGTAATATCAACATTGTGTGTCTTATAAAAAAGATTGTTTGAAATATCTTGGTATTTAAGCATCAAAGTTACTGTGATTTATGGGTCAATAAGTTTATGATGGCATCATGGTGACAAATTGATAATAAAGGAAGGGTCGACCAATAATGAATAAAAAGATAATGTTGAACATGGCATGTACATTTTCTAAGTAAAATTCAATAAACATATCCTAAGATTTATTATTATTATTATTTTAATTTTGAGTTGATTAATTGAAAAAAATTATTAATAATTTAATTAAAATTAAAATAGAAGTTTTTAAAATAATTATATACCTATTTATCATATGGAACATTTTTATCACCAACAATCTCGATAATTTTATCACCAACTAGAGTCCATCATCAATAGTTTAGCATTCTAATCTACATCCTTCCATTTTTAAAGTCTCAATTCCCTTTCATCTATTATTTAAATCTTATGGTTAGTGAGTTTTTAGAAATACATATTGTGTAAAAGGATGAGTTTTAAAAGGTGTTGTATGATGTTCATGCCTTCAGTTGTATGCACAAATCCATTAACATATTTGTTTTACTTCTAAAATTTTAAAAAATATATTAATTAAAGCAAAAAATCAAAAGATGGAAATGATCAGAGTCTTAAAGGAAAAAGAGCTTCATTGGAATAACATGTAAATGGAAAACAATTAACTTCCTAGAATCAACCGTTTCATTTCTGAATTCTATAATTCTCATGGAATTTTATTGGCCCTAAATTATTTTACGTTTACAAAAAATATTTCAAAAAATGATCGTAATAAACATCATTAATCAATGGAATATAATATTTTTTTCTTATTTATAAAAAGACCCTATATCAATTACCAACTAGAGACACATCATGACATTCAATGTTTTTTACAATATTTTTTTGAATGCCTTCTACTAAAAAATTTAACTCGTTCCTACAATACTCAAAAAAATTCATATTTGTTATATTATTTACACTAGTATTGTAGTTTGGAAAGGCATGGAATGGGCTCAAAATTTTAGACAAATGGTTATTTTTTATCTAGATTTATTTGAGTATTCCTACAATATAATTGACAGCAGTAGATAAACCTTAATTTGCATCACCTTTTACATCAGAATTGAGATGGAAAATAGTTATAAAATATTGAAAAAAAAATCTCTAAGATATTGTTTTGGGTAATGAAATTTAAAATCATACTAGGCCTATTGCACCATCCTAGGATTCCTACCTTCTTCGAGAAGCTGAGGATGAATAGGGTTTTGTTCTAGCCATTGTATGTATCAATGGGAGGAAAAAAATTGAAGTCTCTAAAAAAGGCATTTGAATCCATCGACATGAAAATGTTACATTACAGATGAATTTATCTTCATCAATTATAGAACACACCAAAATCATATTCTAACGAACTTCTTATTCTATATTAGTTAGGCATACCACACCACACTGCCAAATTCAAAATTAAAGTTTATAAAATGGCATATCAATCCGTCAACATAAAAATTATGTTACAGATGAATTTATCTTCATCAACCATAAAATAGAACTAAATTACATCTCATTTAACCCTTTGTGTTATAACAATGAAGCATACCACACCTTTCTACCAAATGCACTAGGTTAATTCAATCCCAACATTGAGTTCACATTTTCCACCATAAATTTTGAAATGCATAATTATAAAAAGGTTTTAACATCCACCCATAAACTAATTTCATGGAATGGTATCATTGTTGGTTACTCAGGTAAAAACAACAAAAATTATCTTGAAATAAAGATTGTTATTCGATATTTCAAAGATGGATTCTATTTTCATCTCTCTAATATAATATAATATTATTAATTATATTATTAAACAATATTTATATTATATAATTCTATATAATAATATTAGGATATTTATTTATTTAATAAAGTTTTCTCTATAAAATTTTAAGTATCATGAATGTAATTAAAATCAATTCATTCAATTCTAAGCTAAGGAAAAATTATTATTTTGTTCATCTGATGTCATTTTGTTCAAAACCACTTTATTTAAACATGATCTCATCACATAAAAATTGGTTTTTTTCTCAATTTATTATTTTTAATAACCATCTCATAAAACAAGAGGTACCTACTCAAATAATGGACCTAAACAAATGTAGCTAATGAATCAATAAGAAAGTTTAAAGATGTCCATGAGACCATCAATGTATAGGAACCAATCATCTAATTTTTAAGCCTCTCTCTAGTAAAATAAGGATGGTTAGTTTAACATTCATCATACTATTGAGATTTAATATTTAGTGGAAAGAGTCATGGGATTATAATGTGAAGTTGGTACAAGTTTTCCACTCTTCCCACTGCCCAGTCTGATAAAGGAATAGTACAAGTACTGACACTACTAGCTCATCAACGTGGAAAATGGATGTAGTCGGTGGCCATGGAAAGAGGGGAAATGAATGGGATTTAGCACTCTTGAATTTATTTCTTTATTAAGTGTATCCCACCATAAAACATACAATCAATTTTAAAAAGATAACAATCTTTGTTAGTTTAATAAGGGACCACTAGTCTTGCAACATTCTCATTATTATAATTCATCATAATAATTAATTGTAAAATATAATTCTAATGTTCCATAGCACATTATATGTTACATAACACATCCCATGTTTATTAACCAATCATCATATAATGTGGTATCAAATCATAAAACATACAATCGATGGTAGTCTCTATCAATTCATAAACATAGAAAATGGAGGTAAATTATGGGACCACCAGTCTTGTAGCATTCTCATTTCTTCATCAAAATTAAAGTCATTTGGTTTTAGCTGAAAATTTTCAGTCTTTATACATGGGAAGTATGAGGTGGTCTTATATGTTGTAAGAGAGAGGGAAATGAATGAAATTGGAAAGTCTGGTTATCACATTCATATTTATTTTATGATTTTTTGGTGAGAGATGTTCTAAATTTTTAATATAGTTTTGGTTTTTCATAAGTGCATCTTGAATAATTAGAGGAAGAGGGCCCATACTTAAATAACCCTAAATTTTGGGTAATATGGCATTTACATAACATTCCCTTATAGCATTATTTCTAAAATGTATGTGTTTGTGATCTACTCATTAATATTTTGTAAAGATCTCGTAAGACTTCTTTATAAAATTCCACTTAAAATCTAGAACAAAATATGTAGATATTTTCTTTTTTTTCTTTCTTGGATATTAAATTTGGGTGACATACATACATGGGTTGTCTATTCCAAACTACCTCCCATCCCCATTATATAGGTGTTTAGGAATTTTCTCATTAGAGTTTGTCAATAATTCCTAAGACTTCTTTTTGAAATTACACCTAGGATCTAGAACAAAATATGTAGATATTTTTTTTCTTCCTTTTTTAGTATTAAATTTAGGGTAAATATACACACAAGGTAATTAAAAATCATCAGTTCCTCACCAAAAAAATTGATTTAATGTTTTGCCGGTTGTTTACATTTATAATAAAATTGATCTGTGTATAAAAAAACCACTCTTGTTTATAGTGTGTAAGAATAAATAACAAAAATTAGTGTCTCTAACAACTATAGATCACAATAAATTGAACTTAAATTTTATAATATGCTTCTTAATAATGGAAAATACTATTATTTTCATTCCACTTACAGTATTAAATTATTAATTTATTTAAAACATTTTGAGTTGTACTTTGTATACCAAATAGGGACAATAAAATATTAATTTTTTTCCAAAATTTTTGTGGCATTTTTCTCAAAAGTTTAATTTATTGATTATTATCTAATAATGATATATCTAAATTCAAAATAATCACATTGGGAAATATAGGTAGATTTAATATAAGAAACTTCTATATGAAGCTCTAATATTCTAATATTACTTGACACTATTTTAAGGTTAAAAGTGGGAAAGAATTATAGATAAAATACAAAGGAATAATGGGAGGCACCAAAATAGTATGATCTAAGGGAAAACAGAAAAATAAAACATTTATTCACTTGTTCTTGTATACATCTAAATTTTCTCAATTCATTTATTGTCATTAATATTACTATTAGTCGATATTAATTTTATATATCCCACCTAATCTCATTTTTCTCTTAATTTTGTCATATTATCACCCTTTTTAGTCATTTTATATCATCCCCCTTATTCATTATTCATCCACTAACCTTATTCCGACCCCACAAATTAATTAATTCATTTAATACCCTATTATCCATTAACTAATCCCATTTATCAATTATATTAGAATTTAAAATTATAATCCCACCTTCCCTAGCCTATTCCTTGGATCTCCTACATCCCTAGTCCCTAATCATCCATATTAATCATTTAATAATCTTGTTTATCCCCTAATGGATTCCATACTTCTCCAATTCTAGAATCCCCTCTATCTTAGCCATTTCTCTCTACAAGCCTCTAATTATAGAGGCTTCTAAGAATTTTTTAATTCTTTTTTAATCCTCCATCCATTACCTATTTAAAAAACTCCAATCTTCCATTTATACTATCTATGAATTCATAAAACCTCCATGACAATATCATCCATAAACATTTAGTCCTTTTATTGTTTGAGTATTAATTGAGAACATTTAGTTTTAGAGTAGAATTCTATTCTATATGTTTATTTTATTGCATTTTGATTTGGTGATTCTCAACATTAATGGTAGATTTGGTCATTTTTGATATGGTTTGCATAATCAAAACCCATTGCTCATATTTATTATCTCACATTTGGCAACCATAGTGAGAGTCCTCCTCTTGAGCTGACATGTTGTAATTTGAGTATGTTTGATTAAGGTTGTAGGTCATATTAGAAGAAGATAGGTCTTTAAAATCTTTAAATTCTCACATCCCATTCGAAGTGCAGTATTGCAGTGCAAACTATGATTTTGTAGAGGCAATTTTGCATATATTAGCTATGGTTTTGCTTACTGCCTAGACTTGACCACTAACCATTAGTTTTGCTTAGAAATTTATGATTTTTTATAAAATCACCTCTTGATAGAGGCATTTTTGACAATCAAATGTGATTTATCAAGTCTAGTTGTGTTTTTGATATAATACTGTATAAAGGTTAAATACTCGCCATTTTATTTTCTTGTTGGATTTTATACCCTCAACTAATTTTATGGTATTGTAGGGAATATAAATAAATTTTTATTTACCCTATAATAACTAAAAAGTGTAATATCAAATACTTCTAATGTGTAAGCTTTCAACATATAAATATGTAGGACCAAGACAATGTATTGCCATATGTAGGACTATTTTGCCTACACTAAATTTATTAAATGGTTTCAAATAAATTAATAAATGTATGTTGTCGATGGAAGTATGGGAATGGATGGAGTCTAGCAATTCTTTACAACTAATACACATCTTGACAATCAATGGAAAACATCATGAGATTGTAGTAAGGAAATCAATGGAAAAAGTCATGAGATTATAACAAATAAGGTTTATTTGTGCATTATGCATTGGTAGTCTTTTGATGACAAATAAAACCATAGATGGATTAATTAGTTAGGTGTTAATAAATAATAATGAGCCTTTTGCATTAATGGTGGCCATGGGGATGCATCATTAATGAGTGGGGGACATGAAATGAGAGGAAATCAATAAATCATGTGAAAATTTTGTCCTTGTAGGTGAGATAAGACATTCTTGGGTTAAAATTTGGTAAATAATATGAAAATAACTATAAATATTGAAATATTATCTTGTAATTATTAATATCTTCCCTATCACCTTCACCTCTACCATCACAAAGGGGATTTTTTTTTTTTTTTTTTTTTTAAATTAAAAATTTTAAAGCCTAGTTGGGCTATTTTATTTGTAGTTTTGAATAGAAATTATGAACTATTTTATGTTACATTGGAATTTTCAATCTTAATTTTATATATAAACCAAATGTCCCTTCTCAATAGGTAATTATTAAGATGTTTCAAAGTTTTGTAATATTTTTCCTATAAGGTATTAAATTTGTAAAGTAATATCATTATGATATTATAGATTTTAATTCTATCTTGAAATTGACCATCACAAGGTCATTTATATATTGGTAATACAATTCATGAAATAGTAGACATGATTTCTTCTTTCACTATCTTTTTATTTTTATGTGAAAGGTATTTATACTGACAAGATGAAACTAAAGATACATATGTGGATCTTTGGTTGTCATTCTTGTTAGTGTTTGGCATCACACACTCATGATATTAATATCAACATCACATGTCTTATTGAAAATATTGGATGAAATATCTTGGTATATGAATGTGAAATTTGACTTTAATTTATGGGTTAATAAGTTTATGATGGCATCATGGTGACAATTTGACAATAAACGCAGGCTCCACCAATAATGAATAGGAGGAGAAAGATGAATATGGAAAGTACATGATACACTATTGGATAGTCACCCAGGGTATTTCATGACTTATAAGTGAATTAGAGAAATATTTTTATAGAGAAAACTCAAGGAAGAGGTTCTCCCATACATTAGAGAGTGTATTACCTATCAATAGAACAAATTTGAACATGTATATCTAGAAGGTTTGTTGCAACACTTACCAATTCTAAATCAGAAATGGGAGATTAGTTTTATGGATTTCATCATTGTTATTCCAAAATTTAAGGGTAAGAGTTGTATTTATGTTTTAGTTTACATAGTTACTAAATATACACACTTCTGATCAATCAGATATCAGCTGTCTGATCGACAGTTCAGCAATATATTGGATCAAGAGCTTTCTTTGCCACTAGCATTCATAATTAATGGTATTTGACATCCATATGTTTTGTTTTGGCATGGAATAAAGAATTATTGGACATCTTTATTGCACTTTGATTATCAATGTATAACTATGTAGGAGCAAACTGAGAAACCTAAAGATCTTCAAGAATACGACGTAGGTAAACAATTTCTCTAGAAGCATCCCATGCTAAAATATACTCTTATTTTGCTGATGAATTTTTTAGTGTATCCTTCTTATAATAGCAAGCAATGGCAGTTGAACCCATACATATAGTGTATCCTATCGTTAACACTCTATCATCCACACATCAGCCAAAATCTACATCACAATATCGAACAAGTTTGAATTTCTTGTTGCGGTGGTATTGAAGGCCATATGTTTTCATTCCCTGAAGGTGATGAAGTACTCATTTTTATACATGCCAATGAATTTCTCTATACTCATGCGTAAACCTAGATAAAATTCGAACTAAAAATGAAATATTGGGCCTGTTAGTCATCAAGTATATCAAACCTCCCACCAATTGTCTATATGTGGTGCCATCAAAAAAGGCACTGCTATCATCCTTAGACAAATTCAAATTACTTTCTATGGGAGTGAGGGTGGGTTTGCAATCACTCATGCCAAACCTATCTAATAACTTAGAAATATACTTAGTTTGTGAAATGAAAATACTATGCTCTTTTTTAGTTACCTCTATGCCTAAATAGTAGTGAAGATGTCCAAGATCTGTCATCTCAAACCCATCTTTTAATTCCTTCTTCACAGACTTGTTATGGTTTTCATCATTACCTGTGATAAACAAGTCATTGACATAGAGAACAAGTATCACCATTTTCTTACCCTGAACTTGAAAATAGAGAGTATCATCAAATTCTCTTTGATGAAAACCAATGGATTTCAAGTATGAATCCATTTTGTCATACCAATCCCTAGGTGCCTATTTGAGCCCATACAATACTTTTATCAATTTACACACTTTATGTTCAGCACCCACCTATTCAAAACCCTGAGGTTGTTTCATATATACTTCTTCCTATAAATCACCAATTAAGAAATCACTTTTAACTTCTGATTGATGTACTTTCCAACCATTTTGTGCTGCTAAGACAAGTGTCATACAAATAGTGTGTCATTTGGTAGTTGATGCAAATGTTTCCTCATAGTCAATACTTCATGTTGCGCATATCCTTTTGCAGCAAGTCTTGCTTTATGTTTATCGATGGAGCCATCTGATTTATACTTAGTCCTATAAAACCATTTACATCTGATGGGTTTAACATGTGGAGGAGGATCACTAAAACCCATGTATTATTGCTAGGTATGGAATCATACTCACATTTCATTACCTGTAGCCAAACATGTTCAATAGATGCCTCCTCAAAAATGGATGGTTCAGAGGAAAAAGTAGTAACAACCATAGCATAGTTTACCTATTTTTGAGAATTCCTCTCTAATATATCAAGTTGAGAATCAATCTCTGCACTGTTCATACTCCCAAACTCATCAAATATTACATCTTGACTCACTATGAATTTGGTTGTATCATGTGTAAGCAAATGAAACCCCTTTTTATCTTAAGAATAACCAATAAAGATGCATTTTTGACTTCATGGTTCCAACTTAGTTCTATATTTAATAGGAACCAAAGCAGAATGAAGACATCCAAACACTTTCAAGTGTTTAACCTTTGTTTTAAACCCATAGCATGCCTCATATGGAGTTTGTCCCAAAAGTGCAACTGTGGGGGACCTATTTCTCAAATACACTGCAGTACCAATGACTTCTACCCAAAACTTATCATCAAGTTGTTTATAGTGCAACATGGCACGTGTTATGCCCTTTGAATTTCTATTCATCCATTCAGATACTCCATTTTGTTGTGGAGTATAAGCATTACTATATTGTTGATGAATACCATGTTCTCGACAATAATCTAAAAATTCATTTGAGGTATACAAACTTAGCGAAAACTTTAGATTTGTTTTTCATAAAAAATACCCAAGACATCTAAGAAAAGTCATCAATAAATAAGAAAAATTATCTACACCCACCAATGGATGACTTTTTCAGGTCACATACATCACTATGAACTAATTGCAAACATCTGTTAGCTCTCTAGGATGACTATTTAGGAAAATTTTCCCAATTTTTTTGCCCAAAACACATGACTCAGAAAGAATACTATCTTTGAAAAAAGTGGGCAACCCACTCACCATACCCTATCTCTACAAATCCATTAAAGAGTGGATATTCAAATGTCCATAGCGGAGATACCATAACCACTATGTATACATAGTACCTATACCTGTGTCAACAACTTCCATAAGTTCTATAGTGGGAGGAAGCACTTTACAATGCAATCTAACCAAGTTTCCATCTTCATACCCTGTATACATTATTTTATAATCATCTTTCACCAAACTGATCTAAATGAGCCCATTTTAAATCACAATTTGATAACCTTTCTTTCGAATAGTTACCAAATAAAGTAAGTGTTTCTTCAATGTGGGAACATACCAAACATCCTCCAAGTATTTTATAGACCCATTAGGAAGAAGAATCTGAATAGATCCAAGTCCTAGTGGTGTATGCATAGACTTATCTGCTAAGGCAACTAGAGAGAGAGAATATTCCTTAAAATACCAAAATAAATCTCTCCTAAACATCATGTGTTTGGTTGCTCTTGTGTCTAAAACCCATACATCTGTGAGCTCATCTCTAGCCTCATATTCAATATAGTCAATGTGCCCCAAAGTAGTGATTACAGATTCATGGGCAACATTATTGGACTGATCATAGTCATGATCAACATACTGATCAGAGTTAGACTTAGTTATTTTTTGTGGCCTAAAATTTTTATCAAAAGGAATCCTACATTGTGAGTTAATGTGACCAAATTTTCCACATCTATAACATTGAATGTCTGATCTACGTTGACCTCTCCCCTTGTATGAATTGTGACCACATCCTCGATCACTTATTTCATGTGATTGGTTAGATTTTTAGTTATTTGAATAACCCCTACCTCTATTTTGATATCTACCTCCTCTGTAACCTCGACCCCCTCTATAACTATTTCCTCTATTATTTTGATGCCCAAATGAAGATGAACTAGGATTTAACTCTAAAGCATGGGTTTCTTCAATTTTATTAGATTTATTGGGTAGAGAGAGGTCATATTGGATGAGAAACTCAGCCAACTTATCAAAGGTGATGTCTGTGATCTTGTCAGAGACATGCAACATTTCAATAAAATTCCTATAGGACTTAGTGAGTCCTTTCAAAGCAGCAGTGACTATGAGGTCATCATCTAGTTTTCCAAACCCAGCCTTAGTATACTTAGTAGTGATATTTTTCAACTTAGACATATATTCTCGCATATCCCCACCTTTATCTAATGAAAAAATAAACAATTGCATATGAATATCTATCTTCTTATGTTTAGGTTTCTTATCATACAAATTTGACAATGTCTTCTATGCAATGTAACTATGAAGAGAATTTTCAATATGAGCATAAGTATCACTAGTACAAAAACATTTAATGAGAGCTAAGGCCTTAGAATCACACAAATTGAATACATCTAATTTAGCCTATTCTGTTGATAATGTGGGATTTTCATTCCTAACAATATCCCAGAACTGATTAAAAACTAGTGAAGCCTCCATCAATCGTTTCCAATCATAATAATTGGAAGTTGTTAATCTATTACCATCTGAAAGCAAATTTTGAATCTTTAGAATTTTGAAATAAAAGCAAGTGCAGTAGAGAAAAGTGTGACAAAATACAAAAGCGATGAAGCAAATATCATACTCACTGCACAAGACACTTCTTCTATGGGGTTTTTCACTTAACTTTCGAGTAGAGCAAAAAAGAAAAAATAAGAATTTTTGATGGGTTTTGCACTTAACCTCACCAAAAATCAATGATTACACCCTTATTTTTCCAAATTACATCCTTATTCCACCAATTACACCCTTATATCACCACAACAATGTAAAAGAAATAGAATTTAATTCCCCTTTTTTTATTTTTAAAATAACACATTACAATAAGTATGCGCTTCACAACTTTCAAGGCATACAAAAAGTAATTTAAAAGGAAATATTCCTTTTAAAAAAAGTATATTATAAAGAAATTTCTTTGAAAAAGAAGGGATTTGAACCCTTGACCTCCTCCTTGCAAGCTTCCTTACAAAATAAGATTAACCAATTGCTCTAAGAGCATTATCAAAATATAACACTCAAAAACTTGTACTTATGCTGGATTTTGTCTGTGAGGGGGAAAAAAAATTACTTGTATGTAAATAATCCAAACTTTTTCCCTTTTTAATCTTCTCTTCCAAGCTTTCTCACGTGGGACCCATCCAATGCAAATTTTTTGATATCAAACTTTAGAAACATGAAAAAACATTATTTTACTGATTTTAAACCTACACCATGTTTGTCTGGGATGCCATGGCTGCTCTTGGAAATGTTTACTGCACCTTCTCTCACTCCTAGAGGCCGTACAAATCTGTAAAGGCAGTGTAAAATGGATTTTGGCTGAGGTTTAGAAAAAATTTAAGGTATTTATTGCTGAAAATGGATTCATATTGTGGCCAGGGTGTTGGAAGCCTATACCATAGGCCGTACAAATTAATTTTTTTTCAGATTTTCCTTTGAGGTTTAAAAAATAGGGGCTTTAACTAGTTTAGTAGGTGTTTATGGATTCAAAAGGGCTAATAATGAATTGAATCAACAATGGTAGCCATGGATGAAAATTATGAAGTTTTTTTACAATGCAAATAGGCAGTACAAGTTTAGTTTTGCAAGAAAAATATTGAATTTAATAACTTTAAATTGCTAAAAAAATCATTTTTAATGCCAAATGAAAAAAAAGAAAAAAAATGGGGGGTTTGAACACAATAAAATGAAGTATGAATGGCCAAAATGACCAGATGGTGATATATGAGAAATACACATGTTTAAATGTAAAAAATAATTGAAAAATTAAAATAATTTAATAATTTTTCAAATTTTTGACACTATATTTAAACCAATAAAATATTTTCATTATATGGCATATGTTATTGCATGCCATTTGATTTCACGTGAATTCAACTTTTCACCTTGCCTTCATTTCAAATTCACCACTACTCCCAAAAGTCACCGTGCTAGACAAAACCATGCTCTGATACCACTTATAAGTCCTTTAACAAATAATTTAAACATTGTCCCCACTTAGTGCGAGTGCACAAGTATTTTATTAATTTTTTAAAAAACAAGTACATAAGGGTGCCTTTAATCTGTTAACTTTTTTACATTGCATACATGGATTATATAGAGTTTTACCCATGACCGGTAAAACCAACTAATCCTATAACCAACTATTTACAGGAAAACAACCCACAAGGTAGTTCTAATTAATTAACTCAAAAGTATAAAACTACCTAAAACTAAAACTAAGTAACATTATTTTATGGGGGTGTCTTTATTAAAAAGATGCATGCCCCATTAACAATAATTATTTATTAGTCTACCAAAAATCTAACCTAATGTTAAGACTTTGGAACAAGTCCTAACAAAAGACCTACTCACACAAAATGATACATAGTAGGGTAGATAGATTTTTGAGCATCCTAATATATAATTTCTTGAGGGCAAACAATTTTGGGAAGGGTGGACTGCAATGTCCCCTTTCTATAATTAAACTAATCAGAAGACCTATTTCCTATTCCTTATTTCTTCTGGGATAAGGGATTAAGTAGGGAAATAATTTAATAATATTTTTAAGTCATCCTAAATTTACTTTATTTTATAACATGAAAAAAAGACTCTTATGTATTATTATTATTTTTAAATAATTTTAGGGTTTTAATAAGGCCCCCAACCCAAAAGAATTTTTTTTACATAGAATTGCCCACATATATATACCTAAATACATCATAACCATCAAAAGGCCATCAACAACCAACCAAACAGAAGACCCCAGAGAATTAAGGAATATGTGAAACCATATCCAAAAAATAATAAACCAAAACAAGACCAAATAGGACCAAACTATCTTGACCAGAAAAAAAAACAAAAACTATCCTTAGAGGTTGACACCAACTTGAAACTCATCGTCCAAGTCATCTAGGAAAATCAGCTCATTGCCTCTATAAACATTCTTCTCCGTCTCACTCATGACTTCATATTTTATTTGCTTTTTTGGATGTTTACCTTGTAAAATAGATGTTAAAGAGGTGTTGGTAACAATAGGAGTGTCCTACTTTATTTTTACGATCATAGATTTGTTAAACTAGTGAGCCACAACAATCTGACCCTTGGAAACCTATTCACCACATCAACTTGAGTCTTTTCATGGTGGCTTGATTGAAATAGGGAGATTTATCAAATTGAGCTCTGTAACTAAGCCATGGGAGGTGTAAAAATAAACTTCCATTTCATGGGGTCTTGTGAACTTACCTTTATCCTCAAATCTTCCACAAAACCTAAGAGAACCATAAACTAGGTTTTCAACACTCTAAAACCCACCATAAAAACAAGTCTGAGTCCATCGAAACCTAAAAATAATAGATCAAGAAGAGGAGATAAATCTGTATCACAATTTTCTTTACTAACCCTAAATGGAGCTCCTAACCACACATAAAAATAGACCACCCATGCCACCACCTCTGAGTCAGAGATTAAAAAAATCATGTTTGATGCAAATATCATAGTAATCTATGATTTAACCCTATAATGTGTTCATTACAACAAAATATCTTTCCCAAGAACACCTGTGATATCTCTAAAGACATCTTCTGTCAACATCCATAATATATGCTTTAGACAGGCTCTCGAGATTGAACTGTCGAAAGCCATCTCCCATGCCTAGATGCCACCATAAATGTATGGTGTATTCAAGGTAATTTTAGTGATTTTTTCCATAGAAATATTTAAGAACACCAACAACCATTGGAACCAAGAAAAGGTAAGGCAGTGGAAAAACATTCTCATCTAAGTTGCCAAAATGAGCCAAGAGAGCCAAGAAATCATTATGCACGATGTTTTTATGATGGGGCATTATAAGCATATTTATAATGTCAAGTCAGTACAAGTTTGCCCCTCTTCCCACTCACACTGCCAGTACAAGTACTAACACTGCCAGCTCATCAACGTGGAAAATGGATGTAATCGGTGGCCATGGAAAGAGGGGAAATGAATGGGATTTAGCACTCTTGCATTTGTTGCTTTATTAAGTGTATCCCATCAGAATACAAATAATCAACTTTAAAAAGATATCAATTTCTGTCATTAATTTCTGTCAGTTTAATAAGGGACCATCAGTCTTGCAACATTCTCATTATTATAATACATCGCAATAATTGAGGTAAATTGAGGGACCACCACTGTTGCAGCATTCTCATTATTATAATACATTGTAATAGTCTATCTCTGTCAGTTCATAAACGTGGAAAATGGAGGTAAATTGAGGGACAACTAGTCTTGCAGCATTCTCATATTTTAACCAAAATCAAAGTCATTTGGTTTTACCTAAAGTTTATCATTCTTTACACATGGGGAGTCTAAGGTGGTCCATTATGTTGTAAGAAAGGGGGAAATGAATGAAATTGGAAAGTTCATATTACATCCATATTTGTTTTTTGATTTTTTGGTGAGAGATATTCCAGATTTTTATGATAGTTTTTGTTATTTCATAATTGCATCTTGAAAAGTTAGAGGAAGAGGGCCCATACTTAAAAAACCCTAATTTTTAGGTAATATGGCATTTACATAACGTTCCCTCATAGCATTATTTCTAAAATGTAGGTGTCTATAATCTACTCATTAAAATTTTGTAAACATCTCTTAAGACTTCTCTTTAAAATTTTATATAGAATATAGAAAAAAATATGTAGAGATGTTATTTTTTTTTTTTATGGGTATTAAATTTGGGAGAAATATGCACATGGGGTCTCTATTCCTCACCCCCTCTCCTCCCTCTTATGTAGGTGTTTAGTGATCTTCTCATTAGAGTTTGTTAACCATTCTTAAGACTTGTCTTCAAAATTACTCTTAAGATCTATAACAAAATATATAGAGATTTTTTCTTCATTTTTTAGTATTAAATTTAGGGAAAATGTATACACAAGGTAATTAAAAATTGTCAATTCCTCACCAAAGAAACTGATTTAATATTTTGGTGGTTGTTTTCATTTATAATAAAATTGATCTGCGTATTAGAAACCGCTCTTATTTATAGTGTGTAAGAATAAATAGCCAAAATTATTGTCTCTAGTGACTATAGATCATAAGAAGAAATTGAACTTAAATTTTATAATATGCTTCTTAATAATGGATATTAGTATTATTGTCATTCCACTTATGGTGTTCAAATTTTAATTTATTTAAAACATTTTCAATAATACTTTGTATACCAAATAAGGACAATAAAATATTATTTTTTTCCTTAATTTTTTTTTGGCACTTTGATTGAAAGTTTAATTTATTGATTATCTTCTAATAATGATAGATCTATAATTAAAGCAATCACATTAGGAAATATTGGTATATTTAATCTTAGAAACTTCCATATGAAGCTCTTATATTCTAATATTACTTGACACTATTTTAAGGTTAAAAGTGTGCAAAAATTACAAATAAAATGCAAAGGAAAAATGTGATACACCAAAATAGTTTGATAAAAGGGAAGATAGAAAAATAAAATATTTACACATTAAATTTTGTATATATCTAAATTTTTTCACTTCATTTATTGTCATTAATATTATTATTAACTGGCATTAATTTTATATATCCCACTTAATCTTAGTTTCCTTTTAATTTTGTCAAATTATCACCATTTCTAGGCATTTTATATTATCCCCTTCTTCATTATTCATCTAATCCCCTATTATCAACTAACTGATGCCATTTATTAATTATATTAAAATTTGACATTATAATCCCACCTACCCTAGTCTATTCCTTGTCTCTCCTACATCCCTAGTCCTTAATCACATATCTAATCACCCATATTAATAATTTACTAGTCTTGTTTATCCCCTAATAGATTCCAAAATTTTCTAATTTTCTAATTCTCTCTATCTTAGCCCTGCCTCTCTACAAGCCTCTAATTGTAGAGGCTTTCAAAGAATTTTTAATTCTTTTTTAATCCTCCCTCCATTGCCTATTTAAACAACTCCAGTCTTCTATTGAGACTAACTATGAATCCATAAAACCTCCACGTCAATATAATCTATGAATCCATGTAATCTATACCTCGTGATCAATCCAACATCATGCTAAAATTCTGAGTCTACTTGTAAGCAAATCCATAATCATTTAGTCTTTTCATTATTTGAATCTTAATTTAGAACATTTAGCTTTAGTGTAGAATGTTGTTTTATATGTTTATTTTATAGTATTTTGATCTAATGGTTCTTAATTTTAATGGAAGACTTTAGATTTAATTATTTTTGATATAGTTTGTATTATCAAAACCTATTGTTCAAATTTATCATCTCACATTTGGCAAGCACAGTGGGAGCCCTCTTCTTGAGCTGACAGCTTATATTTTGACTATGTTTGCTTAAGGTTGTAGGTCAGAATAGAATAAGATTAGTCTTCAAAATCTTCAAATTCTCACATCACAGTCGAAGTGTGATATTACACTAATAACTATGATTTTGCATATATTAGCTATTGTTTTTCTATCCACCTGGACTTTACTACTAACAATTAGATTTTATTGGTAATTTTATGACCTTTTATAAATCACCTCTTGACATAGGAAATTTTGACAATCAACTGTGGTTTTGCATGTCATGTTGCATTTTTGACATAATACTGTATAGAGGGCAAATACTAGCCATTTTGCGTTCTTGTTGGTTTTTGTACTCTTAACTAACATTGTGGTGTTGCAAGGAATATTAAAAAAGTTTTAGTTTCCCTATAATAACTAAAAATAGGAAGATCAAATAATTCTAATGTTTAAACTTTCAACATATAAATATGTAGGAATGAAACAATGCACTTACATATGTAGGATCGTTCTACATACACTAAATTTATTACATGGTTTCAACTAAATTCAAGAATGTATTTGGTTGATTGAAAGATGGGAAATGCATGGAATCTAGTAGTGCATGCTAGCTAATACACATCTCAACAATCAATATAATACATCATGCGATTGTAATAAGTGAGGATATCAATGGAAAAAGTCACATGATTATAACAAGTAAGGGTTATTTAAACATTGTGCAGTGTCAGTCTTCTTGTGGTAATTGAAACCATAAATGGATTAATTACTCAAGTATTGACAAATAATAACAAGTCTTTATCATTGATTGTGGCCATGGAGATGCTTCATTAATGAGTGGGGAACATGAAATGACAAGAAAGCAATAAATCATGTGGAAATTTTCTTCTTGTAGGCGAGATAAGATATTCTTGGGTTGACATTTGAAAAATAATATGACAATAACTATAAACATTGTAATATTATATTTTAATTACCAATGTGTTCCCTCTCACCTTCACCTCCACCATCACCAAGGGGATTACTGTTTATTTTAAAATTGAAAAGTTTAAAGCCTAGTTTGGCTATTTTATTTATAGTTTTTAATAGAAATTATGAACTCTTTTGTATATAAACCAAGTGTCCCTTCCTAATAGGTAATTATTAAGATTTTTCCTATAAGGTATTGAATTTGAAAATTAATATCATTATGATATTATAGATTCAAAGTCTATCTTGAACTTGATGATCATAAGGCCATTTATATATAGTAATACAATTCATGAAATAGTAGACATGTTTTCTTCTTTCAATATGCTTTTATTTTTACATGAAAGGCATTTATACTAGAAAGACGACACCAAATATTCATCTACGAATCTTTGGTGGTCATTCTAGTCAATGTTTGGCATCACACACATTAGACATTAATATCAACATTGTGTGTCTTATTAATAAGATTGTGTGAAATATCTTGGCATCTAAACATCAATGTTTACTGTGATTTATGGGTCAATAAGTTTACGATGGCATCATGGTGACAAATTGATAATAAAGGAAGGGTCAACCAATAATGAATAAGAAGATAATGTTGATTAATTTTTATTTTGAGTTGATTAATTCAAAAAAATTATTTATAATTTAATTAAAATAAAATTATCGATACTTTTATCACCAACTAGAGTCCATCATCAATAGTTTAACATTCTAATCTATAGCCTTCCATTTTAAAAGTCTCAATTCCCTTTCATTTATTATTTAAATCTTTTGGCTATAGTGCATCATATGGTTAGTGAGTTTTAAGAAATACATATTGTGTAAAATGATGAGTTTTAGAAGGTGTTGTATGATGTTCATGCCTTCAGTTGTATGCACAAAGCCTTTAACATTTTTGTTTTACTTCTAAAATTTCAATAAATCTATTAATTAAAGCAAAAAATCAAAAGATGGCAATGATCAGAGTCTTAAAGGAAAAATATCTTCATTGGAATATCATGTAAATGGAAAAAAATTAACTTCCTAGAATCAATCGTTTCATTTCTAAATTCTATAATTCTCATGGAATTTTATTGGCCCTAAATTATTTTACGTTAAAGAAAAATATTTCAAAAAATGATCATAATAAATATCATTAACCAATGGAATATAATTTTTTTTCTTATTTATAAAAAGACCCTATATCAATTACCAACTAGAGACACATCATGACATTCAATGTTTTTTACAATATTTTTTTGAATGCCTTCTACTTAAAAATTTAACTCCTTACAACACTCAAAATTATTCATATTTGTTATATTATTTACACTAATATTGTAGTTTGGAAAGGCATGGAATGGGCTAAAAAATTTAGACAAACGGTTATTTTTTATCTTGATTTCTTTGAGAATTCCTACAATATAATTGACAATAGTAGAAAAACCTTAATTTGCATCACCTTTTACATCAAAATTGAGATGGAAAATAGTTATAAAATATTAAAAAAAATTCTCTAACATATTTTTTTGGGTAATGAAATTTAAAATCATACTAGGCCTATTGCACCATCCTAGGATTCCTACCTTCTTCGAGAAGCTGAGGATGAATAGGGTCTTGTTCTAGCCATTATATGTATCAATGGGACGAAAAAAATTGAAGTCTATAAAAAAGGCATTTGAATCCATTGACATGAAAATGTCACATTACAGATGAATTTATCTTCATCAGTCATAGAACACACCAAAATCATATTCTAACGAACTTCTTATTCTATATTAGTGAAGCATACCACACGTCACTGCCAAATTCAAAATTGAAGTTTATAAAAATGGCATCTCAATCCATCAACATAAAAAATATGTTACAGATGAATTTATCTTCATCAACCATAAAATACAACTAAATCACATCTCATTTAACCCTTTATATTATATCAACGAAGCATACCACACCTTTCTACCAAATGCACTAGATTAATTCAATCCCAACACTGAGTTCACATTTTCCACCATAAATTTTGAAATGCATAATTATAAAAAGGTTTTAACATCCACCCGTAAACTAATTTCATGGAATGGTATCATTGTTGGTTACTCATGTAAAAACAACGAATGGAGATAAACCTTGGCTCCTTGCCATAACATAGTTTCACAAAAATTATCTTGAAATAAAGATTGTTATTAGATATTTTGAAGATGGATTCTATTTTCATCTCTCTAATATAACATAATATTATTAATTATATTATTAAACAATATTTATATTATATAATGCCAATTTTAATTCTATATAATAATATTAAGATATTTATTTATTTAATAAAGTTTTCTCTATAAAAGTTTAAGTAGCATGAATGTAATTAAAATCATTTCATTCAATTCTAAGCTAAGGGAAAATTATTATTTTGTTCATCTAATGTCATTTTGTTCAAACCCACTTTATTATTTTGTTCATCTAATGTCATTTTGTTCATAAAAATTGGTTTTTTCTCAATTTATTATTTTTAATAACCTACTCAAATAATGGACCTGAACAAATAAAGCTAATGAATTAATGAGAAAGTTTAAAGATGTCCATGAGACCATCAATGTATAAGAACCAATCATCCAATTTTTAAGCCTCTCTCTAATAAAATAAGGATGGTTAGTTTAACATTCATCATACTATTGAGATTTAATATTTAGTGGAAAGAGTCAGGGGATTATAATGTCAAGTTGGTACAAGTTTTGCACTCTTCCAACTACCCAGTCTGATAAAGGAATAGTATAAGTATTGACACTACCAGCTCATCAACGTGGAAAATGGATGTAGTCGGTGGCCATGGAAAGAGGGGAAATGATTGGGATTTAACACTCTTGAATTTGTTGCTTTATTAAGTGTATTCCATCATAAAACATACAATTGATTTTAAAAAGATAGAAATCTCTGTTAGTTTAATAAGGGACCACTAGTCTTGCAACATTCTCATTATTATAATACATCATAATAATTAAATGTAAAATATAATTCTAATGTTCCATAGCACATTATATATTATATAACACATCCTAAGTTTATCAACCAATCATGATGTAATGTGGTATCAAATCATAAAATATACAATCGATGGTAGTCTCTATCAATTCATAAACGTAGAAAATGGAGGTAAATAAAGGGACCACCAGTCTTGCAGCATTCTCATTTTTTCATCATAATTAAAGTCATTTGGTCTTAGCTAGTTTTTTTTAGTCTTTATACATGGGAAGTATGAGGTGGTCTAATATGTTGTAAGAGAAAGGGAAATGAATGAAATTGGAAAGTCTGGTTATCACATTCATATTTATTTTATGATTTTTTGGTGAGAGACGTTCTAGATTTTTATGATAGTTTTTGTTTTTCATAAGTGCATCTTGAATAATTAGAGGAAGAGGGAACATATTTAAATAAACCTAAATTTTAGGTAATATGGAATTTACATAACATTCCCTCATAGCATTATTTCTAAAATGTAGGTGTTTGTGATCTACTCATTAATATTTTGTAAAGATCTTGTAAGACTTATTTATAAAATTCCACTTAAAATCTAGAACAAAATATGTAGATATTTTCTTTTTCTTTTTTGGATATTAAATTTGGGTGACATACGTACATGGGGTCTCTATTCCACACTCCCTCTCCTCCCCCTTATATAGGTGTTTAGCGATTTTCTCATTAGAGTTTGTCAAAAATTCCTAAGAATTCTTTTTGAAATTACACCTAGGATCTAGAAGAAAATATGTAAATATTTTTTTCTTCTTTTTCTATTATTAAATTCAAGGTAAATATACACACAAGGTAATTAAAAATCATCAGTTCCTCACCAAAAAAATTGAGTTAATGTTTTGGTGGTTGTATACATTTATAACAAAATTGATTTGTGTATAAAAAAACCACTCTTGTTTATAGAGTGTAAGAATAAATAACGAAAATTAGTGTCTCTAAAAACTATAGATCACAAGAAATTGAACTCAAACTTTATAATATTCTTCTTAATAATGGAAAATACTATTATTGTCATTCCACTTACAGTATTAAATTTTTCATTTCTTTAAAACATTTTGAGTTGTACTTTGTATACCAAATAAGGACAAGAAAATACTAATTTTTTTCCAAAATTTTTATGGCATTTTTCTCGATAGTTTAATTTATTGATTATTATCTAATAATGATAGATCTAAATTCAAAATAATCACATTGGGAAATATAGGTAGATTTAATATAAGAATCTTCTATATGAAGCTCTACTATTCTAATATTATTTTAAGGTTAAAAGTGGGCAACAATTATAAATAAAATACAAAAGAATAATGTGAGGCACCAAAATAGTTTGATCTAAGGGAAAATAGAAAAATAAAATATTTATTCACTTGTTTTTGTATATATCTAAATTTTCTCGATTCATTTATTGTCATTAATATTACTATTAGTCGATATTAATTTTACATATCCCACCTAATCTCATTTTTCTCTTAATTTTTTTTAATTATCACCCTTTCTAGTCATTTTATATCATCCCCCTTATCATGGTGACAATTTGACAATAAACGTAGGTTCGACCAATAATGAATAGGAGGAGAATGATGAACATGGCAAGTACATGATACACTATTAGGTAGTCACCCAGGGTATTTCATGACTTATAAGTGAATCAGGGAAATATTTTTCTAGAGAAAACTCAAGGAAGAGGTTCTCCCATACATTAGAGAGTGTATTACTTATCAATAGAACAAATTTGAACATGTATTTCTAGAAGGTTTGTTGCAACACTTACCAATTCTAAATCAGAAATGGGAGATTAGTTTTATGGATTTCATCATTGGTATTCCAAAATTTAAGGGTAAGAATTGTATTTATGTTTTAGTTTACATAGTTACTAAATATACATACTTCTTTTCTATTTCATCCGACTTCAAGACACTAAAGGTGACTGATCTATTTTTTCAAAGAAGTGTTTATGTTTAATGGGTTTCTTAAAATATAGTAAGTGATAGGGAGGATAAGCTACTTAACCTATTTTTTTAGGAACTCTATCATTTGATAGGAAGGAATTGACTCCCAATACTAGTTACCACCCCAAATAAATGGATAAATTAAAATTGTGAATAAGTGTGTTGAGGGATATTTTAGAAACTATGTAATAGGATAGCAAAATACTTGAATCAAATGACTTTATATGAGGAAGAATTTTACAACACCTCACATCAAATATCAATTGGTATGAATCTTTTAAAGGTCTTGTATGGTTATGATGTTCTTTATTTTATTGTGTTGGTAATCAGAAATAGTAGAATGGTAGGGGAAAGAGATTTGGTTCCACAAAATCAATAAATATTGAAGACACTTAATGAAAACCTCCAATGTGCACAAAGTTTATAGAAGTTATATATCGATAAATACCATATTAAAATAAAATTTGAGGTTAGAGACATGATTTTACTAATGTCTTAACCTTGTAGATAGTCTTCTCTCAAGAAAAGTGGAGCTGAGAAGCTCAAGCTTTGCTTTAATAGCCCTAATCGGTTTAAGTAGAGATTTGGAGAGGTTGTTTAGAAGCTTAAGTTTCCTGAGCACAACATGATGCATAATGTGTTTCATGTTTATTACCTCAAAATAGCACTAGGATACCATATCATCCATTCCACTGAGTTTACTTCTTTAGATGATGAAGGCAAATTGATCTTGGTTCTACAAGCCATCGTAAATATCAGGGAGAAGAAACTAAGAAACACGAGAATAAAAAAATATTTGGTGTGGTGGAAAGATGATAACTCTTTTAACAAATAATTTGGACCTTGTCTCCGCTTAGTGCGAGTGCACAAGTATTTTGTTAATTTTCAACAAAATAAGTACATATGGGTGCCTTTACTCTAATAACCCTTTTACATGTCATACATGAATTATATAGAGTTTTACCCATGACCGATAAAACAGACTAATCCTATAACCAACTATTTATGGGAAAACAACCCTTAAATTAGTTCTAATTAATTAACTCAAAAATATAAAACTACCTAAAACTAAAACTAACTTTATTTTATGGAGATGTCTTTATTAAAAAGATGCATGCCCCATTAACAATAATTATTTATTAGTCTACCAAACATATAACCTAATGTTAAAACTTTGGAACAAGTCTTAACAAACCCCCCTATAATCTAAAGTCAAGTCATTGGACACATACCAAGCATTTTTATAAATTTTTCAAATTTGATTCTGTCAAGGGGTTTTGTGAAGATATCAGCTGTCTGATCGACAGTTGAGCAATATATTGGATCAAGGGCTTTCTTTGCCACCAGCATTCACAGATAATGGTATTTGACATCCATATGTTTTGTTTTGGCATGAAATAAAGTATTATTGGACATCTTGATTGCACTTTGATTATCAATGTATAACTATGTAGGAGCAAACTGAGAAACCTAAAAATCTTTAAGAATACAATGTAGGTAAAAAATTTCTCTAGAAGCATCCCATGCTAAAATATACTCTAATTTTGTTGATGAATTTTTCATTGTATCCTTCTTCTTACAAGACCAAGCAATGGGAGTTGAACCCATATGCATAGTGTATCTTGTCGTTGACACTCTATCATCCACACATCTTCCAAAATCTACATCACAATATCAAACAGGTTTGAATTTCTTATTGCAGTGGTATTCAAGGCCATATGTTTTCATTCCCTAAAGGTAATGAAGTACTCATTGTTCTACATGCCAATGAATTCCTCTATGCTCATGTGTAAACCTAGATAAAATTCCAACTAAAAATGAAATATCGGGCCTGGTAGTCATCAAGTATATCAAACCTCCCACCAATTGAAATATCGGGCCTGGTAGCTATCATCCTTAGACAAATTCAAATTACTTTCAATGGGAGTGAGAGTAGGTTTGCAATCACTCATGCCAAACCTATCTAATAACTTAGAAATATACTTAGTTTGTGAAATGAAAATACTATGATCTTTTCCAATTACCTCTATGCCTATATAGTAGTGAAGAAGTCCAAGATCTGTCATCTCAAACCCATCTTTTAATTCCTTCTTCACAGACTTGTTATGGTTTTCATCATTACCTGTGATAAACAAGTAATCGACATAGAGAACAAGTATCACCATTTTCTTACCCTGCACTTGAAAATAGAGAGTATCATCATATTCACTGTGATGAAAACTAATGGATTTCAAGTATGAATCCATTTTGTCATACCAATCCTTGGGTGCCTATTTGAGCCCATACAATGCTTTTATCAATTTACACACTTTATGTTCGGCACCCACCTGTTTAAAACCTTGATGTTGTTTCATATATAATTCTTCCTATAAATCACCAATTAAAAAGGCACTTATAACATCCAATTGATGTAATTTCCAACCATTTTGTGCTACTAAGACAAGTGTCATACAAATAGTGTGCCATTTGGTAGTTGGTTCAAATGTTTCCTCATAGTCAATACTTCATGTTGCGCATATCCTTTTGCACCAAGTCTTGCTTTATGTTTATCAATGGAGCCATCTAATTTATACTTAGTACTATAAAACCATTTACATCCAATGGGTTTAACATGTGGAGGAGGATCAACTAAAACCCATGTATTATTGCTAAGTATGGTATCATACTCACATTTCATTGCCTGTAGCCAAACATGTTCAATAGATGCCTCTTGAAAGGTGGATGGCTCAGAGGAAGAAGTAGTAACAACCATAGCATAGTTTACCTATTTTTTAGAATTACTCTCTAATCTATCAAGTTGAGAATCAATCTCTGCACTGTTCATAGTCCCAAACTCATCAAATATTACATCTTCACTCACTATGAATTTGGCTGTATCCTGTGCAAGCAAATGAAACCCCTTTTTATCTTAAGAATAACCAAGAAAGATGCATTTTTGACTTTGTGGTTCCAACTTAGTTCTATGTTTAATAGGAACCAAAGCAAAACAAAGACATCCAAACACTTTCAAGTGTTTAACCTTTGGTTTAAACCCATACCATGCCTCATATGGAGTTTGTCCCAAAAGTGCAACTGTGGGGGACCTGTTTCTCAAATACACTACAGTACCAATGGCTTCTACCCAAAACTTATCATCAAGTTGTTTATAGTGCAACATGGCACGTACTGTGCCCTCTAAATTTCTATTCATCCGTTCAGATAGTCCATTTTGTTGTGGAGTATAAGCATTACTATATTGTCGATGAATACCATGTTCTCGACAATAATATGAAAAAAAATTTGAGGTATACTCACCTCCATTATATGAATAAAGAGTAACCAAATGTAAACCTATTTATTTTTTGACTAAGTGTAACCAGTCGACAAACTTAGCGAAAACTTTAGATTTGTTTTCATAAAAAATACCCAAGTCATCTAAGAAAAGTCATCAATAAACAAGACAAATTATCTAGACCCACTAATGGATGACTTTTTCATGTCACATACATCACTATGAACTAATTGCAAACATCTGTTAGCTCTGCAGAATGACTATTTAGGAAAACTTTCCGGATTTTGTTTGCCCAAAACACATGACTCAGAAAGAATACTATCTTTAAAAAAAGTGGGCAACCCACTCACCATACCCTATCTCTACAAATCCATTAAAGAGTGGATATTCAAATGTCCATAGCAGAGATACCATAACCACTGTGTAGACATAGTACCTGTACCTGTGTCAACCAATCAACAAACTTAGCGAATACTTTAGATTTATTTTTCATAAAAAATACCCAAGTCATCCGAGAAAAGTCATCAATAAACAAGACAAACCCACCAATGGATGAGTTTTTCATGTCACATACATCACTATGAACTAATTACAAACATCTGTTAGCTCTCCAAGATGACTATTTAGGAAAATTTTCCCGATTTTGTTTGCCCAAAACACATGACTCAGAAAGAATACTATCTTTGTGAAAAGTGGGCAACCCACTCACCATACCATATCTCTGCAAATCCATTACAGAGTGGATATTCAAATGTCCATAGTAGAGATACCATAACCAACTATGTAGACATAGTACCTATACCTGTGTCAACAACTTTCGTAAGTTTTATAGTGGGAGGAAGCACTTTACAATGCAATCTAACCAAGTTTCCATATTCATACCCTATATACATTATTTTATAATCATCTTTCACTGAACTAATGTAAATGAGCCCATTTTAAAGCACAATTTGATAACCTTCCTTTCAAATAGTTACCAAATAAAGTAAGTGTTTCTTCAATATGGGAACATACCAAAGATCCTCCAAGTAATTTATAGACCCATTAGGAAGAAGAATCTGAATAGATCCATATCCTAGTTGTGTATGCATAGACTTATCTACTAAGGCAATTGGAGAGAGAGAAGATTCATTAAAATACCAAAATAAATCTCTCCTAAATGTCATGTGTTTGGTTGCTCTTATGTCTAAAACCTATACATCTGTGAGCTCATCTCTAGCCTCATATTCAATATAATCAATGTGCCCCAAAGTAGTGATTACAGATTCATGGGCAACATTACTGGACTCATCATAGTCATGATCAACATACTGAGCAGAGTTAGACTTAGTCATTTTTTGTGGTCTATAAATTTTATCAAAAGGAATCCTACATTGTGAGTCAATGTGACCAAATTTTCCACATCTATAACACTAAATGTCTAATCTACCTCGACCTCTGCCATTATATGAATTGTGACCACGTCCTCGATCACTTATTTCATGTGATTGGTTAGATTTTTAGTTATTTGAATAACCCCTACCTCTATTTTTATATCTACCTCCTCTGTAACCTCGACCCCCTTTATAACTATTTCCTCTATTGTTTTGATGCCCAAATGAAGATGAACTAGGCTTTAACTCTAAAACATGGGCTTGTTCAGTTTTCCTAAATTTATTGGGTAGAAAGAGGTCATGTTGGATGAGCATCTCAGCCAACTTATCAAAAGTGATGCCTGTGATCTTGTCAGAGACATGAAACATTTCAATAAAATTCCTATAGGACTTAGGTAGTCCTTTCAAAGAAGTAGTGACTATGAGGTCATCATCTCGTTTTCCAAACCTAGCCTTAGTGTACTCAGTAGTGATATTTTTAAACTTAGACATATATTTTCCCATATCCCCATCTTCATCTAATGAAAAAATAAACAACTGCATAAGAATATCTATCTCCTTATGTTTAGGTTTCTTATCATACAAATGTGACAATGTTTTCCATGCAATGTAACTATGAGGAGAATTTTCAATATGAACATAAGTATCACTAGTACAAAAACATTTAATAAGAGCTAAGGCCTTAGAATCACACAAATTGAATACATATGATTTAGCCTATTCTGTTGGTAATGTGGGATTTTCATTCTTGACAATATCCCATAACTCATTAAAAATTAGTGAAGCCTCCATCAATCGTTTCCAATCAGAATAATTGGAAATTGTTAATCTATTACCATCTGAAAGCAAATTTTGAATCTTCAGCATCTTGAAATAAAAGCAAGTGCAGTAGAGAAAAGTGCATTTTGATACTTTTGACGAAGACATGCATACCTTACCCCTACAGGATTGGAACATGTGACCTCCCTTTTGGAAGTACATGTTTTTCACCATTAGGCCAATTTTAATAATACTTTTAAGTCATCCTAAAGTTAGTTTACTTATAACATCAAAATGATACACTTATTATTATTATTATTATTATTATTATTATTATTATTATTATTATTATTATTATTATTATTATTATTATAAGCGGTATAAAACATAATATTTAGTAAGTGGGCCAAAAAGTACTATTTATCTAAAAGTGTTTTAAATGATTTTAGGTTTAGGGTAATTGGAAAAAGGGAAATTATAAAATAATATTTGGGTTTAAAAAAATATTCATTATTCATTGTTCATTTTTGGAATCAAAACCCTATGCCAGGTTGAAGTATTTGTGTTCAAAATTTCCATTCGAGGATGAAAACCCTTTGGTGTACAAGTATAGAGGACGTAAACCCTCTTACCCATTGAGGAGTTTCCATCTAGGGATCATAATTATGCTCACAGATCGAGTTTTAATTAAGCTTTCAATTAACTAGAGGTCATTATCAATTTCTATAATTTTGTGAGGGATTATGAAAGACATATATATTAGTGTATGTTTTTATTTTTCCCTTATTAATTAGAGAATATCATATATTTGTGCATATATGGAGTTTTCCTACATTCGTGGGATAGGTTAGCTTATGTGGAGATTTTGTGTCATAAGGTGTCATAAGAATGGCATAAGATACTCTTATTCTGGGTATGGGAGTTATTTCTCTATTCTTATCACTTTGTCACCACCTTTTTAAGAGGAGTCTATTCTTGGAGTGCTTTGACCACCTTTTGTAGAAGAGTCTATTCTTGGGGTGCTTTGACCACCATTTGTGAAGGATTTACTTACTAGCTCTCCTATATGTATTCTTCATTTTGGCCATTTCATGTAGAATAATCAGATTTTAGTTTTCTCTATTTTTGTCTTGTGCAATTTATCTTCTTATTTTCAAATTGCTTTAGCATCTTGTGGTGTGCACTTGTTCATCTTGTGTGATCACGTCTCCATTGCACTTGAGTTATCTGAATCCTGGCAACAACTCCGATATGGTATCAGAGCAAGAACGGTAATCGTGTGTATGGTTATGCTTTTAAGTTTATTTTGAAATCAAGAAGAGTGGAGTTCTCTTTGTTTTTTTATCTTTTAGATTTGATTTAAAACAAATTTATTAAAAAAAAAAATCTTTCAAAATCATTTTCTGGTTAGTTTCTTTGGGATCCTTGCATTGGGGTGCCTTCGCTGTCTTCAGGTGCTGGTTTTGCTTGTGTTGTTGGATGCCATTGTTGTGTGGAGCAGCAGAGGGAGGAGCAGCAGTTAGCACTCCTCACAGTCAGCTCTTCTAGTCAGCAGCGTCTGTCCTTCAACAAAATCAGCGTTTGCGTCTAGCTTCAGCACTCCTTCAGGTGGCCACACACCAACTTCAGCTCCAGCAAGGCGCTAAGCGGCAAACTGTCATTTATACGGCACCCAGACTGCTATTTTTTTGTTTTTTGCAAAAAAAATCAGAACTGCGCCCCTTTGGACGCCACTTGCTTTGTTTGTTGTCTAGCTCCAGCATTGCGCCTCATTTTTGGTGAAGTCTTCTGTCCAACAGCAGTTCCAGCCAAGCCCTCAACTGTACGGCACCTTTCAACACGCTGCATTTAGTTTTATTGTCTTTTCTAAGTCAAAATTCTGGACTGTACATTTTTGGACGCCCCTCCCTACTTGGCATCCTATTTGGCACCCTAGGACAATTGTTATTCCTTCAATTCTGTCTATGCTTCAATTATCTTAGTTGAAATTGACTTGATAAAACAAAAATCAGTCAATTTGATTGAATATTAAGAATTTTAGACAGTTTTGTATTTTGGAGTTTTTTCAATTAAAACTTGTATCTTCGCCTGTCGAAGACGAAGGGTGAGGCCCGGGTTGGCAGGAGGCCAATTACCCCTCACACAAACCTCATTTAGATTACTTATTTCATTCCAAATCCAATGAGTGGTTGGAAAGCCACTTTCTCTCTCCATAACAGGCATTTTTTAATGTTTTAGTGCTTTTTTTGCAAAAACACTAGTTTACAGGAAAATTGTAACTTTAAAATCTTACAAACGGTAGCTCAGTTTTGGGTGCCATTTTTTGCAAAAGTGCTTATAATTCAATTCTCCACAATGTAGACTTGTTATTTTTCAAAAATTCAATAGTTTATAAAGTGTCAAAATTTGGGTCTCCCGAAACGCATTTTCGGCTGAGTCCGACGTCCTGTTTGCTTAAGTCTTGCACTGATTGCTCTAAAATGCATTTTCGGCTGAGTCCAACGTCTTTTGAGCGTTCACTTGCATATTTTGGGGGGGCTCAATATTTTTGGGGGGTGTGATTGATTTTCACAACTTGCTTTCATTCTCCTTTCTGCATAAATTCACAACTTGCAATCAATTCAACTTCACCTAAATTCAGCTAAAAAAAATGAATTTTTTTCAACTTAAACCCCTAACACCCTTCAACTATCATGAATGGAAAGTCAAAATGTCAATCATTCTTAGAAGCAAAGGGCTGTATAGGATCACCATGGGTACAGAAGTAGAACCTAACACAGATGCTGAAAAAGTTAAGTGGTACAACCGTAGTGATGAAGCCTTTGGGTTACTGAGCTTGTCTGTGTCTCGATAACTTCTCTTCCACTTAGAATCTTTCCAAACTCCTAATAACATATGGGACACCTTAAAAAAGTTGTTTGGAAAGCTTGATGAGATGAGAGGTCATGAGCTCGAAAACGAACTCATAAGTCTAAGTCCTAGTAACTTTGACACCCTACAGGACTTCTTCACTAAGTTTAAGGCCCTTAAATTGCAATTGAAAGAATATGGGATAGAGAAGAAAGATGATCAACTTATACTTTCTATTCTCACAAATTTAGGTCTTAGCTATTCAGTCTTTGTCTCCACTTTCCATGCCACTAAAAGTGCCCTTGGCACTACATAGAAAATGCCTTCTTTGGATTCATTCATTGCTGACTTAACTAGGGAGCAAGATAAGCTAATTCAGATGGGCACAATGAAGTCTACTCAACCCCAAGCTTTGATAGTTAGAAATGGTAAAGACAAGACTTCAACAAAGGAGAAGAAGAAAAAGAACAAGGATCAAGAGAAGAAGAAAAAAAACACCAATCTTGTCGAAAACAACACTGATTCTTCATCCTCCAATGCAAAACCTAAGAAGGAGAAGGTTAAGTGTGCCTATTGTAAAAAGACAGGGCATGATGAACACAAGTGCATGAAGAAATAAATAGATCACCTAACTCATCTTCTAGAGAAGAAAAACATAAGTGTTCCTGAGTCCATCAAGCAGAATTCATCTACCCAAGATTCTACTAAGGCAAACGACAAGGGTAAGGAAAAAGAAAAGGGCAAGGCCCTTGTAGCAACTGCAGCTTCTACATCATCATGGGTCATTGATTCGGGTGCTTCTCACTACATGGGCTCTTCACTAGTTGAGTTTTCATCTTTAGAGTCTTGTAGCATGACTTCAATTAGTTTGGGTGATGACACATCAATTTCTGTTGCAGGTAGAGGGTCAGTTGAAATAGAAGGAGGAACATTCAATAATGTTTTAAGTGTTCCTTCTCTTTCAACCAATCTCCTATCTGTGTACCAAATCACTCATATTGGTCGGGGCATGAGAGTTGAGTTTTCACCAGATTCAGTATCTATCAAGGAGTTGCATAATGATGCTACAGTGGTAGTGGGTAGAGCAAATCACCAAGCTGGTTATACACCTTCTCACATTTTGCATCAGATTTTTCTCCAACAGCATTGCTAACTCATTCAGATGGGGTTGGCAAATTATCGCATGAGTGGTTCGGCCACCTTAACTACCGCTACCTTGAGTACCTTAGAGTTTTCGGATCCCCAGCTATGGCCAACATTTAGAAGAAGAAATGCAAAGCTATGGAACGTCAGTCCAAGCCTTGCATCTTTGTAGGATATCCAGATGTTATTAAGGGATATCGCCTTCTAGATCCAGTCACTCATGAGTTGTTCATCGAAAGAAGTGTCCATTTTCAAGAGAGTCCTAGAGACTCAACACTTGACACTTCTTCTCCCTCATTGGATCTACTTCATCATGATGATTCCTCATCAGATTCAGATCAGCCACAGTAGGTTCTTGAGCCAGAGACATCTTTTTCTTCTTCAAGTTCAGACAGTGAGGACAGTGATGTAGTTTCATCCACCTCTAGTCACTCAGAGGATGACGAGTTAGCACCTGACTCGCCCACTTTTGGGCCGCTTTGGGCTAGACAGACACTTGAGAGTGTTGGCACATGGGTAGGAGACCCCGCAGATGACAGACGTACTAGGGGGATTTTCAGAAAGATCCACATGCCTTCTTTGCTTTAGTTTCAAATCCATAGTCTTTTCGAGAGGCATCGGGGGTACCTGAGTGGGATAATGCTATGGAGGAAGAATATTCTTCTTTAATCAAAAATCACACTTGGGATTTGACATCACTTCCTAAGGGAAGAAAGATGGTTCGATGTAGGTGGATATATCAGACCAAGTTTGCCGCAGATGGGTCAGTCGATAAGTACAAGGCACGATTGGTTGCCAAAAGTTTCTCACACGTGGCAAGCATTGACTACTCAGAGACCTTTACACCCGTTGCAAAGATGACTTCTATCTGACTCACCTTGGCTATTGCCACAGCATATGGTTGGGATGTGCATCAGATGGATGTGAAGAGTGCCTTTCTTCACAGAGACCTAAAGGAGGAGATCTACATGGAGCAGCCGCCAGGATTTGTTCAGGATTCTTCCTTAGTATGCATACTTAGGAAATCTATCTATGGCCTCAAACAGGCCCCTCGGGCTTGGTATGCCAAGATGGATTCCTTCCTTCTCACAGCAGGTTTCACTAGGTGCCATTCTGATCCCAATGTCTACTTCTTGCGGCAGGATGATTCGCTCTTGATTTTGGTTTTATATGTTGATGACCTTTAGATCACTGGGAGTTCTTCATCAGCTATTGCAGCAATGAAGGCATCTCTCTAGGATAGATTTGACATGACAGACTTAGGCTTGTTGCACTATTTCCTTGGCATCAAGATCTCATAGTCAGATTCAGGGATTTCTCTTGCACAGCCTAAGTATGCTCTTGAATTATTGGCTCGATTTCACATGGCTGATTGCAAGCCATCTTCGACTCCCTTTCTATCAGGAGTCAAGCTTGAGGCTAATTGTTCTTCACCATTGGTTGATGCCACTCGATATCGACAACTTGTTGGCAGTCTCATCTACTTGACTCACACCAGGCCCGACATATCATATGCAGTGGGACTTGTCTCCATATTCATCCAAGAACCCCATGAGCTGCATTGGAAAGCAGCTAAGAGGATTTTGCATTACATACAAGGTTCACATAGATATGCGATTCATTATAGATTTGGCACATAGGTTGACTTTGTTGGATATACAGATTTAGACTGGGCTAGCAATTCACAGACTCGCAAGTCCACTTTTGGTTACAATTTCTCTCTAGGTTCTGGTCTTGTTAGTTGGTCTAGCAAGAAGCAGAATGCTATTTCTATATCATCCACAAAGGCAGAGTACAGGGGAGCTGTTAATGCAGCTACTGAGGCTATTTAGCTTCAGGGGATTCTTTCTGAGTTTGGCATTCCTATCAGGTAGCCCACCATCATCTATTGTGACAACCAGAGTACCATACAGATTTGTAGGAATCTGGTTCAGCACCAGCAAACCAAGCACATAGAGATTCACATGCATTTCATTTGGGAGGTTATTCATAGTCAAGTCATTGACTTGATATTTTGCCAGTCTTCAGAGCAGGTTGCAGACATCTTCACCAAACCTTTCACCGAGAGTAAGTTCATTCATCTACGACCTCTTCTTGAGGTGCGGTCTACATCTGTAGCAGCATCATCTTTAGGGGGGGCCTTCTAGCCTCTTCTTTCTTTTATCTCTCTTTTGGGGGAGTTTTTTCCTACGGGTTTTCTCCTTTTCTCTATCTTATGGGAGATTGCATTTGTACATGGGTACCTCATCAGGCCTTGTTGCTGGGACCCATTTTTTATTTCCACACTACCCACCTAAGTTGCGCTTATGGGGGGGTATTAGTGTAGGTTTTTATTTTTCCCTATTTATTAATTAGCGAATATCATATATTTGTGCATACATGGATTTTTCCTACATTCGTGGGATAGGCTAGCTTATGTGGAGATTGTGTGTCATAAGGTGTCATAAGAATGGCATAAGATACTCTTATTTCGGGTATGGGAGTTATTTCTATATTCTTAGCACCTTGTCACCACCTTTTTTGGAGGAGTCTATTCTTGGGGTGCTTTGACCA
This sequence comes from Torreya grandis, assembly GCA_037957365.1. Taxonomy (NCBI): domain Eukaryota; kingdom Viridiplantae; phylum Streptophyta; class Pinopsida; order Cupressales; family Taxaceae; genus Torreya; species Torreya grandis. The sequence goes on from JARHVA010004607.1 coordinate 532,437, forward strand.
CCTTTTGTGGAGGAGTCTATTCTTGGGGTGCTTTGACTACCATTTGTGGAGGAGTTACTTACTAGCTCTCCTATATGTATTCTTCATTTTGGCCATTTCATGTAGAATAATCAGATTTTGGTTTTCTCTATTTTTGTCTTGTGCAATTTATCTTTTTATTTTCAAATTGCTTTAGCATCTTGTGGTGTGCACTTGTTCATCTTGTGTGATCACGTCTCCATTGCACTCGTGTTATTCGGATCCTGGCAATAACTCCAATAATATATCAATGTTTAGTGATGTTCAGGGGCTACCATACCTTAAAAATCTTATTGTACAATTGAGGGACACAAATCACTATCTTTATGATAGCTGCACAGGGATTTGTGATGGTTCCAATGGGTTTTATGGAAATCACCAACCTGGGAGAGTGACACCCTACTTTGTTGGACATCATTCATCTATAATAACTACCTTGTTGCACTCTTCTGCTATATTAAATAATTTTACTATTATAATCTATCTATAAAGGTTTATTATTATTAATTATGTATTATAAAAATTAATTATGGGACATGGTTGGATACTTTGAATTTTACCAATAATCCTATTTAAAGAATGACCATATGATTCAGGTGGTGGGTGAGCATGATATGTGTGATTTACCATCGGAGTAGTCTTATTGGTATCATGATTAGGAAATGGCTCACTGAAATTTTCAATTTAGAATTACCATTTTTTTAGGTTTATGTTCTTCTATAGGAGCATCAAATTCAATTAACGCATACATGCAGAAAAGTAGGAAATAAAATATTAGTGGGTTATTATACGTCCTCCCAGACAGGACGGGAAACATTTCCAAGCCTGAGCTTCACATAACTCAGGGCCTGTCGCTTGACGGAATCCACACAGGTTTAGGATTATGTCGGCATGAGAAGTAGAAGGAACTCACAGCCTAAGAAACAAAGGATGCCAAAACAGTCTCAGGGCATCTACTGAGGAAAGCACGACGTCGCCTAGAGCGCTTCTGAGGAAAGCCCTTTAGGTTTGAAGACCTTAAATCCCGTTAGGTGATATATGGCTCTGTCAAATTCAGCCTTTATTCCACCATTAGCTAGTACCCAAGTACGAAAGGCAACAAAGGTGTAAGCGGATGTGAGAAGGGCCAAGGATGCGTACTCCTGGGCATACTGATTCATCCAACCCATCACCTTATCATAGCCTGTAGCTTGGTCTTCTATATAGGCTATTATGCTGTCCCTATGCTCAATAATAACTCTAATATCAGGCCAAGTCACTGCTCCTTTGTCAATATCTCTTCTTATGACCTGCACTGCTCCTTTGTCAATATCTTGATCAGTATCCATGCCAGCACTCGATAATCACTCTCTTTCAGCGCATCAGAAAAATCTCCAGGCCTATAACTCTCTTCAAAGGTTTTAGGCTCTGCCTCATACCCAGGGGGTATTGTCATTGTGTATGGTATTTTTGGGTATAGTTGAAGACAGGGAATACAAAGGGAATGGAGCGAGATGTTTTTATGCTGGGGCATTATAAGCATATTTATAGGGTTTTTGGAGGAAAGAGTCACAGGATTATAATGTCAAGTTGGTACAAGTTTGCCCCTCTTCCCACTGCCCAGTCTGATAAAGGAATAGTACAAGTACTGACACTGCCAGCTCATCAACGTGGAAAATGGATGTAGTCGGTGGCCATGGAAAGAGGGGAAATGAATGGGATTTAGCACTCTTGCATTTGTTGTTTTATTAAGTGTATCCCATCATAATACAAACAATCGATTTAAAAAAGATAGCAATTTCTGTCAGTTTAATAAGGGACCCCCAGTCTTGCAGCATTCTCATTATTATAATATATTGCAATAGTTTCTCTCTGTCAGTTCATTAATGTGGAAAATGGAGGTAAATTGAGGGACCACCAGTCTTGCAGCATTTTCATATTTTAACCAAAATCAAAGTCATTTGGTTTTAGCTAAATTTTGTCACTCTTTACACATGGGGAGTCTAAGGTGGTCCATCATGTTGTAAGAGAGGGGGAAATGAATGAAATTGGAAAGTTCATATTACATCCATATTTGTTTTGTGAATTTTTGGTGAGAGATATTCCAGATTTTTATGATAGTTTTTGTTATTTCACAATTGCATCTTGAAAAGTTAGAGGAAGAGGGCCCATACTTAAAAAACAATAATTTTTAGGTAATATTATTTCTGAAATGTAGGTGTTTATAATCTACTCATTAACATTTTGTAAACATCTCTTAAGACTTCTCTTTAAAATTTTACATAGAATATAGAAAAAAATATGTAGAGATGTTATTTTTCTTTTTTTATGGGTATTAAATTTGGGTCAAATACGCACATTGGGTCTCTATTCAGCACCAACACTCCTCCCTCTTATGTAGGTGTTTAGTGATCTTCTCATTAGAGTTTGTCAACAATTCTTAAGACTTGTCTTCAAAATTACACTTAAGATCTATAAAAAAATATATAGAGATTTTTTCTTCATTTTTTAGTATTAAATTTAGGGAAAATAAATACACAAGGTAATTAAAAATTATCAATTCCTAACCAAAGAAACTGATTTAATATTTTGGTGGTTGTTTGCATTTATAATAAAATTGATCTGTGTATTAGGAAACCACTCTTATTTATAGTATGTAAGAATAAATAGCAAAAATTATTGTCTCTAATGACTATAGATCATAAGAAGAAATTGAACTTAAATTTTATAATATGCTTCTTAATAATGGATATTAATATTATTGTCATTCCACTTATGGTATTCAAATTTTAATTTATTTAAAACATTTTCAATAATACTTTGTATACCAAATAGGGACAATAAAATATTATTTTTTTCCTTAAATTTTTTTGGCACTTTGATTGAAATTTTAATTTATTGATTATATTCTAATTATGATAGATCTATAATTAAAGCAATCACATTAGGAAATATTGGTATATTTAATCTTAGAAACTTCCATATGAAGCTCTTATATTCTAATATTACTTGACACTATTTTAAGGTTAAAAGTGTGCAAAAATTACAAATAAAATGCAAAGGAAAAACGTGATGCACCAAAATAGTTTGATATAAGGGAAGATAGAAAAATAAAATATTTATTCATTGATTTTTTTATATATCTAAATTTGCTCACTTCATTTATTGTCATTAATATTATTATTAACTGGCATTAATTTTATATATCCCACCTAATCCCAGTTTCCTCTTAATTTTGTCACATTATCACCTTTTCTATGCATTTTATATTATCCCCTTCTTCATTATTCATCCACTAACCTTATTCCTAGCCCACAAATTAATTAATTCATCTAATCCCTTATTATCCACTAACTGATGCCATTTATCAATTATATTAAAATTTTACATTATAATCCCACCTACCCTAGTCTATTCCTTGTCTCTCCTACATCCCTAGTCCTTAATCACATATCTAATCACCCATATTAATAATTTACTAGTCTTGTTTATACCCTAATAGATTCCAAAATTTTCTAATTTTCTAATTCTCTCTATCTTAGCCCTTCCTCTCTACAAGCCTCTAATTGTAGAGGCTTCCAAAGAATTCTTAATTCTTTTTTAATCCTCCCTCCATTGCCTATTTAAACAACTCCAGTCTTCTATTGAGACTAACTATGAATCCATATAACCTCCATGCCAACATAATCTATGAATCCATGTAATCTATACCTCCTGATCAAGCCAACATCATGCTAAAATTTTGAGTCTACTTGTAAGCAAATCCATAATCATTTAGTCTTTTTATTATTTGAATCTTAATTTAGAACATTTAGCTTTAGTGTAGAATGTTGTTTTATATGTTTATTTTATAGTATTTTGATCTAGTGGTTCTTAATTTTAATGGTAGACTGTAGAGTTAATTATTTTTGATATAGTTTGCATTATCAAAACTTATTATTCAAATTTATCATCTCACATTTGGCAACCACAGTGGGAGCCCTCTTCTTGAGCTGACAGTTTATATTGTGATTATGTTTGCTTAAGGTTGTAGGTCAAATTATTGTAAGATTAGTCTTCAAAATCTACAAATTCTCACATCACAGTCGAAGTGTGATATTACACTGATAACTATGATTTTGCATATATTAGCTGTTGTTTTTCTATCCACCTAGACTTTACTGCTAACAATTAGATTTTATTGGTAATTTTATGACCTTTTATAAATCACCTCTCAACATAGGCAATTTTGACAATCAACTATGGTTTTGCATGTCATGTTGCATTTTTGACATAATACTATGTAGAGGTCAAATACTATGTAGAGGGCAAATACTAGCCATTTTGCCTTCTTGTTGGTTTTTGTACTCTCAACTAACATTGTGGTGTTGCAAGGAATTAAAAAAAAAATTGGTTTCCCTATAAGAACTAAAAAAAGGAATATCAAATAATTCTAATGTTTAAACATTCAACATATAAATATGTAGGAATGAGACAATGCACTGACATATGTAGGATCGTTCTACATACACTAAATTTATTACATGGTTTCAACTAAATTCAAGAATGTATTTGGTTGATTGAAAGATGGGAAATGAATGGAATTTATAAGTGCTTACTAGCTAATACACGTCTCGACAATCAATAAAATACATCATGAGATTGTAATAAGTGAGGATATCAATGGAAAAAGTCACATGATTATAACAACGGTTATTTATACATTGTGCATTGTCAGTCTTCTTGTGGTAATTGAAACCATAAATGGATTAATTACTCAAGTATTGACAAATAATAACATGTCCTTATCATTGATTGTGGCCATGGAGATGCATCATTAATGAGTGGGGGACATGAAATGACAAGAAAGCAATAAATCATGTGGAAATTTTCTTCTTGTAGGCAAGATAAGATATTCTTGGGTTAACATTTGAAAAATAATATGACAATAACTATAAACATTGTAATATTATATTTTTAATTACCAATGTGTTCCCTCTCACCTTCACCTCCACCATCACCAAGGGGATTATTTTTTATTTTAAAATTAAAAAGTTTAAAGCCTAGTTTGGCTATTTTATTTATAGTTTTTAATAGAAACTATGAACTCTTTTGTATATAAACCAAGTGTCCCTTCCTAATAGGTAATTATTAATATTTTTCCTATAAGGTATTGAATTTGAAAATTAATATCATTATGATATTATAGATTTGAAGTCTATCTTGAACTTGATGATCATAAGGCCATTTATATATAGTAATACAATTCATGAAATAGTAGACATGTTTTCTTATTTCACTATATTTTTATTTTTACATGAAAGGCATTTATACTAGAAAGACGACACCAAATATTCATCTACGAATCTTTGGTGGTCATTCTTGTTAATGTTTGGCATCACACACATCTGATAGTAATATCAACATTGTGTGTCTTATTAAAAAGATTGTGTGAAATATCTTGGTATCTAAACGTCAAAGTTTACTATGATTTATGGGTCAATAAGTTTATGATGGAATCATGGTGACAAATTTATAATAAAGGAAGGGTTGACCAATAATGAATAAGAAGATAATGTTGAACATGGCATATACATTTTCTAAGTAAAATTCAATAAACATATCTTAAGATTTATTATTATTATTTTAATTTTGAGTTGATTAATTGAAATTTTTTATTAATAATTTAATTAAAATTAAATTATAAGTTTTTAAAATAATTGTATGCCTATTTATCAAATGGAAAAAAAATTATCACCAACAATCTCGATAATTTTATCACCAACTAGAGTCCATCATCAATAGTTTAACATTCTAATCTACAGCCTTCCATTTTAAAAGTCTCAATTCCCTTTCATCTATTATTTAAATCTTTTGGATATAGTGCATCTTATGGTTAGTGAGTTTTAAGAAATACATATTGTGTAAAAGGATAAGTTTTAGAAGGTGTTGTATGATGTTCATGCCTTCAGTTGTATGCACAAAGCCTTTAACATTATTGTTTTACTTCTAAAATTTCAATAAATCTATTTAATTAAAGAAAAAAATAAAAAGACGCCAATGATTAGAGTCTTAAAGGAAAAAGAGCTTCATTGGAATATCATGTAAATGGAAAACAATTAACTTCCTAGAATCAACCGTTTCATTTCTGAATTCTATAATTCTCATGGAATTTTAATCGCCCTAAATTATTTTATCTTTACCAAAAATAATTCAAAAAATGATCATAATAAACATCATTAACCAATGGAATATATTTTTGTTTCTTATTTATAAAAAGACCCTATATAAATTACCAACTAGAGACGCATCATGACATTCAATGTTTTTTACAATATTTTTTTGAAAGCCTTTTACTTAAAAATTTAACTCCTTCCTACAATACTCAAAATTATTCATATTTGTTATATTATATACACTAATATTGTAGTTTGGAAAGGCATGGAATGGGCTCAAAATTTTAGACAAACGGTTATTTTTTATCTAGATTTATTTGAGAATTCCTACAATATAATTGACAGCAGTAGATAAACCTTAATTTGCATCACCTTTTACATCAAAATTTAGATGGAAAATAGTTATAAAATATAAAAAAAAAATCTCTAACATATTGTTTTGGGTAATGAAATTTAAAATCATATTAGGCCTATTGCACCATCCTAGGATTCCTACCTTCTTTGAGAAGCTGAGGATGAATAGGGTCTTGTTCTAGCCATTGAATGTATCAATGGGAGGAAATAAATTGAAGTCTCTAAAAAAGGTATTTCAATCCATCAACATGAAAATGTCACATTACAAATGAATGTATCTTCATCAGTCATAAAACACACCAAAATCATATTCTAATGAACTTCTTATTCTAGATTAGTGAAGCATACCACACCTCACTGCCAAATTCAAAAATTGAAGTTTATAAAAATGATATATCAATCCATCAACATAAAAAATATGTTACAGATGAATTTATCTCCATCAACCATAAAATACAACTAAATCACATCTCATTTAACCCTTTGTGTTATATCAACGAAGCATACCACACATTTCTACCAAATGCACTAGGTTAATTCAATCCCAACACTGAGTTCACATTTTCCAACATAAATTTTGAAATTCATAATTATAAAAAAGGTTTTAACATCCACCCATAAACTAATTTCATGGAATGGTATCATTGTTGGTTACTCAGGTATAAACAATGAATGGAGATAAACCTTGGCTCCTTTCCATAACATAGTTTCACCAAAATTATCTTGAAATAAAGATTGTTATTAGATATTTCAAAGCTGGATTCTATTTTCATCTCTCTAATATAATATAATATTATTAATTATATTATTAAACAATATTTATATTATATAATGCCAATTTTAATTCTATATAATAATATTAGGATATTTATTTATTTAATAATGTTTTCTCTATAAAATTTTAAGTAGCCTGAATGTAATTAAAATCATTTCATTCAATTCTAAGCTAAGGGAAAAAAATTTTTTTTTTCATCTGATGTCATTTTGTTCAAAACCACTTTATTTAAACATGATCTTATCACATAAAAATTGGTTTTTTCTCAATTTATTATTTTTAATAACCATCTCATAAAACATGAGGTACCTACTCAAATAATGGACTTGAAAAAATGTAGCTAATGAATAAATGAGAAAGTTTAAAGATGTCCATGAGACCATCAGTGTATAGGAACCAATCATCCAATTTTTAAGCCTCTCTCTAATAAAATAAGGATGGTTAGTTCAACATTCATCATACTATTTAGATTTAATATTCAGTGGAAAGACTCAGGGGTTTATAATGTCAAGTTGGTACAAGTTTTCCACTCTTCCCACAACCCAGTCTGATAAAGGAATAGTACAAGTACTGACACTACAAGCTCATCAACATGGAAAATGGATGTAGTCGGTGGCCATGGAAGGAGGGAAATGAATGGGATTTAGCACTCTTGAATTTGTTGCTTTATTAAGTGTATCCCATCATAAAACATACAATCAATTCAAAAAAGATAGTAATGTCTGTTAGTTTAACAAGCGACCACCAGTCTTGCAACATTCTCATTATTATAATACATCACAATACTTAAATGTAAAATATAATTCCAATGTTCCTTAGCACATTATATGTTACATAACACATCCCAAGTTTCATAACCAATCATCATGTAATGTGGTATCAAATCATAAAACATATAATCGATGGCAGTCTATATCAATTCATAAACATAGAAAATGGAGGTAAATTATGGGACCACCAGTCTTGTAGCATTCTCATTTTTTCATCAAAATTAAAGTCATTTGGTTTTAGCTAATTTTTTTTAGTCTTTATACATGGGAAGTACGAGGTGGTCTTATATGTTGTAAGAGAGAGGGAAATGAATGAAATTGGAAAGTCTGGTTATCACATTCATATTTATTTTATTATTTTTTTGTGAGAGATGTTCTAGATTTTTATGATAGTTTTGGTTTTTCATAAGTGCATCTTGAATAATTGGAGGAAGAGGGACCGTACTTAAATAACCCTAAATTTTAGGTAATATTACATTTACATAACATTCCCTCATAACATTAATTCTAAAATGTAGGTGTCTGTTATCTACTCATTAATATTTTGTAAAGATCTCGTAAGACTTATTTATAAAATTACACTTAAAATCTAGAACAAAATATGTAGATATTTTCTTTTTTTTCTTTTTTGGATATTAAATCTGGGTGACATACGTACATGGGGTCTCTATTCCACACTCCCTCCCCTCCCCCTTATATAGGTGTTTACCAATTTTCTCATTAGAGTTTGTCAACAATTCATAAGACTTCTTTTTAATATTACACTTAGGATCTAGAACAATTCATAAGACTTCTTTTTAAAATTAACTTGATTTAATGCTTTGGTGGTTGTTTACATTTATAATAAAATTGATCTGTGTAAAAAAAAACTACTCTTGTTTATAGTGCGTAAGAATAAATAACGAAAATTAGTGTCTCTAATAACTATAGATCACAAGAAATTAAACTTAAATTTTACAATATGCTTCTTAATAATGGAAAATACTATTATTGTCATTCCACTTACAGTATTAAATTTTTTCTGCCCTTATAGGTAAGATAAGATAAGACATTCGCAGTATAACATTTCACAAATTATATGATGATAACTATAAACATCACAATATTATGTAGTAATTGTCTATATAGTCACCATCACCATCACCCAAGGGATTATTTTTTGCCCTCATTCGCTAATGGTGGAAAAAGGAAAGAACATAGGTCTGGCCTCACTATGTATGTCATTTTAAAGAGATTTCCCACAACTAGCACTTGCATAAAAATAAATAACAAAGATTAATTTCAAATTGTTAAATATAATTCTTGCCTTTTGGAACTTTCAGAACATTAAAAGTAGGAAATAAAATATTTATTTAAAAAGCCTGCATAGAGATGGCTTCACATAATGCATACATTAGAAAAGTAGGAAATAAAATATTAGTGGGTTATTATATGTCCTCCTAGACAGGATGGGAAACATTTCCAAGCCTGAGCTTCACATAACTCAGGACCTATCACTTGATGGAATCCACACAGGTTTAGGATTATGTCGGCATGAGAAGTAGAAGGAACTCATAGCCTAAGAAATAAAGGATACCAAAATAGTCTTAGGGCATCTACTGAGGAAAGCATGACATCGCCTACAACACTTCTGAAGAAAGCCCATCAGGATTGTAGACCTTAAATCCCATTCGGTGATATATGGCTCTATCAAATTCATCCTTTATTCCACCATTAGCTATTACCCAAGTATGAAAGGCAATAAAGGTGTAAGCAGATGTGAGTGTTAGCGTTAATTTCTCTTCCCTCAGGCACAGTCCAACGCCAAGCTAACTACCTATTTATCTAAGCTAACTAATGCATAATTTCATGCAAACAAGGATGGTTAAACAATAGTTGAACTCTACTTTTCTGTCTCTTTCACTGCTTCTCTTTACTGTGGTTGATTAACTTTTGTAGCCTTTGTTAAGGCCTTTTTTTATTATTAAGGAAATACAATAGAATCTACAGATTATTCTTGCTCTATTTTTCTTCTTTATACACTATTTTTTTTTGCTGCTCTATTTTCTTCTTTCAGGTTGATGGAGCTGTAGCTACAAATTTCACATGGTATCAGAGCCTGGTTACTATAAAGTAGAAGTAAGTGATAGGGATGATAAGCTAATTAACCTATTTTTTTAGGAACTCTATCATTTGATAGGAAGGAATTGACTCCCAATACTAGTTACCACCCCAAATAAATGGATAAATTAAAATTGTGAATAAGTGGGTTGAGGGGAATTTTAGAAACTATGTAATAGGATAGCAAAATATTTTGATCAAATGGCTTTATATGGGGAAGAATTTTACAACACCTCACATCAAATATCAATTGGTATGAATCTTTTTAAGATTTTTTATTGTTATAATGTTCTTTATTTTATTGAATTGGTAATCAGAAATAGTAGAATTATAGGGGAGAGAGATTTGGTCACACAAAATCAATAAATATTGAAGACACTTAATGAAAACCTCCAATTTGTACAAATTTTATAGAAGTTATATATCGATAAATATCATATTAAAATAAAATTTGAGGTTAGAGACAAGATTTTACTAATGTTTTAACCTTGTAAATAGTCTTCTCTCAAGAAAAGTGGAGCTGAGAAGCTCAAGCCTCACTTTAATAGCCCTTATTGATTTAAGTAGAGATTTGGAGAAGTTGTTTATAAGCTTGAGTTTCCTAAGCACAACATGATACATAATGTGTTTCATGTTTTATGCCTCAAAATAGCACTTAGATACCATATCATCCATTCCATTGAGTTTACTCCTTTAGATGATGAAGGCAAATTGATCTTGGTTCTACAAACCATCATAAATATTAGGGAGAAGAAACTAAGAAACACGAGAATAAAAAACATATTTGGTGTGGTGGAAAGATGATAACTCCTTTAACAAATAATTTGAACCTTGTCCCTACTTAGTGCGAGTGCACAAGTATTTTATTAATTTTTCAAAAATGGAGTACATACGGATGCCTTTACTCTGTTGACCCTTTTACATTGCATACATGGATTATATAGAGTTTTACCCATCACCGATAAAACCAAATAATCCTAAAACCAACTATTTATGGGAAAGTAACCGGTAAAGTAGTTCTAATTAATTAACTCAAAAATATAAAACTACCTAAAACTAAAACTAACTTTATTTTATGAGGATGTCTTTATTAAAAATATGCATGCCCCATTAACAATAATTATTTATTAGTCTACCAAAAATATAACCTAATGTTAAGACTTTGGAACAAGTCTTAACAAACCCCCCTATGATCCAAAGTCAGGTCTTCGGACACATACCAAGCATTTTTCTAAATTTTTCAAATTTGATTCTATCAAGGGGTTTTGTGAAGATATTAGTTGTCTGATCGACAGTTGAGCAATATATTGGATCGAGAGCTTTATTTGCCACTAGCATTCATAGATAATGGTATTTGACATTGATATGTTTTGTTTTGGCATGAAATAAAGGATTCTTGGACATCTTTATTGCACTTTGATTATCAATGTATATCTATGTAGCCTAAAGATCTTCAAGAATATGACGTAGGTAAACAATTTATTTGGAAGCATCCCATGCTAAAATATACTCTAATTTTGCTGATGAATTTGTCACTGTATTCTACTCCTTACAACACCAAGAAATGGCAATTGAACCCATATGCATAGTGTATCCTATGGTTGACAATCTATCATCCACATATCCACCAAAATCTACATCCCAATATCTAACAAGCTTGAAGTTCTTGGTGCGGTGGTATTCAAGGCCATATATTTTCATTCCTTAGAGGTAATGAAGTACTCATTTTGATGCATGCCAATGAATTTCTCCAGGCTCATGCATAAACCTAGATAAAATTCCAACTAAAAATGAAATATCAGGCCTGGTAATCATCAAGTATATCAAACCTCCCGCCAATTGTCTATATGTGGTGCCATCAAAAAAGGCACTACTATCATCCTTAGACAATTTCAAATTAATTTCTATGGGAGTGAGGGCAGGTTTGAAATCACTCATGCCAAACCTATCTAATAACTTAGAAATATACTTAGTTTGTTTAATGAAAATACTATGTTCTTTTTGAGTTACGTCTATGCCTAAATAGTAGTGAATAAATCCAAGATCTATCATCTCAAACCCATCTTTTAATTCCTTCTTCACATACTTGTTATGGTTTTCATCATTACCTATGATAAACAAGTCATCGACATAGAGAACAAGAATCACCATTTTCTTACCCTGCACTTGAAAATAGAGAGTATCATTAGATTCACTGCGATGAAAACCAATGGATTTCAAGTATGAATCCATTTTCTCATACCAAGCCCTGGGTGCCTATTTGAGCCCATATAATGCTTTTATCAATTTACACACTTTATGTTTAGCACCCACCTGTTCAAAACCTTGAGGTTGTTTCGTGATTCTTCTAGCTTTTTTCCAAGACCTTGAATCTAATTAACTATTTAATCAACCCGCAAAACGTAAATTGATATATTTTCTTCTTCTTCCATCTTTAAACTCTCAAACTATCTTCTGAAAGTCTAAAGCTCAGCTTGTTTAACCTTTCCATCATCACCTTTGTAAATATTCTAAAGCTTTACCCAAGTCTCATGAGAAAATCTACATTGCATAACTTTAACAAATTTTGATTCACATAAACCACATAAAATAGCATTTAAAACTTTAGCATTATTTTTACATGCCTTCTTTTCCATCAGAATAGTTACAAGTGTCTGTGGCTCTTCATATTCCTCCACCACTACTTGCCAATTATCAAATCCAAGGGCCATCAAATAAGTCCTCATCTTTATGTTCTAAAAAGCATAATTTATCCCATCAAACAAAGGTACCTTATTTATAGAGAAACCTTCATGTGATCTAGCCATCGTGCTTTCCTTGATCTACCTTTAAGCTGTAAATTTTTTTGAAAAAATAATCTGCTCTAATACCAATTGTTAAGCACAAAATATACTAAGAGGGGGAGGTGGGGGGGTTGAATTAGTATATTATATATCTTATACTTAATCTAATTTATTTTCTTTAACCACTTCATCAAACATTCAAGATATGCAATAAAATTAAAATAATAACATGCATCACATGAGAGAGAGAGAGAGAGAGAGAGAGAGAGAGACCATATTTTTATGTGAAAACCCAAAGTGAGAAAAAACCATGAAAAATAATATCAAGTATATGAATGAGCACCAACTCAAATTACAAAGTTCGTAAGCACTAACTTACAGGAGCACAAAACCCTTTGCTGAGCACTAACACAACAACTATTTGTGAGCACCAACCCATAGGAGCACCCATCCCTTACAAAGATTTGTGAGCACCAACCCATAGGAGCACCAACCCCTCTTGTGTATAAAATATAACTATCTCTCGATGTTGCTTACTCAACAAATGATAGAATTTTACAATACCTATTTCTTTTCTCTCCTCTTTTCTTATATAAAATAACTACAAAACAATGCCCTCTATTGCATATTACAAATGGCTTATCAAGCCTTTATTTATAGCTTTCCAAATGACCTTTGGCATTCACCTTTTGTGACCCTTCAATCCTCATAGAAAATGGTGCCAAACTTGCATGAGACTTCGTATCCTTGCATTTGAAAAATCACATGGTGACCCTTCATAAGCAAATGCATTCTTTCCTCTTTTGTCTTTATCTTGGTAACTTTTCATATTCCTCAAAGTGTCTTTTCATGGGAAAATGTGCCATACCCTCTTTTGTCTTCACATGGTGACTCTTAGAATTACTCAAGATGACTCTTCATGAGAAAATGTGTCCCATTCCTCTTTTGTATTTACCCTGTGACTCTTTGAATTCTCCAGGAGCCCTATTTTGAATTATATGCAACCAAAAATATATTCATTAATATTAAATAAATATTAACACACACTAGCCAAGATATGAATATTAAAAACATCATTAAATGTAATAGGGCCTTTATCACCAAAGCTAAAACTTTGACATGAATGAAAATATTTCCAACAATAGTAATCTAAGTGGAAGAAATAGGCACATAAAAAATAATAGAATAAATGGTAATAATAGACTCATCACCTAATATGAAAAGAGAATTTATGGCAAGAAGTTTCATGAGAGTAACAGGCTATTACAAGAAGTTCGCTATGAACTTTTATCAAATAGCTAATCTGATTACCTCTTTACAACAAAAGAACCAAATTCTTATCTGGTTAAATAAGTGTGAAAAATATTTTTAGGAATTGAAAATAAGGCTTATCTAAGCACCAATGCTAAGATTTCTTGACCTTAATGGTTAATTTTCAATTATCACTTATGCATCTAGGGATGGACTAAAAAGAGTCCTTATGAAAGATGGTGCAATAGTCACTTATGAATCAAGGAAGCTGAAGCCTTATGAGGTGAACTATACCCCTCATGACCTATTACTTAAATAAATTATGCATACTCTATAAGTTTGAAGGCATTATTTGTTGGTAAATTTTTTTGAGCTCAATATTGATAACTTGGGACTCAAGAAAATCTTCACCCAATTGAATTTAGATGCTCATCAAAGATGTTGGATAGAGTTATTGTTTTATTATGATTTTGATATCAACTATATCAAAGGCATAAAAAATAGAGTAGCTAATGCCTTAAGTCATAGAAGGTACATAGAATTCATGGCTACTATTAGGAGTACTTTCAGAGATCAAGTGATGAATTCTCTCCAAAAAATGAATTCTACTATCAGGGTAGGAAAACATTGTATAATAATGCTTAGAATCTTAAGTATAAAGGATTTATATTAAATAAAGATGGTATTTTTTGATATAATGAAAGGATGTATGTGTCAAATCAAGTGAATCTGAGGAACATGGTGTTAAAGGGACTACACAATACCCTATATTCATAACAATTAGGTAAATATTGACTAAGGCCAATGATAGGTAAAAGAGTTATGCTGATCTGAAGAGGGTAAGTAGGCAATTTTTAGTAGGTGATAAAGTGTTTTTATGGGTTAAGCATAGAAAATTTTAATTAGAATTAGGAATTCAGTGAAAATTTAAACAAGATTTGTGGAACCTTTCGAGATGTTAAAATTGGTCAATCATGTAGTGTATAGGATTGCATTTCCACCAACCATATCTCTATTATATAATGTATTCTATATTTTTCATCTTAAAAAGTATATAGTTGATCCTTCACATGTGTTGGATTGGAATGCTTTGTAGGTTCTAGACCCTGGGGTCCTCATGATAGAACCAATAAGAATAATTTACACTCACAAACTTTATTTGCATAATAAAGAGATGTCATAGTGTAAGTTTTTATGGGACCAATACTCTGATAATAGTGCTACTTAGGAGGAATATAATGAGTTCTATAGGTAATTTTCATATTTATTTAATTGATTTAATGCTTTGTACTATGTTATTTTTTCCAAACAATATTTTTAATTTAGAACTTATATTTGAATAAGTATCATCGAGACAATGACCAACTTTAAAGGGGATGTATGTTACATTCTGATTTTCTACTAAGAAAATTTACTTGATTATCTATGGATATTTATAGTTGGTGATTTGATTTGATTATTATTTGACTAAGCTATAATTCATATGCTATTATGTGATAATTATATCTTATTTTGATTTCATGATTGAAATGTTATGAGTTAGATATACTATATATTATTTATACTGTGATCATCTTGATTTGTTATTTCAACAATATTTTATTATATATGTCATGATATTATGGATTAAGTATCTTCTTTTCATGATTTGGATGTAAGAGAGATTCATTTCTTAGAGTATGATGGAGGGAGAGCATCATCAAAGAGGATGATGTAGATGGAAGTATTAACAAATGATAGAGAAATCTCTATAACTTCTACACACACCACTTTAGATAGTACATGTTATATGCATTATTTAAATTGTTAGCATTAGTACATTCTTTTTTATCTACATTTAGATAATCATTTATGTATATGTGTTGTGTGTTAGCTTAATTTAATGATTATGTGAAATTAATTTTGTATGATTTCATTACGGAAAATTAAACATATTTTTAGTGTCTATAGAAGATCACATCATGGTAATGGATAAATAATATTAACTATAATACATCTAGACACACATTAATAGAATAATTATTAGAACCACTGCTAAAGAGGATCATAAATATACATGTGTTTGTAGTTATATAATAGAGGAATATTAGAATAATGGAAATACAAAAATAAAGAATTCTAATATTAGAATCTTAGAATAATTGCATGTTATAGATCGCTATTATAGGAAGTTCATTCTGAACTTTTATAAAATAGTTAATTTGATTACCTCTTTGTAACAAAAGAACCAAAGTCTTATCTGGTCAGATAAGTGTGAAGTAGATTTTTAAAAATTAAAAAGAAGGCTTACTTGAGCACCAGTGCTAAGATTTTCTAACTCTAATGGTCAATTTTTAGTGATCACAGATGCGTCTAAGGATGAACTAGGAGTCCTTATGCAAGATGGTGCAATAGTAACTTATGAATCAAGGAAGCTAAAGCTTTATGAGGTGAAATACACCCCTCATGACATATAACTTACAATAATTATGCATCCTCTGTAATTTTGGAGGCATTATTTGTTGAGAAATTTATTTGAGCTCAAGATTGATAACTTATGACTCAATAAACTCTTCACCTAATCGAATTTGAATGTTCATCAAAGATGCTAGATAGAGTTCTTTTTTTATTATGATTTAGATATCAACTATATCAAAAGCACAAAAAATAAAGTAACTAATACCCTAAGTCGTAGAAGGTACATAGCAGTCATGGCTATTATTAGGAATACTTTCAGAGATTGTGTTATTGAATTCTCTCCGTAAAATGAATTCTACTATCAGATCAGGAAAACATTGTCTAAGAATGCTTAGAATCCTAAGTATAAAGGATTTATATTAGAGAATGATGGTATTTTGTGATATAATAGAAGGATGTATGTGTCAGATTAGGTGAATTTGAGGAACATGGTGCTAAAGGGATTACACAATGCCCTATATTCATAATAATTAGGTAGAGATTGACTAAAGCCAATGATAGGTAGAAGAGTTATGTTGATCTGAAGAGAGTAAATAGGCATTTTTTAACAGGTGATAATGTGTTCTTGTGGGTTAAACCATAAAAGATTTCAATTAAATTTGGGAAGTTAATGAAACTTGCACCAAGATTTGTGAGACCTTCTGAGGTATTAGAAGTGGTCAATCATGTAGTGTATAGGCTTGCATTGCCACCAGCTATAACTCTATTATATAATGTCTTTCATATTTTTTTGTGTTGAAAATTATATAGTTGATCCTTTACATGTGTTGGATTGGAATGATTTGGAGGTTCTAGACCCTGGGGTGGTCATGGTAGAACCAATTAGAGTAATTGACACTCACAAACTTCATTTATGTAATAGTGAGATGTCATAGTGTAAGTTCTTATGGGACCAATAATCTAAGGATAGTGCTACTTTGGAAGACTATAATGCATTTCACAAGTAATTTATATATTTATTTGTCTGATTTGATGTTAAATAATATTTTTAATTTAGAACTTATATTTAAATAAGTATCATCAAGACAATGACCAACTTTAAGGGAGATGCATATTACATCCTGATTTTTCACTAAATAAATTTACTTGATTATCTATAGATATTTATAGTTGGTAATTTGATCTAATTATTATTTGACTAAGCTGTAAGTCATATGTTGTTATGGGACAATTGTATATTTTTTTGATTTTATGATTGCATTGTTATGAGTTAGCTATATTGTATATTATTTACATTGTGATCATGTTGATTTGTTATTTCAACAATATTTTATTTTATATATATATATATATATATATATATATATAAAACAATTTTATGGACTATCTTCTTGTCATGATTTGGATGCAAGAGAGATTAATCTCTTAGAGGATGATGGAGGGAGATGTACATGGAGATGTTGGAGAATGATAGAGGAATTGTTATAACCCCTGCACACACCACTTTAAATAGTACATGTTATATGCATTATTTGAATTATTAGCATTAGTATGTTATTTTTTTAATCTATATTTAGATAATCATTTATGCATATGAGTTTTGTGTTAGCTCAATTTAATGATTATGTGGAATTAATCTTGTTGGATTTTATTAAACAAAGTAAGTTTAATATTCTACATAGTAGGTTTAAGACATACATATTGTATATATTAAACAAAGTGGATTTAATATATAGATGATATACATGAATAATGTATACAAAATAGTGATATACTTAAATATAAACTAGTTATGCTTCATTCCTAATATATATACATAGTTGATATATATGTATATGAGATATTAAAATGCAATGGTTCTTGATGGGCTTGTATATACAAAAAGATATGGGGTTGATACAAGATACAAATTATAAATATACCGTTATATATAAGTATTATAAATAAATGTGTTTGTTAGTTTTTATTAGTAGAATAGAATGACTTATCCAAAATAGTGATATTTGTATAGAAATACCTAATAATGCACTTAAGGTTACGTAGACCTGGATAATAATAGTTGGTTACAATGAAGCCTATGTGTGTGTAGAACATAAACTAGATTTTTGGAGTTGATATATTGAAGAATATTATTATAGGTGAACGTTTATTGTAGAATCAAGTTTTAAAGAATGATTAAACTATAACCCAATACCAATGAGAGAATATTCCTTTACAATAAACATGTTGGAATTAGATTTTTAAAATATATAAATAAAACTAGAAGATTTGACCTTATGATTGAACTATTTTAAGGTTGAGCTCCATTGATAGATATATTTATGATCAAATTTTAGGTATGTGTTGATAAGATGCGTAGAATTCTTAAGTTCTTAATTATTATCCTATATAATTTTTGTTTCTAATACAATTCACTTAGATAAACTTAATCCTGACAATGCGGTTGAATAATGTGATTATGCCACTTGTTGGAAACAATGAGATTGAACATAAGGAAAAAAATACGTGTAAAAAAAATAGAATGCCTAATTGGAGTTAAAAATCATATTAGACTAAACCATTAAACTTTTGAAGCTCATGGTTATACACTGATTAAAATTATAAAATAATTGGTGACATTTATATATAGTATTTATATGTTGTCTGAGTAATTATATATGGTACATGTTATGTATATAATTAGATAATGAATATAAATTATATATTTAATCAGCTATTACATTATATGGAGTAACTATTAAAACATTCAAATGATGTATATAAATAAAATTATGGATCTAGATGTACCATATGAATGTTATTGAGACACTACATCTAGATAAAAATTTGAATAAAACTAGATTTATAAATATAATTCAGCTAGATTTATAGAGGTGTACCTATATCTATTTGAAACAATAACAATAATTCATAAGATTTAGAAGGATAGGAAAACTATAACTATATGAGTGTGGTCTACTAAAAATATAAAATGAAAGATTATGTTTCCATGAGAATTATGACTTTCTTTATTATCACTGGTTGTTGAAATTCAGTAGTGTGTACATGAAAATGATGGACTATGATGTTACTACTTGTCATATAATATACTATGTATTTAAATATACTTTAAAAAATTAGATTATGCATTGTAAACATAGATTATACTTAGTTGATATAAACTATACTTGTTTACTTATTATTTATGTGATAAATAATATTGTAGAGATTCATTCATATGTTTGAAAGACTAAATGTATGCATTTTAATTATTACTATGTTTATCATGTTTTATGACTACTAATAATAATTAATTTATATGATTCTATTGGTTATATTTATATTAACTAAATCTCACATTGCTTGTACTAAGTAAGTAGTGAGATGGACTTCACTAGCTTATTATTATTGCAAATGCTATATGAAGGTAATCTTATCAAGTAGTGTGTATAAAATTGATTGATTATAGAGATCAATAACTATTGAAAATTTTGGATAAATTAATGTTTTTTAGACATTTTTATTTTATATGTTTGTTTGATATCATTTTTAATAGATTTTTTATGGTACACTTCATTTTCTTATAAATTATACAACACATGGGTACTAGCTTATCTCTCTAGATTCCTACACCATCACTATCTACTCATCTGTGAAGGTAGGATACTTCCTAGATGGAGGATTGTGTGGGAGATCAATGATCAATGGTTGGTGTCAAAAATCACTCAAATGATGCTCTCCCTCCCCATAATAGTATTTATTTAGAGACTACACTTGAGATTGTCATAGATACTAGATTTTAAGGAACTCATACTCCGTGGAGCATTGTATCTTATATCTTGTATATTATATTATATTTATTATTATTGAAACATTCTACTTGATAATATGTAATTATTTACTTATTATACCATGAAAATAGTGGTTGTATGTTTGTACCAATCATGGATTGAGATCTGTAATTACTTTCTATATTTAGTTATGTTGGGTTTCATATGATGATAGTGATCAGTGACAGATAGATGTTACATACTTATTTTATAGTTACCTTATTTATAGTTTTTAATTTAGATCACTAATTATATTCTGATTGTGAAATATAATAAAAGAATATAATGATTAATTTTATAAAAAAAATACAATTTTTTAAGTAGATCATAGTGGGGATGTTACAAAGATTAATATTTCATCATACATCACTATACCCATGACCATATTAACTTATGTAATTAATTTATTTATGTTCATCTATCCTAAGATAAAAAATTTAAAGAAACATGACCTCTTACTCAAGCACTTGGAGAGAGTAGTTGCTTATGTTGAATTGTTAATAAAATAAGAGTGATCAAGTCTCAATTTTGAATAACTAATCAAGTCATTGAGTTGGAAATATGCATTATTTAAACTCACATGAATAGGGGATAGTACCCAATGTATTAATATAAAAAAGGTGAAACCATGATGGGTTCTCCATAAGTGATGCCAAGGACCTTGAGTGTCACTATACTCAAATGTACATCACTCATGACAAGATATGAAACCACACAATGAGTTCACCAAAAGTAATTACAAGGCGATTAAGATTCCATGAACCTCAACTTATATTACCTATAATAGATTGAATCACACCATTACATACAAATTTATATTATATTTTCATGATTAAAAGAAAATAAAGATTATTCATGCCTCATCATGACAATATTTATAATATATTTGTTGTTGGACACCAAATTTTGTAATATTATTTTCTAAGTATTTTGGAGCTGTGGAACGAAGATGCAAGGGATTGAGAGTAGGGAAAAGGTCCTTAGAAATTGGAGAAAATGGTGTAGATGAGAGACATGGAATAATAGTGTGGAAGAACTTGGCATGAAAGATCAAGTTAAAAAAGATTAAGGACATGAATAACAAGAAACATAAGATACAAGACTCAAAAATACATAATACTAGGACAAGGGCACAAAAAGTGGAGGTAATTGCAAAGTAGTTCGTGGAAGCATTAGATATTACTCAAGCATGAATCTATCATCAATCCATGAGAGGAGAGGAACATGAATGTAAATATCTAGCATAGAAAGAGTATATAGGAGCTATTAGACCCAAGTGAAAAATAACTTAATGATAATGGATCACCATGACTTCCTTTTATAAAATATTTGTTGGCTTGCCATCTATATTGTATTAATCATGCAATTTGAGAAGAGGTTATCTTGTATATAAATACCCTTTAGTTTTTATTAGAAAGTGTTTTTAAATGTAGATGTGTTATTTTCAAGATAGATATCTGAAAATATTGTTTACTAAATGTAATACCTTTGTAATATTATCAAATAAGATCAATGGAACTAATACTTTGTCTATGAATCTTGATGTATTAAATCTATTTAGTATTAATTCTGGTTTTATGATACTAGATAAGTACATGCACCATGTGAATGCATTCAATGGATAACTCTAGAGTGATGTCTATAATAATAATGATTAAATGTGTTAACTCAAGTGCCGAAGTAAGATAATTGTCTATCCACCATTGCAGAGTAGAATCGACAGCTATTAGTGTTAGAATTAGTTACAAGATCTAATGAATCTAATAGAAAGAATGAACAAGAGATAAAATAGTAATAGTAATAAATAATATCTGTATGACTACTAGCTAAGCAAGATTATCTTATTTAGTACAAATTATTAGTAAACATAATAAACTAATTATAATAAATAATTAGTGCATAAATATAAATAATAAATACAAGTCAATGCAATAAACTAAATAAATGCACCAACACCCCTCCATAAGCAAATTTTAGGTAGGGATATATAGATAAGAGTCCCAACAATGTATATCCATACTAGGTACTCTTTACAAAAAAATGAAGAAAAGAGAAAGCCCGAAGGAAAAAAAATGTCCTCAAAATGAAGGTCTAGGAGACCCCTCTAAAGAACTGATGTCCCACACCCCCAAAAGAGATCGCAAGTGAAGATACTAGCTCTCAATGAAAGGTTTGATGAAAATATCTACAATTTACTCCTTCGTAGGACAATATTGAAGATCAATGATATTTTTCTAAATCAACTCCCTAATAAAGCGCATATGGATCTCTATGTGTTTGGATCTCTAATGATGAACCAAATACTTTGAGATCTAGATAGTGCTCTGCTTGTTGTATTAGATGAATGATGGCTTTTGAAATAGAACACCAAGCTCAGTGAGAATATTTTAAATCCAAATAACCTTAGTAGTGGAATTAATAGTGCCATGATACTCAACCTCTGTAGATGAAAGAGAAATAGCATTTTGCTTCTTGCTCTACCAACAAATAGGGCCAGATCTGAAGTGAAAGTTGTAACTAGAAGTGGACTTACGATCATCATAATCATCAACCCAATCAAAATTTATATATCCCACCAAGTCTGAACCTATACTTACTATATAGTGAATCCCATATCTGATAGTGCCCTGAATGTAGCTCAAAATATGCTTGGTATCTCTCCAATGAAGCTCATGTGGTATTTACATAAAGCATGAAACCATGCCAATTGCATATGAAATGCTAGGCCATAAATGAGTTAGATAGATGAGGCTACCTACACGCTAGAGATACAATGTGGCATCAACCAAGGAAGTGGAACAATGAACCTCAAGTCTAACTTCAGATAAGAAAGTAGTCAGTGTATGCCTACAATCAAACATGTTAAACTGAGCTAACAATTTCATGGCATGCTTGGGTAGTGAAAGTATAATCCTAGAAAAAGACTGTGTTATCTGAATCCCAAAAAAATAGTGTAATAGGCCCATGTCTGTCATAGAAAACTTGTCATGAAGTGCAATCTTAACACTACTAATGATGGATGTAGTACTCCCTATAACAATGAGATCATCAACATAGAGAACTAACGATAACATTAAATCCTCCTATTGTAGAATATAGATATTTAGATCTAAGTGACATCTTGAGAACCCAACTGAAAGATGAAATGTGTCCATCTTGGAATACCAAGCCCTAGGGGCTTATTTTAGACTGTAGAGAGACTTATATAAGTGTCACACCAATGAAGAATCCTGAATGAACCCCTATGGCTGCTTCATATATATCTCTTCATGAAGATCCTCATGAAGAAACTCACTCTTTATATCCATTTGATGTACAACCCAACCATGAGATGCACCAATATCTAATATAAGCGAATAAAATTCATCTTAGCAACATGCATAGAAGTTTTTGTATATTCAATGCCTTCCACTTGGGAAAAAAATTTAGCCACTAAGCATGCTTTATACTTATTAATATTTCCATCTGCTACAAACTTAGTTTGATATATCCACCTAAATTATACTAATTTTATTCCCTTAGGAAGAGGAACAAGATCCGAAGTGTTGTTTCTAATCAATGAGTCATAATCTTCTTGCATTTATAAATCCCACTCAACTATCCCTATGGCTTCTTGAAAAGACTGTGGATCAAAAGGTGTGATAATTTAGAAATGTAGAAGATCATGTTGTGACCATGTTCTCCTTCTATTTGATGGATCCCTAACAAGAGGGTTTGCATCTACCAAAATATATCTAGCTCACAAAGGCATTAATGGGTGAGGATCTAAAGGAGGAGGAGGAATATGACCTAATAAACCATGTTGGAGAGGTATTACCTCATCATCCCTATGAGTAGATGAAGTAGGAGTATCATCATCACTGTTGTCTGATTCTTCTAAGGAAGAAGAATGAAAAATATTAGAAGATAAGTCTGAAAGACTTTCTTAAAAGTAAACACTTCTCACTATAATAAGCTCATGTGAATTTGGATCAATGATCCAATATCCCTTAACACCATCAGGATATCCCATAAATATGTAAGTCTTGATTTTTTGTTCTAAATCATGAAGCTTGTTTGAAGGTATGTGAGCCCTTGTTGGACTATCAAAGACTCTAAAATGATGCACATCTAGCTTCTTATTTAACCAAGCTTCAAGAGGTGTTATCCCTTTTAAATATTTGTGAGGAAATATATTCTCTATATATGCAACATAATTAATTTCTTCCACCCAGTACTCAGGTACTAATGATATTGCATGAATCATAAAACTTTCCATCTCTTTTAAAACTTTTCTCTTCCTCTTTGTTACTCCATTCTGTTGAGGTGTGTATGCAACTGAATTCTAAAGATCAATTCATTCAAGAGCATAGAATTGTTCAAACTTATTGTTCACATATTCTCTCCCATTATCTGTGTGGAGGATCTTGACATACTTTAGAAATTATTTCTCTGCTAGAGCTTTGAACTCTAGAAATCTATCAAATACTTCACTTTTGAGTTTCAGAAAATAAACCTAAGTATATGTGGAATAGTCATCAATAAATGTGAGAACATAGTGGGTTTTACTAAAAGACAAAGTAGGTAATGGACCTACTAAATCATGATGAACAAGTTTGAGAACTTGTGTAGCCATCCAAGTCTTCCCTTTATCAAACTTATCCTCTAGGTGCTTTCCTAAGGCACAACCATGACATACACCCCTTAAAAACTAAATTTGTGAAATTCTTGTAACCATCTCCTACTGACTAAGCTACTATAAATATTGGTAGTTTAGAAGACCAAATCACTCATGCCATAGTTTACTCACTAAATCAGTGTGTGAGAACAAAGCTATAGAGGAAGATTAAGGCACAAACTGGGTGAATGAATAAATCTAAGTATTATTGTTGACTTTTTTCATTGCAACTAAAGCATTATCCTCTAATTTTTTGATTGATACAAAATTGGGTGTGAACTCAATTTATTACCAGTATCAAAATGAGTGATTTAATAGATAGAGAGAAGGTTAGTTGATAACTCTAGAAAATAGAAGAAATCCTCAAATACAACACTATCAACATCAACTGTAACTTTTCCTATAACATCTACCTTAGAATCATCACCTATGAGAATATGAGGCAAGGAACTTAGTTCTAATCTAGAAAATTGTTTTTGATCAAAACCCATATGGTGTGAAGCACCTGAGTCAATTACCCATGATTTGGGAGAATTTACCAATGCAACTAGTGCCATAGCTTTCCTTTTCCTTAAATTTAAAGGAGTGGAAGAATCCTTTTAAGATGATTGATTGATATTATTTTTGAGAAGACATTTAAGGTCATCAATCTCTTTCTTTCAACAATCTTGTTCACCATAAAACCCCTTTTTGTAATAAAGGCAAGGAGTGATAGTCCTTTTTTATGAATCCCCTTTCGTATTAGTGGATTTATAATCTCCTTGTGAAGAATATTGTTACCCTTTATTCTTATCTTTCTATGACTTATTCTGTTTATTCTAATTCTTTTTACTTGAACCTATATTTGATGCTAATGTTGAAACTTACTTATGCTGAGGTTGACTTGCAACTAGATCTTGAGATTTGGATGACTTGATTAGACCCATAGCTATTAACTTTTATTCCTCAACCATTAAAATCTTAGAGAATATCTCAAAGGTGGGCATTTGATAAGATGTGCTCAATGCGAGCCTATGAGTTTGAAAGCTAGAGATAAAAGATGAATATTTAGGACCTAATTTATGTAAGGCACTGAAAATCAATTGAATATCTTTTTTATCAATTTTACACTAAAATATTTGTGCTCTAAGATCTATGATTTTAGTGATGTAGTCTTGTATTGTATCATAATTTTTAGGATCCAAACTAATGAGTTCATTATCAATTTGGTAACCACAAACCTCATCTATTTTTCCAAATAATGATGTTAATTTATTCCAAGCCTCTTTTGGAGTTGTATATTTTTCAAGATGAAAATTCAAATCTAAAGTCATGTAAGAATGAATACATCTAATTACCTTAGTAGTTTCAAAGAAAAAGTGTTGTAACTCTTTTACATTAGTGGGTGGAGTAAGAAGAGTTTTTATGTAAGGTATATATCCTACCATTATTAATTTATTCCAAACATTCTATTTCCATGTGTTATTGTTGTATGTTGTTAATAGTGGAAACTTAAGATTCCCCATGATACAATTGAAAATAAATTGTCACAAAGCAAAAATTAAAGTACAAAACACACCATACATCCCATTGAATTAATTAGTTTTATCCCACCCAACAAGTATTTATCAGCATGTTATAATTGAGTGCATTTACAAAGCTAGATTATAATTGTTCCAGTTTACAAAAAGCTCAATTTGACCCTATAGTCTAAAAGTACAAAAAATATGCATTTTATCACAAAAATTTCTACACCAATGCATTTTACTTAAAAAAATATTAACTTTAAAAAAAAAGGGGACCTCAATACGAGGTCATATGTGAAATTTATGAGCATCTAAAGTTGAAAAAATGAGGATGGACTAGAGCTACTATATAAAAACCTAAATTCTAGAAAAATCGAGACAAATCTATAAAAATATGAAAGTACAGTACCGAATATGACAAAATTTTAAGCTATTTAAAAAAAATTGCTCAAAATACCTCTTTTTGTTCAAATGGAAGGCTCTTGAAGTTGTCATATCAAATTTGCCTACTGATCCATCCTGCTAATTTTATTGTTTTTTGCCTATACAGTTCGTAGGGTCCATGTGACCATACCTAGGAGCAAAAAAAAATTGCCTTCCACATGACTGTGTCTAAATTCACTATAACAAAATAGGTGTCCAAATTGACTACTAGCTAAACAAGCTTGTCATATCTGGTGAAAATTATTAATAAACATAATAAACTAATTATTATAAGTAATTAGTACATAAATATAAATAATAAATACAAGTAAATGCAATAAAACAAATAAATGCACCAACAACTAGTCTAGGTTATGTGCCTCAAGTGAGCGCATGATATCATTTGTGTGGTATGTCAGGATACTAGCATGTTGGATTTTATGTTATTCTAATCAATCGACTAGTAATTATTCTATGAAACTAAGGATAAAACCCAAACATTTTGGTTCTACTTTTGAGACACATTACACTTTTTATCATGATGGTAGAAAGAAGTTCAAGCAACTATCTTTGGAAATTGTTGAGCATTGGGTTGGTACCCTAGAAGACAAAATTTGCACTTCTATATCTATGACCCATTTCATAGAAAAATTACATGTGATCCCATGACCATATTTTCTAAATCCACTTGGAAGCATGTTTTCACTACTATTCAGGAACATGGAAACACTAACAACAAATATTGTCAAACTCAAGCTGCAATTAGATAACTCCACCTCTAGTGCTTCGTGGCTTGAAAATAAAATTAAAATTTTTTTGTGGTGGCAGATAATGTCTATTATATAGTTTTTGATTTGATCACACTTGGTCAAGATATCCACCACCCATTCCAGCTTCAAAAATGCCCTTCCCAGTATAAGAAAAATATATTTTTTAGCCTGTCTTTAGGTGCACATAAAAAAATCTTATAAGTCATTATCAAAAACCAAAAGAACCATCATGTGTATGTCAAATCCATATAATTTCACCTTGAATCATGTTGATGAAACCTTTAGGACCACTATGTGGCACAAGTTGCAATAATGAGTCTTGAAATACAACTTTTTTGTAGTGAAGAGACAAGTTCTTATACTCCAACTAAAATTTATATCTCTAGGACCTCAAGGTTCAAGTACCTCACTTCAATTACATATATATAATAAAATGACACGTGTTCTCATGACCACAATGTCCAAATCTAGCTGAAGCATGTTTTCACTATTGTTTAAGAGCATGGAAACACTGACAATAAATGTTGTTAAAGTTGGAGCTATAGTTGAAAAAATCCATCTATGAAGCTTCATGGATTGAAAATGGCATTGTCAACATCTTTGGGGTGGTGGATAATGTCCAAGACTAGGTTTTTAGCCTACCATCATGCTTGATTGAGAGACCCACCACCCATTTTGACCTCAATAACACTTTTTTTTAATAATTGTGTACTTATATTAAGCTTCTCTTAGCTTTAAGGATATTAAATTCTTTACTAGCAGTGCCAACTGTGTGAAGGTGGAAACTTATTTAGCACTACTAAACTATAAAACAATTGTTAGTAAGTAATTAAAAATAAAATTTAAATGTACTACCTAAAAAATCAATAAAAAATCATAAAATTAAATACATCTATATTTGACAATTCAACATACTTTGGAATTTCAATCTAGTGAATCACTAGGATCTACTCTAATCTTGATAGTAAAAATAATAGTTTCATGGTCTGACTCACAAGCTTTTCATAAATTATTGTAATGGCCTCCCACGATATTTGATCAATTGAATATTTGTTGCAAGAACCAAATTTGAATAGCATGGTATTTTCCTCTTTGTTTCAAAGTCTTCAAACAACTATACATCTAATTTTTGTATAAGATATCACCGAATCCAAGTTCTACGGATAACCACAAACTAAGTTGGATAGTCAATGTTTTCTCCATCTATGATTGGGGAAGTCATTTTTTTCTTTACCTCTACACATCGACATAATTAGTAATTTAGTCCCTCTACATTGTCCTTGTCAATAACAATTGTAGAAATAAGCCTTGTATCAAGATATATAATGATAATAAATTCTAAATATGTTCCATTTTAATGACATTATCAAGATAGATAATGAGAATAAACAGTACATAATTATTAATATTATACGTGATTGCAATAGATCTGATGCATGATCAAAGTCATGTGATGATGTCATATGTAGGTTATAATGCTAATGGAACCTGAAGTGTGTCAATTAGAATTAGAGGTCTGTAGTTCCATTCATCAACCCATTATTTTGACTCATACTCATTTTAAATAGAGTCCATGCATGTATAAAATAAAACATGCCAAATGTCTCATATGAATAGTTCAAGAACTTACATTTTAGCTACAAAATGAGTAGAGCTCACTTGATCCCATTACAGTCATATAATTTGCATACTTTTCCAAGTTTTCTTCCTCTATTAACCAAAAATATCTATAAATAGTAGGATCTTATTGAGAACCTATCTCATTTTCTCATTAAACCATTAAAAAATGGTTGTTGGATCGATCAAATCAATACCATATTTGAACTTCAAATCTTATCTTACAAAGACTCTTTTTACATGGCTAGCTTCAATGAAACTCTGAATATTTTCTACACTAGTTGTAATATGCATCTTTCTCAACTAATAAAAAATCTATGCATTATTGAATTATGATGTGCAATTTTCTAACTAAATGCAATGTGATGAAAATAACACAGTGTTGTGGATGGGACAAAATTTAGTGTTTTAAGAAGCTGTCAATTTAAACCCGTAAAGGATTTATGTACTTTCTGAAATAAAGAATTAGATCTCTGGCGCCATCTATCTTCATCTGATTGAAAACTTCCCAAGCTTTGCACAAAGTTTGAACCTTTCAAGAAGCTATCAATTTTCTAAATAACAAAACTAGCACAAAGTGATGAATTACAGCAGCCGCGCAAATCAACCTTAAGGTTTGGAGAATTTAGCAGTAAGTAGAACATAGCACCAAGCCAATATTAATGGAAATTGCACAGTTATACTAGAGGATGCGAATAATTTACATACTTTTCCCAGATAGGTTTATACTGGCTCATTTCTAATTTCAACCATGGCTTCATATTCCCATTGTAATGCACAACAGCTCCATTTTCTATCAATTGCATGTCTACATTTGGATCATAGCCTAATCCTAGTACATGCTACCGTCGATCAAGTGGTTTAGTCAAGCCATAGACTGTAAGCAGGCCTGGAGGCAAAGTGCCCATTTTCCAGAGTGTCCGATCAACATTTTGTTCTTGCCAGTAATGATATCAGCTTGTAACATTGACCTTCTTCCATGCTAAATACGCTGATGCAGTTGCTGGAAAGTCAACTTCTGATATGCCATCGCCCATGCGGGCTCTTTCCTAGATCCCCCTTCTCTTTCCGTTATTCATATCATTTAGCAGCTGTATCCACGGCCTAAAACATATGCTGAAGGTCCTTTGCAAATAATATGTAAAACAAAAACACAGCATGCATCAGCGACACAACCACCGAGCTAGTAACATTTCGCTTCACTACCAATGATAGTGGTCCTTGTTTACATCTCGAAACCAAAATTAGAGAGTTTGCAAGGCATTCCAGTCGAAGAAAAGAAGCACATTTAAGTGACCTTTCTAAGAGTCAGCACTGGATCAAAAAAAATTACATCTGTAGATAAATAAAGATGTGGCGTCCCATGCTTTATAAATACATATATCCGTCCCTTTCAAATTGTACAACTTTACCACACATTTTTGGGCTTCCAAGACACTCTTTACGCGCACTCACTCCACCAATTCTACAAAAAATGTGACATTTATGGAACCATAAACTTCATCTGCGGGAATGTTGAGGAGGCCATGGGGGACACACGCTAGTTCTGTTTACATGAATACAGAATTAGGTGCTCTCATTGATCCACAGGGCTGGAACAACAAACTTTGAGCTTTTATCAAGCTTTCTTATCAAATATAAAACAACATCATGGCTACAAGAAAAATCTGAGAAAGAGAAACTTGAATGGGCCTGTATGCACTTCTTCAAAAATCTTCATTGATTGGACTAGAGCCTCCTGAAGCGGTTGCTTGCAAAGTTTCTTCAACTCATATTCTGGCCTACCTTCTTCCATAAGCACAAAACTATCAGTCCCCTTCATTAGTAAACCATAATATTTTCCTTGACTCTTTCTCTCCCTAAGGAGATCCTTCCTGTTTTCCCTCTTTGACTCCCTATCTTTTATGAATTCCAACGTAATACATATATTACTCATTCTTCTATCTTACGCCCAACTTGGGCTTTGAAAATAGTAAGGAGAATTTTTCTAAACAATTATCTAAGTTGAGAGATAATCTCAACTAATATCTTATGGTAGAAATCGTTCAACCATCTCTTCTACTTCTACTCAACAAACTCTTCAACGTGGAGATTCCCACTTTCACCCCTTTTATTTTTATTTTTTTTATATTTACATTTACAATTAATCCTCCTCTAAGACATCATTTTGGAGGCAAAAATACAATATTTTGAAATTCAAATTTAAACATGACTTATCCTGCAGATGCTCCTACATCATACTCTCCCTCTAGAAACAATTTGAACCTTGGTTCAAATGAACTACTGCCTCCATGCTTTAGCCTTCATTCTATACCTGGATCCCACGGTCTTCTTGTCAATGATAATGCTTGAATTTGTCTTTGCTGGTCTTTGCCTTTCATCTTGCTTTTCTTCCTCTTTAGATATGTCCTTCTTCTCATCTCTTTCTCAGCTGCAATCTCCCACTTCCATGTTTCATTTTCATATGTGTCTCCAAAGTTTTCATCTTCCATACCTGCATTCAAAACATCAAAAACCACCTTAGTAGAAAAACATTGAGGCCATGAAGCCCCTTGGCTGCCTTCACATTTCTGTTCTTGTTTCTTGACCAAAACTGCCTTGGTCTCATTGCTTTGCTCTTGTCTTGTTCCGCTCTTCCCAATGCTGCCTTCACCATGGCTTGTACCTTTACATAACTCTCTTGGAGGATTCAACAACTCTTCTATCCTCTTCAACTCTTCACACAACACAAGCTCATCCAAATCTTCATGTCCTATATCAAACTTAGGACCAGATTGTCTTTCATCCTCTATAAGTACATTCATCCACTTCATAGTTTCTTCATACAAATCAGCTTCTTCATCAACATCAGTATATTCATCAAAAACAATTACAGTATTCATACCTTCTGTCTTCTTGCTTTCTTCAATCTCTGCTTGAAGCCATCTTGTTTATTCTACTGCATACTTTCTCCTTTTCTCATTATCCATCCCTTTGAAAGTCTCTCCTTGTTGCATATTAGTCCTTACAGCCACTTTCCATTCCTCATTTTCCATGAAAATATCATTAAATGATTCAAAAACATCATTATCCCTTTCATTGCAAGCAATTGTCTTACCTTTCCATGTACTTGTGTCATCCTTCACCTTTTCCCATTGATTTCTTGGTGTTGTTGTCTCAACACTCACATCTTCTTCACTCTTAGCCTTCTTAGGCACCCATACTTATTTCTTCTTTTTATCAATTGACTTCTCAAGCTATTTAGGCATCCTATAACCATGCTCTTGTGATACTACTGAAAAACCAACTTTGTTTGTCCTTTTATTCTCTTGCACATTCATATGAGAAAAATCAATCTTATAAGATAAACTTGCCTGCTTGCTTACTTGTTGCTTGCTTGTGTGCTTCACCATCCACTTAGGCATTATATAGCCATGATTGGCTACTTTGTGTGAGGACTTCATCTTCCTCTTGCCTCTTCTAACCTATGTATTAATATCTTCATGCTCACAATAACAATCAAAATCAGCACTCAACACTTCATTTACCTCTTTGATAGCTTGTTCCACGGAGCAATCTTTCTCTTCCTTTGTGCTTGGCTGTCCTCTTTCTTCTTCCTGACATTCAATGGCATCTTGGAATTCAGCTTCATCCTCTACTTCTTCCTTTGCTTGTGTAGGTTCTTCAACACCTCCATTATGCATTAACCTATGCATCTCTTCTTCTTTATCAACAGCAGCAAACTCTCTTCTCTCTCCTACACATTCACTTGTGTAATTGGTGTCTTCTCTTGCACCAATCTCTTCACTCTCCAAGGCCCTTCTCTTGACCTTCATAAGCTG
Organism: Torreya grandis; assembly: GCA_037957365.1. Lineage (NCBI taxonomy): Eukaryota > Viridiplantae > Streptophyta > Pinopsida > Cupressales > Taxaceae > Torreya > Torreya grandis. The sequence goes on from JARHVA010004607.1 coordinate 565,621, forward strand.
GTTGTACCTGCATTTACCCACTCAAAAACAGCATTAGAAAATAGAAACAAGAGACCATAATGTCTCCATGAGTATCCTCTTAATGGACATTCTCATCTTTCCAAGTGCTCTTCTTGGCACTTCATCTTTTCTTTCTTCTCTCTTGTTCTCCTCAATGAGAACCTTCTTCTCAACTTCTTCCTCTTGCTACTCACTTGGCAACCTTCTTATCTTCTTGCCTCTTTGGGCTTCCCTCTTCATGGCAATCTTCTTTTGCCTTCTTCTCCTTTTCACTAGGAGATCTATTGGCCACTTTATCCTCTTCTTTATTGGCCATACCCATGCTTGTCTATTCAGCTGCATCCAAGACTCATACTCATCTTTAATCTTGGCTAACTCTTTCTTCAAACTAGCAATTTCTTTATCAAGTACAAAACTGTCCATACCTTTGATGCTTGCTTTCTTCTTGCTGCCCTCATATACCTTGCTACTCTGTAGTGCTTTTAACAATGCTTCCATCTCTGAGATCTTCACCCAAGTCTTTTCCACCTTGGTCTCTTGATCCCTTGTCTCACCGAGCCTTTCTCCTTGACTGGTCTTTTGACAATCTCCTTGATCTCACCTAGGCCTTTTGCATCCTAGTCTTTTGATCTTTTTCTCAATCTTGCAGCAACTCTTATACAACACTTCATCAAATACAAATCATAAATCCAAGCTTACCTTGCTTTGGATCTTCTCCTTGAGCATTCACTTGCTCTTCTTCTAGAGCTTCTCTAAGCTTCTCTTCTCAATTCTACAAACTTCATCCTTTACCTCACCTAAGTCTGTTTCACCTTAGTCTTTTGGCAAACAATCCAAGCTTCCTCTTGGATCTTCTTCTCTAAGCCTTCCTTGGCTTCTTCTCCTCTTAAGCCTCAATGGCTTGGCTGCCTTTCTCTTCACTTGTTTTCTTCTTCACTTGATTGCTTCTTAACACAATAACTCAAATCAAATATTACAGATTACTCATACCTTTTCTCCAGCAGAGTCTTCTAGTGTTGTCTCTTGTTGATCCCTTTGCCAAATCTTTCACAACTACAACATCATTGACAAATGCAACCATTCCAAATTCTGTAGCAACTTATGATCAATTTCTAAGTCCCAAGAGCTTCAAGCTTTGATACCAAATGATGAAAATAACATAGTTTGTGGATGGGACAAAATTTAGTGTTTTAAGAAGCTATCAATTTAAACCCATAAAGGATTTTTGTACTTTCCGAAATAGAGAATTAGATCTCTGGTGCCATCTATCTTCATCTGATTGAAAACTTCCCAAGCTTTGCACAAAGTTTAAACCTTTCAAGAAGCTGTCAATTTTCTAAATAACAAAACTAGCACAAAGTGATGAATTACAGTAGCCGCGCAAATCAACCTTAAGGTTTGGAGAATTTAGCAGTAAGTAGAATATAGCACCAAGCCAATATTAATGGAAATTGCACAGTTATACTAGAGGATGCGAATAATTTACATACTTTTCCCAAATAGGTTTATACTGGTTCATTTCTAATTTCAACCATGGCTTCATATTCCCATTGTAATGCACAATAGCTCCATTTTTTATCAATTGCATGTCTACATTTGGATCATAGCCTAATCCCAGTACATGCTACCGTCGATCAAGTGGTTCAGTCAAGCCATAGACTATAAGCAGGCCTGGAGGCAAAGTGCCCATTTTCCAGAGTGTCCGATCAACATTCTGTTCTTGCCAGTAATGATATCGGCTTGTAACATTGACCTTCTTCCATGCTAAATACGCTGATGCAGTTGCTGGAAAGTCAACTTTTGATATGCCATCGCCCATGCGGGCTCTCTCCCAGATCCCCCTTCTCTTTCTGTTATTCATATCATTTAGCAGTTGTATCCACGGCCTAAAACATATGCTGAAGGTCCTTTGCAAATAATATGTAAAATAAAAACACAGCATGCATCAACGACACAACCACCGAGCTCGTAACATTTCGCTTCACTGCCAATGACAGTGGTCCTTGTTTACATCTCAAAACCAAAATTAGAGAGTTTGCAAGGCATTCCAGCCGAAGAAAAGAAGCACATTTAAGTGACCTTTCTAAGAGTCAGCACTGGATAAAAAAAATTACATCTGCAAATAAATAAAGATGTGGCGTCCCATGCTTTATAAATACATATATCCATCCCTTTCAAATTGTACAACTCTACCACACATTTCTGGGCTTCCAAGACACTCTTTATGTGCACTCACTCCACCAATTCTACAGAAAATGCGACATCTATGGAACCATAAACTTCATCTGCGGGAATGTTGAGGAGGCCATGGGGGACGCACGCTAGTTCTATTTACATGAATATAGAATTAGGTGCTCTCATTGATCCACAAGGCTGGAACAACAAGGTTTGAGCTTTTATCAAGCTTTCTTATCAAATATAAAACAACATCACGGCTACAAGAAAAATATGAGAAAGAGAAACTTGAACGGGCCTGTATGCACTTCTTCAAGAATCTTCATTGATTGGCCTGGAGCCTCCTGAAGCGACTGCTTGCAAAGTTTCTTCAACTCATATTCTGGCCTGCCTTCTCCCATAGGCACAAAACTGTCGGTCCCCTTCATTAGTAAACCACAATATTTTCCTTGACTCTTTCTCTCCCTAAGGTGATCCTTCCTGTTTTCCCTCTTTGACTCCCTATCTTTTATGAATTCCAACGTAATACATATATTACTCATTCTTCTCTCCTACGCCCAACTTGGGCTTTGAAAACAGTAAGGAGAATTTTTCTAAACAATTATCTAAGTTGAGAGATAATCTCAACTAATATCTTATGGTTGAAATCGTTCAACCATCTCTTCTACTTCTACTCAACAAACTCTTCAACGTGGAGATTCCCACTTTCACCCCTTTTATTTTATTTTATTTTATATTTACATTTACAATTACTCCTCCTCTAAGACATCATTTTGGAGGCAAAAATACAATATTTTGAAATTCGAATTTAAACATGACTTATCCTGCAGATGCTCCTGCATCACAATGTTGATTGAAATTAATGTTACTCTCAGTCAACTATCCATGAAACTTCTCAAAATAACCTTTCACATACTCTATATCATCTGATTAGTCATCACTATCATATAATTGGTATTCCCTTAATATTTTTTAATATTTTTTTTATACTATCAGGTGCATGCATGAATGTTTTATGCATGAATATGACAACCTCTATTGAGTTGTAATATTATGACTGAACTTCCATTTGTGGTTTGAATGTATAGTTCTCAGCAAAGTCTACTATTTAAATAATAGACCCAAGTGTATATATGTCTTTGCTTAGCTTCAAATGTTCACCCAACCATCTAACCTTGTATGTGCCTTGCATACTCATAAAAATTTTCCTCCCTAAATTTATATCTATTTTGTAACAAAATCACATCTTTTAGATTATTTACCACCTTTTACTTGATAAGTCATAGATTTATATTTTCTCAAAACAACTAATTCTTGTCCAATTACACTTATACAATCATCATGGATATAATTTTTTTTATTTTGGTAATCCATCACAAATGATGTAATTTCCATCCAAATATGCTTTGTTATAAAATAAATATCCATCTGATCTTTCAAAAAAATGGTTGGAATAAATTCTTTGGCTAATTTTGTTCGAACTTCTATGCCACATTCCTGAAAAGTATTTTTAGTATGTAAAGTACAATATATATGGTGAAAAACATCATAGTGCATTAAAAATTCAACATAATGCCTACAACAAGTGGTGCATGTGTGATTTATTTTTACATAAAATGGTTTGGCCATATAAAAATATCTTTGACTTATAGAAATTTATGTATATTTTTCTAAAAACTTATAATACAATTATTTTTGGTTCATATCCAAAAAATATTTTAGATGTGGTTCATGGATACGAGAACCAACTCTTATTTTCACTACATCTCTTGTATTGGTTAAAACTCTTGTATTGTCTTTCCAAAATTGTGCAAGTAAATCTTTGAGGGCTATAGCCTTGTCCTTTCATGGAAGTCTACCAAAGAATACCTAAAGCTCAGTGGTATTTGCATCATTAAGTTTTTGATGTCTTGAAATTGCTTTCATTAATATTTTTCTATTAATGTATAGTGTTCGGCTAAATTTTTAAATCAATCTTTGTTCCCCCAATAGACTACTTTCTGCATAAGTTGTAATTATTCGTTAGACAACATTACAACCTTTGTTGTGTGATTTCAGGCCTACAATATGATATATTTCATATATGTTTTCAACAATTTTATTATTTTCATCGGCCATGTTAGATGTTTATAGTCCCAGGGTGTATATTGTAGGTCTCATCTTAATTGATTTCGTTAATGAGACAAACACTTGACATTTTTTACTATCAAAATCTAATTTATCAAGAAAATTATTCTAATTTTTTTTAAGTAGTCTTCTTGAATGGTGGTCAGACATTTTATTATGCATTTTTTTCAAAATATTTTTATCAACTTCAATTAATTACTTGTCTTTTCTTTGCACAATCCTTTGAGGTGTTGTTAATGGTGGAATTTTTTGAGAGGTTGTCTCAAAAAATTTATGTTCGCTACTATTTTATTCATTGTTGCTTTCATTATTTAATTATGGGATGACATTTTCTTCATTTTTACTTTCATCATTATGTGTTTCCATGAAATTGTCTTCATTGATAGGGGGTAAATCATCATGCATAGATTCATCATAAACAAAACTAGGAACTTTATACTTTGAATGTAGAATTGCAACATAATTTGGACTTATAGGAAAATATTCACCATCATTATTCAATTAATTATTATTAATTTCATAATTATCTATGACATTTGCAACATTATGGTTAGTGTTTGTACATTTTTTTGAGTTAAATGCTTGCTTTGATACCTTTTATTTTTCTATGAACTCTTCTAATTGCTCTAGTGTTTAATGATTTAACTTCTTTGTCTTATTTGAATGGGCTTCATCATCCAATACTAGGCAAAAAAAATTTGATTCATTTTTATGGTGGGGACCCAAAGAGAAATTTTATTCCTTTTGATTGTGTGGGACCCATAAAATAATTTGATTCCTCTTGTCTTAACCGTGGAAAATGTAGAATGATGTAGAGAATGTTTGTGAGGTTAGAATTCTCAAAACTTAAACATTGGATAACGACCTACTGTCTATTGATACAATAACATGTACATATTATAACATGTATTCATTATATATATTATGTATATATCATCATATATTGAATTGGTAGACCTTTTGATTTCTTTTGTTATGATATTGGGGTCAATTGACCCCCAAATTACCTCCATATAGTAAAAATTAGGTTCAAAAAGTTCAATTTCATCCAAATTCCAATAATCATTGTAACAATGGACTAATTGGGTAAATATGTCAGGAAATAAGAGTTAATTTAGCCCCTTGAATCACATTGTAGACTCACAGTTAGGTTCAAAGGATTTAGATTGGCCATAATCACCTTTACGTTTGCATTTGTCATAAAATTATGGTTGATTTACCCATATGTTACATCCTATACAATAAATTATTGACCCATATATTAGGTTCACATGGCTCAATTTTCCCCAGATTAGGTCCTTAGTTACATTAATTGACTAATTAGATCAATTCATATTAAAATTAAACCTAATTTAACCTCAAATCACATCTTGTTCTTGTAGTTAGGTTGAAGGAGTTAAATTGGCCCCAATTTCCTTCATGATTGAATTGGTGGACTATTTTATTTATTTATTTATTATATTGGGGTTAATTGATCCCCCAAAATTACATCCTATATAGACAACATTAGGTTCACATGGTTCACTTTCATTTGGAACTTGCATTGCTAATTCTAACAATCGACTAATTGGCTCAATGTATTGTGCAATATGGGCTAATTTAGGCCAAAATCACATCCTAGACTCATGGTTAGGTTAGATGGGTTTGGATTTGCCCCAATTACCTTCATGTTTGCATTTAAGATAAAATGGGGTCTGAGTATTGCATTTGGGTTTAGGGTTTAGGGTTGTAAGAATTGACTAATAGCATATGAGTATTGCTTAGAGGATATAGCTATCATACCTTTTGAATAAAAACCAAGAATTTATCTCTCAACCAATCTCTTATATAATAAAAAATATAACACTTTATTCTCAAACAAAAAATTAATAGAAAACATGTTGCCCGAATATCATCCTCATGACCACTTGTGAAGTGAGACAGTCAGAGAAATTCATCCCTCAATAATACTAGTATAGGTTTCCATTAATTCATGCTTATTATCACTTTCCTACATAAAAAGCATTTACAGTGATAATGTTTCATTATGATCAAATTTAAGTTGATGAAATATGCTTGTGCAATCCATCACTCATTCTCAATCCATGAACATTTTGAAAAATCAAATGCACTTCCAATCTAACCCTTTAAACATGGACAAAATAATGTTTTATCCCATCATTCTTTTTTAATTCCAAACTAATTGTTGACACTATAATTAGAAAAATCATTAACCCAAAATACCAAACAAGGTTATTCTTAGAACAATTGCTCATTTCACTTACATGAACTCACCTACAAATTTTATGCAATCTAAAATTTGATGAAATAAACAAAAAATAATCATCCTTTCTTATTTTTTTCCTTTACGGATTTATAATATGATTTCCTAGTTGTCCAACATTAATCAATAAAAAATACACATTTTAAATTCCTTTAATTTTCATCCTTATTGGCTAAGATCCCTTGAAATTGATATACCAAAAGGAGAATAAACAATATAGCCCATGTTCCTTTAGTTTTCTTGTAGTTTCACTGAAGCGGTTCAAATTGGCCTCAAATTCCTCATTGATTGAAAGAATCAACTATTTGGTTCATTATATTCAATGACATTAAGGTTAGTTTCACTCCAAATCACATCATATACAATTGAAAATAGGTTGTTATAGCTCAAATTTTTAAAAATCATGTTACTAATTACACCATTTGACTAATTGGCTTAGTCTATGATGAAATCAAAGCCAATTTAACCTCAAATCATGTTGTATATTCATAATTAAGTTCAAACATCTCATATCAATGTAAATATTTTAAAAATATATGATGTAATTAAAAGGAAAAATTAGGATTTATAATAAAAGAGTAACCTGATAGACATATATTCCAAATGTAGAAGTGTAGATAATAGCAGAGAAGTGTTTAACAAAATATCTAAATGAAATGTCATCTCATGAAATTCAAGAATGTAAATAGATTAAGAATAAAGATAATTGAGAACATTTATTGTTATTTAAAACATGAATATATTTAAAGTTTTATCATGTATTTTACACCAATTCAATGCAAATGTGGAATTGATGCAGGTGCATGATCTCAAGAAAGTTCCTTTGTGTGCATTGTAGTCTAAAAGAAGTCTTGAAGGTCATATGTGGTCAATAAGAATCTTGTTCAATCTTCATTTTATCTTGTAATGGTCGTGTTTTAGTGTTTAAGGCCTTGTAATTTTCACTATAATTTTTTTAAGTTAGTAGGTTTTTTAATTTTGCTCTCTAGAACCTCATATTTAGTTTCTTGCCAAAATTGGGAATTCCGTTATTCAAATATGTTTAATATATTTCCAAGAATTTTATCATCTTAAAAGGATATATATGTGTATGGTATTTATTATAAATGGTAATTTTATAATTACATGATGTTTTAAAAATCTTTGTACCTTATTTATAAATGTCTAAGCCAAAAATTGATCGAGGTTCGTTCTTGAATGAAGTCCAAAATAAGTTGTCTTGGAGATAACTGTGTAAGGGGAATCTTGGAGCAATAAATGGAACAAAAACACTAATAAAAAAATATTTTTATCTGAATATAATTGAGAATAAGTTTAAATATATAAAATATATCCTTAAAAATACTCAAGAAGAATTCAAATAGAGAGGAAATAAAGAAAAGGAGGTCAAGGCGGATGGAGGAGAGGAGGTATGTAAGGGTTACTCAGGACTGTTACAATAATTTTTATATATAATAAAGAAAGAGTAATTCATGGAAATCCTTTATATATTACAAGTTGAAAATTCATGTAAGTGAGCATTTATATTACCTTTAATAATTATTGTTATGCTGGTATAAAGTTCTATATGTTGCAGTTTTGAATTATCAGTATTGTGAAACTGTAACAGTCAATAAGTGTTATTTTTCATCAAGTATTCAGATTGTATACAAGTTTTAGGTGATTTTAAACATAAATATGTCATTTTAAACTCCAAAAATCTATCTATCTAAACTTAAATTTTTAAAATCCTATTACTTTCTTACTAACTGCCTATGAGTGTCTGTGAATTCAATTAAAGGTCTGACAGTCAAGAATAAAAGAGAGTCCTTTATTCAATTAAAAAAATTTAAAGGGAAAATAATCATTAGTAAATCAATATATAGGTGTTATAATATTAATACATCTAAAATTATTAAATAACAAATATTGAAATTTGAAATCCTATTGCTTTCTTACTTATTTCCTGTGACTGTCTGTGAATTTAATTAGAGGTCCGTCAGTCAAGAATAAAATAGTTTTTTATTCAATTCAAGTTTGTTCAAGGGACAAAAATAATTAGTAAATAAATATATAGTTTTGATAATATTAATTAAATAATCTTAAAAAAATTAATTTTCCTCTTTTTATCCTTTTGGCATTGTAATAGACCTTGAACCCCAACTTAGGGTTTTAGGTCTCAAGAATGTACATATCTCCTAAAAGAATGAATCAAACAAGTTAAAATTTTGTGAGAAAGTGTATTATGAGGTTTTTTAGGCTTTTAAATTTTTATAATGAGTAAATAATCCCTGTAGGTGGATATATTTTCAAAATGTAGACTGTAGGCTTGTGTGTATGAAATTTAAAAAAAGTTTGTTCTAAAACACTAAAACTTGTATATTTTCAAAAATACTAAGCAAAATTGCATGAAATTTGGTATAAATATGTATTTTTATTTTATTTAAGTTTTATATAATATTTTATAAAAATTTTACACTTATATCAAAATTTATTAAAGAAATACATCCTACAAACCAGTAGGTAAGGTCTAAAATTCAATAGTACTAAATCTTGCATAACTTTAAAACAAATGCTCAAAATTACTTGAAATTATACAGATAGTTCATTGATAAGGTAATCTAAATTATTAAAGTGGTTTTAATTCATAATTCTTTTTTATAAAATAAGATATTCATGAGTATTGTTTTATGTAGGCCAAAGGAAATAAGGCCCAAAACTTTGTTTTCTATATCTTGTTCAAGAATTGAGTATAATAAATGTCTAAGACCTATGTATCATGACACATACAGTATAATTTTATGTAATTATATTTTTTAAATCACATAATCACTGATCAAAGAGGAAATATCCATTGTCAAAGAGTCACAAACCAAATTAAGAACCATTAGGCCTAAGTGTAAACTCTAGTTTATGCAAGTTGATCATTCATTGTGTATAATGAATGATAAAGGTATCTATATTAAATTTTATAAGACCTAAATGGATTATATAATCCCATTTAATCTGTGAAGGGTCTAATTTTGAATGATATGTCTATCTAAGAACGTGATAGATCTAATCAAGGTATAAGAAAACAAGTTTCCAAATATTGTATTTTGATTTCTTGTTAAGGATTCATATAGAGGCCTATTGTAAAGTATGATATATAGTTATAAGGAAATAATAATGTAATAAATTTTTAAATATAATATAGAGTCCGTGTTAATATACACACAAAGGAAGATAGACCTTTACAAATAAGGTCTAGTAGACTATTTTGTGTTATGCGCAGAAATCAGATGGAAAGAAGACATCAGATTAACCTAGATGGGAATGTGATAACCCTCATAAAGATGATGTTTAAATTTTAAGTCTTTAATTTAATTTAAATTCATCAATTTTAATACATGAGTATAATCAAAAGAGTAAATAACCCCTACTATATCAGATTTGGCCATAGTGATAGAGTTTAAAAGTTTGTGGTTTACACCATTTTTGGTATCAGAGCTTAACATAAGCTCTTGGTAGAAGAAGGAGTTTTCATAAGTTTGGGCTGAAATGAAAATAATTTTGAAGGTGATTGAATAAAAAAACTGAAAATAGTTCTGTAGTCCTAAAACCCATTGAGGCTTAAGAGAGTGAGAAAAATGAGCATAACGAAGCTTATAGAGAGAAAAGAATCCAAGGTAAAATAGACTTGGATGTGAGATCCAAGTTGAAGTAGACTTGGATGATAGGTAAAAAGATAAAAGAGAGACTTTGGGTGAGAGAAAAGGAGTAAACAAATATAAATGGAACACCTTAAGAAAAAAGAGCAAGAACATATAAATACAAAGAATGAGATGATAGGGAAAAATATATGCAAAAGGAGATAGTTGAGATGAAGCAGACCTTAAAAAATTTAATTCAATTTTTGGAATAATAAATTAAATATCAATAAAGAAAGGGATTCATATTCATGAAAATAGTCAAGTGGCCAATCAAGAAAATAGTAGAAAGAAGAAAGAAGCAGTAAGAAATCAAAAATTAGAAAAAGATGATGAGGGTAATCGAAAAGCAACCCATGGAGGAAATTAGAGAGAAATTAAGCATCAATATTTTGATTCTAATGGGTTTTTAAGTGTGTTATTTTAGATATGAAAGTTGGTGAAGAGGATGCCTTAATGGAGGCCTCAAACTATGACACGAACAAAGGAAACAAGTTATTAATAAACCATGAAAATCATATTGCAAAAGTATAATACAAACAATAGGGGAAAAGAATAATCCTCAACTAAGAGGATGAAAATGAACCCAATAATTGTGAAGGAGAGAAATAAAAATCTAAAGAGTAGGTGTATGATTTGAAGAAGAAGTTAGAGTAACAAGTAATGGAAAATAACGTAGTTGTTTTGGAAGACAACAAAATGTAAGGGATCTCATATAAAAAATATAAAACAAATTACTAAAATAGTATATCTATAAAGAAAATTTTAAGCAGTTCGTATATGTTTGGTATGAAAATATGGTGTTTAACATAAGAGAGAAGCTAAAAAAAAGAGTAATTGTGAAAATTTGAAAGAAGTATATGCAAATTAAGAAAGCAACCAAGAGGAGATCAGTCAAGAAGTATTATAGATCAAAAAGGTGGAACACAAAGAAGTTATTATTACAACAGTAAAGAATCCAATTAAAGAGCACTTTCATATTGATAATAGAGACTTTCATAAGCCAAAGGTTGGTGGATCACAAGCTAATAACATGAAATGGAAGGTGAGTTTGAAATCAACAAGGGAATACGTAAAACAACCTGATGTTATAATAATTTAGAATCATGAACAATGTGATAAAAATTAATAAGAGTGGAAGATACCTTAAAGGAATAATGAAGAAATGATTTATTATTTTAATGAGTTTTATTCAAGTCCAAGCATAGTATTAAAGAAGACAATAAAGAGAAGAAGTGTAGATCCATTGAGCATGTGTATTTATATGCGAGTTAGTTGAAGAAGATATATAAGCAAAGAAAAGTCAATTTGCATTAGCTTAGGCAACATATAAGACTCATGAGTAGGAGATCATGAAAAATTTTAATTCAAGGAGTTTGATATAGGTACATGTTCTCAAGAAAGTTCCTTTGTGTACATAGTAGTCTAAAATAGGTCTTAAAGGACATGCAGTCAATAAGAAGAATGTTCAAGCTTCATTGTATCTTTTAATTGCCATTTTTTTGTGTTGAATGTATTTTAAGGTTTATTATGAGGTTTACAAGTTATTAGGATTTCTAATTTTTCTGTAGAAGCTCATATTCAGTTTCCCATCAACATTGGGAGTTCAAATATTCAAATATGTTTAAGGTATTTCCAAGACTTTTCTCATCTTCGAAGGGTATATGTGTGTATTTTATTTATTATAAAAGGTAATTTAATCCTTAGGGGTTGTTTTAAATAATTTTTTTCCTTATTTATAAATGTATATGCCGAAACTTTATCAAGGTTAGTTCTTGAGTCAAGTCCAAAATAAGTTATCTTAGAGATAGCTACGTAGGAGGGAATCTTGGAGCAAGAAATAAAACAAACCCACTAATAAAATAAGATTATTATGTGAATAGAAATGAGAATAATTTTAAATAGATAAAATATAAACTTAAAATTATTCAATAAGAATTTGAATAGAGAGAGAGGAAATAAAGAATTCACATTGAACTTCCAAAACAAATGGAGTGATTTTGGTTGGGAAATATGCACTACTCTACCAACTACCTCTCTAAGTGTTATGATGATATTACTAATGAGCATCCCATAAAAACTTCAATGCTAAGTGTTATGAGTCTATTAAGTATCCCCTCATCTAGTGCACGTATTCCAAGCACAGCTCCAACTTCAAGTTCTTGTTCTTCAAAGAATGTAAAAAGTGTGAATGAAATTTATCAGCATACAAGAAGCCAATTACATGAAGAATGTCTAAGAGGTAAGACAATAAATTATTTTTTAATTACACAAGCTGATTTTGAACCATCATTTTTTGAAGATGCATGTGCTAATGATGTTTGGATACAAGCAATGAAAGAAGAGATAAATTCTATTCACAGGAATGATACCTGGGAGCTTACAGAACTTCCATATGACAAGAAAAAGATTGATACTAAATGGGTCTACAAGACTAAGTACAATAGTGATGGAAGTGTTGAAAGACACAAGGCATGATTAGTTGTTAATGGCTTTACACAGAGGTATGTGATAGATTATGAAGAGACAGTTACACTTGTTTCAAGACAAGAGACTATTAGAATGATGATTTCACTAGCAGCTCAAAATAAATGGAGCATACATCACATGGATGTGAAAAGTGCCTTCTTGAATGGATACTTAGAAAAATAATTCTATGTAGAACTGCCACAAGGTTTTGAAGTGCAAGGTAAAAAATATCAAGTCTACAAGTTGAATAAGGCTTTATATGGTCTCAAACAAGCACCCAGAGCATGGTATGTAAGGATTGATGGATATTTTTAACATAATAGATTCAAAAGACACAAAAATGAGCTTACTCTTTACTACAAGCAAGAAGGTAATGATATCTTTATTATAATTTTGCATGTTGATGATTTGTTATATATGGGCAGCAATTCTAAAAGATGAATTCAAAATTGCAATGATGAATAAATTTGAAATGAAAAATTTAGGCCTTATGAAATACTTTTTAGGGATGGAGGTTCATCAAAGTAAAGATGACATCTTCATTTGTCAAATAAAGTATGCAAATGATATGTTGAAGAAATTCAATATGGTTGATTGTAAACCAGTCTCCACTCCATCTACTCATGGAGTTATGATATGTAGAGACGATGGTGCTGAAAGAGTTGATGAGACAACTTACAAAAGTATTATTGGAAGCTTGATGTTTTTAACTCGAATAAGACTACATATTAGTTATTCAGTTTCTCTTGTATCAAGATATATGTCTGAGCCATCTGAAATTCATATGAAGGTAGACAAGAAAATTTTGAGGTATGTGAAAAGTACTATTAGCTTTGATAATCATTATTATGCTACTAAAAAGTTTGAACTTTTTGGTTTTAGTGATTCCGATTAGGGTGGTAGTTTGGATGACCGAAAGTCAACATCTGGGGCTTGTTTTTCACTTCGTTCTAGTTTGGTTACATGAAGTTCAAAGAAGAAAAGTTCAATTACTCTTTTATCTACGAAAGTAGAATATATTACAATCACTTCAGTAGGTACACAAACATTATGGCTCCAAAAGGTTCTAAAATAAATTGGGGAGAAATAAATCCAGCCCATAGTGATTTTATGTGATAATGTTAGTGCTATCAAAGTAGTCAAGAATCCAGTGCATCACAATAGGTCAAAGCATTTTGTTTTGAAGTACCATTTTATTTGAGATGTGGTTTAAAAGAAAGATGTAGAATTGAAGTATATAAATACACAGGAATAAGTTTTAGATATCTTCACTAAAGCTATGGCAAAAGTTCAATTTTTGAAACTCCGAGATCAAATTGTTAGTTCACTCAATATCAAGGAGGAGAATGTTGGTCAATTATTGTTGAGTCTCAGTTCTATAGTAATTTCAATCATGAAAAATCATGCAATTAATTTAATAATTAGTTAATATTCAGTTTATATTTCATGCAAATTATTATTTACATAAATTTATAATATTTTATTTATTTATTATAAAATCATGTTCACATGCAATTCAATAAATACATTATTATTGATATTTATTATTAATGGAGAATGATTTGAATAATTTGAAGAAGTATTTTTATTTTGGTGATTTTATATTTCTTCTGATTATGCACATTGCATATATTTCATTGTGAGTTTTTGGTTTCATTCTGAGCAATGGTTTATTTTTATATATTTAAAATTATTTAATTAAACCCACTAGTTGAGGTGCTTGGAGTACTTTGATGTTAGTTTACAATTGGGTGGTTTTCTATCAATTCACATAATTGCCAAGGAGGATGTTGCGAGGCAAAAAAAAGTTAATTGTGAATATGACTAAATTTAATTGTGCAAAAACTCAGCTCTAAATTGTTGGCTAAGAAAGAATGAAATCACCTCACTGCCAGTAGATAAATGGTGTAATTCATCAAAATTGACATCAGTAAATTCCAACACTCTTAAATCACTTACTAAAAGTGGACCAAAAATATTATATGTGAAGGTAAATTTCCACACACAAATCCATACCAAATCTCTAGGTAAACCATTAAATTATATATCATTTATGAAATGTTAAAGCACCAGAAGTTTTAATCTACACGTATCTTGATTCTGTAAGTAGAAGGGAAACTGAAGCTTCTTTTTATCTTTATCTATGCAAATTCCTCTTACAGTGTAGGGCTTTGATTAAAATTGATGTGAATAAAAACAAATTGAAGTCTAAACTATTAATTTAAGTTCAAACATAACAAAATGTTATGATGATAGAAAATACATGTGTGGAGATTGTTTTATCATTGGAGCAGCAAAGGCGAAGGGGAGATTGTTGTCTACCTATTTGTCTGGCCAAGTCCTTACTAAATCATGCATCCTAATTTTGAAGCTCAATTTTGTTCTCTCCAAAGCTAAATGTAGAAAGAGTCATACTCTTCTCTCTAAGAAAGAATTCATTAGCTATAAAACATCTAGTTGATCAATATATAAAATATCAACTACCAAATTAATTAAATCCTGCTAAGGTAGGCCAGAACTCTTACTGATTTTTTTATATCAACATTGAAATAAACATGTACAGATTCAAACTCCATAAGGCATTTTTGGTGGAGTGTGTCAAGTCAGTCCAAACTCCAAATCATTGCAATCAACCAATCCTTCCAAAACCCTCACTACAAGATCTTTATCTTCTCCAACTAAGAAATGGGTGATGTCTAAATATGCTTCTTTCTCTTCATTCTGAAGAGAGTCATAACTATCTCTGAGTACCATTTATAATATAATATCATCATTTGTGTCTCAATTTTTTTTAATTATCACATCCAATAGCTTCTATCATGATTTCTAGAGAATTGTCCACCTAAAACTTTCAAAGCCAAAGGGAAGCCACCACATATGTTAACTAAATGTGCCACTAGATCTTGAAAATCTTGGAGGGGTTTAGGCTGATCAAATGTGTGCCAGTAGAAGAGTTCTTATGCATATTTTACATCTAATAGTTTAACATCATATAATATATTTATTTGAGATCTAGAATATAAAGCCTTGTCTCTAGATGTTACCAAAATCAAACTATCATTTCTAAGTACATCCTTTACTAATAATAAATTCTCTATTTACAATGCATCATCTATGTTATCAAATACAATGAGAACTCATGGGAACCCTCGAATATGATCTCAAATCAAGATCCTTCCTTGACTGGTATCCTCAATATGAAAATCCTTATAACCCATCAGATTAGTAAGCAATATCTATTGCAAAGATCATAAAGGTGTTTCTTTGACATCAAACAATAAGAAAGATCTTCTAAATTCAAAATGTTTTATGTTGTAGAGATGTTTTTCTAGAGTTGACTTCCCCAGTCTAAAAGTCTTACAATCCCCACAGCCATGGTATTGGTAGATTCACTCAATTCAATTTGATTCAAAATCTCATTTTGAAAATGCTCTACTGCTTGGTCGAGTCCCACGAGGTGGATAGCTACATCTAGTGGTTCCGGTCTCACATTTTTTAACACATCATCCATAATTCTATCTAGAATATTTCCATGGTCGTTGAAACATGTTTAAAAGTTGTATAAAAATGAGTTAAATCAGAACTAAGGGTTCAAAATTATCTTTACTTTAGCAAATAATGGCAGGTAAATAAGGGTAGTCATTTATGTGAATTTGTTGAAGGCATTTTCTCATATTTTCATCACCTGAATGTCCACCCATTGCTCACGTTTATAAATCTCCCTCACTAATATAGTGAAGGTCTTAAAGTTGAATGTCTTAAAAAATGGGAATAATCTTGGCACCATTACAATCCATCATCCATAACAACTCATTCAAGCACCATGAAGATTCTGCATATGTAGGAGAGAAAATGGTGATATGAATAGAGGAACTGTTGATAGCTTTTGTTATTATAGGGGATAAGTAATATCCTATTTTTAGTTCACGCTCATTTAGAAATACTTGCAGTCCTATTTTCAGTTCACGTTCATGGGAACTTGTCGATCCACCTATAGTAAATAAATCCATTGGTTGCAAGTGGATTTTCAAGATAAAATATAAAGCAGATGGACCCATTGACAAATACAAAGCATGACTTGTTGTAAAGAGATATGCCAGTAAGAAGGAATCGATTATGAGGAGACCTTTACACCCACTACTAAGATCAAGACCATCATAATTGTTGATGCACTCATAGCACAAAAGGGATGAAAGCTTCAGATGATGGAAATGAAAAGTGCATTCTTGAATGGTGATCTTAAAGAAGAAGTGTACATGATCCAACCAAAAGGCTTCATTGACAAACAACAACTACATAAGGTATGTCATCTAATTAAGTCACTTTATGGACTTAAGCAAGCACCAATGGCATGGTACATTAAGATTGATGATCATTTATTGCAGCATAGATTCATTCTTAGCCCCTCAGATACTATTGTTTATATCAACAAGATAGCCATAGAGATTGTTATTCTGGTTTTGTATGTGGATGATCTTGTGATCATAGGAAGTTCAGACGATCTTGTTAAAGAATTAAATAATGACTTGAAGAAATCATTCGACATGATAGACTTGGGGCTACTTCATTATTATCTTGGCTTAGAGATATGGCAAAAGAAGAATCATATTTTTCTCTCACAAATGAAATATGCCAATATGCTCCTTGATAAGTATGGGATGACAGATTGTAAACCAATGTTAACTCCCATGGAGAAAGGTTTACAACTATCCTAATTTTAGGAGTCACCTCAAGTAGATGAAATTCACTACAAGCAGCTTGTTGGGAGTCTCATTTATTTGACTTATACAAAACCAAACATATGCAAGATCTAAAGAAGTATCATTCAGTTGTAGTGAAGCATGTTTTGAGATATGTCCAAGGTACAATTGATTATGGTCTAGAATACAAGAAGAATTCAAATTTCTTCTTACAAGGTTATATAGACTCAGACTATGTTGGATCTATTAATGATAGGAAATCAACTTCTAGATATATATTTCATCTCAGATCTAGAACCAATTTCATGGATTAGTAGAAGCAATATGTAGTTTTTCTCTCATCCATAGAAGTAGAATATTATGCCACATGAGGAGCTATGTGTGAAGTAATTTGGTTACATCACATTTTGTTTGACATAGACATTCCTAAAGATCAACCAATGATCCTTTTCTACAATACTCAAGGTGAATCCAATATTTCATGAGAGGACCAAACACATTCATGTCCAGTGCCACTATATTCAAGAACAAGTCTTGAACCATCACATTTAGCTCCAGTGCTGCCCAACAAATTCACAGATAGTAGATATACTCACCAAATCATTCGGCAAGGTGAAATTTGATCTATTTTGGGGGTACATTTATAAAAATAATGTAATAAAAGGGAGAATGTTAGCATAGCTATATCACATTATTAATCTTAGCTATTACATTATTTTTAGATGGTTGAGCAGTTGGGTAGTGTAGTAGTTCCTAATCAATTGGTAGTTACAAGTTTGGTAATTGTTTGGACAATGTATTTATACAGCTACTGTAATGAATAATATATTAAAGCATTTCTATTTGCTTATAAGATATTTTCCTATGTAAGGTTTACCCTATATTTATTTTTAGTTATTTTTCTCTTCTTATTTTATTTAGTTAGTTATTGTTCCTAGGGTCCTTTTACCCTATCTCTTTCTATTGTAATTGGGTCTCAAGTCCCATTGGCCTACTTTTGTTCATTCATAGACATTAATATATTTCATTTCTTTCTTTCTTTCTTTCTTTCTTTCTTTCTTTCTTTCTTCTCCTTTCATCATGAACTATGCTAGTCTCTTTTCTTTTTTGGGCTCTTCTCCAGTTGGATCTAAAGGCCTCTTTTTATCAACAAACCTCTTCTCTTTTATTACTAGTATCCTCTACAAGGTATCCAATCTAGACACCATGTCTTTGAACATTATTTTCATTGATGTAATATGTGTCTTTGCTTCATTTCTGCTCTCTCATGACTCCTCTCTTAGCCATTTATTTTTCACTCATTTTTCTCAACCCATCTATGAATATGGATAACAAATTCCCCTTTTATTTCATATATGGACTACCTCACATTCGATGTTTTGTTTGCACATCTTCTTTTCTTCTTGAGCTTCCTCTTCCTAGATCTTCAACTAGCTTTGATACCAAATTTTGCAATCAAGGATAGGGGGATAAGTTAATGGCTACCTTGTCCTTGTAACTTGGACCCAATTCACTCTAGTTGTGAAAATAATTTTACTAAGATCACATACATCAGAGTAATCAATATTGTAGAGACCTTTCAACTATTGGAATGCATAACAACAATCTCAACATTCATCTAAGGCTTTGTAAGCAATTAAACAACAAGGAATATGAATCAGGTATCTTTATACATAGCTAGCTTCATCTTTAGGCTAAAATCTCACTCCTAACTTCATATCATCTCTAAAATATTATTGTCTTTAATCTAGGTTCAAAACCCATTATAAATCTACTCTTGTATTTCTCAATGGTTTCTTTAGGTGTTAGATTATTCCCAAGGTTACACAACTAATTATCACTCTTACAAATAGCTCTGTCTATGTTTAATACGAACGTAGTCTTCCACAACTTCCTTGATCTCATAAAGCTAGTCTTCCACAACCTCCCTAATCCCCTAACACTTTTGTGTTTCCTTAATTAATAGAATAGACGTCGACCATGACAAGAAAATTATATAATTTTTTAATAAACAGTAAGAGATTTTAAAAACCCTCAAATCTTATATATGAATATATATTTGAACCTAATGATCTATTGAGTAAACTATTAAACATTGAATTAAAAATAAAAATAAATTGATTATCAAATATTTTCAAGTTTTATTAAAGATACACAAGTAACAATATTATATGTTGAATAGTGTTCAACATTATCAAAGCATAGAAGGCATCTCTTTTTATCTACTTATATTTTAAAAAGACCCAAAAATACATATATGTGAAACCAGAGGAAATGAAGACCTCCTTTACATCTTTCACCCAAATTTAACAGCAAGAAAAGAAAAATAAAAACTCCGCATACTTAATTCTACATTGTAGATGGAGTTCTAAAGAGAGAGCTTAAGAATTGTTTACAAAACTCTAATTCTTTGGCAGTCACCATCCATCCTCGGGCCTTCGTTTTAGCAGTCCATTCCTGGGCCTTTATTGTTAGCTTTATTTTGCAACATATGGGCTTGTCGCTATAGTGATTTAAGTCTTTAAACACTTCTGAATCTTTTGTCCACATAAATATGTGTGCCGCATGTGTGTTTCCATCATTCATAAATTTATGAAAAGTTTTGTAAACATGACCGAGCAATGTTACTTCAATCTCGCAATTCTCTTCTGCTATAAGACACAACAGAATTGTACCTTTTAAACTTGCATCTCCTAACTCCACATCCAAAGTTCTTTTTCCGATGGAAAGTTGGGGGATGTCCATTACCCTGACATGTTCAAGACTCTGTTTGATACCATCCTGCCAACATTTCAAAAATTTATTAATCATTATTGAAGATATTTAGTACATGTTGTCTGTTCTAGTTGGTTTGAGATTTTAGACTCCCACCATTTTATCAATGTCCTTCGCATTGACAGGTGTTCCCCAAATGATAGCAGTAGATATGTTCGAAGGAAATGCCTGCAGTAGATAAGTGTTACAAACTTCTGTTCAATTTATTTTTATTTTTACCAAAATTTATTCTCTCATATAGGTTTTCTTTAATTCTCACCTGAATGTCTCTCCAAATAGATCTGGAGATGCAACTGCTTGTTGAGATCTGAATATGAGATAACTTCTCAAAGTTGCCCAATCCCTCAATGCTCTGCAGCTTCCAACACTTCTCCGCTTTAAATACTTCCATTGAGCTCAGACCTTCCACATTCAGGACTTCTAGTCCATCACAACCACTTATATTCAGATATTTAAGACTTGTCAAATTAGAAAGGCTTGTCAGTGTTTTCAATGCTGGACAATTCATCAGGTTCAGTCTTACCAAATTTCCTGGTAAGCCTTCAATTTCAGTCAAATATCGATTGTTGGACAAGTCAACAATTTCAAGATTGGGAAAAAGAAGTTTGGCCCGAGGAATGCACACCTTGGATATGGAGCTGTGTTTAATCATCAAATTTGTTAAACAACTTACGCAATTGTGAAGAGCAGCTTTCATGGTCAACTCCCCATGATCAACACTTCCCTGGATCTGAAAACTATCCACTGGCATCTTACCTGGATCTCCTGTAATTTTGAACTCCTCATTGACTGGACAATGCTGTACATCCAGAACTTTGATATTCATCCATGCAACACCTTCTGGTAAGCTACTCACTCCCGACTTATGAATTTTTAACCTTTCCAAATGCATTAACTGTTCAACAGATTTGCTAATATCACAAAGATCAATGCATCCATACACAATCAAGTCTGTTAGCTGGCTCAAATTATTGAGAGAAGATGGGAAACTTGTCAACCATCGGCTCCCTATATATAGTTGTTCCAGATTTTCGAGCTGTTCAAGATGCTCAGGCAACTGGTAGATGGAAGTACCCATTAAATTTAAATATTTTAAAGATCTCTGAGCAATGGTTTCCCTCGGCAACTGCTTCAACGACCAACAATCTCCCAAGTCGAGGTACTCCAGCATAGAGATTTTGCCCAGATCCAAGAGGAGGAGCTTTCTGCAGTCTCTCAATGCTAAATACTGAAGTTGCAATAATTGAGTAAAGGAATGGGGCAACATTTCCAAATCACTGCAGCCAGATAGATCTACATGTCTAAGGTTTTTCAATTCCTCAAAATTAATTGGGAGTGACCGCATGCCTTTGATATTTTTCAACACCATCTTCAACAAATTTTTCAAATCTAACTTTCCTATCCAGATCTGAAAATTCATTAGGGACAACCCCCGGAAACTATTTGAGGGCAACAAAGAATGTGAGGATGATGCATCCATCTGAGCTGGCTGTAAGGATGACTTTGTAGAGCTTTTGTCAAACCCACTGCTTGAAGTGTTTATGGTACTTTGACGGTAGTTTTCTGAACAGGTAACCGTCAATTCACGTAGTTGCGAAGGAGGCTGTGAGGCAAATAATCTGTTAATTGTGAACATGACTAAATTTAATTGTGCAAAAACCTGCCTCTAAAATGCTGGCTAAGAAACAATATAGTTACCTCACTGCCATCAGATAAACGCTGTAATTCTTCAAAGGTGACATCAGTAAGTTCCAACACTCTTAAATCTCTTAGTGAAAATCGACCAGAAAGAATGTCACTTAAGTTAAATCTCCGCATGCGAAGCCATACCAAATCTCCGGATAAACCATTAACTTGTAGATCACTTGTGGAATGTTGAAGCACCAGAAGTTTTAATCCACACAGAGCTTGATTCCGTAAGAAGAAAGGCAACTGAAGCTTCTCCTCATTTTCATCTCTGCGAATTCCTCTTACAGTGTAGGGCTTTGATTGAAACTGCCGGGAATAAAAACAAAAGAACAAGAAATATCTAAACACAAATTGAAACATGCTAAATTCTGAACTGTTAAGTTAAAACATAACACATGTTGGAGGTGGTGTTTGAAACCGCCATGGAAGCCGGCCAGCAAACAAAATAAGCCCAGGGTCGTTGGGAGAAGCGCAGGTGCAGCAGTCCCCGTTCAGCCCCAAAGGAGAGATCGCAGACCGTAGGTTAAAGGAGTGCACAGTCAGTCAGGCGCCAAGGAGAAGCGTCCAGGTTGGAAGCCAGCGGAGCGAGCAGGTGTGTTGAAGGTCGCGTGAAGAGTGTGCGCAGTCAGTAGAAGGATTCGTAGCACACAAGGCAGAAGCGCGCAGTCACATGAAGCGCCAGATAGGCGCGCAGTAAGTAAGGAAGACATCTGTTAGCAGTCAAAGCACAGTAGGTGCGCAGCAGTCGCACAAGTCAGCGCCAAAGCTGCCCAAGGAAGGAGCCTGCAGAATTGAGAAAAGACAAAAGAAAGGAAATCACCCAGTCAGCCCAAAAGAAGCACAGGGAGACAAGTGTGAAGCGTGCAGCAGTGAAGGAGAAATCACGCAGCTGGCAAAAGGTGAAAACGTTGGCAAAGGAGAGAGCGCAGCCAAAGGAAGTCCCATGTTTGAAGACCACAAGAGGGAAGTCAAGGAGCAGCAGAAGAAAATGAAGACCATGAATTCCCAATGGAAATTAAGCAGCCCTTGGCTAAGCGTGCCGCCATTACTGTCGAAGGGCAAGAAAAGCCCATCTATGGAAAGCCCACTTACGACGGCGTCATTGCCGAAAAAGTTTCTGGCTGTAAATGGAAGCAACCAAGACAAGCGCGCGCATCTGCAGTCAAGGTTTCCCACAATGGGTCCATTTTTGAAGAAAGGGCGAGGCAGAGGGAAATTAAGAAAGTGGCATGGAAGTATGCCGAGAAGAAGGCAGGCAAGGCCGAAACCAAAGACGGGACCGCCAAAGAGGCCAAAGAAAAAGGGACGATGCCGATCAAGGCAGTCGAATCGAAAAAAAAAAAAAGAGAGAGAAAAGGAGCACCCAAGCTAGCGGCGTGTTACACAGAAGACTTGTAGAAGCGAAGAAGTGGTGAAGATTGCTCCGAAGAGCTTGATTCGAATGCCAAAGATAAAAGGCGTTGAAAGTTTTTTATTTGTTTATTAATTTGTTTCTTGTTTGCTGTCTGTATTCAATTTTACAAGGCGTATGTTTTTCGTGTTTGAAAAGACGAGCTCCGCAGAGCTTGTGTTACACAGCGAGTGAAGTTGTGAACGTGTGTATTGAACAGTGAGTGAAGCTGTCAAAGAGCCTGAAGAATAGGCCGATCGTTGGCAAATCTAGACCAACGTGGAAAAAACCCAGTAGAGTTCTGGGAGAAAACCTGAGCAGTTACGCGTCGGGTGAAAGATATGTAAGCAAGCAAGAAGTTTGCAGTGTTGGACATAAGCATGTCCATTGATAGCCTTTCGACAGGCTACTCCTCAGTCTTAAATGCTGAGTGAATGCTCATTGAGCAATTATATTTGTCTGAAGACAAGGTGGCGTATTCCACATATAAGGCGATGTATTTGGCAGGGCGGTGTATTCCGCATGAGAGGCAGTGTATTCTGCAAAATATAATCATCCTAGCTGAAGCTAGTGGACAAATTTAGGCATAGTAAATGCTAAAATTGTAAGTGGTAGAAATTAAGGGGGAGTGTTGGAGATTGGAGTTAATTTCTCCACTCCTCATGCAAGCAATCAGTTAGTAAACTGTAGTTGAGCAATCAGTGAGTAAACTGATAGTAAGGAATCAGTTAGTTAGAAGAGTTAGTTTGCATGTAAAGACTAATTTTAGTCTTGAGTTAGTTTTGGTTTGTTTTTCTAATTATTGTTAGTTTTCAATTCTATTTAAAGACCCTAAGGGCATATTGTAATTTGAGCAAGATAAAGAACAAGATCAAGAAGATTATTAAAAATCTTGTTTCCAGAATTGCTGTAGCAATCTGAATTTTAAATCTGTATGTTTTCATATGTTTATTATTTTCTAACAACACAATGGTGTGATGAGAGCAAATACCTGTGGGGAAATCATTTTATCGTTTGAGCAGCAAAGGCGAAGGGAAGATTGTTGTCTGCCTATTTGTCTGGCCAAGTCCCTCACTAAATTGTGCATCCTGATTTTCAAGCTCCCTTTTGTTTTTTGCCAAATCTCAATGTAGAAAGAGCCATAGAGTTTTTTCTGGGAAAAAAATCATTAGCTATAAAACACCTAGTTGATCAATATATAAAATAACAACTACCAAATTAATTAAATCCAACTAAGGTAGGGCACATTTCTTACTGGATAATTTTGGATATCAACATTGAAATCAACATGTACAGGTTCAAACTCCACAAGGCATTTTCGGTGGAGAGTGTCAAGGCAATCCAAAGCGTTGCAATCAACCAATCCTTCCAAAACCCTCAGTGCAAGATCTTTATCTTCTCCAACTAAGAAATGGGCAATGTCTAAAAAAGCTTCTTTCTCTTTATTCTGAAGAGAGTCATAACTATCTGTGAGTATCGTATGTAATATATTATCTGGCATTTGTGTCTCGAATTTTTTTGATTGCCGCATCCAGTACCTTTTATCACGATTTCCAGAGAGCTGTCCACCTAGAACTTTCAATGCCAAAGGGAAGCCGCCACAGATGTTGACCACCTCTGCCACCAGATCTTGAAAATCTTGAAGGGGTTTAGGCTGATCGAAGGCATGCCGGCAGAAGAGTTCTTGCGCATCTTTTACATCTAATAATTTAACTTCATACAATTTATTTATTTGAGAGCGAGAAAGTAAAACCCTGTCTCTAGACGTGACCAAAATCAAACTGCCATTTCCGAGGACATCTTTCACGACTAATAACAAATTCTCTATTTGTTGTGCATCATCTATGTCATCAAACACAATGAGGACTCGTGGGAACCCTCGGAGACGATCTCGAAGCAAGCTCCTTCCTTCACTGGTACTCCCAATCTGCAGGTCCTTATAACCCAGCAAATTAGTAAGCAATCTCTTCTGCAAAGATTGTATTGGCGTTTGATTGACATCAGACAAGAAACAAGATCTTCTGAATTCGGAACGCTTTGAGTTGTAGAGATGTTTGACTAAAGTTGACTTTCCCGATCCGCCAAGTCCCACGATCCCCACAACCATGGTATTGACAGACTCACTCAATTCGATTTGATTCAAAATCTCATTTTGGAAATGCTCTGCGGCCTGGTCGAGTCCCACAGGGTGGATAGCTACATCTAGCGGTTCCGCTATCACATTTTTTAACACATCGTCCACAATTCTATCCAAAAACTTCCCATGGTCACTGAAACATGTTTTAAAAGAAGTATTAAAATGAGGAAAATCAGAACTAAGGGTTCAAAACTATATTTATTTTATTAATTTACGGCAGGTAAATACTTACTCTGTGTCCTTGTTGAACACCAGGCCAGAAATATCTGCGACTTTGTTGAGGGCGTTTTCCCATGTCTTCAGCACTTGAATGTCGACCCTGCGCTTACGTTTATGGTTGTCAAAGGCTTGGGCGTAAGCTCCCTTTCGAATATAGCGAAGGTCTGAAGGATGAATGTCGTAGAAAATGGGAATAATCTTGGCTCCATTACAATCCAGCATCCATAACAGCTCATTCAAGCACCATGGAGATTCTGCATATGTAGGAGAGAAAATGGCAATATGAACGGAGGAACTGCTGATAGCTTTTTCTATAGCAGGGGATAAAGAATCTCCCGCTTGCAGTTCGTGTTCATCGAGAAACACTCGCAGTCCCGACCTCGTAAGAGCGCTGTGAATGAGACTGGCGAGAGTTTTCTTGACGTCAGGTCCTCTGTGATTTATGAAGACATGATAGGCTGGAAGCACTTCTTCCATGATGGAAATCCAACACTTGACAGAGAGGTAACAACAGAAATAAAAGGGAGGCGCCACACACGCCTCCTAACAAAATTACGAAGTGGAGACGACTGAGGTTGAGAAAAAACAAAAACAAAAAGAGGCATATTCCATTGAGCAGTTGCTGAATGAGTAAAGCCAAAAAGAGGCATATTCCATGGATCGTGTCTTATTACTAGCAGTTGTCTTATTAACACTTTGTGGATAACCCAAGTCTACCTCCTCAGTTCATTTGTACTTATGTTATCTTTAATGGTGTCTTCATCAAGCATTGAAGAATTATTGTGCTTAGCTATTGGTGCTTTGAAGAGGTTTTCACCAATAAAGTTGTCTTGATTGTCTCATAGTGCCTCCAAAAAGGTTTCACTAAGGAACACTATCTTTTGACTTGATTTTTTTTCTTCGGCATGAATGTGGTCTTGGTCCACCTGATATTATATAATTGGTATGTCACCATGGATGCAGTTCAATAATGTGTGATTCTGTCTATCTCAATCGACACTTGTAGGGGGTAGAATGTCAAAATAATGGCTATGTTGGGCGCTGTTAATGGCATGTGGAATGGTAATGAAATGGTAAGAGGTATCACAAACCTTGTACAAGATACTATGAGAATTTATGTTGAAGCTAAAATAATCATCCTCAAAAACCATGGAAGGATCACAAGTGTATTCAAATTTATATGTAAGGCATGTGTAACTAATGTTGTAACAACTACAAATGTATTCTAATTTTGAAGGTGATTCTAATTCAAGGGACTCTAAATCTGATATTGACACTGATGTTGATTCTACTTCTAATGTTAAATCTGATATCATTTCAAAAATAGAATCTGAATTTAACATTGATTCTTCTAGTGTTATAGTAAATATGTTATGTTGAATGTTTGGTATTGGATGAGTAATGGCTTGGGGTTGAACAATGGGATATTTATAAATAGGATCAGCTACGAAGGACTCCACAAAGACTGACTTGTCAAAGTGAGGCTTTTCAACAAAAGGGAAATGTCAACAAACAACTCCACAAAGACTAGATTATCAAAGTGAGGCCCCTTAAGAATAGGGAAATGGTCAACATAATGATTTACCCAAAGCTGGTTATAATCATTAGGGAGTGACTCAACAAATATTGGCTTATTAGAGTGAGACTCCTTAACCAAAAGGAAAGGGTCATCAGACAACTCCATAAAGAGTGGAATCTTAAAGTGAGGCTCCTTAAAAATAAGGCAATGGTCAAAGGGTGATTAAACATAAGTTAACTCATCACAAATAGGTGTTTTAACTAAAACATCATGTATTGGTTGGTTGTATTGTCCTTGGCTTACAATTGGTTGTAAAATATCAGATTTGAACACATTTTGGTCTTTAAAAGATGACTCTTGGAGAGGTAATGACTAGCTCTATTATGGCTCAAAGATTGACTTAGATTTTCTAAAGTGGGAGAAGTTTGGAAATAGATGAAGAATGAATTGTGGTTCAATAATGAGCTCTATTTAAATAGGCTCATCTAATATGGGCTCATCAAAGGTTGGTTGTGGGTCTCGGATGGTAACTATGATTCGTCAAGTAGTAATTATGCAACCTTGTTGGGATAATTAGCTATCAGATTTGGAAAGACATGGAATGGTAATGAAAGATCACTTCAAAGATTAGTTTCTAATGTAAGATAAATAGAAAAGGCCTATAATGGTAATGAATGGGTGTTAAAAAGCTTGGTTGTTGATGCAAGCTAAAGTAAAAGGGCCTGTAATGGTAATGAATGGGCATTGCAAAGCTTGGTTGTTGATGCAAGCCAAAAGAAGAGGGCTTAGAATGGTAATCCTTGGGTTTTGTAGAGCCTGGTTGCTAGCGCAGGCCAAAAGAAAAGGGTCTAGAATGGTAATGAATAGGCATTGTAAAGCTTGGTTGCTAACCTAGGCCAAAGGATGATTATTGGCATAGGTAGTGGATCAGGTATAGTTATCATTGAAAGGAAAAACTTAGTACTTTAATTGGCCTAAAGAAGAGTGATTTTGGCATTTGATCATTGACATGGCTAGGTTTGGCAATTAGCCTAAAGATGGCAGTCTTAGTCTATAAAAATAGTCTTGAACATGGTCCATGAAAATTGGCATTGGCCTAGGCATAGTAAAATTAGTCCTAAAAACAAACATGAGTTATAAACTCGAAAATAAACTTGATCGAGGCACGTTTGGATCTATGACTAGGTCTCATGAAAAACAAAGGTCTAAAGTTCACAAAACTCTTAAAATGTGGTATAAAAAGATTATTTAATTATTTTCTAGAAACTTGATCTAAATGGAGTCTATTTTTGCAAATTTCTAAACTTGGCTTAGAATGGAGCTCTTTTCTAAAATTATCAATGATAAGATTGGTCTCAAATATCTCCAAAGTCTAATGTCTTGCACACAGATGGTCAAATGAAAGGTAAGTTTGAATCCTAGTCTTGGCAAAGTATTTTGAACAAATCTAATCTAGGTCTAAAATGAAAAAGTTGCTAGGTCTTTGGAAAGGCACAAAGCTAGACTTTTAAAATAACTAGGTTGAAGTAAAAATTTCAAATAAAAATGTTAAATATTTGGAAACAAGGCACAAAGCTAGGCTTTTAAAACAACTAGGTCAAGGTAAAAACTATAAGGAAATTAATCTAACTCTAAAACAATTTGAAACACTTTGACTCAATCTAGGCATATGGATTCAAAAATAAACTTGACCTTGGTATAAGGCATTCACTCTAGGTATAAGCCTAAACTAATTAGGAAATTCAATCTCAAGTAAGAAAAAATAAGAGCGATGAGTAAAGCATTTAAGCCTAAGTGATAAGTAAGGATCTAATGTAAACTAACTATGCTTAAGGTTGTATTTGAAAAGAGAGTTTCAACCTTAGTTCAAGGCAAAAAATAAACTTGAGGCACTCAGAAAATAGGCCACTTCCTAGATCTAGGTAAAAGGGGTCTTCAAAGCAAGCAAAGAATTTAGTCCAAGTTGCACAATTCAAAGGTGAAAGGTAAACACTCAAGTCAAAATTAAGAAATACATAAGTGTAGACCAATCAATTTTGAATCTAAAATTCTCAAGACAAATTCTAAAGTTGGTTTAAAATACTTGGATTCCTCAAATGGTTAACATCTTAGACCCAAATGGATAGCATAACGACACCAATTTTAGACCAAAGGCATACATGGTTTCAAAATTGGTTTGAAACAAGGTAATGTTTTGAAATAACATGAGAAATGTAATGATTATACTTTGAGAAAATGATATGACAATGGTTTTTTATTCAATACTCGAAGGTAAAAACATGGGATGAAACAAGTTGTGTGACGATGCTCTATTTAATCAAGTGACACATACAAATGTTTTAGTAAAAAAGTCTAAGGCAAAGTATGACACTAAAAAGATAGAATGACACCTCTTATGCTAAAGTGATGTAAAACATGTGATGTTATGACCCATTTTGAACAAATAAACAATTTTTAGTCTTAAAATATGCATGTAAATCAAAGAAAATAAAAGTATCCCAAATGGCTCATCCTATCCCTATAACTGACATAGGTGTGTATAACTTCAGCAAAAGTTTCCACTGATATACCAGTGCTCATGAGGAATTAAGTGTTAATCCAAACTATTAAAGTATAGGTGTAGGTAGAGTTTTTATGCCCCCTTTGTCTCTCAAGCATTGGTATGTGACATGAACTTAGAGTGAGGAACACTCAGCATTTGGCATAAAATTCTGTGACATATGGGGTTTGACTAAAAAATTATAAATTTTGCACTTACTAGATGGTCCCAAGTGTGGCTAACATAAGGGTGCAATCATGCAAATTGAATTGAAACTACCTAGCTTACTATACAAGGGTCTATTCCTTTGCATAATGAATCCAACTGTGTACTGCTTAGTGGATTCTAATAACTAGCTATTGCATGGCCCAAGTACCTATTGAGATGGTCAGGCTAACCAATCACCACTATCCCTATTAGGAATGAATATATAAATTGACGTAGAGTAATTTCATAGAATCACAATAATAGATATAAATAGAGATGCAAAAATAACAAAAATAAAATGCGTAACAAAAAGATCAGATATAACGTGGTTCACCCAATGTGGGCTACATCCACCAAGAAATACTTGCTCATATTTTATTTTGTAGAGTACAAACCATTTTCAGATCAGTCTTCTCACAATTACAATGTATAAATATTGTTTAGAATTGTGCTCAACAAAACAATGGGTACCAAAACCATGGGTGGAATCAACCCAAAATGCTTTCCCATTAAAAGGGGTCCAAAAAAAATTCAGGGGCTACCACCCTCGAATCCTAGCAAGAATACATATAGAGTGTACAGTACATTTAAAATATACAGTATTTGAAAATACATTATAATTTATAAATAGACTCCATAACACAACAATCTCCCACTTGGAGATTAATTTCCTCTAAGTAAGCTTCTCAACCCTTCACTATCAATTATGAAGGCCATCTAAAACTAAACATAACTTCAGTTTCTCCCTTGTGACCACCTTGGTCATCATGTCTACAGGATTCTGACTAGTATGAATCTTCTCCAGCTTCAACTTCTCTTCCTCCAAAGTTGTCCTGATGAAATGGTACCTTAACTATATATGCTTCATCTTATAGTGGAAAGCAAAGTTCTTTTCTAGATGTATAGCACTCTGACTATCACTATATAGCTTCCCTTCTTCCTACTTATGCCTCAACTCTTTAAGAAATTATTGTAACTAAATCATTTCTCTGCTTGCCTCTGTGGCATCAACATACTCAGCGTTTATGGTTGACAAAGCCACAAGTTTTTGTAGTCATGAAATCTAGCTCATTGTTGTTTCACCTATAGTAAATACATATCTTGTTGTACTCCTCCTACTGTCTAAATCTATAGCCATGTCTGAATCTACATAACCATGCAAAGTGGTTTCCAATCCACCATAGATTAAAATTGTCCCCATGGTCCCTCTCAAATACCAAAGGATCCACTTCACTACCTTTTAGTATTTTCTACCTAGATCACTCATGTACTTGCTTACTGCTCCCACTGCATGGTCAATATATGGCTTAGTGCACACCATGGCATACATCAAGCTACCAATATTTGATGAGTATGGTACATGTGACATATACATTCTCTCCTCCTTTGTCTTGGGACGTAGCTCCTTTGATAACTTGAAATGACTTGCCAAAGGAGTCCCAACTGGTTTAGCATCCTGCATACTAAACCTCCCAAAGACCTTTTTGATGTACTCTTCCAAGGATAAATTCAACTTTTGTTCCTTTCTATCCTGAGTTATTCTCATACTAAGGATTTATTTTGCAGCTCCCAAATTCTTCATAGCAAAATAATTACTGAGTTGTTACTTGAGTACCTTTATTTCTTGCATGTTTTTACTTGCAACCAACATATCATCCACATACAAACAAAGGATAATGTAATCACCAGCATCAAATTTCTTAATATATACGTAATTTTTTGAATGACACCTGAAGTATCCCTATTCCATAAAAAAACTATCAAATTTTATGTATTATTATTGTGGAGCTTGTTTCATGCCATACAAGCTCTTCTTCAATTTATACACCATGTTCTTCTTTCTTGTGACCTCATATCCCTATGGCTGCTCCATATATAAGTCCTTCAAATCACCATGAAGGAACCCCTGCTCAGAGCCTGACCCAACCCTGAACCCTAGTGAGAATACATATAAAGTGTATAGTACATTTAAAATGTAAAATATTTGAAAATACATTATAATTTATAAATAGGCTCCACAACACAACAATCCCATCCAATGGTTTGCCCAATTTGTATACCCCATTGTGGAGTGGGGTTAGTAATATGTTAGGAGATGTATCCCCATGTCAACACACCCTTAAAGAAATCATGGGGAGGCTATGAACTCACATCCACAAGCCAAGTGCATAAAAAAAAATGAAAAATGGAAAGACTTTATAGGTCTATTTTGAATCACCCAAGTCACTTGGAGTTTGGGGAGAGCATACACAACATTCTTTTTGACACATTTTTTACAAACAATGGCAATAAACTAAGCACTTTTGGTCACCCAAGTTTCTTAAAGGGGATGGGGGGAGAGCATACATACTAGAGTTTGTAGAAAAACACGTAGGACATTGGTATAAAAAATGTTTGTTTATCCAACATGTGACAAGAGTGGATGTTGATATAATTTTCTCTCCTTTTATAATACATAACCTTTCATCAAAAAGAAATAGTAATTTTTTTCCATAAAACATTATGGCTTAACAAAGGCCTTTTGGGCAATCTATTAGCCATCATAAAAGCCGATGATCCTTACAAGGCTTCCTACATCAGTAACCCAATTCTAATATTGCACAAAAAAGAAATAAAAATTCTCAATCAACCATTTTTTAAGCCTTTTCACTCATTGACAGGTATATAGATAATTTTTTTGTGTCAAGTTCAATTGCTTAGAATTGTTGGTGAAATTGGATTCATTATTCCCTATCATTATCAAATATAGCGTTACTGTCAATGGTTATGAAAGCTAATCACCTAAAGGGTTACAACCAAGAAGATATTCTCATTCAAGTAAGGCTAGACCATGCTTATTAGTCAGTTAAGACACATAGAATCCATCTTAATAAGGCCAGATTCATAATATTTTAACAGTAAGCCTATAATTTGGCTAACTATTTCAAAGACTTTTGTTTTCACCCTAAAAAATATTTTATCCTCTTTGATTCAATACATTTAAGAAAACAAACAACTGACATGATAGAAGTAGATAAGATCTTGCTTGTGTCAGCCTTTCATTCATCACCAATTTATTGGAAGGGGAGGTTGAGATCCCCATATATATATATATATATATATATATATATATATATATATATATATATATATATATATATACACACACACACATATATATACATGTGTGTGTGTGTGTGTGTGTGTGTGTGTGTGTGTGTGTGTGTGTGTGTGTGTGTGTGTGTGTGTATACAGAAGTAGATAAGATCTTGCTTGTTGCAGCCTTTCATTCATCACCAATTTATTGGAAGGGGAGGTTGAGATCCCCATATATATATTGAGATCCCCATATATATATATATATATATATATATATACACACACATATATATTATATATATGTATGTGTGTGTATATATATATATATATATATATATATATATACACACACACACACACACACACACATATATATACATATATATGTATGTATATATATATGTATGTATATATACACACACATACATATATATAATATATATGTGTGTGTATATATATATATATATATATATATATATATATACACACACACACACACACACACACACACACACATATATATACATATATATGTATGTATATATATATGTATGTATATATATATGTGTGTATATATATATATGTGTGTGTGTGTGTGTGTGTGTGTGTGTGTGTGTGTGTGTATACATATATATACATACATATATATATATATATAAATATATACATATACATATATATATATATATATATATATATACATATATATATATACATATATATATATATATATATATACACACACACACATATATATATATATATATATTAGAAAGTTGGCATGTGCTAGTTGAGCTCATTGGGCATCTTGCATTAGATTTGAAAAGCTTGGTAATGGGGCTTGAGGCAGTCAATTTTATTTCTACTGGAGAAACTCACTTTCTATACAATCACAACTTTCTAACATATATTGACTGCCTCAAGCCCCATTACCAAGCTTTTCAAATCTAATGCAAGATGCCCAATGAGCTCAACTAGCACATGCCAACTCCCAGCATGTGCTAGTCATCAGTGACTAGTCGTCATCGATGGTAGATTTGACTAACCCTACCTAACTATGTCTAAATTAACCTCACCTTAAAGATTCATGGTTAATGATGAGCGGTTAGCTACGTGTGTTAACTATGGGTTTTAGTGGGTGAGAAAACTTGGGAAATAAATTGAAGGGGGAGATTAGGCAAGAAATTTCCTATGACCTCTGCGTACGGTGATGATGACCATGGAATTTTCATCAAGCAGAGCTTCCTTATACCAGTGAAGAATATAGAGGTAATTGACAGTGAAGATAAGCACATTCAATGATGTCAAAATGAACTAGGTAACACTGAACACACTGTCAAGGATTTATTACAATCTTCCTGGTTTTTCTTTGTGTTTTCATCTACACACTGTGAATGTGCTTCCCTCAATCATTTTGATTTTTTCCCCATACCTATGTTTTCCATTTTTGCTTCCTATGTTTTCAATTTTTTAGGTCTCTACAACCCAAATCTCTTCCCCATTAAATAATATAACAGTGATTGACAACAAAGATAAGTTCCTTTAATGATGTCAAAATGCACTAGGTGACACTGGACATATTATAAAGGATTTATTACAATCTTCCCTGCTTTAATTTGTGTTTTCATCTAAATAATTCATGTAAAGGAGGGTTATGAACACAATATCAATGTGTTTATCTAAATCATTTTTATTTTTTCTTGATACCCATGTTTGTCATTCTTTCACAAAAACACCAACATTAGTGTGTTGAAACATCATGTAAAATTATATACAACCTTGCCTTTGTTTAATAATTGAAGTTGTTGCTAACATCTTCTGTAAGCCAAATGGGCAAGCTTAATTAGTCCAACATGGTTGTCATGTATGTATGTTATGTTTTTTCAAGTGGATTTCTAGTCCAATCCCTTCCCTAATTCGTCCAGAGTGTTTGATCCCCAGGAAGATTTCAATGTATTTATCTACAGTAGATTCAGGGGTCCTAGTTGGTCTCAAATCTTGATGACATTATAGTGATTCATAAACATGGGTATCCATGGATCAAGCTTCTGGGATTCTAAGAAGAAGTCTTCTGAAGTACTGGGGCCAATTTTATCCTTATAAAATGAGAAATGCAACATCTCATTAAGCTAATTCTAGACTCGATTTCTTCAAATAGTCTTTTGTGACCGCAGAAGTGGATTCAGTCAGCAGCTCAACTCTATCTTGGGGCCTGAACAAGGACATGTCAATGGCCACTGCATTCATTATATAGTCTTCTTGCTGCATTTGTTCACTCAGCTTGGCAATGTTGGGTGACAAATGGGTCACCGTCAGCTGCTGTTGGATGGGGTCAAATTATGACCGTAGGTGTGGGACAGTCGGTGCCTTATTCTCTTTAATCATCTTCTTCTCCAATTAGGCCTCTCTTGCTCTCCTAGCAGCATCAGCTTACATTTGAAAGGTGGAAGGGGATGCAATATGTCCCCCTGTGAAAGGATACCCTTGTGGCAGGTCGTATTGGATAGCCATTGGTTGGCTAGGTGTGAGTTGTAGGGGCATCTTTCTGGGAACAAAGGGGGAGAAGTGGGGTAATGTTAGGTCCTGGGGCCTCAATGATGGGGTGACTTATGAAATGGGAATGGTATCAGTGGCAGGAGGTGTCATTTGATTGGGTGGAGGCATCATGCCAACAGGGTGAGGAATAAATTGAGAGGGAGGAGGGGGAGTAATACTTACCTGAGGAGAAGTTGCAGTGCTCTGCTCTGGGCACTATGAAGGCTCCTCTTCCTCCTCTGAATCCAAATAGAACTACACCCTCTTTCTCTTCTTGGGTGTCTCTGCCTTTGGCTGCATTTGTTTCCCTTCCACCTCTGCAGTTGACGGTGGCGCTTGTGGAGAACCGAGGAGTTTAAACACTCCTGATGATGGGGAAGCCCTTGGTGGTGAAGACACCACACTCCTTTGTTGTTCTATGGCAGTCACAGCTTGCTCTGAGATCTGTGGTTGCTGGCTTGGTCCCACTCTGACTTTCTGCTCTACGGTCTATGGTTACTGGCATGGTTCTCGACTAGATGCAGGGGAGGCATGCCACTCATCTCAGAGTTCTTCCCATCTTTCATTTGAGTCCATGCCTCTGAAAGTGTGGGTGGTTTGGGCAATTTCTTGCCTATATTTCCAATAGGCCTCAATTTTCTCCACATCCCAACCCTTGTTCCTCAGCGTCCTTCTCAAACCAGAGGTCATCCTAACCTTGGGGTCATAGTCCCTCTATTTATCATCGAAGGTTTCCCATGGCCTATTTTGTGGTAGGGGCAAATCTGTTAGTTCAACATAGAGGCCAAGAGCATCTTTTGTAGGGTATTTTTTGGTCTCCCAAAAAGGGCAGCCTTCATATGTAGTCCTAGCCCCAATCCTAGCCCCAATCCTATTGGTCCTCACCACGGAAGCTATGTAATCAGTTGGGTCGTAAACCCACTTGTCCTCAACTAACAGGAGTCCCAAGAAGGCCAGCTTCCTCAGCATCATAGTCTCAGCTTCTCTAGCTTCAAGACTTACATTGCCTGCCGTCCATGGAAGATTGTACATTTTCCTCTTCTTCTACCCGAAGCCATATTCATTATCAACCACTGACACTTGCCTGACAACTTCCAGGAATGCTAACCAAAGTTCTACCCGAAGCCATATTCATTATCAACCACTGACACTTGCCTGACAACTTCCAGGAATGCTAACCAAAGATTTAAGGTCTTTGGTAGCAACACTTGCTCTCCACAAAATCCATGAACCCTTATGATCCTGTGACGGGACCCAAAATAGAAATCACATGGGATTAGGCAGCTAACCAAGAGGTTCGTGACGCTTGGGAATAACCTGTTTATGACAGGCTCAGGGCTAAGGCAATGAATAATAGGGGTGATGAACAGTTCCCAAAAATCATATGGGTCACTAGTTTTTGATAAAACATGTGTCCATGTAGACACAGGAATGGTTATTTGGGGGTCAAAAGCTGGGTCATATAGGCTTAGATTCATAAATTGGGTGAAAAGGTCAGGGTTTTGGTGCAGTATGAGATGGAACAAAAAGGAAGAATACCTGAATATCCCTTTTGACCTGAACTAGGTCAGCGTCTCCACAATCAAAAAGGTGATGTGTTCGGAGAAGTCAAGTCGATATTCTTGCATTCTGACGACCATCTTTAGCCTGAAGAGGATGGTCATTT
Source organism: Torreya grandis (assembly GCA_037957365.1). Taxonomy (NCBI): domain Eukaryota; kingdom Viridiplantae; phylum Streptophyta; class Pinopsida; order Cupressales; family Taxaceae; genus Torreya; species Torreya grandis. The sequence continues at coordinate 602,777 of JARHVA010004607.1, forward strand.
GTTTGGCATATACTGCCATGTCATCCTTCATGCCAAAGATGAAAGCCATCATTGATAGTGCATCTTGGATAGCGGGCACGAACTGAGTTCTTGGTACAAGGAGCGTGGGTACCATTATATCGCCATCAGCCATTTGTAGCTCAGACCTCAGAAACCTTGTCTGAGTGTTGACATTCACCCACATCCTTTGTGTCTTATCAATAGTGGGGAAGGTGGTGGTGTCATCGTATTACAGGGCAAGCATGTCCCTGATTTTCGATGGGGTGATCTACAGCATGAAAGGGCCTTGTTGAATGGTGCAAGATTGTGCATGGAGCAAATTTGTGCACAATTCAATCAAATCAGGGCATGGGTGCACAGCTGAGACCATGAACTGAGCCAGTTGTGAGGTCCATATCCTCATTTCAAATGTTTCATATTGCCTTGCCCTGGCTCTTTGCAGACACCTTTGTTGCACCCCTTCTTTGAGTTTCTTGCTAGTGGCTCTTTGCAAGGTCGGGTCCACGATTCCATCTGCATAGTCCTTTACCTTTGATGGGTCACTGGTATGTTCGATTCCTAGGGTTTTTGTTTTTGGGTAGCTTCTTGGCAGTTGTGCAGGAGTTGTAGCGTGTGATTTACTAACCAATAATCTGTCAAGATATCTAGGTGTCCCTGTTCCTTATTGAGAAGATGATATTCTCGCCATCTCTGTATCTCTTGTATAATATCTAGTTTATGAATCTTGTGCAGGATAGAAAACACACTCGCTGAAGCAAACTTTACTAGGCGCTAACAATTGCAATGAGCAGGATATATTCACAGGTGCAGGGATGCTTGAGAGTTTGTAAACTTTAAAATTTGTTAAGGGGTATTTATGGGCCTATTAAGTCTCAAATAGCATTAAATTCAGATGACCGTTAGCAAATCCTACTCAATATTTGGGAAACAGTGAGATGGACACACTATGTGGTGCAAGGTACCTTAGAGATCTCGAAAGATTTGGGGAATCATTTAATGCGGCAAAATTTTAAAAAATAAAACTTCTAAGATGTCGACCTTGCATTTTAAACACTTATTTTAAAAGAAAAGTGGGAAAACCATAACAGAAAATGAAATAATGTGGGAATGGGAAACTACCTAACTACATTAATTACACAGCCTTATTTCCCTCCAGGATCAAAAATGAACTTTCCAACGTCTTCTTTATGACAAGCCAACTTATGTCACCATACCAGTGATTGTAACAGGTATATCTTTGATGGAATGTCCTCTACACTGGCCACGCGGATTTGCCTACATTCGAACGAGTCTGAGTCGAATATGCTTTCGACATCCATAAGCTCTTTTTGTCTTTGAAAACCTATCGAATACTGGTTCTTCACTCTGTCGTGTGTCATCAAGAAATCGTTGGCTATTGGTTCCTCACTCTGTGCCTTCTGATATCCATTATCTTTCGGCTTATCTCCTTCAAATTCCAACTGTATGGCATCATCATGCTCCTTGATGACTTCATCCTCTTGAAAGGATGAATCTAAAAGCTGGCATCCCTTTTGCATACTTAGTTGAGTCTTAATGTTATCTTCTCCATATTCGGCCAGTTCATAGCCTTTTTGAGGGATAGTGTCATTTGCTTCAATGCCCTGATCAAGGGAGTGTCCATGCTCCTCCATATCTTCTTGCAAAGTGAGAAAAAAGTCAGAAATGATCTCTTCCTCATCAGAGGTTAAGACAAAAGCTTGTGACTTGTCTTCTTGTTCATCAAAGGGGGTACCTATGGTGATTTCCTCCTCATCTGCACCCATAAAATCTTCTTGACTAACCATGAACTGAGCATATTCCTCTACATACTTATTCACTTCCTCCAAAACATATTCTTCTCTGAAAAGGGATAAGGAGGAAGGTTGTGATGAAAAAAAAGAAGCTTCTTGAGGAATGGTGGAAGGGACTTGAGGGGAAAGTGAGGGTTTGGGGTCTTCTTCCATTGTTGCTATCATAAACTCTGCATTATCGGGGAAATGATCTTGACAGGTTTGACCTTGCTTATGAATAGGGGTGGCATATGCTTGATCTGGAATTTGTGGTGGTGGTGGATAGGCATTTTGATAGACTTGGTAAAGTTGTCTCTCATGAATGCTCAGCTTCTCTTCTAGAAATGCAATCAATCCACACGCATCTAACATTTCATATGTAAGCCTTTGCCAATTTATCCTTTCAATGGGATCCCACTCACTTTTAATCAGATCTATTGTGTCCCTTACTTGATAGATGACATGAAAAGGAATTTCTTGTCCATATCCCCTTCTGTTGTCAAGCTCTAACACATATTTTTTAAATCCCAGCAATGTTTTCTTGAAGGTGAAAATAAGGTCAGGTTGAGCATGGGATGTGACATATTGGGGAGACTAGGCATAAGATTGGTATAGCTCATGACCATCTGCATCCTTGTTACTTGGCATGATTCCAGGAGAAGCTTGTTCTTGATTAAAAATATATGAAGGAGAATAAGACCAATAGCTATGAGTAACATAATTATACATACCAAAAGGTGATTTCTTGATGATACCAGGACTGCTTGATCTGTTGATTTGACTTAGAGTTGTTGGTGTTGATAAAACCTCCAAAGGCGAATTGGCCGAAGAACACACCAAAAAAAATTTCAACTCCTTGAAAGATCGAGTCCCACCGAGTGTGCCAGAAAATGTTGATGGCTAAAATTGCGCTTGATCTTAATCAATCAACAATGGGAAGTTTCGAGCTATGGGACAATGCGGCTCAAAACAACCTCCAGATTTTAGAGAAGTTGGTCTCTTCTTTTGTATTAGGTGTTGGGAAAAGGGATAGGAAATTAAATAAAAATGCAAATGCAGGAACTGAAATCTAACTATGGCGATGCGCCTAAGTGTAATCCTAGTCTTAACCTGAGCACAATGAGACTATTATAGGACTTAATTACATTTAAGAGCAGACAAGTACATGGTCAATGTAAGAGATTGAAATAACAAAAATAGAGGCTCACAACAGGGAATTCTTTTGCTGAGATACAAAGAATGTCAACAAAGGCATAGTGTTCAATATTCTTAACAGAATCTTCCAATCACATAAGAGGCACAGAAGTCACGTACAATTATGTAAACCTTCCAATTCAAAAAAATGAGACAAAATCAAATGACACTTCTAATCACAACTCCAGAGAATCTACAACATAGACTACTTTGCAAATGACACATATAACACCAACCAAGGCATGGAGCTCAATCTTCTTAATTTATTTAGCCACATAAAAGGCACAAAAAAATGCATAGTTACAATAACTTTACAACTCAAGAAAATTGAGACAAGAGCAAATGATATTACTGGTCAAAAACTCTAGAAGTCTAGAACTACAGAAAATTCCCCCCTCTTTTTATTCTACAATCCTCCTTATATAGCCTCGGATGTCCCCTTACATCGCTCTCTTTCCCATGGAATTCTACTCCATCCTTCACTTGCAGGGGACAATACAATCGGTGCCTTCAATGCCCAAGATGCATCTTGGTCTTATCAATAATTGCCCTGACTGCGGCATGGTGATCCATGTCTAGTACCTCCCTTCGTGCCTAAAATTCTTCGCTCCATCCCCTGTTTGGCCGCTCAACTGTCTACTCTACCTTTTCTTATAGGGGACAAATAGACGGCCCTTTTAATGCTTGCCAGCCCCAAAACCTACCCAGTGCACTATGCTATCTACCCAAAATAACTCCCATCGAGTTTCCCTTCATCTTTGCTGTAATAAATAGATGGACACCCTGTTCTATTGAAATGGGAGAGGACACTTAGTCAATCTATGAAAATTTTCCTTTTGTCTAGAAGGCACCGGAGAGTGCCACTTGGCCGCTTCCACTTTTTCTATATTCTACTCAGGAACGCTCCGCCTTCGACACATGTCACAATCCATTTCCTCAATACTTTGCAAACAAAAATGAAACTCACCACATTCCTTGGCGCTTCCACTTTCCTTTGAAATAACAATCGAGACCCATCATAATCTTATTTGGCAATGGAGCTCGAAGGGGGTCCCTCAAGATTTGACACGTGGCGACCTCTGCTACTCTTGGGAAGATACGTGGCATCTTCCACTTTTTCTTCTAGGGGTATGTGGCACCTTTCGCTTTCTCTGGGGATGGAGTAGAAAGGGACTCTGAGAGTGACACTTGGCAGATTCCACTTCTTCAACACTTAAGCAAAATGAAATGATGTCTTTTCGTGTTGAACTAAAGCATGGGACCCAAGCGTTGAACCAAGGTCTCTCAGATGCTACCACATGGTGACTTCCGCTTCTTCTTTAAAAAGTAGTTCAGGGCCTCCCATGACTGCCACCTGGCGCTTTTCGCTCTGCTTCTAAGCTCATTGAAAATCTTTGCCAAAAAAGTAGAATGAAACGCAGGTGCCTCTATGAGACGTGAATGTTGACACGTGGTCCATTCCGCTTAGCTATTACTGGATGCATGGCACATTCCACGATCTTCCCAAAAGTTATAAAAAGGGGCACGAAAGATGCCAGCTGGCCAGCTCTGTGCTTCAAAAAGTGACACTTGGTAGCTTCTGCCTGAATTGGATACTTAGTCCAAAATGAAATGAAAGAAACTAAAAAGGGCAAAAATAACCCATGACCAGAGGGTGACACTCGACAGCTTCTACTGCACTTTGACACTTAGGCAAAATGAAACCGCCATCTGCTTCGAAACTCTACTGCAACGTCCAAGTGTGCAGGGACCAAAATTGCAGTGCTCGACGGAAAAAATTAAAATGACATAGAGTGAAAATTACTCTACAGATACATTTATTTCCATATGTTTTATGAAGGGTTCTATATTGATTTCAATATAAAAAAAGTCTTTTGTAATACATGGAAACTTAAGTTCACTCAAAATATGAAAATTCCATTTCTAATTTGTTCATTGAAATGTTCTCTTATAGGCTGCAATAAATGGAAAAAAGGTGGGAATAAATAATGCACCTTGAACTACAGAAGCCACATGAGGGTCTATTTGATTGCAGTTGTATCAAGGGGGCCAATTTTCCTGATGTTAATGAGGAAGACTTGTGGTTTGCCTGGGTTGAGCAGGATAGTGTTGATGACTTCATCAAAGGAGAATCAAGAAGGGCATTGTTCCTTACAAATTTTTTTGATTCACATCATAAGAGATATTCAAATTTTGTTGGAAAGGATATCAAGATCACCACAGTCTCTAAACATGTCATGTGAGTCACCTCACACTATACATTGCAAGCTAGTGTCTATTTAGATGTTATTATGTTTCATTCATTTACATTTTATTTTCATCTTGAATGATTATTTATTTGTTGACCATAATCGTGTAGGTATTGGTGTTCATATGGCCCTGATGAATTTTGGGAAACTGATGCCATGCCCAAAGACAAGTCTTTAATGTCCAAGTAGGGAAAGGGTAGCTAGTTAGATCAAAGGCATATAAGGTGTGGTTGTCATTGTCATTTCAGCACATGATGTATGGTCTATAGCCATGATCATGTGCTTCTCACATACAATCAAGTAGAAAACATTGACAATGAGCACAACTATTGCCATGACCAATAATATGAATAGTTTAAGGGCAAAAAAAGTTTTTTTTCTTCTCGCATCAGCCCCCAACTCAATGAATAGGTTCATAGGCTACTTTTGTTAGGAATGTTTGCTGATTCTATCCACCTTAAACATCAGGAGATGGTGCATGAGAAACTTGTATTGTTTAGTGGTGAAACAAAGTGGGATGATTTCTTGAGCAAGGATGACATATACAACAGAGAGCAATTGATCAAGGAGGTAATATATGTGTACAATGTTGATGATATAACAAGTGTTTGGGAGTGGGTGCTGGGTAATTTTGACAAGTGGTTTTTCTATCAGGGATACAATAGGGGAGAGCTTCATGGGGATGGATAAATCCCCTTCATCTTGGGCATCCAACTCCCATAACAGCTAGAATGGTTGTTGAGATTTAGGAAACATAGCTTATTGGTGATGGATGCAACATTTGGGATGAATGCAATGAAGGTATTGTGCCAATGTTTGTAAGAGTAGTTGATAATATTAGTTATTCTGATGTTTGTAACAATAGAAGTTATTCTCATGTTTTTATTATTTTCTTTTATAGTTTTAATTGTACACACTATTGATGTTTGGTTCCAAACACGAAGGTGTACCTGTTACATGAGTCAATATTACTTGGTCATGTATTATTGACATAAGACAATGGATGCAAATTCTTATTCAAAGAGTGCATTTAAAAGACATTGAATGGACAATTAGTGCTTTCATGGTCAACGATGCTAGTGTGAGATAAAATCTATTAGGTGCATCATCATTATTCATACATGCATCATGGACTTCATATTTGTATGTTCATAAACACCATCCCCACCTTATTCCATTTACTTATGCAAAACTATTGTGTTACTCAGGGAGACATTTGATTGTGAGGTCTACTTATGCATTTGGCATATTTATTGTGTGTGGTTGAAGATTTGATAGTAAATGTGAAAGATGATGATGTCAACTGTGTGATGTTTCACAACTTGGAGTTCATAATGCATAGTTGTACCGATGAGGACATGGCTACAAGCGAGTCCAAAAAGTTTGTAGAAATATATTGCTCCTCTCATCATACCTTTGTCAAATATTGGGAACAACACTAGGTATACAGGGTTGGAATTTGGTCTTGATGTTGTTAGACACTTTTGCATGTTGGGAAAGACACCAATGCATCTATAAAATCTTACCATTCCCATTTAAAATGAAATTTCCTAAGAACATTAAGGAATTATACACATCATAAGTGTTGGTCAGACTCATTACCCAGTTAATACCAAATTTTTAAATCTGCTTAACATTAATTGTTAACTAAGGGTGCGTAGGCTTTCAAGGATGTCGGCACTATATATGCATTATTTATTCATAGGCTAACTTAATTATCGGTTGTAGTAAAATGAAATTATATTGATTTCACCATATAGATATACAAAGGAATCATTATAATAAAATCAAAAAAAAATCACACTTATGAGTCACACATGCATCACATTTTATATAATCGAACTAGTAATGAAATAAATTTACACAACACATTTTAATCTAAGGATCAAGGTCTTCAATACAACTCCTTCTGAGGGGGTCGTCCTCATTCAAAACTGAGTTCCAATCCTTTGAGAGAGACTTATAAAACTTCGTATATAATTAACCTTTTCATTACTCAAATCTATAGATCATAATATTTAGAAATCAGAATGCAATTACTATCTACAATTCCATCATTGCTAATCTAATCTAGGTTATGTCGTTAAATATATAAAGTAGTTTATTAACTTATACCAAAAACACTAAACTAAGAAAGGTAAAAATACTTTGTAACTGGCCTAGTCAACCTTTAGGTGGTTAGTAACTTAAAGTTACTTGTTTTTAGGCTTGACTGAGTAAAGGACAATGTATGTTGCTTTGTTGTTTTGTTTCTTTTCTCCTTTTCATTTTCCTTGTCTTATTCATCCTTTGGTAGCACACTAAGTTTCACTTTATGTGAGGGGTTCATACAATTGTTATGGAGGATATTCTTCAATCATTTACTTTGTTTCTAAGATAATTGGATGTGTCCTTAAAAACTAATTACTTATTATCACAACAATGGTTTGTTATGTGTAGTGGTTGTGGGCTCCTATAGGTGAAAGCTTGCAATTAATATGGGCAACCTATAGGTGAAAACTTGTAGTTACTATGGGAAACCTATAGGTACAAATTTTGTAGCTTGGTAATTTCTATGGGAAACTTATAGGTGGAAAGCCTGCAGCTTGGTAGTTGTTGCGGGCAACCTGTAGGTGCAAACCTGCAGTTACTACAAGTTGGAAGCCCCGTTTACTATGGGATTCTCTATAAGTGTTGTGACCAAGCAAGATTTATGTAGTCTTATTCTACCCTTCAAATATTTGTTAAATAAAGTTGCACAAGTATAATCTAATAAAAAAACATCATTAATCCATAACACAACATGTATATATAAATGCACATATATAATCATTCATTCATTCATTCATTTACATAAGTCATGGATAGTTCTAGGGATTCATATGTAAAAATATATATAACTGGGTATGGATGAGGTTATAAAAGGGACAATTGGTGACCTCATCACACCCCCTTATTAACCTCTTGCTTGTCCTCAAGAAAGTATTTTATGTATCTTAAATCCACAATATTTCCTTAAATCTAAGGGCTCATTACAGCCCATCCCTTCGAAGATATAAAAACCTTTAGCATCATCTATGCTTTTTTACCTTTTCTTATCTGCTTCTTTGTCAGCTGGCACATTCCCTTCCCAATCAAGAATTGGGAACCAAAACATGGGTGGATGAAACATCAAACCCAACCAACTTATCCTTCTTTTCCTGACAATTTCAATGTATATATATACTATATTTATTGCCTCTCTAAGGTTCTGAGGGGAATAAAGCTCTTTTATTTTTAGGGTATCTAAAATTTCTACCCATCTGTGCAAACAATAAATGAAAAAAAAATTTCCATCTCCCTCTATGATGCTCAAGTAGTGGTTATGGACCTCTACTTGTGATCTGAGCACCAATTTAGGCAAGAATTCGGGTGACAGTTCCACCCCAATTGATGACGGAACTTCTGGGAGCCATAATTTTTGCACCGTAGTTCCAATTGACTCACCGTTTGAACTATTGGAAAGCTAAGAATGAGGAGAACATCATGAGATGGCATGGATCTCCGCTCAATAAATTTTGACCCCAAAAAACCCAATAGAAGTGCCTCAAATTTCAATTTTAGTAGTGTAGTCTAAAAATAGTAAGTTTCTAAAAATAGTAATTCCTCAAATTCTGTATTGTTTTAAATCTTAGAAGTCAAACCACTTAATCTCCCTCGATATTGGTGACCTTACACATCCTCCCCATTATTTCAAAATGTGTATAAATGAAGAGGTAACCCAAAATGTGAATATAGACATCTCTTCCCAGAGATAAGCATATATCTATATTGTAATCTTGAGTAATACTACATCTCTTCTTAGAGAATTCATTATTACTATGTTTTTTATATGCCATTGACCAGAACTTCTGAGTTTTGGATCAGTGGTATCAGATCGATTTGTCTTGAGAGTGTATGATCTCAAGGATGAGGTTAGGCTATAAGAAGCTTGGGTGGGAAACAATAGAGCTTCCGAATTTTCCACCTGTTCTCTCCAAACGACTTCAAATGGTGGATGACACCGAGACATTCGATCCTTTCAATGAAATGGTGAATGAAGCCCTCCAATGGAAACAAGTGCAGATGCTACAACAATTTGCCCAAATTCTTCAAACACTTCCGATGGGAAATCCTGGCTCCACTTCCTAGCTCCTCATCTAGGGAATGTCCTTTCAGTGCCCCAACACCCTTCAAGGTTTAGGTAAATTTTGATATTCCTACATTTGAAGGCAAAATCAATACTGATGCAGTAGAAAATTGGTTTGATCAACTGTCTTCCTACTTCTCTATAAATAAGTTCACCGATGGAGAAAATATTACTTTTGCTCTTTTGAAATCATCATTGCCTATGAAAAACTGGTGGGAAGTGTACAAAAAGAGGTTCAATACAGATGACATCAGCCTTGAGGTAGAACCTACCTGGGATGATTTTTTAGAAGTAATGAAAGAAGAATACTATCCCATCGAAGCATATGATGATTTTTACATACAGTGGTGACAACTTCACCAAGGTAAGGACCAGTCTGTTCAAGATTACACAGACACTTTTCATTCTTTGTCTGCAAGATTGGGCATTCAAGAAACTGAGAAACATAAGACTCTCAAATATCCTGGTGGACTACAATGGTACATACGGGGGGAAATAGAACTCTTCAATTTGGAAACCCTCGGTGAGGCATACAAATTCACAATGAAGATTGAACAAAAGCATGGCAGAAATAATATGAAGAGTCAACCCTCAAAATGGAAAAGTGACAAAGAAGGTCAAACACGAGGCCAAAATTGGAAGTAAAAGGAGTTTTAGGATAAGAAATCCCAGAAGGGGAAGGCTAGAAAATGGTGTGATTACCACAAAACTGGAACTCACTCCAAAGAAGAATGTTGATCCATCAAGTCACTACTTTCTGATTCACAATACTCAACATCTACTACTCTGCCTCATACACAACCCATAGGCGAAGAGGACGAAGAAATAAATTGTAGATGCTGATCCTGACACCATTTTCGCTTTATCACAGACCTGTGAGGAAAGACTAAATGACAAAGAAATATTGTTTCACTCCAAATTATGGGTAAAAGGTAAGCCTTTGCATTTCATTCTTGATAGTGGGAGTCAAAAGAATTCAATTTCTGCTAAAGTTGTGAAAAGTCTAAATCTATCTATGAAGCCTCATCCAAAGCCCTATAGTATTGGATGGTTGAGCCCAGGGAGAGACTTCTGTGTCACCCATCAGTTTCTTCTTTAATATGCTATAAAACCATTCCAAGATGAAGTATTTTGTGATGTGGTCAATCTAGATGTTTGTGATGTACTCCTTGGTCAGTCGTTCATGTATGAGCGACATGGCATCTATGAATCATGAATTCAAAGGATCACCCTCACTCTTGGAACACAGCACTATAGGGTACTAGAGGTACCACCTCCCACATCTGTCTCCCTGATCAGTGCTAAGCAATTCAAGAGATTGGTGGAGAAAACAAAGCAATTTGTTCTCATGGTGGTCAAACCACAGAAATCCAAGAATGTTGATGTTGCAGACCTGACTACACAATCAACACAACAATAGAAGCAGATAAGATGAATCACAAGAGAATATGATGACTTATTCAAGTCACCCATAGGAGTTTCACTGCATTGCCAGGTAAAACATTCTATCGATTTGATCCCAGGATCACCTTTGTCTAACAGTCATGTGTATCACAAATCAGTTTTGGAGAATGATGAGATAAAAAGACAAATTCAAGAATTAATCTAAAAGGGTCACATCAGGCCAAGCTCTTCACCTTTTGGTATCCCAATTGTCTTGGCACTGAAGAAAGATGGAACATGGAGGCTTTGCATTGACTATCGAGCCCTAAATAAAATATCTGTGAAGAATCGCTATCCTCTCCCCAGGATTGATGACCTACTGGACCAGCTCTATGGTGTGAAGTTCTTCACCAAAATTGATCTCAAATCTAGTTATCACCAAATTCCCATCAGTCCCACTGTGTCTAGAAGACTGCATTCAAATCTAAGGAGGGGCTCTTTGAATGGTTGGGTATGCCTTTTAGCTTAACTAACGCACCTGCAACCTTCATGAGGATGATGGATGACATCCTACGACCCTTTACCAAATCATTTGTGGTTGTCCACTTAGATGACATACTCATCTATAGCAGAACATGGGAAGAACATTTGCAACACGTTCATAAGGTGCTGCAAACTCTTCGAGAGCACAAGTTATATGCAAATATTGACAAATGCACATTCGGGATGATAACAATTCAGTACCTTGGGTATGTTGTGAATGAGGAAGGGGTCCATGTTGATCCAAAAAATATTTAGGTTATTCGAGAATGGCCCACACTAAGGACCCTCACAGAGCTTCACAACTTTTTGGGTCTTGCAAATTTCTACTGCAGGTTTGTTCTTGGATTTTCACATGTTGCTTGGTCACTAACCTAAGTGACTAAAGGAGGAACTAAAGCTACATTTTAGTGGGGTGAAATACAACAAAGGGAATTTTAGAATTTGAAGAACAAACTTTGCTCAACCCCTGTTCTTGGCTTGCTAGATTTGCATCAACCTTTTGAGTTGATGACAGATGCACAACTCAACCAAGCACAGTCCATTCCAAGTATGTTTTGGGTTCCAACCCATGGCACCAATTGATATAGTTGTTCCATTTTCCACCATGGAATACACACCTCATGGAAGATCTGAGGTAGCAAAAGCAATAAATTTTATTGAACAAATGCAACACATCCAGCAACAAGTTCATGATATCCTAGAGAAGATGAATCAGAAGTATAAGCAACGCCATGACAAACATAGGATTGCACACCATTTTGTCGTGGGTGACAAGGTTTGGTTGCGGCTTCAGAAGGAATGACTTGTAGGCCCACACAAAAAGATTTGGCCTCTATGATATGGTCCCTACACCATCACTAGAAGAGTTGGAGAAAATGCTTTTGAGTTGAACCTACTAGCCTACCTTGGTCTGCATCCAATAGTCAATGTGGAGCTCCTCAAACCATATCACCCACCTCTATTGGACACTTCAATTGTAGTAAAACAACTAGACATTGATGAGATCGATCCATAGAGTTTTTCTTCAATAGAATAGGATCATATTGTGGATACCTAGATGAAGACAACAAGAGGACGCTTTATTCCACTTTATCGAGTGGTCAAAAGGGGCTAGCTTAGCCATCAAGGTGAGTGGCTCACAGAGAATCAAATCAAGAAAAAACTACCACACCTAATGGGGAACATTGATGCAATGGGGACCATTGATTTTCGAGGAGGGAGGAATGATCTGGGCACCAATTTGGGTGACAGTTCCACCCCAATTGATGACGAAACTTTCGGGAGCCATAACTTTTACACCGTAGCTCCAATTGACTCACTATTTGAACCGTTGGAAAGATAAGAATGAGGAGAACATCATGACATGGCATGGATCTCTGCTCAATGAATTTTTAACCCAAAAACCCCAATTTAGATGCCTCAAATTTCAATTTTAGTAGTGCAGTCTAAAAATAGTAAGTTTCTAAAAATAGTAATTCCTCAAATTCTGTATTGTTTTAAATCTTGGAAGTCAAACCACTTAATCTTCTTCGAGATTGGTGACCTTCCACATCCTCCCCATTATTTCAAAATGTGTATAAATGAAGAGGTAACCCAAAATGTGAAGACAGACATCTCTTCCTAGAGATAAGCATATATTTGTATTGCGATCTTGAGTAATACTACATCTCTTCTCAGAGAATTCATTGTTACTGTGTTTTGTCTATGCTATTGACCAGAACTTCTGAGTTTTGGATCAACTTGTTTCTTTGTGACCCATACTCATTAAGTATCTATATTCATAAAGGTAATCCACTCATCTATTATAGCTTCTAAATCTTTAGATTCACCCCTAATCATGAAGGTAGCTTCTTTTTCTTTCTCTTGATAGTCCTCAACCTATTTTTTTCTTCTTGTTTCATTGAGGATGTATGAAGTAAATACATTCAATTGGACATCCCCTAGGTATATATTTTTATTCCACTTCGTATCATGTGTCATATCATACTAATGCATGTAAAACTCACTCGGTTGTGCTTGAACATCAGGGTCAGAATGTCTATAGACCTCAAAGAAAGACTTAAGATCACATACCTATAGGACTGATCACTGTTTATCTTTCATATTTGAATTTGAGCCAACTTTCCTCTAATTATACTACATATACCCTATAAGGTGATATGCATTCCATTTTTTAAGCACAAAATATATTGAGAGGGGGGGGTGAATCAATATATTATATATCTTTTACTTAATCTAATTTTTTCTTTAATCACTTAATCACACATTCAAGATATGCAATAAAACTGAAACAATAACATGCACCACACAAGACACAGAGAGAGACACCAGATTTTTTTGTGAAAACCCAAAGTGAGAAAAACTACAGAGAACAATCTCAAGTATATGAATGAGTACCAACTCAAATTACAAAGTTTGCAAGCACCAACTTGCAGAAGTGCCAACCCCTTTATCGAGTACCAACATAGCAACTATTTGTGAGCACCAACCTACAGAAGCACTAACCCCTTGTAAATATTTGTGAGCACCAACCCATAAGATCACCAACCCCTCTTGTGTATAAAATATAACTATCTTTCAGTGTTGCTTACTCAACAAATGATAGAATTCTACAATATCTCTTGCTTTTCTCTCCTCTTTTCTTATATAAAAAATTACAAAACCATGCACTCTCTTAGATATTATAATGGCTTTTCAAGTCTTTATTTATAGCTTTCTAAAATGACTTTTGGCATTCACCCTTTGTGACCCTTTAATCCTCTTGGAAAATGGTGCCAAACTTGCATGACTCTTCATATCCTTGCATTTGAAAACTCACATGGTGACCCTTCAAAGCAAATGCATCCATTCATCTTTTGTCTTTATCTTGGTGACTTTTCATATTCCTCAAATTGTCATTTCATATAAAAATATGCCATACCCTCTTTTATCTTCACTTGGTGACTCTTGAAATTTCTCAAGATGACTTTTCATGAGAAAATGTGTCTCATTCATTTTTTGTCTTTACCCCATGACTCTTTGACTTCTTCATGGGACCTCTTTTGAATTATATGCAACCAAAAATATATTAGTTAATATTAAATAAATATTAACACACATTAGCCAAGATATGAATATTAAAAACACCATTAAATACAATGGGGTATTTATCACCAATGCTAGACTTTTGACATCAATGACAATATTTCCAACAATATCCCCCTTTGTCATGATGACAACCTCAAACTGAAACTGCCACATCCTAAAGCTTGTATTACATATATCAACCTACACATACTACCATCTAGAAAACATAGAGTAACTCTCTCTTACTATAGTAACCTGTACTTGTTCTTTATAACTATTTTTTCACTTGTACCTGTACCTATTTTTGTTCTTCTCCCCCTTTGACATCAATGGAAAAGGGCCTATCTTGGAGCTAAAACTTAGCTCCCCCTCAACTGACCATAATCCTTAATGGCAAAAAGTAAAATAAATTACTCTCAACTTTTCTCACAGATACTCAAATATGTCTTTTGGTAGTGCCTTTGTGAAAATATCTACAATCTGCTATGTAGTACTGATATATTCCATCTTAACCTATTGATCTATATCCTGCTCTCTCAAGAAGTGATATCTAATGGGAATATATTTTGTTCTTGAATGCATCACTAGATTCTTAGAAATATTAATAGCACTTGTGTTGTCACAAAAAATAGAAATAGGTTCATCATATTTTACCTTAATATATTTCAAATTTTGCTTCATCTAAAGCACTTGAGTACAACACAATATTGTTGCAATATATTCTGCTTTAGTTATAGAAAGTGATACTAATTTTTTTTTTTGCTTAGCCATGATACTAAGCTATCATTGAGGAAGAAAGCTCCTCCACTTGTACTCTTTCTATCATCCAAGTAACCTGCCCAATCTAAATTTATATAAGCAACCAAAGTGAAATCTATGCATGTGGGATACTACAATCCATAATCTAATGTCTCCTTGATATATCTGAATATTCTCTTCACCAACTAAACATGACTATCTTTTAGAGCTGATTGATATCTTGCAACCATACCTACTGCATGCACGATGTCTGGCCTCGATGCTATTAAATATAAAAGACTACCAATCATAGATATATACAAAGATTGATCTACAACATGTGAATCTTCATCTTTGATCACCTTATTTCATGTACTCATTGGTGTGCCAATTGGTGCAAAATCCTTAAAACCAAATTTCTTCAACATTTTTTTGGCATTTTTAATTTGAGATTTGAAAATTCCTTTATCTGATTGAAATATTTGCAACCCTAAGAAAAATGAAAATTCTCCAAGCATAGACATCTCAAGTTCTTTTTGCATTTTATCAAAAAATTATATTGTCATCTATTCAATATTTCACCCAAAAATGATGTCATCAACATATACCACAATAATCAATTGGTGCTCACCTTTTATTTTGATGTAGATATTATTGTCAGCAAATCCTCTATTGAAACTTTGATCCTACAGATACTTATCAAGTCTTGCATACCAAGCTCTGGGAGCTTGTTTCAATCCATACAGTATTTTCTTCAATCTCCATACATGGCTACTAACATTCAAGAGAATAAATCCCTCAGGTTGCTCAATGTAGACCTCTTCTTCTAGATTCTCATTTAGGAAGGCAGATTTGATATCTATCTGAAACACTTTGAAATTTTTTAACACATCATATGCAAAAAACATTATAATAGCCTCTATCCTTACCACTGGTGCAAAAATTTCTTCAAAACTATTCTCTTAATCTGAGCATATCCTTTACATACTAATCTTGCTTTATTCCTAGTCACTTCTCCATTTTCATTCAACTTAATTTCTGTAAACCTATTTTTTTCCTATCACATTGTGATTTTTTGGTCTAAGCACTAATTCCCAAGTATCATTCTTTTATATTTTATTTAATTCTTCATCCATTGCCTTAACCAAATGCTTATCATGTCTAGCTTCTAAAATAAAATTAGGCTAAATTTTGGATAACAAAGAGAAATTAACTTGCTCAGATTTACTTACCATCATTCTTCTGGTGCGAATTTCTTCATTTAGATCTTCGATGATGTCACTTTCATTATGATTTATCTAAACATATTTGGATGGAGATTTGGTGTCTTTTTTCTCATTTTTCTCATCTTCATCTAATTCTTTAAAATCTTCCTCTTCAATAATTTTAGGAATGTCTATTGGATCATTGATTTTTTGTGTTCCATCTTCTTCTATTCTAACACTTACACTTTTAACTATTTTCTTAGTTCCTTTATTATAACATTTATAATCTCTACTTTTTCAAGAATAATCAAGAAATATACTTTCATCTACTCAATATTCAAACTTATCTAGTTTTTCATCAATTTTATTTATAAATCATTTACTGCTAAAAAATATGAAATAATTAACTGTAACTAGTTTGTCTTTCCATAGCTCATAAGGAGTCTTGTCACTGTTGACTCTCAATAATGCTCTATTCTAGATATGCACTATTGTACCAACTACCTCTCTCCAATATTTATCTAGTGTCTGATTCATTTAGCATTATCCTCGCCATCCCTTGAACTATTATGTTTTTTCGTTCAACTACTCCATTTTGTTATGGAGTTTTGGCTGCTGAATAATGTCTCTTTATTCCATGGTCTTCACAAAAGTCAATAAATTGATCTGACATGAATTCTCCTCTTCGATCTGATCTTACAAACTTAATCTTCAAACTAGTTTCATTCTCAACTAATGCTTTAAATGCTTTAAAATGTCTTAAAACTTCTAATTTTTGTTTAAAAACATTATCCAAGTCATATATAAAAAATCATCAATAAACAACATGAAATATTTTTCACCTTGAGTACTTTAAGTTCTTATAGGTCCACACAAATTAGTGTGAACAAGATCTAACATCTAAGTGGTCGAGTATACTTTTATTTTGAACTGCCTTCTAACCTGCTTTCCAGGCTAACAAGGTTCACAAAGCGTGTTGGATGGCTTTGTAATCTTTAGAAGATTTTTGACTGTTTGTTTCTTGCTGATGTTAACAATATTGTTAAAATTTATGTGTCCCATTCTCTTATTCCATAGCCAAAAATATTCAATCTGACTCAAACATCTTTAACCTTTGATGTCTGATAACATATACAAATTATTGTCTGTTCTCTGAGTATCTGCAACCAACACATTTAAATCTTTTCTCTTAATTTCATAACCTTTTGCATAAAAATTTAGTGTGTGCCCTTGATCACACATTTGATTTACACTCAAAATATTATGCTTAAGACCTTCTACATACAAAACATTTTCAATTTTAGTTCTACCATTATCCAAATTTAGTGTACCTTTTTCGACAATTTTGGCAATAGTATTATTTATAAATTTCACTGTGCCACCATTGATCTTCTTCAAGGTTATGAATTTGATCTTGTCTCCTATCATGTGCCTTAAACATCCACTATCAATGAACCATGGTTTTTCTTCATTTCTTGCATACAAAGTTGTATGTACCAACATAGATTTTTTAGGTTGTTTCTTCTACCATGAACCTGTCTAAACTTTCCTCTTATGAATGGAGCCTTAAAACTCTGGTCCTTCTTGACTGACTCGAATACATTTCTATAGTATCAATATATGTTTCCAAAGTTATTTCACTTTTAACATATTCTGGCCTCTTCATTAAATCCTGATAGAAGAGCAAAAGAGTTGTGGCTTCTGCTTGACTCTGCAAGAGTTTTCTTCTCTTTATTTTTAAAATTATTAGCCCTTTTTTGACATTCTATTTTCTTATGACCATATCTATTACAATAAAAATAATAACCATAAAAATGGGACATGTTTTTATATCTCTGACCTAATTGGTTTTTGTAGCTCTGTTCCTTCCAGCCTTCTTTGTTTGAGATGTCCTATGTATTGTTAATTTTTTCTCTTTTTATTTCTTCTTTTATAAGAGCTTCAACATAGCTCTTTCCTTTTTTTGTGTTAACCTTGTCTGTGAAAGTAGTGGCCTCCCCTTTCTCTTTTTCAAATCTGATACCTATCTTATCTGACATTGATCTTTGACTTTCTAATATCTTATTTAACATATTAGTGTTATTCTCAAATTTTGAATCATTGGCTACTCTATCATTGATTTCTTTATTTATTTTCTCAAGATCTATTTTTAAAAAAGGAATTTCAATAACATATCTTTCACATTTTTCACTTACTTTTTGCAACTATGTTGTTAGATCTTTTTCATTCTTATTAGCTTGTTCAAAGTGTGTTTGTAGATTTTTAATTGTTTCTTTTGACTCCTTTTCATTTTTCTCGATTTAGAGCTTCAATATTCAATTTCTTTTTTCAAAAGCTTTTAACTCTTCTAAGGCACAAATAAATTCTCCTTCTAGATTCACTTTAACTTTATTCTATTCTTATTCTTGATCATCTGTACTTTTGCTTGTGGATGCATCTTCATGTATGGCCATGAATAGAATCTCTTCTTTTTCTAAATCACTGACTCCACTATCTTTGGCTGAGCTAGGATCTTTAGAATAAAAACTCTTCTTCTTAAATCTCTTCTTGAATTTTTTTGAAATTCTTTTTATATGTAGGCTTTCATTCTTTATTGTCACTATTACCTTATCTGGGCACTTAGCTACAAAATGTCTAATCTTTTCACAATTAAAACATTTTAAAAGTAATTTTTCTTGATATTTATCTATACCATTTTTTGGCTTACGAATGAATAGAGCTCCGTTTTCATCTTCATCATCACTAGAACTATCACTTTATTCTTGAATCTTAGCCTTCTCTTTCTTTGATATCTTAAAAGCAGCTTCTCTCTTTGAGGATTTCTCTTGTTTAGTCTGCATCTTATATGCTATAAGAATACCATGTAGCTCATCCATTTTTAGCTTGGATAAACTCTTCATTTCTTCAATTGCTGAAACTTTTGCATCATATCTCAATGGTAGAGATCTCAAAAAAAATTGTACCATGATTGATTCTTCTAACTTTTCTCCAAGACCTTGAATTTGATAAACTATTTGATCAACCTGCAAAAATTAACTTGTTATATTTTCTTCCTCTTCCATCTTCAAACTCTCAAACTATCTTCTGAAAGTCTGAAGCTGAGCTTGTTGAACCCTTCCATCACCTTTGTAAATATTCTCAAGATTTACCTAAGTTTCATGAGCAAATTTACATTGCATACTTTTAATAAATTTTTATTCACATAAACCACATAATATAGCATTTAAAACTTTAAATTATTTTCACTTGCCTTCTTTTCCACTGAAGTAGTTACAAGTGTTTGTGGCTCTTCATATTCCTCCACCACTGCTTGTCAAATGTCGAATCCAAGGGCCGTCAAATAAGTCCTCATCTTTATGCTCCAAAAAGCATAATTTTTTTCATCAAACAAAGGTGCCTTATTTGTATAAAAACCTTCATGTGATTCAGCCATCGTGCTTTCCCCAATATATCTTAAAGCTGTAAAACTTTTTTAAAAAGAACCTGCTCTAATACCAGTTGTTAAGCATAAAATATATTGAGAGGGGGGTGAATCAATATATTATATATCTTTTACTTAATCTAATTTATTTTCTTTAATAACTTAATCACATATTTAATATATGCAATAAAACTGAAACAATAACATACACCACACGAGAGAGAGAGAGAGAGAGAGAGAGAGACACCAAAATTTTACGTGGAAATCTAAAGTAGAAAAAACCACAAAGAACAATCTCAAGTATATGAATGAGCACCAACTCAAATTACAAAGTTTGTAAGCACCAACTTGTAGGAGCACCCAACCCATTGTAAATATTTGTGAGCACCAACTTGTAGAAGCACCCAACCCATTGCAAATATTTGTGAGCACCAACCCCTCTTGTGTATAAAACATAACTATCTATCAATGTTGCTTACTCAACAAATGATAGAACTCTACAATATCTCCTACTTTTCTCTTCTTTTTTATATAAAATAATTACAAAACCATGCACTCTATTGCATATTATAAATGGTTTCTCAAGCCTTTATTTATAGATTTTTAAAACGACCTTTGGTATTCACCCTTTGTGACCCTTTAATCCTCATAGAAAATGGCACCAAACTTGTGTGACCCTTTGTATCCTTGCATTTGAAAATTCACATGGTGACCCTTCAAATCAAATGCATCCTTTCATTTTTTTTTTTTATCTTGGTGACTTTTCATATTCCTCAAAGTGTCGTTTCATGGAAAAATATGTCATACCCTCTTTTATCTTCACTTGGTGACTCTTGAAATTCTCAAGATGACTATTCATGAGAAAATGCATCCCATTCCTCTTTTGTCTTTACTCCGTGACTCTTTGACTTCTCCATGGGCCTTCTTATGACTTATTTCAACCAAAAATATATTTGTTAATATTAAATAAATATTAACACACATTAGCCAAGATATGAATATTAAAAACACCATTAAATGCAATGGGACCTTTATCACCAATGTTAGACCTTTGACATCAATGACAATATTTTAAACACCATTAACATCTCAGTGGTTTCATGCATTTTAGTGATCTTATTTTTCAAATAAGTGATCTTAGTCTCAACCTTTTCTAGGCATTTTTTTAAATTTTCTTATTACTCCCTTATTTCAACATATACTGCAAACCTTTGTATCAACTACTTATGATAAATTTTTGGTTCCATATTTGAGTGGGTTCAATAGTAACCCACTAAATCCACTCACATACACTCATGTGCATAAGCCAAAATCCACCACATGTGCTTTGGATTAAAATGTGCCACATTCCAAGTGGGGGTGTCATGTAGTCTCCATGTTGTTTGTCATCATATGCAAAAGTATCCAAAGTGGATTCTCCACCAAATAAGAACAAGTTCCACCTTTATGTGGCTCCAACCATTATCCCCCACTTCACAAGTGAGGACAACAAGCACTAGTGTTCTTCTTGTCTTCTTCTCCCAAAGGTCAACAAAGTGGATACTCCACTAGCTCCACTAGACAAGATCATGGACCACTTCTATGTAACTCCAAATTTGGCACCCCACTTCCAAAAGTGAGTCCAAACACCCAATAGTGTTATTCTTATTTTCATCTCACATGTGACATCTTGTCTTTTACACCATGTGTCAAACCCATGTGACAACAAAGGATAAAACATGTCCCTTAATGGAGTGTTATGCCCCACACCCATCACACCACTTTGACCACACTTTAGGACCTTATATGGACCCTTTTGACACATCACCATCCTACTGCATCACTTACCACATCACCTTCATGCGATATCTACATGCTACATCACTTAGGATCCACCTCACCTGCCTAGTCACCATTGAAACCTTAGTTGTGCATAGTGATATATGAATAGTGCTCATAAATATTACTCCATGAATAGTGGATTCACACCCTAACACTCCTCATTTTATCAGGTGGAGCTATTTTTATTAAAATCCAAAAGGAGAAAGCAGGGAAAGAGCTATTCACAATAATTCACAGGAAAAATATTTTTTATAGGGGTTTCGTACTTTTAACAAGAAAGTAAGAAAATGAGATAGAAAAGAAATGAGGTGAATGATGGGAAATATAAAAATAAAATGAGATTATTATAGCCATTAAAACTTATAATCTACCATGATAATCTCAAGAAAAATGAAGGATGGCTCTAGGTGACTAAACATAGAGATTCACTAGAATAGTTCGAGAAGGAGAAACATTGTGTTCATGTAAATATCTTCTCCTTCAATGGGTGGTAAAGACATAATTACACACTTAGGAGTTCAAATAATACACTAAGATGATTATATGATACTAATAACAAACCAAAGACAACCATCCCATATTTACCCATAAAAGATAATTAAAATATTGCTTAAACCCCATCGAGATTTAACATTCATGGAAATAAAAAACATAGATTCAAAAAGAAATTCTACTGTGTAATTTACACATTAAAAATAATTCATAATAGTTATGATAAAGTTTTGAAATCAAAGATTTGATTACAAATTAATCATACAAACAGTCATAATTTGTGAAAAGAATCTGAATACATAATTTACAAATCTCCTTTATATTAATCCTTATTGAATTGTAATACAATCTCACCTTCCAAAAATATGTCTCAGAGTTTTGTTTTTCAAAAAGCCCTTTATAATGAGCCTAACACTCATATTTATAATGTGGGAAGGTGGTTATGGTGCGTAATCACCTTTTTTACATTTTAGATGGTGTAAAAGTGAATCTATAAAAATGCACCACTCATGTAGTCTAAAAGTGTTTGGTGAAATTGCACCACATGCAAGAGTGCAAAAGATAAATTACACAACTTGAAAAGTGCAAAGGTGCAATTGTGTTTTTTGTACCAAGTGAAATTAGGACTCACAACTTACAAAGTTGACATAGTGCATTTGCACGAATTACATTTGTGAGTTTGCACTTACAAAATTTACAACTAAAAATTACAAAAACAAGAATCAACATTTACTTGAAAAGACCAGAAGTTGATGGGTTTGTAGATAGAGTGTTCAAGTTCCATGAGATGTGTAAAAAAAGATAGTGCACTCTGAGAGATTTTCTCACAAGGATAGCAGGATTCAGAGGTGGGATTGCACTGTGATTGAAATCCATAGGTGTAAAAAGAGGGCTCAAATTTACCCCTGTCGATTGCATTTTCCTTTATCAAATTTAGCATGCCTTAGCTTGTTGAATTTTGATTTGCTTATCCATCAACCTCCACTTGCAAAACACTTTTTGCCTAAAGAATTTTTGAAATTCCTAAAATCATGCACAATGAAGCAATCAACATCCACCCATCTCTAAGGTGGAGGATGTGTTGCACCTTCTAAAATATAATACTTGGTGTCTGCATCATTTCCTGAAGTATGTGACATCTGAACCTAAAGTTGTTGTGTTAGCATTGGCCTCCATCTATAATTTCCAGCAATCAATGTTGTTATCTTCAAACCCAATCCACCATCAATTTGCAGGGTCTGAAGGTAATAAGAATTAAATTGTAAACAAAACAAATCAAATCATTCAATCAAAACTTTTCTAATAAATGCCCAAGGTTAAAGGGTATTTTCAAGTTTTTAGATTTCCATCATTCATCAGTTCCTCAAAAGATTCTTGACTCCATTCCCTAGATAAGCCTTGCCTCTAGCATGACTACCTTCACCCCCAACACTCGTAGCCAAGGCAAGAATATCAAGTGTTATTTCCCACCTACTACTCTTGTCACCCCAACTAGAATGTCTTGGATGAACTACTTGGTTCATCAATAAAAATCAATTATAGTAATAATATGTCCCCAAGATGGTACTAAATCCATCATCATGGTCATAATAGGACACCTACCCAAGGCCAATAATAAGGTTATCTCCACCCCCTCAAATGCACTGATTTTTTCTCTGCAACTTGTGCAGTAGGATTTCCATAGCATCCATATTCAAAACTTCATATTTATGCCCAACCATCGATGCCATGGTATCTCCAATGCCTAAAATTCAAAACTCTTACAAATAGAGCTAAAATATGATCGTTGAAGTGAGCAGGCATCCATATAGGAATCACACAACCAAGTAGGAGAGAAAAATGGCTTATAATAAGAATTTTTGAGTCACGATGATCTGTAAAAGTATTCATGAATTGGTTAACGAGATCTACTAATGGTAAAATTTACTATATCTGAATCATTTCTAAGACCAAAAATGTTACCAAAGCTACTCCAAAGCGAGTTTCAAGAAGTATGGATCAAAGTGAAAAGATGACACAAACATTATGACAGCCAGCAAATGGTAATATTTCTAAATAAGTATCCATTCAATCTTACTATCCTTTGAAATATTATAAAATCACAAAATAGATACACAAATAAAAGCCAACCAGTAGATGCAGACTACTAATCTTTCCAATGGTTTCTCCAATATAAAATAAATGACCCATAATAGAGGTGTGTTTGAAAATATTTGATATGATACAACCATTGCAGTGTAATCATGATTAATATTATCCCAAGAGACAAATAGAATATAATGGAGATTTTAAAATATTCTAAATCCCTTTCATTATTTCTTGAAGTTTGAGTCTTTGTAAGGTTTATAAAACATATCCAAATACAAAGGAAAGGACTATAAGCCATTAACATCAATAATAGGCTACCCAACAATGCATGAATGATCATACCAATCTCATCTCCCTTTTCATTTAGTCCTCCAAGAAATTGATTTGAAAATGGAGGATACATCTTAAACTTTGAGAGGATATAAGCTAGCATATCAGACAAAAAAAGAACTAGCCCACTGGTAACTAGTAGGGTTTCACCTATAGAAGCACAAGAAGGAAATTTATGAATTATGTACTGTAGAATAGTTCTAGATGCCAAAACATGTAGTAGGATCCATACCATTTTTTTGGATATGAAAGGCCCTAATACTTTGCCTCTCACCAATGAAAAGGAACATTGTATACCAAAGGAAACTTCAAATGCTATGCTTATAAGGAAATTTTCATCCTCTTTGCTGAAGAATGGTGCTTGCCTCCATCACTAGAATACCATAGAGAAAAAATAAGGAAAAATAACACACCCAAGCTGTAAGCACATGAATCCAAAAAAATGTAGCCTCAAAGTTTCAACCTCTAGGCATTCACTGCCATGCTCCAAAAGACTCTAGTGTAGTTGGATCAATCACGACATCATAACAATGGGCAGTGTCATTGATCCCAAGAAAATTCTTGATGAAGAACCTGGCCAGAGGCTTGAAACCATCCTGGCAACACATAAGGCCATGTATTTATTCAAAACCCCCTGATCCATATAGTTACCACAGACGTATTCCTTAACAGCTGACTCGAAACTCAAACTAGCAGACTTTGCTTGGTGTTTGCTCCATCAAGGATTACTGCTTGGGAGACATTTGGTGCAATTAAGGGTTGTTCATCCATCATCCCTATTTTGTAGGAATTTGTAGATTCTAATGTACTTATTTTGGTTTTACTCTAAGGCTCAAAATGCTTAGAATTGGATTCATGATTTATTCAACACTTTTCATCAAGAGCCTTTCAGTTGGCATCATATCCTCCTTGGTGACAGTATTGGGGATCAATCAACAATATGATTACACTTATGAAAGCAATAAACATGGAATTATATCAGATAGATAAGTAACTAGAATCAGAATTGACAAGAAACAAGAGATACAAGAAACCACCCTGAAAACTTATATTCAACTCTTTACAGAAGGAATTACAATTAAAGAAACTTCTTTTCTTCCACACCTCTCTCAGATGTACAGATCTCCTCTTAGATCTCTTTCCCTCAAGAGTCCTCTCTCTCAATTACAATCAACTCCACAATCTAGATTGATATACAATCTGTATTCTACCTCTACAGTATTGTTCTCTTCTACTCTTCTTGTCTTCCTTATTGTCTAATGAACTATGAAGATCTATCTCTATTATATAACTATAGAGACTCATGAGCATGCACTTACAACTGATAGATGCACCTCCAAACAAGGGCTCTAATTATAGTCCTACTCAAATTAGAAATGCGGACTTAATAACTAACAGTTCATTCCTTAACATGCAAACATTCTATTTACGCATAAAATTAGATTCAGCATACACAGGTGACCAACGTCGATCCCTGCTAATGTGCATGTGGCCGATGTTGGCCGACCTTCTATCGACACCGGCAGATCCTGGTCTACTGGTGACCGTCGATGGTGACTGTGTTTCTAGTATCCTCTGCATTTGCTCATGGGTGAAGCTTTTAGCTCCATACCCTAACAATCTCCCACTTGGAGATAAACAGCTGCACCAGTACTTGTACAGCAACATCTTCTAGCTCCTCCATCTTCAACTCAATCATGAAGACCAACTAAATTTGAATGAAGATTCAACTTCTCCTTTGTAACCAGTTTGGTTAACATATCTGCAGGATTCTTATCTGTATGGATTTTCTCCAGCTTCAACTCACCATCCTCCAATACCTGTCTAATGAAGTGGTACCTAAGCTGTATATGCTTTGTTCTTGAATGAAAGGCTAAATTCTTAGCCAAATGAATTGCACTCTGACTATCACTATATATTCTACAACTCTCTTGCTCCTTTCCAAGCTCTTCCATGAACCGTGTCATCCATATCATCTCTTTGCTAGCCTCTGTGACTGCAATATACTCTGCTTCTGTAGTTGACAAGGCAACAACCTTCTGCAACTTTGATATCCAGCTAACCGCCATTCCACCTACAGTAAAAACATATCCTGTGGTGCTTCTCCTACCATCCAATTCACCTACCATATCTGAATCTACATAACCATGTAGAGAAGTATTTGAACTGCCATAGCACAAATGCCTACTGTTGGTTCCTTTCAGATATCTAAGGATCCACTGAACTGCTTTCCAGTGTTCCTTTCCTGGATTGGCCATATACTTACAACTCCCACTGCTTGGGCAATATCAGGCCTAGTACAAACCATTACATACATTAAACTTCCTACTGCGGAAGCATATGGAACTTTCCTCATGTACTCTACCTCATCATGTGAATTAGGACACTTTTCTTTACTTAACTTGAAATGTCCAGCCATAGGTGTGCTTACTGATTTTGCATCCTGCATATTGAATCGTTTCAACACCTTGTTCACATAATCTTCTTGAGACAAAATCAACTTGTGATTTTTCCTGTCTCTCTTAATATTCATGCCAAGGATTTTCTTTGCTGCTCCCAAATCCTTCATGGCAAACGTGTGAGCTAATTTCACCTTTAGCTCAGAGATATCCTGCATGTGTGATCCTGCAACCAGCATATCATCTACATACAATAACAGAATAATGTATCTACCATTATCCAATCTCTTAAAATACACACAATGGTCAGATTGACATCTACTATAGCCATGCTCAGTCATAAATCTATCAAACCTCAAATACCATTGCCTTGGAGCTTGCTTGAGGCCATACAAGCTTTTCTTCAATTTGCACACTAGTTTCTCCTTACCTTTGACCTCAAATCCTTCCGATTGATCCATGTATATTTCTTCATCCAAATCTCCATGAAGAAATGTTGTCTTAACATCAAGCTGCTCAAGATGCAAATCCTCAATAGCAACTAAAGACAGTACAGTCTGTATAGAAGTCATTTTAACAACAGGAGAAAAAATCTCACCAAAGTCAATACCTGGTTTCTGTGTAAATCCTTTCACTACTAACTTGGCCTTATATCTCATATGTCCATTCTCACATTCTTTCAATCTATAGATCCATCTGTTCTTCAGTGTCTTCTTTCCTGCTGGCAACTCAACCAAATCCCATGTTTGGTTCTCTCTCAAGGAATCAATTTTCTCATTCATGCCTAGCTCCCACTGATTCTTTGAATCTCCCTGTATTGCTTCATCAAAACTCTCTGGTTCTCCACCATCAGTAAGCAATAAATAGAATAACGAAGGGGAATATCAAATTGGAGGTTTACTTACCCTTTCTGACCTCCTGTTGGGCATTTGAGACTCATCCACAACACGCTGTCCACCCAAATTCTCTGACAGTGACTGACCTCGGTCACTTCCAGACCTGTAACTGGCTGACGTCAGTTCTGCCTGATCGACGTCAGTCTCTACCTGGCCGACGTCGGTTCTTGTACGGCCGACGTCGGTTCCTACCTGACCGACGCCGGTCTCTATGTTTTCCTTCCTGTGATTTTTCTTTCCCGCGAGCTTATTTTGAACTTTCACCTTGTCCAAATCTGCATTGCTCTGCTCAGGTTGATCCAGCTTCTTGAGTTGATCACTGTACATCACTTTTTCATTGAAAACAACATCACGGCTCCTAATTATCTTGTTAGTTCCTAGATTCCAAAACTTGAATCTGAACTCATCAGAGCCATAGCCAATAAATGTGCACCTCATAGACTTAGCATCCAGCTTCTTTCTATTTTCCTTATCAACGTGCACAAAAGCTTCACAGCCAAAAACTTTAAGAAATGATAGATCTACCTTTTTACATGTCCATGCCTCTTCTAGAATTCCACCATCCAAAGCTGTAGAGGGTCCTCTATTAATTAGGTACACTGCAGTATCCACGACTTTTACCCAAAACTCTAAGGGCAATCCAGCATGTAATCTCATACACCTTGCACGCTCCATGATTGTTCTGTTCATCCTTTCAGCAACTCTATTTTGCTGAGGTGTTCTTGAAACAGTCCTTTGCCTGTGAATCCCATGCATATAACAATACCAATTGAACTTGTGACTACAAAACTCACCACCATTGTCAGATCTCAGGCACTTCAATCTCTTGCCTGTTTCATTCTCAACCATAGCTTTCCAAATCTTAAACGTGTCAAAAACATCAGATTTCTTCTTAATACAATAGATCCATACCTTTCTTGTAGCATCATCTGTGAAGGAAACATATTACTGTGATCCTCCAATAGAAGTAACTTGGGCTGGTCCCCACACGTCTGTGTGAACAAGCTGCAATTTGTGCTTCTTCTTTGTTGACCCAGTCTTGAGAAAACTCACTCTTTTCTATTTTCCAAAAATACAGTCTTCACAGAAATCTAGATCTATGCTTTTCAAATCTGGAAACATACCTTTTGACTTAAGAATTTTCATTCCCTTCTCACTCATGTGGCCAAGCCTTTGATGCCACAACTTTGCATCTACATCTAAAGTAGATAATACAGAAGGAGAATTGTCAGTAATACAATTACATAAATAGAGAGTACCTACTCTCTTACCTCTGACCAATACAAGTGCACCCTTGGAAACCTTCCAAGATTCAGCTGTGAGAGTTACTGTATAACCCTCATCCCCTAACTTTCCTATAGAAATCAAATTTCTCTTCAAGTTGGGAACATGCATGACGTCTCTCAACACCCATGTGTTGCCATTCTGCATTTTCAGCTGCACTTTACCTTTGCCAATAATTTTGCAATGCTCATCATCCCCTAAGTAAACTATTCCAAAATCTCCATGGACATAGTCATTAAAATATTCTCTATTAGGGGTTGCATGGAAAGATGCACTAGAATCTAATACCCAAGATTCTATATTAGTATGCAAAGAGAATATAAGAGCATCTTGTGCAACAATACCTACCACCTTTGCTTCTTCTTTGTCTTCATGTTGTCTGTCCTCTTTAGGCTTTGACCAGCAATCTTTGATTATGTGCCCAATCTTTCCACAATTCCAGCATTGTGGCTTCCTGCCATTTCTGGATTTAGATCTACCTCTCATCTTTGATTTAGATCTTGATATCCCTTTCTTGCTCTTCTCTTTTTGTCTTCCCCTGCTCTCAAAACTTAAAGCATTCCCTGATGTCTCTTCTGTGCTTTTCCTGCGAATTTCTTCATTCAAGATTACACTAACCACATCATCTACTTTTAAAATATTTGAAGCAGAAGCAGTATTACTAACTGCCATTACTAAGCTGTGCCAGCTACTGGTAAAGAACATAAGATTAATAGAGCTTTAATTTCATCATCAAATACTATTTTGACTAAATTTAATTGATTCACAATTCCATGGAAATCATTCAAATGATTAGATACAGAACTACCTTCCTGCATCTGTAAATTAAATAACTGCTTCATAAGATATACCTTATTAGAAGCTGAGGGTTTTTCATATAAATTTGCTAAAGTAGTCATTAACTCTACCGTAGACTTTGCCTGTGATAAATTAGATATCACAGTAGATGCTAGACTCAATCTTATTGATCCAAGAGCCTTTCTATCAAGAACTTCTCATTCTTCATCATCCATGTCTTTGGGTTGCTTTGCAGTCCCTTGTAACGGTAAGTATAAATATTTTTGATACAGATAATCTTCTATCTGCATTCTCCATAATTGATAGTTCTTGCCATTGAACTTCTCCATTCTAAGTTTACTTTCTTCTGCCATTGCTTCTCCCACTCAAACAGAAATCCCTGTGAGTAACCTGTAATCAATACACACTAACCAGATCTAAACCACCTATTAGTAAACCAAAGCTCTGATACCACTTGTTGGTATCAAGCTTTAGAACCTGCAACCAATGCTTTGATGCCACTTGTTGGGGATCAATCAACAATATGATTACACTTATGAAAGCAATAAACATGGAATTATATCAAATAGATAAGTAACTAGAATCAGAATTGACAAGAAATAAGAGATACAAGAAACCACCCTGAAAACTTGTATTTAACTCTTTACAGAAGGAATTACAATTGAAGAAACTTCTTTTCTTCCACACCTCTCTCAGATGTACAGATCTCCTCTTAGATCTCTTTCCCTCAAGAGTCCTCTCTCTCAATTACAATCAACTCCATAATCTAGATTGATATACAATCTGTATTCTACCTCTACAGTATTGTTCTCTTCTACTCTTCTTGTCTTCCTTATTGTCTAATGAACTATGAAGATCTATCTCTATTATATAACTATAGAGACTCATGAGCATGCACTTATAACTGATAGATGCACCTCTAAACAAGGGCTCTAATTATAGTCCTACTCAAATTAGAAACGCGGACTTAATAACTAACAGTTCATTCCTTAACATGCAAACATTTTGTTTACGCATAAAATTAGATTCTGCATACACAGGTGACCGACGTCGGTCCCTGCTAGTGTGCCTGTGGCCGACGTCGGCTGACCTTCTACCAACGCCGGCAAATCCTGGTCTATTGGTGACCGTCGACGGTGACTGTGTTTCCAGTATCCTCTGCATTTGCTCATGGGTGAAGCTTTTAGCTCCATACCCTAACAGATAGTTCTAAAATGTTGTTGAACTACACCCAAGTTTAGCATACTTTCAGAGTGGAAATTTTGTTTTGGATATGGAAAGAAAGAAACTCATTTTTGTTTTCTAATGCTATTGTTGATAGCCACTTTTCTAGTTATAAAAATTTTATGGTTATATCTAATGTTATCTTGAAAATTCAATTCTAAACTAATAAAGTTGTTATGGAGCTTGATCACCTTTAGAGACTACTTAGACATTGGGGCGATGCCCCATGTGTGGTGGCTCGAATTTTGCCTTCCTCTCCCATGAAAGCTCAGTTA
This sequence comes from Torreya grandis, assembly GCA_037957365.1. Lineage (NCBI taxonomy): Eukaryota > Viridiplantae > Streptophyta > Pinopsida > Cupressales > Taxaceae > Torreya > Torreya grandis. The sequence goes on from JARHVA010004607.1 coordinate 634,120, forward strand.
AGAGGTATCAGTGGCTCTCTGTGAGGAGAGAAATGTCACAGTTGGTCTTGTCATTCTCTCACAACTAGGTCCAGGAATCTCCTCAACATCATCATTCTCATCCCCCAGCTCCACATGGTGGATGGGGCTCTTTGTCTCCACGTACTCAAGGTTTGGGTTGTCTACCTCATGCAAGGTATTATCCACTAGGGATGTCACAAGGTGATTGGCACCCGCCACTTGATAAAAATTTTATGAGGCTTGTGCTAGTGTTTTCTCCCCACCACTATGATCTAAATGAAGATGTTATAGAGGAAAGTGATCTTACCACTATCGGTTCTAGTTGGGACCCAGTTTCTTAGAGTTTCTAGTTGGGGTGATCCCCATGATAAAGTCCCCCTTCTACTGCTCTATTTTCCATGGCCACTTAGTCCTTTGGTGGTTGCTTTTTATTTGATGTAATAGATCTTTTCTAAGCTTAGGCTAGTCGCTTGTTTTGTTCCTAGGATTTACCTAGTGTGGTGACTTTATGGTGTGCTCTCTTACCGCCTTTTTTTTCAATAGTCTTGTATATTTATTATATTAATTAATATAATAAGATCTATTTCATCAAATAATTATTAATTGTGTGAGGAAGGTACATCTTCTTAAAATTGATCCTTATTTTGAGGTTCTCATTACTTTTTTCAATCAAAAAATCCAAGTAAGCCATGTAGGAACAAACCAAATAAAACTAGCACTAGTATAAATAGAGACTATGGACTTTAGATTGAAGTTTCAGTATCTACAATAAAATAATCCAAAATGAAACTAATACCACCCTTCTTGGACTGTATAATTTGAATGACTCAATGAATTTCTAATATGCAAGTGCAGAGTTTTGAAACAGAAAAAACGTCAGTGAATTTACAACATGGTTCTTAGTTTTTAGGTACAACAACATAACCACAAACATTATCAAAATAAAATCCTTCAAGCGAAAAAGTTTTTAAGGCTATAAAATGTGTGCACTATTATTTTTTCCAAGTATACCAAGTTTCACCAAACATTATCAAAATAAAATCCTAAAGCTGAAAAGTCTGCAATGCCACAAAACACATGCCCATATCATTTTTGTATCTATGTATACCAGGTTTGAGGGAGTGTAAATGACCTATATGTATGTTGATATGAACAGTAACATCTATTTCTCTCTATCTATATATATAAATATAAATTTATATAAAGATATTCCAAAAAATAGCAGACATGTACATACCAAAAAATAGATAATATAAAAGAAAACAACATTACTCACAATAAATTGCTTGGAAAAAATAAATCAATAAATTTGTTTGAAATTGGATAATATTGAAAAGCGAATACTTCATCACAAAAACCTAGCATATATAATTTGACAATTCCTTACCATCGTATTGTCAAAGAAATATAGTCTATGATTAAAAGGCTAGGACATAAATTCTTCACTTGCTCTATATGGAAATGGAATTTACTTGCTCTGTATAGAAATGGAAGACATTAGTCTGACCTATCTAGGAACATGATCTAATGTCAAAGGATAGAGCATAAATGCAAGCCACAATGTCACAGGGATATGCAATCCTAAAAAAATCAAATCCTTGCTGGAAAGTCATGCCTATATCATTATTCATATGAAAACCACTAGGCAGCGCAAGCACTGTCCTCCATGCTTTTCAAAAGAATCATAGATTTTTATGTTCATTATGTCATGCAATTCTCTTTTGGATACCATGGCCACGTATTAGGTCTCTCTCTCTCTCTCTCTCTCTCTCTCTCTCTCTCTCTCTCTCTCTCTCTCTCTCTCTCTCTCTCTCTCTCTCTCTCTCTCTCTCTCTGCCACAATTCCTACTGTAAAGATGCTACTTAGTGGTATTAACTTGATATGAATTTCGCAAAAAGGTTTTGCTAATTGGATTGCAAACATAGAGGTTTGAAATGAATGAGGAAATACCAGGGAAACAAAAAATGGGTTTTGATATGGTATTTATTAAGAGTAGCCCTAATGCGTATCCTCTATAAAAGACATAGAATCAAATCTGGGAAGAAATCAGTTTGATATGGTTGTCCAGGTCTATGGGGATAAATATTATGCCTTATAAGACACATTTTGAACATTAGTTAAATCGATCTTGAGACTTTCTCAAAAGTAGCCATGGATTGTCATGTTTGGAGTTTTGAATCCAAAGATTTATAAAAAAATTAGAAGATAACAACGTTTACCATTCTTCATACATAATTTGAGAGCGAAATATGTTATCCCTTAGAGCCCAAGCCAAATTATATTCTAAAACATGATGTGGACAATCAAATCCTATTGAGTTAGAGCTGTTTCCCTTGCCAAATCTCACTTCTTGTTTCTTCTCTAAATCTGAGAACACCTCATGTTATTTATATATTGGTTAAGAGTAGGGGATATAGTTACCAAAGAATTCTTTGCCCTTCTCTACTCTAGGCGATTTGTAGATAGAATCAAATCCATTCAATGTGCTAATGCTATGCTTACAATGCTCCTAAATAACCTGCAAGATTTTGAACATCACTATCAGGGGGTATTTTCCACTCAACCTTCTTCCCTAACCCGTGAAACTGCATTATTGCAATGCCTTTAAGTTGTCCCTTATAAGCTCTATGAACCAAAAAGTTGTTTGTGATAGGCCTCTTTCTCTGAATGATCTCAAGGAAGCGGCCATGCAGATGAATTCTAATAAAACCCCTAGCATTGATGGTTTCCCTTGCGAGTTTTATCAGGGCCTATGGACATTGTTAGTCTCAATCTTCACAAAGTTTATTTTGAATTTGTTTTGTCCAATTCCCTAGGAACCCTCATTAATTAAGATAATATCAAATTCATCTTTAAGGTTGGAGATCCTGAGCTTATTGCCAATTGGAGACCAATAACCCTACTAAGTGTCTCCTATACAATCATTGCTAAAGTTCTTGCCCTCAAGTTGAGGCATCCTCTTCCCCTCATTATTAGAAGTGAAAAAATAGGGTTCATCCAACACAAGTATATTCTAGACAATGATATTACAATTTGGATGGGTATGGAACAGGGTAGAGTCTCTGGTCAAAAAGCAATGTTTGTGAAAATTGATCATGAGAAATATTATGATAGGATTGAGTGGCCATTCATCATTGTTATACTTCAAGTTCTATGTTTTGGCTCTTGATTTGCTCATATTGTTAATATGTTGTTTTAGGATGTCAAAGCTTGCATCACCATTAATGGAGTGCAATCCCACAAGTTTGGGTTGTTCAGATCTGTTACACAAGATTGCCCCTTGGCTCCCTCACTCTATGTGTTGGTTGCATAGGGATTCAACTACCTTCTAGCTAACTACTCGTCAAAAGGCTTGGTGAAAGGCGTCTCCCTCCCCCACTATGATCAATATCTCTCAATAGGTATTTTGTGGATGATTATTTTTTTAACCTTTTGGAGGAAGAAGATTCAGTTGAGAATGCTATGGAATGCCTTGATAATTTTTGTCTTGTATTAGGCTCCTTTATCCAGTGGAGAAAGACTCAACGCTACAAGCAATGCCTTTCCCCCAAACCTCCTTGGTTGGATGGATATCAATGTTAATGGATTCTGCCATGTGTGGAATCTAAGTTTATGGGCATTTCATTTGCCTTTTGAGCATCCCTTTGGAGCTTTGGTAATATGTTGTTCATAGGATTGATTAAAAAATTGTGTATTGGATCATCAAGCCTCTCTCTAGCAGGGAAGTTTTGAGTCTGGTCCAATGTGCTAGTTCCTACCCATGTTTACTACTATTCTTATTGGGCTCCTTTTAAATTTTTCTATGCTAAGTTGGAGAAGTTACTAAGGGATTTTCTTTGGGCTAATCCAGAAGGCCACAAGGGTTTCCACCTAGGACATCTGTTGTAGGCCTAAAGAAGTTGTGGGCCTTGGGCTTATTGACATCAGACTCCAAGGCTATGCTCTAAGTGTGAAATGGATCATCAAAATCCTAGAATGGATTGATGTTTTGAAGGTTTTGTTAAAGCATTGCATTACCCAAGGAACCCCTCTTGGTTGAAAGGCATGGAAGGATCTTGATTTGTATTCTTCTTCTTCTTTCTCGTGTGTTAGTTTAGATTGGTGGCATCTTTGTGGTTAAAATCATATGGAAAGCTTGGGAGATTCCCAAACCTAACCTCGTATGGGTTGGGGATGGCTTCAGAACGGGTCTCTCTATTAACTCTCATTCCCTTTGGTGATGGATTCAGAAATGTTCTCTCTGTTAACTCTCATTCCCTCTGGAGATCTTTCATCCTCAATTTTTATAATGTCTCATTTGCCATGGTTCCATAGATTAAGAGCCTTGGGCTTTTTTAAAATGGAATCAAGACCATCGGTGACATTTTCTGCAAAGTTTTTAGAGGGTGGCTCTTGTGGGATGTGCTGAGAAATAAATGCCAGCTCAAACCTGAAGATGTAAAGTCAATTTATGAAATTCAAAATTCCATACTTGATGTTTGTCTCCATAAAATTGTTGTCTTGTCTAGAGTCTCATGGTGGAAAGACTAGCACTAGCCTATGGCTACTTCTTTCTGCCAATACAAACCCCAAATTGGGTAACATCTTGTCCCTAACATATACAAAGTGAAACCCTCAGAGATCAAACACACCAAAGGAAGTTAAGGTCCCTAGATGTTGTTTGGGCTAGAAGGTTTGCCAATATGTGAAAAGCCCACATTGAGCACAAAAAAATTATATTTCTTTGGTGTATTATTTACCAAGGCCTACTTGTGGGAGACTGGCCCAAAGACATGGGGGTCTCAAATCCCATTTGCCCTACTTTTCATCAAGTTGAGATCTTAAAGCACCTGTTCTGGTTTTGCCCTCATGCTTAGTTAGTCTAGAAATGGATCCATACCCTCCATGGGACACTTGCCTAAGTGACTTGGCATTACACTGCATCTACATATGGACTAATCTTCTCTGATAAGAGAGTTGATCCCCTCTCTCCTTATATTGACTAATCTTCTCTTGATAAGATAGTTGATCCTCTCTCTCCATATTATGTTTGTAATAGGCGTTGAGGTCGATGTAATTTTCTTTCTTTTTATAATGCATAACCTTTTATTTAAAAAAATATCAAATGTTGTACCCATCATAGAAGCCTCTAATATTTACATGACTTAGCTAATTCAACAACGCAATTCAAATATTGCAAGAAAAAAAGAAATAAAATTTTTTAATCAACCATTTAAGAAGCATTTTCAGTCATTGAGATTTTCAATTCATATATATTTATTAACAATTCATATACAACATCTTTTCTATTTTCAGTTAATGCAAATTCAATAATCCTAATCCTTCCCTCTTATAGCAATGCTTGCATTGAAAACTGTGAATGGGTCCAATCAAGCTTGTAGATTTTATTGAAGTCCTCGAGTGTAGGACAAATAAAATCAGCATAGTGGTAAAAGTATACAACTGTTGGATGGAAATAGGTTCTTCAGAAGATACATAGTAAAGCTACTCTAAATTTAAAACCTTTAAAGGAGGAAATCTTTCTCCACGTGGGATTTTTAGCTTTTAAATTTTTAATCTATAGATCCCTTCATCTCATAGATGTTAATAAATTCATTCAAATCTCTCCAGTGTTCTTATTCAGAATATGTGAAAGCCTGGAAAGATTTATATAATCATCGATTTGCTAAGATAATCCTCTTGAAAGCATGTAATAAAAAACCGTCTATTTCAACAATCTCAGAAAAAAGGCATCTCCAATTTTTGCTTCATGGTTTAATCCAACGACATCACTAGCAAGATGGTTAATAAGTGACCACCGATAGTTATGATGAAAACTCTGCATATATGTATCTCTATAATTTAGCGGCCTAAGTAATTATTGGATATTCTGCAAATTGCGTCCACTAAGAAACTCTCTATAATATTATAAACAAGAGTAAAAGACAACTCTCAACAAGAAACCTCTCACAAAGATAACTTTTTCCAATCTGAATTCACCCCAGAATTCCCGAGATGCTAAGTAACACTTCAAACCCAATCACACCGACCGAAGAGAGAATACAAAGCTCAAAATGAGATGCAAAATGCAGTGCTTAATGTGTTTCCCCTCACCTCTATTTATACTTTCTAAAAGCCCTTGAAAAATGCGCTATACCATGGAGATAACCATATCCCCACCAAATAAGGGAGGTTACAACCCCCTGAGATAAACATAATCCCCCGATTCTCTCAACACTTTACCCACTTCTCCATAAAACGTGCCATAAATGTGGGAAGTGGTTAGCATACTCAAAAATACGCCCCACCATTTATGAAAGTAAAAATTACATGTTAAAATTGCCCCAATAATTTTATTTTTACCTTAGGGGTGTTGAAATGGGCTCCACATTCAACAATCTCCCACTTGGAGTTCATTTCTCCTTGAGCAAAATTTAACACTCCTCCATGATCTTCACGAAGACCAACCAAATTTGAACATACCCTCAACTTCTCCAATGTGACTACCTTGGTCATCATATCTCCAGGATTCTAGCTCGTATATATCTTTTCTAGCTTCATCATGTTTTACTCCAAAGTTGTCCTGATGAAATGATACCGCAACTTATGTGCTTCATCCTCGAGTGGAAAGTGAAGTTCTTGGATAAATGTATAGCACTTTGACTATCACTATGTAATCCCCAACTTCTTGCTTATGCCCCAACTCATTCAGTAACTATTGTAACCAAATCATCTCCTTGCTAGCCTCTATAGCAGCAACATACTCAACCTCTATGGTTGATAAAGCCACAACCTTCTATATCTAATAAATCCAACCAACCGTTGTATCTCAAATAGTAAATACATACCCTGTCGTACTCCTCCTGTTATCAACATCCCCAGCCATATCTAAGTCCACATAATCATGCAAAGTGGTGTCAGATCAACCAAAACACAATGTTGTACCCATGGTTCTTCTCAAATATCAAAGAATCTACTTCATTGCTTGCTAGTGCTTATAACCTAAATTACTCATGTACCTACTTACTACTCCTACTACATGGGCAATATCTGGCCTAGTACAAACCATAGCATACATCAGGCTACCAACCGTCAATGAGTAAGGTACCTTGGATATATTTAACTTTTCTTCTTCTGTCTTAGGACATTGTTCCTTTGATAATTTAAAATGCACTATCAAAAGAGTCCCAACCATCTTAGCATCCTGCATACTAAACCTCTCTAAAACTTTCTTCACCTACTCTTCCTGGAATAAGATCAGCGTCCTCTCCTTCATGTCTTGAGTTATCCTCATAACAAGGATTTGCTTTGCTGCACCCAAATCCTTCATAGAAAAGGAATCACCAAGTTGCTTCTTGAGTACTTGAATATGTTGCATGTTTTTTCTTACAACCAACATGTCATCTACATAAAAGCATAGGATAATATAATTACCATCCTCAAATCTCTTGACATACACACAATGGTCAGAATGACCCCTGGAGTAACCATGTTCCAACATAAAACTGTCAAACTTCTTATACCATTATCGTGGAGCTTGTTTTAGGGCATACAAGCTTTTCTTTAGTCTGCACACCAATTTCTCATTTCCTTCAACGTCATAACCCTATGGCTCCTCCATATATAATTACTCCTCCAAATCACCATGAAGGAACGCCATCTTCACATCTAATTATTCCAAGTGCAAATCCTCTACTGCAACTATACCAAGCACAGTTCTAATAGAAGTCATCTTAACAACAAAAAATAAAATCTCATCAAAATCAATACCTTTCTTCTGTGCAAACCCCTTAACCACCAACCGGGCCTTGTACATTTTCCTTCCTCCATCCTCTTCTTTGATTTTGTATACCCACTTGTTTTGCAATGTTTTCTTTCCCTTGGGTAGCTTCACCAAATCCCACGTCTGGTTCTCCATGAGAGAACAATGTTCCTATTCCATGGCTTGCTCCCACTTCTTCCTAGCATTTTCATGTATTACTTCCTCAAAGCATTTTGGTTCTCCATTGTCAGTAAGTAAAAAATAATTCAAAGATGAGAAAAAATGTCCAGGAGCTTTTCTTATCCTAGAAGACCTTCTTACTACAGGAGTTTGGAGTTCCTGTGTAGGAAGTTCCTGAACTATCTTCTTAGACACATTACCATTCGTAATATCATCCAATACTGTGTACTCCTTTTGTTTTTGTTTTTGCAACTGATCCTTATACTTGACTTTTTATTTAAAGACAACATCCTTAGACCGAAATATTTTCTTGTCTCTAAAGACTCCAAACCCGAAAACCAAAGTCATCATCACCATAACCAATAAAGGTGCATCTCTCAGACTTAGTCTCTAACTTGGTCCTATCTTTCTTGGCAACATAAATAAATGCCTCACATCCAAAGACCCTAAGAAAAGAATAATTAACTTTCTTACCAGACCAAGCTTCCTCAAGTATGCCTCTATCCAAAGGCACAAAAGGTCCTCTATTAATTAGATATACCGCTTTGCTAACTGCTTCTGCGCAAAACATTAGGGGCAGCCCTATATGCAACCTCATGCTCCTAGCACATTCCATGATTGTCCTGCTCATCCTCTTTGACACTCTATTCTCTTGTGGCATCCCTGGAACCATCCTTTGCCTATGAATTCCATTTTGTGAACAATAATCAACAAATGCTTTACTACAATACTCACCTCCATTGTTTGACCTGAGACATTTCAACTTGAAACATGTTTCATTCTCAACCAAAGCTTTTGATATTTTGCATGTTTCAAACACATTAGATTTCTTCTCAATGCAATAAATCCAAACTTTCATAGTTGCATCATCAATAAATGTACATAATAATTTGAACCACCAATAGAAGATACTTGAGCTGGCCCCAATACATCCGAGTGAACCAACTCCAACTTATTCTCCTTCTTCGTAGGTCCATCCCTCGGGAACTTAACTCAGTTCTGCTTCCCATACACACAATCATCACAAAAGTCTAAATTAACCTGTTTCAATTTAGGCAACTTATCTTTCAAGATCTCCATGCCCTTCCAGCTCATATGACCGAGCCTATAGTGCCACAAAGTTGCATCTCCATTTGCAGCAACTAAAGTATAGTGATCAACACTACTAGTCAAATACAAAGTGCCAACTTTATTACCTCTCGCAACCACAAGAGCACCCTTGGTAACTTTCCAAGAGTTTGTTGTAAACATCACTGAATAGCCCTCATTGTCCAACTACCCTGCTGATATTAAATTTTACCTTAATTGTGGAACATGTCTAACATCCTTTAATAGCCATGCATTCCCATTCTGCATATTCACCTGAACACAAATTTTCCCTACTATATTGCATGGTTCATCATCACCAAGATAAACATATCCAAAATTTTCTTGAACATAATCAGTAAAATAATGCCTATGTGGATTGGCATGAAAAGAAGCCCCTAAATGTAATACCCAAGATTTAGAAACATTATCTAAGGAAATAATTAAAGCATCTTGACTAACAGTACCTATTGTCATATTTACCTCCTTAATCTCCTCATGTTTGGTCTTCTTGTCCCAAAGTTCCTAACATTCCTTCTTTGTGTGTTCACTTTTCCCACAATGCTAGCACACCATCTTGGCTCTAGATTTAGATCTTCCCCGACCCTTTGACTTTCTATGGTTTCCTTTGCTTATGTCCTTTTGTCTCCCTCTAGTCTCCACCGTCAAAGCATTCCTTGAAGATGATTCCCCAGTGCTCTTCCTTCGCATTTCCTCGCTAAGAATCACACCTATAACATCCTCAAACTTTAAACTTCCCTTAGCAGGAACGACATTACTCATAGCCATAACCAAGCTATCCCAACTATCAAGGAAGGAGCACAAAATCAATAAAGTCTTAACTTCATCTTCAAATTTAATACCAACAAAATTTAGCATACTCACAACCGTATTAAATTCATTCAAATGATCATCTATAGAACTATTTTCAGACATTTTCATATTAAATAACCTTTTCATCAAAAAAAATTATTAGAGGTAGAGGGTTTTTCATATAACTCCCCTATTGTCTTCATCAGACCAAATGTGGTTGTCTCCTCTAAAATATTGAAGGCAACTAAAGATGCAAGGCACAATCGTATGGCTCCTAGTGCTTTCCTATCGAGCAAATTTCAATCTACCTGATCCATACCTGGAGGTTGGCCTACTTTTTCCATCAAAGGGCGATGAAGATCCTTCTAAAATAAGTAATCCTCCATCTGCATCTTCCACAATTTGAAATTATGCCCATTGAATTTTTCAACTCTAGATCTACCATCATATGCCACAGCTCCCACACAAGCTAATATCTTTCCCTGTGATTCATCACTTTAGCAAAACCACTAAAGCTAGTAATGATACCAATTGTTAGGAATAAGTGATTAATTATGTAATAATATGCAACATGGAATTCATTCTTCAAAATCACAGCAGCATAGACATGAAATAAAATTCATATCTAAGACAATACACACATAACACCGATATAACGTGGTTCACCCAATGTGGGCTACGCCCACCAAGAAGCTCTCTATAATATTATAAACAAAAGTACAAGACAACTCTCAACAAAAAACCTCTCATAGAGATAATATAGAGTAATTTTTACTCTACGTCGTATTTAATTTATTCTTTGACCCAAGTGATGCAATTTTGGTTCCTGCACACCTTGCTTATAGTGGCAGAATTTTGAAGCAGAGGGCTGGTTCATTTTGCCTAAGTATCAAGTTCAAGCGGATGCTGCTAGGTGTCGCCTTCCAAAACAAAAAGCTAGCCAGCTAGCGTCCTCCGAGTCCCCCTTTTGTAACTTTTTAGAGAACAGCGGATCACGCCACAAACCCAGTAGCAGTTAAGCGGAATGCACCACGTGTCAGCATTCGCAACTCATATCGACGTCCGCATTTCATTCAAAGACTTTCAATAGCTAAGCAGTAGAGAAAGCAGAAAGCGCCAAGTGTCACTCTCTGGTCCCTTCTACGTATCCCTAGATGAAGAAGTGGAAGATGCCACTTATCTTCTTCAAAGCCGTTGAAGCCTCCACGTGTCAACGCCCGAGAGAATCATCGTCAAGCTCTATTGACTAATATAAAATGATGGTGGGTCCCGAGTGTTACTTCAAAAGTCTACGGAAGCTGCCAAGTGTCACCAGCCGTAAAAGTCTAATATGTGTCCCGAATAAATCTACGGCGCAGCCAAAGAGAAGCGGAGGGAGCCGCGTGTCTTCGATGAATCAGGCGGAAGGCGCCAAGTGTCATTCTCCGGTGCCTCCTAGACCATAAAGAGAATTTTCATGAATCGGCTAAGTGTCCTCTTCCGTATCTAATAGAACAGAGTGTCCATCTATCTGTTAAAGTGAAATGGAGGGAAAATCGGATGGAGTTAATTCAAGTAGATGAAACAGTTCATCAGATAGCTTTTTGGAGCCCCCCACAGCATTGAAAGCGCCGTCTGTTTGTCCCCTTGCAGCGGGGGCAGAATAGACAGTTGAGCGGCCAAAGAGGCGAAGGACGGAGAAGATTGTGTGGGAAAGGAAGCAATGTATAGAGACATACTAGGCTATAAAAGGAAGAAGAATTGTAAAATCAAAAGAGGGGGAAATTCTCATAGTTTTAGACTTTCTGAAGTTTGTGACCAGTAATATCATTTGCTCTTGTCTCAATTTTTTTGAGTTGTAAAGTTTATGTAATCGTGCATATTTCTGTGCCCTTTATGTGGCTGAATGAATTGAGAAAATTTGAGCTCCATGCCTTTGTTGATGTTATCTGTGTTGTTTGCAAAGTAGTCTATACTGTAGATTTTCTAGTGCGGAGATTGGAAATGTTATTTCCTTTTGTCTCGTTTTCTTGAATATGAAGATTTACATGACTGTGCTTGACTTCTGCGCCTCCTATGTGATTGAAAGATTCTATTAAGAAGATTGAACACTATGCCTTTGTTGACAATTCATGTATCTCAGCAAAAGACTCCCCTGTTGTGAGCCTCTATTTCTGTTATTCCAATCTTTTACATTGATCATGCACTTGTCTGCTCTTAAATGTAATAGAATCACATAATAGTTTCACTGTGCTCAGGTTAGGATTAGGATTACTCTCAGGCGCATCACCATAGTTAGGTTTCAATTCCTGCATTTTGCGTTTCTGTTTAGTCTCCTATCCCTTTTCCCCAACACCCAATACAAAAGAAGAGACCAGCGTCTTTAAAATCTGGAGGTTGTTTTCAATCCGCATCGTCCCACAACTTGAAACTTCCCATTGTTGTTGATTAAGATCTAGCACAATTTTAAGACATCAACAGTTTCTGGCACGCCCGGTGGGACTCGTCTTGAAGTCTCTTTCAAGACCGCATGCACCAAAGAGCTACGAGGAGTCGTAGCTGTACCTGTACCAAATATGGGAGCCCCTGACCCCCAAGAAATTTTGAAAGTTGGAATGCTGAGGAAGAAGAAATAATCTTAGACTTTCTTCTCACTTTGCAAGATAATGAGCAGGGGCAATACCTGGACCATGATTTAAATTATTTGTTTTTCGGGTCAGGTTATACCATCTTGCAAGATAGCTGTGAGTTGGCTACAAATGAACAGCATAACACCAGTCTGAGGGACCAACATTTGATAAGCTTCGAAGGACAAGCATAATATACATATGTTGGGAGCATGTTCGAATATGATTCACTCAGATGCAGGCCAAACAAGGTGACAGGCAAGAGGATCAAGTCACCAAATCTCTTTTTCTTTCAGCCACTTTTCTGCCACTATAAGTCTTCTTGCCATGAAGGGGACTTCAGAAATATTCCTTTTGATCCAGGAGGGAGGCGAATATACCTGGTTAGTTGTATATAGTAGTTTGCTTTCAGTATTGTTGCTCTGTAAACCCATTCTTTCTTTCTTGCTCTATTCTTTTAAATAAGTGTCCTTTGAGCACATGGCCGCGTAGCGGGAGTCGGGTTCTTTTTGAGCAGGCTCAAAAGTCCTGGTGGTCGCCAATAACTGTAGAGTAATTTTTACTCTACGTTGTATTTAATTTATTCTTTGACCTAAGTGCTGCAATTTTGGTTCCTATGCACTTTGCTTATAGCGGCAGAATTTTGAAGCAGATGGCTGGTTCATTTTGCCTAAGTATCAAGTTCAAGCGGATGCTGCCAGGTGTCGCCTTCCGAAACAAAAAGCCAACCAGCTGGCGTCCTCTGAGACCCCCTTTTGTAACTTTCTAGAGAACAACGAATCACACCACAAACCCAGTAGCAGTTAAGCGGAACGCACCACGTGTCAGCATCCGCATCTCATATCAGCGTCCGCATTTCATTCAAAGACATTCAACAGCGAAGCAATAGAGAAAGTGGAAAGTGCCAAGTGTCACTCTCCGATCCCTTCTACGTATCCCTAGATGAAAAAGCGGAAGATGCCACTTCTCTTCTTCAAAGCTGCAGAAGCCTCCACGTGTCAACCCCCGAGAGAATCATCATCAAGCTCTATTGACTAATATAAAACGATGGTGGGTCCCAGGGGTTACTTCAAAAGTCTACGGAAGCTGCCAAGTGTCACCAGCCGTAAAAGTCTAATATGTGTCCCGAATAAATCTATGGCGCAGCCAAAGAGAAGCGGAGGGAGCCGCGTGTCTTCAATGAATCAAGCGGAAGGCACCAAGTGTCATTCTCCGGTGCCTCCTAGACCATAAAGAGAATTTTCATGAATCGGCTAAGTGTCCTCTTCCGTATCTAATAGAACAGAGTGTCCATCTATCTGTTAAAGTGAAATGGAGGGAAAATCGGATGGAGTTAATTCGAGTAGATGAAACAGTTCATCGGATAGATTTTTGGAGCCCCCCACAGCATTGAAAGCGCCGTCTGTTTGTCCCCTTGCAGCGGGGGCAGAATAGACAGTTGAGCGGCCAAAGAGGTGAATGACGGAGAAGATTGCGTGGGAAAAGAAGCAATGTAGAGAGGCATCCTAGGCTATAAAAGGAAGAAGAATTGTAAAATCAAAAGAGAGGGGGAAATTATCATAGTTTTAGACTTTCTGAAGTTTGTGACCAGTAATATCATTTGCTCTTGTCTCAATTTTCTTGAGTTGTAAAGTTTATGTAATCGTGCATGTTTCTGTGCCCTTTATGTGGCTGAATGAATTGAGAAAATTTGAGCTCCATGCCTTTGTTGATGTTATCTGTGTTGTTTGCTAAGTAGTCTATACTGTAGATTATCTAGTGCGGTGATTGGAAATGTTTTTTTTTTTGTCTCATTTTTTTAATCTGAAGATTTACATGACTGTGCGTGACTTCTGCGCCTCCTATATGATTGGAAGATTCTATTAAGAAGATTGAACACTATGCCTTTGTTGACAATTCATGTATCTCAACAAAAGACTCCCCTGTTGTGAGCCTCTGTTTTTGTTATTCCAATCTTTTACATTGATCATGCACTTGTCTGCTCTTAAATGTAATAGAATCACATAATAGTTTCACTATGCTCAGGTTAGGATTAGGATTACTCTCAGGCGCATCGCCATAGTTAGGTTTCAATTCGTGCATTTTGTGTTTCTGTTTAGTCTCCTATCCCTTTTCCCCAACACCCAATACAAAAGAAGAGACCAGCTTCTTTAAAATCTGGAGGTTGTTTTCAAGCCGCATCGTCCCACAGCTTGAAACTTCCCATTGTTGTTGATTAAGATCTAGCGCAATTTTAAGACATCAACAATTAACTTTTTCCAACTCGAATTCACACCATAATTTCGAAATGCTAAGCTACACCTCAAACCCGATCACACCGACCAAAGAGAGAATACAAAGCTCAAAATGAGATGCAAAATGTAATACTTAATGTGTTTCCCCTCACCCCTATTTATACTTTCCAAAAGCCCTTGAAAGATGTGTCATACCATGGAGATAACCATATCCCCACCAAATAAGGAAGGTTACAACCACCGGAGATAAACATAATCCCCCAATTCTCTCCACACCTTACCCACTTCTCCATAAAATGTGCCACAAATGTGGGAAGTGGTTAGCATACTCAAAAATGCGCCCAACCATTTGTGAAAGTAAAAATTACATGTTAAAATTGCCCCGGTAATTTTATTTTTACCTGAGGGGTGTTGAAACGGGATCCACATTCAACAGAGAGGACTGATCAACGAGAATGCTGATATCGATTCAACAAGGTACAATGTATCTAACCTAAGCTCTATGTCATCAATCCACCACTTCTTTAAAATAAATTTGCCCCCTAATCATGAAATGATTTAGAGAATTAATTCCAAATTAATCTACAGTTTACTTAATAAACCAATAAACATTAATCATTCCACCATTTTTCCTCGACATTTATTGAGGGTACAATACAATAGAATGGAGAGTTGGCACCACATCAAAACTCCCCAAAGATCACAAGTTCCATTTTTTTAGAACCATGCCATCTTTTTCAAAAAATAAAATAAAATATAGTCCGAACATTAGAATAATATTTACATATCAGGTCATCAACATAGGGAAAACAATAGCAATAATAATATTAACATGATCAGTCTCCCTTCTATCAAAGTAATGGTGGCCTCTATCTGCACCTAGTCTTGATTTTCCTCAACCTTGGAAGGCTATTGCTCCTCTTGCTTTTCCTCAACCTTGGAAGGCCAATGCTCCTCTTGCTTTTCCTCAACCTAAATTGTTTAATCCTAAAATCACAGGTTAATATTTTTTAGGCCTTGTCTTATAACCCTAATGGGTTCTTTGTATCCTTATCTATTCATGACAAGGTGACATCCTTTAAAGCCCAATCTTCATAAAAACTTTATGCCAATACCAATAGAATGCAATAAAAAACTATGAATCACTCTAACTAATGGTACTGTAGAATCATTAAAAATAATTCGATTTTAAAGATTCTCTTTTAAGGCTCTAAATTCTTTCAGTAGTGGTTCATTGAATAGCCAACAGCTGGAGACAATTTGTTTGGCACTTGGTTTATGGATTCAATTGCTTTCGGATATCAATACAACATTGGCATCCACCTCAATTACAAATATTAGTTTGAATTACTTCAACTTTTGTATTTCTACCATCAACTTTGCATTATCATCCTCTTTCCTTGCAAGTTCCTTAATGAAGTTTCTCGTGCTGTATGTACAACGTCATTTCTTTATTTTTATTTATTAATGCATGTGTATAATCATTAGTTCTTGTATTTTATCCCATCTATTTATTATTTTTATAATTTCAGCTTGTAAGCCCACAATGTGGTATATAATGTCTTTTTCAGAGCCCTTAACTTCCCTATTTCACTAGTTTTGTTTGCCTTCATCGCCATACCAGGGCTTTTACTCAATCTTTTCAACTAGCGGTTGAAGTCTAGCTCATGCTACATGTGCATCTTAAATACCATCTGACAAGAATTTAATTCAAATGAACTCTAATCATGTCTAGTGCCTCAGAGTTACTTTTAATCAACTGTTTCTTTCCTATATTTTTAGTTGGTTCTCTTCTTTCCTCTCAAAACTTTCCATAACTCTATTTTGGAATCAGAATTAAAAACTGAAAGAATTGTCATTATAGCTGAAAACAGGGAGGTAACAATCCAACTCACAAGTCTGATCTAAAAAAAGTGTTAAACAAAATAAATTTGAAAAAAGGTAGTACCATGCCACACTAACTAAATATAGGTCGGCATATAGCCAACCAGTATGATCTGCCACATAGATAACCAAACCTATTCTAAACTAATAAATTGTCACCGAGGAAGGAGAATATTGAATGCTAATCTGCTCACATTGTTGCGTTCCTACTAGCAAAGCGACACTTGGCTTCCAACATTTTGAACATGAAAAGATAATAAAAAGCACTTATATTTGTCAAATTTCAATGGAACTATTACTTCAGGTACCACTGGTTCAGCTACAATTGTTCATCCATGATAGGTAAAGGTATGTCACTCTAGATGACCCCTGAAGACATTTGGTAAAACCCTTTCACAACCTAAAGGTGTGTATGTGCTCCAAGCAAACATAACACTCGTATGGAAGCTTTGCACAAAACAATCTCATATTCGTGTTTAATATGGGTGATGAGATAGTTTTTTAAATCTTCAAAACCAGCTTCAATCCATTTGGAGGAAGACAATCACCATGAAGTTAGATAAACTGAAAATATCTAGATCGTTCAAATAAATCATGTGCAAACTGTTTTGTCATAGATAACAGGTGTGCATGGCCTTCTTGTCTGCACATCCTTCCATAGCCCCGTGTTTAAAATTATATTGCCAAAGCTCTTACACTTTCACAAACAATAACAAAAGATAGCCTTTGAAGAGTACTTCCAAAATATCTAAGGCATTTAAGAACAGAGCTCAACTATTTCCATCAAATATATATATATCTCATATTACCACTTTGTATCAAAAACAAACTATGCACCATTTCTAGGTTCAGCAGGGGCTCTATGAGCATATACTGACTACATTTGAGGGTTAAAAAGAATACTTAAAAACATTCAGAGCTAGCAAAAAAAAATCCCCAAAATGGCACATGATCTTTTTGCAAGACATTCTAAAATGAAGCCCAAGAGCACATTATTTTGGCAACCAATTCTTCATGGTATAGCTAGAAATACATGCCTTACGCAGTTCTCAGAATGAAAATGTATCCCCTATCTTATGCAGTTTCAAAAAAGAAGTAAACGCTATTGAATATAGATTGAACTTTCAGTAACTACAAAAAGCTGAGAATGGATCTCTGGCAGACACTGAGATAAATAGAATAGGGCATTAAAATAGGAACACTGTTCCTTTAAAAAACAATTTCCATCCCTCCTGCAATGTCTCAAATTGAAAAACACAGCTGAAAGCATTATCAAGATAAAATCCTTCTTGTGTCACAATCTTCGACAATGGTGATTAATAGTACAAGTCATGAACCTCTTTTAGAGATTTGAAAGGACAAGTTAGCATAATTCAGTATTCTGCAGATCCATGTATATGCCCATTTGAACATACAGCAAATAGGGTATGTAAGATCCTCCTCAAAGCATATTAAAAAACTCGAGAGATTGGAGTTTCCTATGAATGTCTGTACAGCTCAAAACGCATGCAGCTTCCATGGACAATTGTTTACAGTCACATGACATGCCTTTGCATAAAACAATTAAGCACTTGCAAATTAATGTCACTCGTGCACTTATAACTAAGACAAACCTTTGCAAAAGCAAGCAAGTAAATGGCATTTCTAATTTGGTCTTTATTGAGGACAATATCAACGATAGAGATACTTTGACAAGGGAAAGTTGACACTCCGTGCCACCTGCTAATCACAAACAAAATAAGTT
The DNA here is from genome assembly GCA_037957365.1 of Torreya grandis. Classification (NCBI taxonomy): domain Eukaryota; kingdom Viridiplantae; phylum Streptophyta; class Pinopsida; order Cupressales; family Taxaceae; genus Torreya; species Torreya grandis. The sequence continues at coordinate 652,409 of JARHVA010004607.1, forward strand.
ATATTAAAACATTATTGTTTCCCATGAAAAGTACTAATACAAAAAACCTCCGTACAATTTATTTGGTATAAAACATCCCAACTAAAATATTTTCCTTCTGTAAAACTGGTCAATAATGTAGTACACTAACCCCAAACATTGACAAGTCACAATGAGTAAGGGGCCTACCCTCAATGCAAGTTCCTGGTCAATGTTGCACCTATATCTAGCAGCACCTTCCAAGGGGCAGCTTGATCCTTTATACAAAAGGTTGATATTGCAAAGTGTAGAAAGCTGCATGAGAGCATCAGACATAAGCTCCATACTGCCTTCATCATTTGGAGACATGTCAGTGCATTGCTGACTTTCCAGATCTTCATCTGTTGCTGCTGTGATGCATTGAAAAATTGCAAGCAACCTCTCTAGTGGGAAAGCTCCGGGACCTTTAAGGACCTTCTCTTGCTCCTTGTACTCCCTCTTCTCCATAGCTGATACAGAACTCCTATTTATAAACCAATAAAAGGCGATACACAAGTTACACCTTGCAAATAATTCAGTTGGGCTAGAATCAATTTATAAAGGACATTGTTTATTTCTGTGGCATCAGATGATTTGACTCTTGATATATGGTGATGACAAAAGGAAAAGCATTCAAGGAATTGAAGCTCTCACTTTTTCTTTCGCTTTCGATTCTCTAAGCCACCGGTGGAATCAAATAAGGTTGCATCCAGAGTAGCAGGATTCCGCGATGCAATGAAGGCAGATATGAGAAGATATTTACCACAAACAGTAATATGAAAGTCAAGTTCCTCTGAAGCTTCATTAAAACCAGATCTTTTTGTTATGAATTTTCTCTTAGCCTTGTCAGCACCATGTTTGGAAAACCCTGAATAAGTGGTGACATTAAATATTTGGTTCAAGGCAGGGGCAATGTGGGGCTCCAGAAGAGCAAACAGCCTCCGCTTCCCCTTTTCATCAGGAATCACTTCTTCTTTGTTGATGGGTTCGCAGTATTTATGGAACAGTGGTTCCAATGCTGCAGAGAGTTCTGTCACTTTCCTGGAAGCTCTACTGAAGGGCTTCAAAATAGCACTGTTTAAGGGTATCAGCAAAAATAAAATGAGAAAACATTTGCACCACATGCATGTATATATCCTTTACAATGCCCTTTATTATGAATTCCAAGAGAGCCATGGTAGATTGATCCTGTGGAATCGCGTGGGCATAAATTTCCTTTTGTGTTTTGAATTGTGTTGTGTGTGCAAGTGTTAGCACTCTCAGAAACTAAACTTACAATACACTACACTTAAAGTTAAAAACCACTTGGAGGATTAACATAATCTAACTGGGTAAAAAAATGGTGGACGGATTCTTACTTCAGAAAGGAAGCATAAAGCTCGGGATTAGGCTGCCCTTTAAGGAGAATTTCATGCAACTCATCATCAGTATAATCCCTGAAGTAGATTGTCAACGGTTCCAGAGAACCCGTCTGAGAATAAAAAGAATCCGGTGTAACATTGCTGATGAAAATCAAACCCAAATTAGGCATCCTCATCAAATCAGCCAGCTTAAACAATGCAGAAAGAAGGCCAAAACCATTGTTCCATTCGTGTAGAAGTTCTATATTGTCAAATATCAAGTACACCACCTCAGAAGAATCCAATTCTCTGATCTTATTAGAAGAATCATTGCCCCGATTTTCTTCATTCTTCTGCTTTGTGTCCTCAAACCCTGAACCCCTAACTCCTTTTCCTACATTTTTCTCAGGGGAGCCCTTAAGACCCAAATCCATAAACCCTTTCTCTATGTTTTTTCTCACATCTTTGCGAGGGAAACCCTTAAACCCTGAGTCCTTAACCTCCTTTTGGGCATCCTTCAATGGAGAGACCACTAAAACCTTGTGGGAATCCTTCAACCCCGATTCATGGGATTCCTTAGACCTATGACTTTCTTTTTTCTGACATTTTTTCTCAATGGCCTGATGACAGGCATCTTTCAAAAACTGAACAAAATCTGCAATTTTCTCACAGCGCTTGGCACTGGCATAGTTATTGAGTTTGTTTCTTTTGTGGGAAAACAACTGATTGAGAAGGGATTCGAAGAGCAGACGTGGGTTGTGACAGGACCTGCAGCTAGCATAGGCATAAGGGCGACCCAGATACTTAAATGCCTCTACAACAACACTGGTTTTACCGCAGGAAGGTCCCCCGTATAAAAGCAAGGGTGTCACAAAATCCTTGGGGCCTCCAATGAGGTTCAGAAGCTCTTTAATCTGTGTGTGGCGTCCAGGAAAACTCTCAAACAGATGTCTCTGCAGTTCTTCTCTGTTTTTAATTATTTGCCCTTCTTCACTAATTTCAATACATTGCAATGGAGAAGAAAAAGAAGAAGTCTTGTTAACTTGCCTGCGTGGTAGGGAATCCTCTGCATGGTGAGCAGTGGTGCTTCTTGTGATCCGCCTTGATGGGGTACAAGCATCTGTTTCCATAAGCGCTTTGTGGAATATGCAGGCCGTGGGGATTGAAGTTTTTGTCCTGCGCCTCTGCTGTGACCAAGCGCGGGAAAATAAGAAACTCGTTTCTTTTGTGTTACTTAGGTTGGTTTATTTGGTCTGGGGGACATAATTATTTCATAATCTTAAAAAAAATATGTTTATTTGCTTCTAAATATATGTCTAAGTATCTTCGAGTTGGTCTAATGGTGATTAATTTATGTTCTTAAAAGGGAGCTCACAAATTCAAATTTTAAAGAGGGTAAGGTATGCACGCTTCGCATTTCAAGTGTATTTAGGTGCCTCTTGCATAATGAGAGTACAAAGTGGTCTTGTATGTTATAAGCTACCTTCCAGACCATAAGGAAGATCAATAGGATCGTGAACCTTAAAAAGGACTTTCCTTTCCTTATTCCTACAAGTTGAATATGCATTTTCAATATTTTTTGGAATTACTTCTGCAGCATTTACCAATGGGATGATACCACAATAGAAGTGACCCTCCTACTAACATAATCCTTCTCCTTACCTCAAAATATAGCTTGGAATTGTTTCTACGACTCTAAAATTCTTATTCATTCATAAAATTAATCTCATATTAATTAAGGGGTCTTATCTAATAAAAATGATGCCATAATAAAAATGGTCCATCCCCCGACTACTAATTCATAACATAAGGGGATCCACATAGTACTAAAATTAGTACTTGCACGGGGGGTGTGCAATGCAAACATTGATATAGTAAAAGAAATGAAGACCAGTTCAATAAAGAGGGAGCTCTTACAAGAATGTAGTTTGTTTTTTTTCCTAACGTGGATGTACACTCCATTTTGTATTCTTGCATATCAACTAAAAGAGAAAGGAGGTAAAATATGAAGGTCTTGTAAGGATCTCACTCTTGACATTATAGTAGAAGATGGGCCCTTACATTCAGTGGTACCAATATCAATTGTTGCCTTTTGCAATGTTAATCCCTATCATTTATGTATTGTCAGAGCGTAAGTCATTTTCAATGGAGATTTTTAAGGTTGTCTCGAGTTATGGGAGGGATCGGTACATATTGAGAATTATTTGCATTCCATGTAGGACATGTATATTATTTCATATGTACAACCACAAACATTGGCGATTGAGGTGGTTTGGTGCCAGTTTTATAAAGTATACCATGAATTTCTCTAAGAGCAACATTGACCAAGCTAGACTCGATCCACAAATTGGATGCAATCATAATTTTTTGACTTTTTTATAGAAGAATTTTGGTCTCTAATTGGTCATCATCAAGATCTCCAAATTTCTTTTTCCTGATATGTTCTATGTTGCTCCATGCAATCGATATATTTAATTATTTAAATATTTCCTTGTTATGTGTTGAAGCCAAAGTATATGTTGCATAAAAGCAAGTTGATAAACGAAATGAGAGTTCTTCTTCAAAAATAAGTAGATATCTATTTGAGACATTAATAATTCCTAGTATTCAACTTTGGTTTAACATTTCGTATATTCAACAATAGATTTTGTAAAGTTAGCTACCCTGGATTAGAGCTTCTTTGATGAAAAATTGTGTGCAATGTAATAACAATGTTGAAGGTCTGCCAAATATTTGAACCATATGATGTTCCAATATACATTACTATATCACATATTGGAGGGAGTTTACCCAAATCACCAACGATAAAAATAAAACTTGCACCAAATGGATCATTTATCATTGTGGAAGGCCTCTCACAAATGTTGATCAATATGTATCAATAACTTCAGTCTCATGAAACTCATTTCATCAATCATAATATATATGATATATTACAAATATAAATTTACGAGTGCTTTCCCTTCCAATGGTTTCATTTATTTTATAGGTATGCAAATTCTTGAATAGATTGTTGAAATATTAAAAGGACTATCTTAGATAATATGGACTTATTAACAGTCCAAATTTTTGAAAACTATCAAAAATAAATTGGAGTGTATCGAGATTAAGTTGGATTTATTACAAATAAATCACATCTGTCTAATATATTTGTGATAAGTCCAAATCATTTACAATGATCATAAATAATTAGTAGTTGAAAACTATCATAAATAAATTGGACTTCATCAAGAGTTACTTGGACTTATTACAAATAAATGACATCTCTATTATATATTTGCAATAAGTCCAAATTATGTAACCGTTCAAACTGGTTCACAGACCATGCATTTACAAATAATAAGACTTGGTGGTTTATTTCACAAGAAAAAATAATTCATACATCAATCGGACGCTCAGGCGATATGTGATTTAAACACCTGAGATGATTGGGATTCCACATGTCATCAGTTGATTAGATCATGAACTATCTATTTAATCTAATTTGGGTGACATCCTCATGACCGTCAAAGCTTATCTCATATTTGTGTATATGCCACATTTCGATCACGAGTGTTCTATTATTATATTATAAATATAATCTCTCACATAGTTGAGTTACAGAGATTGTGATGCGTGTTGTAATCTCAGGTACTTGCATTATTCGAGGCTTTTATTTGGACTGGGAATTCTTCTGCATAGTCGAGTCACTAAGATTGTGCCACATGGCATAATCTTAAGTGCTTGTATGAAGTGTAATTTGAAAAATTGAAAAGTTGAACAACATTTGTCAATATGCAAACGCTGAAGAACAAATCTTGATGTGTAAGTGGGACATTACGAGGCATAAACCTCGAAGACCTTTTCACATACGTGGGAATGCTATAGTGTATTTTGTAAAATGCAAAAGCCAAAGTGTAAAATCTTAGATGTGCAAATTATGAAGACCATTTACCGAAGACCATTTTGAAGGATGCAAAATGTGAAGTTTAATTTGAAAAATTTAAAAAGTCAAAGACGTTTTCATGATTTGTAAAATGTGATATGGTTATTTGGAGTATGCAAAAATTGAAGACCGTTTTGAATCACAAAAATGGGAAGTGGATGTTCCAATAGTCAAATGCTATTAAATAGATGCACAGTTACTAAAATACTAAATTGTCATATTAGAAAATATATAACTCAAATGCTGAAGTGTATTTTCCAAGACCCAAAATGTGAAGTGCCACTATAAATAAATAAAACAATAAAAAATTATACATTCTCAAAAAATGGACTAAATTTAAAAAAAAAACATTCATATTTCTCATTCCAAAATTAAGGAAACACTATTTCAAATTTTCCAATCCTTTTATCACTATTTTTATTAGTGCCTAGTGGGACGATGCATTCAAATAGTTTGTTACAATGTCTTTCAAAAAATCAGTGAGAACAAGTGTATGACCTCTCCAATTTTTATTTGGTTTCTAAGCATAGATGATATTATCTGTGAGTATGGATGGTAAATATGTGTCAGTTGGGTTTGGCTTCCATTTCTTGTCCAAGTAGCCTAAATAATTTTTTGCTTTTTTTGCATCTTTTTTCCCTGCATGAACTGGGATGAACCAAGCTACATTGACCCTTCGTTTTATACCCCCATTTATTTGTAGTATCTCAATATTGCTTTTAGCTCTAGCAACCCATATTATGTATTTCACCCCTGTAGAATTTTTAGATCTGACAAATAACATATCTTTGATTTGCACATCTTGAGCTAGATTAAACGCAATTTTTTTTCTTTTACTTCTTTGACCAACATATATATCTATGGATGCCACTCCAAAATCAAGGGTCCTATTATGAACCATTTTGTACAGATCTCTATGCAGGGGTATGTCGTGATGAGTTCTAGGCCAAAATTCTCTTGTGCACTCAACTTTAGAAGGGAACATGTCTTCTTTCATTATGTCGTGGATGTTTTGAAAGTAATATGCTACATCCTTCCACTTACTATTTCTAGTCAAACCAAATTCATTGAATTATTGTACATACTTATTCAAGTTATGTTTAATTTCTTTTTCACTATTTTTTCTACTTCCATTTGAGTCTTTTGCAACAATGGAATCTTGAGACATTTCTCTATTTTTCAAGTCTTTGAAATATATTTTTGTCAGCTTATCTTCTGGAACATTTGGCTCACCATTTTATTTTGTTCCCCATAATGTAATTAAGGGGGTGACTAATTTATATCTCTTATAGAGTTTTTGCAATGCATAATGGGTTGACCTTGCTCCATGCATAGAAGAAAGTATTGACCTTTTGTCAAGTCTACTATTTTGTTTCTTCACTTTAGCTGGTAACTATTAACATACTCTTTGAAATCCACTACCTCTTCAATCAAATATGGCATGATGTTTCTTGTATTTTCACACGTCCTATAAGTGTCCATCATCTCTGCCACACTTCATACATATTTCCTAATTATACATTTAGACATATTTTCAAATGTTTCATCGATGTCCTCATGGGTATGTCCTATAGGGAGAAATCTGACCTCGACATCAAAGAAAACACCTTTGTAGATAAAGAGAGATAAATATTGCAACACATACCTGTACAAAAAACATGATTTTGTGAATTTGTAAATGTAACATTAGTTCCATATAAGGTTTGATATTTTTAAAATATAATTATGGATGGAATTACCTATTCGTATTGTCCCCACAACATTTGTCTAGTTGAAGGTATAGCCTAGAAAGAAGTTTCTTGAAGGCACCAATTGATTGTGCTTCTTCTCTATATTTCTTGCATTTAGGGTAGCAGTTATTAGAAGAAAGTGAATCATACAATGGATATTTTGAAGATCCATGTTTATATAGTAAAGATCCATAAGTATCTGGCATTGTTGTTTCTATATCCCTGTAGCACTTGTTCAATGAGGTGATAGTAAAGTTAGACCCTCCAAGAACGTATGGTAAAAAAAAAGTCCATATCCACTTGCACCATGACCATGTGTTATAATCCTTGCCATTAACAACTCTAATATTATGTCTGTAACTGCTTTGTTTTTTGTCACTATCCTTGGCATAAATGTTTTATGACATTCCACCTTGTCATGAATGACATTGAGGCATTTTTCAGGGTATTGCTCTGACATTCATTTATGTGTGTAATAGATTTATCTTGCAAAAAGTTTTTGATTTGAGTGCATCGTGAATTCTTGATCAATACACTCTTCTTGATCTCTAGAGAGGGACCTAGAGCATTTATGTTGAGTCAACAAGATGCATGTTTTGCACCTAGCTAAGTCATCAGACATGGCAATGGTTGCATCAAGAAAATTAGTTCTCCATATGTTATTGAATTTTGGCTAAGATATTGGCTTGTATTGTATATCTACTAGTTATGCATTGATGTGGCACCTCATAAATTCTTGAGTGAAACATGTTGGAAGATGTCAAACATTTTCTCGTGAGCTGTCTATATCTACTTAGCATGTTAGTCATGGAGAAACATCTATAAAATCATCCACCAATCAGTCCAATAAATCTTTATCTAACATTATCTTTTGTTGTGGCTTTTGTCGAAATCTCCTTGCATGGAATGCATTTCATTCCCCATTTCTATGACAATTTTGAATGTTAAAAAAGCTAATTCTCTTTAACCCATATATTTTAAGCCAAGATTCCAAATAGATCTTTGTACCCTAAAAATCAATGTTAGTTTTATTTTTATTTTTCTTAAACAAACTGACAAAAAGGGCATCCAAGACATGTTGGCTCCTATCTATTATGGTGGAATTAAGCAACTTCATGTTTGCAAATTTTAGAATCTCAAATGACAATCCTCACTAAAAACATTTTTTGGTGCAACATTTATCCACATACGTTGTTAAAATTTCACTATCTGTGCTTTCATCAAACTTCACTTGGCTGAGTAAAGTGTTTGGCTGATTTCTTTTTTAGCCCAAATATTTGTAGACACGAGTTAATTTTTTTGGATGCTTTTGCACTAGGAATGTCAGGCAAGGAGTGACTTCATTATCCACTACGTCCCAAATGTTTCCAATTTCTTTCTCCTTTGGTGTCATGTATGGTAAATTGATTGCTCTACAAGTCTTAATGTCCACTATTTTATTGGAAGGCCATCTAACGATAGATGTTTTAGTTACCTCTATACTACAAGTCTCACAATGTTGTATAACTTGCCTTATGTAAATTTTGAATTCATTTTATAACATTGGGATAGGAATAATGCAACCAAAAATCTCCCTTGGTTGTGAAAGTTTCACACAACCACAAGCAATTTTTTCATCATTTGCAAGAGTTGTACATTTGTGCAACAAATGTATCCTTTTCCCAAGAAAAGTTTTTATTAGGATTTGAAATGTGGTAGGATCATCGATATATCGAACAAATGAATTCAAGCAAGGGTTTTATTATTGCAATGGTTGTATATGCAGAACTGAACTCAAATTATTTTATCTTTGTTCCATGTCATTGACTATAGAAAACTTGTCTATGATGTGTTGCAACATTCTTGTGATCTATATAGTAAAACTATCAACTACAACCCCAAAATTATCCATAAAAGCTACAGGAAATGGAAGTGGTAGAGTTAGATCAAAAGCTTTAGTCAAATTAACACTTACACATTCAATAGGTATTTCCTCATTGTGGCATGTGGAAGTGAGATTTATGGGTTCCAAAGATTCTGCATATGGACCTACCACTTTGTGTATTCTTCCTTCACCAACGACCTTACCATTATTCATGAGAGAAACATAATCTCCACAATGAAAAGCCATTGATGTACGATTTTTTAGCATAGCCATTTACAAAGGACACAAGAAGAGTTATTAATCAGGTTATTTATAAAATTAGTCCAATTTATACCTGTATGTAGGAGATAAAGCTATATTTATACCAGAACATAAGCACGGAGATATGTTAAAACCTAAAAAATGTTAAAAAGGTAATGTATAACATTTTTTTAATGACATGGATTATGTTAATCCAAAACAATATAGATTTTAATATCATATATTGCATACTTCGATTCTTGCTTCATCCTACTTTGAAGGTATCTCCTAGGAGATACATTTCAAACATGCATCAGAGCAGATAGCCGCATAGAGAAAAATAGTTAAGTCAATAATCAACCATGTATTTTATTACAATACAAAATGATAATGAGCAATTGGGGTTTTGAGCAAAATTATGGAAAACTATTAGCTTCTTATATTTTGGGATCCTAGATTTGATTTGAACCTCTATTATGGACCCAAAAGTTTGAAGGCATCTCTTAGGAGATACCTTTCAAACATGCATATGGGTACCCTTGAAGGTTTGAAGGGCCTTGGAATAACTTCAAGGTTACCTACAACATTAAGCTTACGACTTCAGTTTTCAATAGTCAAGGACATGTGGAATGCACCCATGAACTTGTGACATTTCAACATGAATCCCCCAATAGAATTCCTTTGCCTTATGAACCTACCCTTTGACCTTTCTGAAATGATCACTTTTGTCATAAATCCCTTTACCTAACTATCTTACCCTTTAGCCTTTTTGTGGTGGTCATGTTGGTCTAACAGAATTACCCTTCACCCTTTTTGAATTGCCCTTTGGCTTTTTGAAATGGTCGTTTCCTCACTCTAACGTACCCTTCAAGACTTTTATCTTGAACCATTTTATTCTATGAATTAAACCCTTTGGCCATTTTTTGCTATGAAGTAGACCCTTTAGACCTTCCTACACTTACCCTTCAGGATAATGGGCATGGCCCTTTGCCTTCTATAACCTACCCTTTAGCCTTTTAAAAGAGCCCTTCACCCTTTTTGTAAAGAACCTTCAGGATTTTTGTCATCGCCACGTTACCCTCAAGGACTTTTGTCTCTGGCCCTTTGCCCTCTAGGATTTATCCTTCAGGACATTGTCATGGACCTTTATCCTATGAAGTAGACCCTTCAGGACTTTTTTCACGGGCACTTTGCCCTATGAAGTAGATCCTTCAGAAGGTTGCCCAATGAAAATGACCCTTCAAACTTTTTGAAATGACCCTGCGAGATAATTTCCTCAAACATTTTGCTCGAAACAATTTTCTCGATGATATTGCCAAATGGTGGGCTTTTTGTTGCAGATCTTTTATAAAAGATCGATCCCCAGCATAAACCTAAATACCTTACTACCAAGAATAATGTTAACCCTTTGCCATACTTAGCCAAAATAAAGTTAAAGTGTCTTCTAATTATATATACTAAATACCCCTACCAACTTGAACTAACAAAGTTTGAATTATACATGAATATAAAAGCAAGGTGAATGTTGAGCATTTATGTCACATGAACTGCTATTCAATGCAAAATCCTATATATGTGATACATAGCCATTGGAAGCCTTCATTGATTTCAATCAAACTTGCTTTCAAAGTCTCCTACTATCCTACAGTGATGAAGAGCCCTAGCTACTATCTCAAAGAGCACTATGAGTAAAATAATGATTAAGCTAGAGCCGAAAAGATCATACAACATACATAGCACCTTGAAGGAAACTGCAAGTAACATAGAATGTATATTGAAATGGAATCTTCATCTAAGACATTCAAGGGAGCAAATCCACCATCACCATACTCAATCAAGGACTTCATAGAGTTAATAGATATAGTGTTTGATGCCACCATATTTGAGAATAGGTACACCAACTATTTAGAGCTATGGGACATAATGGATTTGATAGATGTATTTTCATTAGAGGATGAGATGACACTCACTTATAGGCTATTTTTCAAAGAATAATTGGCTTTCAAATGCTAAAGGTTACATTTTACTAATGCCAAGCCAAAGGTGATGTCATGCATCAACCTCCTACAGGATTTGTTTTTCTCGCGAAAGATATTACAAGATGCCTTCTTACATTATTCTAACAATAACATAATGGTTGCATGAATTTTGGGAGACAACTTCTAAAGGTACCTATCTTTGAACATAATCGATGCACACTATGATAAGCATACAATGTCACATTTCAACACAAAGAGTTCAATTGAGAAGGCATTATCTTCATGGTTACTCCCAGGACAGACCATTTCATAGAAAGGGAAGAAGTCAAAGGGGCTTACTTCTATCTACAAGTTCATAATGAGGTTTCACATCATCATGGCTCTATTGAATCGACTCTATGATATGTTGAGTATTCATTTTATCAATTTAGACTAGGTGTCATTGCTTTACATGATGCTCACCCATGATGCTACATATGCCATGGGAGAGATAATCAACTTCCACCTAAAGGAGAAAATAATTCATAAAGACAAGCATCCCACACCTTTGGGAAATTTATATATGACGTTGTATTTGCTAGATGTTATTATGGGAACTTGTTACAGAGACCTTAGGGAATTGTGGAGCTCAACCACATACTACATATAGAATAGAATTTGTGATCATTACCAGTTTATGCACATATATGCTTACACCAAAAATATGGTGAGGATAGCCAAATATGTCTATCCACAAGTTTGGCAAGCCATTCATGGCTCACCCATGCCCAGATTAGATAAAATATCATAAAAACCCTGGAAGATAAAGGGGATTATTTCCTCTATCTGAACTTCATGATTATAATGATTTGGGGAAACAAGGTTAATCCTTTTTGTCTCCCAAAATATGTCCCAGACAAGTTGGTAGAACAAGAAATTTCTTTCCAACTAAGGTGGAGTGTTGAAGAAGACCTATCAAGGTAGAAAAAGGCTTTGTTCTTTGGTCATTTTATAACAATTGGAAGAATGGTTTACACAATGAGGAAGCATTTTAGAGAAGTGGGTAGAAAGTGAAAGATTTATCCTTTCCATATGCTTTCACATAGAAATTGGGATCCACATGGACTTATTTATAAGCACGTACAAGGATTTAACATCCCCTATAGCCATGTTCCCTATTCATATGATTTTGTGTTTCTTAATGCAAAGGATGATGCAAACATGTTGGAAAGAGCAAGGATTATTGGACTTCAAGAAGATCATTTATGAATGATCTAGGATGATCCTTCAATCACAGTAAGGGAATTGGATAACAAGAAGGCTCTATATAAAGGATGGGAGAATTCTAAATTCTGGAGAGGACAGTTTGAGGAGTAATCCAAGGACCAGGTAGGTCCCTCATCTAAAATGATCCCTTTGAAATTGAAGCCAAAGACTATGAAGAAAGAGTCTAGGTTGTCTAAACCCAGAATAAGTAGGGGAGCACAGGCAGGGAACCCCATCATTTTAGATTCTAATGAGGAGGAGAGAACATAAGAATAGATAGCTACCAACACCATTCAAATGACTACTACTATGCCCCATACATAGATTGCCACATATATTGGGATAGTAACACAAGAGGCAGTGGAATCGATTCAATAAGGCTCCCCTACACAGATGAAAACCCCTCATGTTTAGACGAGAAAGCATAAGACTCCAACAAAGAGTCCCATAGTTGAATCATCATAAGGCTTACCTGTTACACCTCCACATTTAGAACCAATAGAGGGAGAGGTTGTGATAATTAAGGACATTGAGGATGACTCCAATGAAGAAGCTGAGATAGAAATAGCTAAGACCATGAGCCTTAAATAAAATCTTTTAGCACAAAGTTACTCAGGTACTTAGCCTTTCATGAGTATTCCTTTATCTTATATGCCCATTTTTGGACATGTTTCTATTTTTTCTATGTTGAGGACACCCCAGGTGGAAGTGTCTACTTCCACCTTCATTGATCCCTTCACCCCTACCACATTTACTCAGTTCCCTCTTATCACCCTTGAGGTGGAAAAATATGTTGTTGTCACCACCATGGCCATTCCACAATCCACTTCCATCCCACTCATCATACCTACCTCCTTTGTCCCTTTTAGTACCTCCACCATCATAGCCTTAAAGAAGAAGGTGTCCAAAAAGGTACACCTACATTAGCCACTCCACAATTTCACATCCAATCCAATCAAATTTCCCTTCCCATACCATCCACCACATCCTTAGAGGAAACCATTGTGACAAGTTATAGCAAGTGAAGGAATCCTAAGCCTCAATTGATTATAGTCCATCCACTCCCTCAAATTGGAGGAGTGGATTGGTACAATATTAGTTAGCCTTCCATGCCTAATGTCATTATTAAGGCTCAAAAGAAATAGCTGGTTCAAGAGGAGGTAGAGAAAGAGGTTGTGGTTATAACCTCAGATGCATCTCTATTGGATATTCCTCCATGGGTGATGGACTTGAGAAGCAAGGCAACCCAAATGCCTAGCTTCAATATCACCGAACTTCCCTTTATCTCCACTCTATTTGACCCCCCATCTGGTAGTATACAAAGAGTGAAGAAGAGGAAGCTGGAGGATGAGAAGGGCACAAAAATAATTATGGAAGAAAGACATGAAGTATTCTCTCTCACTAAGAGGCAGAATAAATAGCCTCGATAGTCTCCTTACATTAAAAATATTGCATGCCTAGCCCAATCCCATAAGGATGCTATAGTAGCTATCCATGAGGGAACATATATGGATTGACAAGAACTTGAAGTTAAATTTTAGGAACTTGAGGTCGAGGTGGAATAATTAACAAAACAAGTGAACACTGTGTATATCCCTACAAGCACAGAAGCTAAGGTGTAGCTTCTCGATGTTACAACTCTTTGGAGGCAATAGAATTCATGAAGGTTGAAATTTTCCCTCATGTAAATAATGCCAACCAATTATATATTTCATTAATAGATGATAATGCTAAGTTGAAAATTCTAGTTGCATACATAGGCAACTCTTTATACAATCATCTAGATTTAATGACAACATTAGAGGCATCTAATGCCTTGAACTTGGTTGTCATAAGATAAGAGGAAGCATGAGAATGGTTACAAGAAATTGGGGATTTAATCCCCAAATATCAGGTGCATGAGACCCAAATCCTCCAAATTTTTCATGATTTGAAGTTGTCAAAGGTGAAGGATGGTACATGTAAATTTATCAGTAGGATTAATTTTGATAAACTCATTCAAAAAATGGCAGATGACTTCAAGCAGAGTTTGAAAGGTTTAACACTAGAAGAGATAGAATCTGAGTTAAGTGTAGCCATAAATAAATTCACGGAGGTTGAGATTTTTAATAATAAGTTTTAGATGAATAAGGAAGAGTATGCAAGACTCCTAAAACAAGTTAAGAGGATACATCGACCATCATTGTTAAACTTGAACATCATACTATAGCAGCATGATGTAACATATAAAGTTTATCAGAGAACAAGGCCAAGAAGAAGCATACTTCTGATGGTGCATCAACATCTAAAATTTCTACAATTTTCACACCAACCAAAGTACATGCAGCTATCCAGATGACTCAGCCTTGATAGGCTAAGATTTTATGTATGTATAATTTTGTGGATGATGAACATATCATAGTTTTCTTGTAGTTCATAATTTTCATTGTAAAGTTGACTTTATATTTTGTACACATGCACACATTGCATAGTTTTGAAAAGGTCAACTTATCTAATTGATAACTATAGGACTACTCTTATACGGTTTTGACCACAATTAGAACTACATGTTCTAGCTATCACATGTAATGACCTTACATGAATTTGGAGGATGAGGTAACCCCTTCCCCAAGTCTATATAAACAATTGTAATCTTACTTGGATTCTTTTCAGAGAATTTTTGAATATAGGAGAAACATCAATTTTGATCATCAACAAAGTGTTTGAGTATTTTCTTTCCAATTTCTATGTAATTAGTTGTTACTTTTTTGGTTTTATGTTTTAATAATCTTTACTATGTAATAGCTATGAATATATTTTTGACTGTCTTGATTGATGTGTTGATTTGTATATGTGCAACAACTATTGAAAGATTGGTAAATATATTGATTATGATGATTAAGTTCAAATTGATTCATATTTTTGAATGTGTACTAGTGCTTTCTTTGATGAAATTTTCTATGTGTGTGTTATAGCTACCTCAGATACTTCACTAGCCCAAGGCATAATCTCCTAAATAAGAGTGTGCAACAACTGCTCTTAAAGGAGCAACATTTTTCTGAGGCCTATGAATTTTTTGCATCAGTACAAGGTTATATGGGGATGAGTTGTAAGTTGTACTGATTAGACATAAATGATACATGATACAAAATTATAGCTATGGGGAGGTAGGGGTGCTTGTTGTTAACCTCTATGAATAATTAGGTTTGTTAACCCCTGAGTGTCATCCCCTACGATTGGAATTTTCTTTCAAAGTATCTCTTAGGGGATTTCCTTGAAGGGACTTGTAGTACTTTCAAAGGGTCTCCTCATAGATACCTTGAATGTGCACCCAATTAAAATTTTATTTCTAAGTGCTTCCTAAGAGATACCTTGAATGTACAAATTATTGGAATTTTTATTTCAAGGAATCTCTTAAGAGATACATTGAACATGCACACGATTGAAATTTTCTTACTAGATATCTCATAAGAGATACCTTGAACATGCACATGATTGAAATTTTATTTCAAGGTATCTCCTAAGAGATAGCTCGAAGGGCCTTGAAATACCTTCCATGTTTATTACAAATGTCCTTGCAAGGGATTTGATATAACCATGACACCTTTTTATTTGACAAGAACCCTAATGCACACAATTGGAATTTTTTTTTGAGGTATCTCCTAGGAGATACCTTGAACAAGCACATAGTTGGAATTTTCTTTCAAGGTATCTCCTAGGAGATACCTCAAAGGGCCTTGGAATACCTTCCATTTTTATCTCAAATGTCCTTTCAAAGGATTTTATATAACCATGACAACTTTTTATTTGGCAAGAACACTGATGCACACTATTGGAATTTTCTTTTGAGATATCTCTTAGGAGATACAAACATGCACATGATTATAATTTTATTTCAAGGTATCTCCTAGGAGATAACTTGAAGGGCCTTGGAATACCTTCCATTTTTATTTCAAATGTCCTTACAAGGGATTTGATATAACCATGACACCTTTTTATTTGACAAGAACCCTGATGCACATGGTTGGAATTTTCTTTTGAGGCATCTCCTAGGAGATACCTTGAATATGCACACCATTGGATTTTTATTTCAAGGTATCTCCTAGGAGATACCTCAAAGGGCCTTGAAATACCTTAAATTTTAAAGGATTTGATATAACCATGATAACTTTTTATTTAGAAAGAACATTGATGCACACTATTGGAATTTTCTTTCGAGATATCTCCTAGGAGATACCATAAACATGCACACGATTGGAATTTTATTTCAAGGTATCTCCTAGGAGATACCTCTAAGGGCCTTGGAATACCTTCCATTTTTATTTCAAAGGTCCTTGAAAAGGATTTGATATAACCATGAAAACTTTTAATTTGTCAAGAACCCTGATTCATAAAATAGATAAAACCCTTAAATACTACATATCATAAAGGAGCATAAAGCATGAATTAAGATCTATAATGAAAGAAAATATTGATACTATAGAATCAAATGAAAAGAGATGATAGACATAGATAATTTTCCATGCAAATTGACATAGAATATCACATCCTCTTCATTTTTAGATGGAGAAATGAATACATAAGGCCTTAAGGTCACATACAAAATGTCCAATCACACCTATGAGGAGCACCTATTAAGGTTGAATAATGGAAAAATGCTAACTGATATTACTCCCATTCTATTAGAAATGGTGGTATATAGAATAGCCAAAATAATAAAAAATGGTAACTAGCCCTTTTTGAAAGGAAAGTGCCTAGAATATATAAGCGAGATGGCCTCTCAGGAGGATGACACCTAGAAATCTTGGTACTCATGCCAATGATGACGCCATTACAATTGAAAGAGGAACTTGGGCTCATAAGTACAATTAGCCTCTGAATCTTAGATATTGTGTGACCACTCTATCTTGTTAAGGTTATGATTCTTAGGAGGGTTGTGGTGATACCACGTGGAAAAACTTATCTCTAATTAACTGGTGGGTCCCCTTTAATCTTCTATAGCTAATGGCATTGCTCCAAATCTTGACAGACCAAAACTCTTCCTAAATAAGCATGAGGATGATGTATGTTGAGTAGGTGCTTCCCTAGGGAAGTTGGGTACTTATTTTGTCAAGGCTGAGTGTAGGGGTACCACATGTTGAAACTACATTCACTAAGTAAATTGCTTAGTGGGCCCTATTTATTTATCGACTAGCCAATAATACCACTTGGAGGTTTGACCTAAAAGGAAATGGTTTTGATGAGTGTGGGGATACCACATGTTAGGTGGGCATTCTACCAGAGTGAAAAGAGATATTCATCAAGTGAGATGAGCATTAGGTTTCCATGTGGAAGAAGTGGACATAGGTTGATACTTAGGCAAACATTCAAAAAGGGGAGACTAAAAGGAGGACTATCAGAAGGTGCTAAGGAGCTATTGGATACACTAAATGAGTCTGAAATAAAATATAAATTGATCAAAAATAACAAAACTTATATTTTAATCCATAGTTCCTTGTGACTCACAGGGCATCTGCCTACGGATGAGATAACCAAAACTTTGGTGTGTAAACTAGTCAAAGCAAAATTTCAAAATAGGAGGAAGGCTTGAGAACCTACAATTTTTGAAGAGCCACCTTTAAAGGCATCCACTTTTCCTCCTTAGGTTGGGTCTTCTTTTTGAGAGCCTCAAAGGCTCTATCCAGATCAATAATCTCTTTGAAGGAGATATTTCCTGAACCCTGAACAACTGCTAGTGTTTGGAATTTAAGCTAGGCAAGTGGCTGTAATATATTTTCCATATTAGAGACATTAGGTGACTAATCAAGAATGGCAAAAATGGTCTAGTCATTCTAATTTTGTTTTAATAGTGCTTTGATCTGATCCTCAGGGAGGATGTTGTTATCTACCAAGAAAGGGGAGGGGGGTCCCAGTTAGACTAGTTATTCAATGTGCCCCCAACTATCTTGGACCACTTACTCTAAGGCATTTAGGAATGCCTTACACTTATCGGTTGCCTCATTGTAACCTAGAAACTCATGGACTTTTACCACCACCTACCTATGATCAACCACCCTTGTTACTTGTAGTGTTTTATTTGAAGTACTGTAAAACTTTTGGATGAGGGGCTGCAAATCTGGGACCTTAGGAGCCACAAAGGTGATGACCTAATAAACTAACATAATCACCTATGAGCTCAAAATATATGAGTCCATGATGAAGGTGAGGGTTGGATTCAAGTCTATGGCTATAACCTTGATCCTCTCCCAATAAGATTTATACAATTACTGGACCATAGGGAGGATCTTTATGACCTGTGAATGGACGATAAGGTCATTCTTTAGTTTCTTAATATCTTGATCCTTGATCGAGGATTCTTGTTTTACCTATTACTGTAATTCTCAAAAATCTTGATTAAAATCCAAGATTTAGTGGTGGGTCTACGCTAGTTCAGTCTCTTTTTCCTATAGCTTCATTTCTATGACCACTCGAAGGTTTGTTTCTACCTAGAAGATCTCACTAGAGATGCGAATCTGAAGGTTAGACCTTACTTTGTTGAGCTCCACGTCCTTAGCCTTAGCCTCACCATAAAATCGATCGTATCCTTCACCTTGGTGAGTTCTAGCTTGGTCTCTTCTAGCTGTTGGGTTGCCTTGATGTAGTTCATGGTTATAGACTTATGGTTTTCTCCACTAGCTTGACCCTATCAGTGGGTTTGGTTTGGCTAAGATTGAGGCCAACAACTTGTATGGCATATTCTCCTTATTACATCTATCCTTGGGGCTTGACTACTTGAGGGTCTAGAGAGCAATCATAAGGGATTGTTGTACATGATCATAGAATGATCACATGTGGGTCTATGCAGGGGCCCTAGCCTACTTTCCACTTTTCTTGTCCATTCAGGCCTTATGGTCCTTCCTTGTTGAGTTCATCTACTGATGGTACTACTCTGGTGCTTGAATGCTTTCCTTTGTTATGTATGGGATGGTTATGTATTGCTGTGAAGTGATAGACCTTATCCTCATGGAGGTGAGTGAATGGAGAGTGAGGGTAGAAGGAGAGAAAAGTGGAAGGTCATGGGATGGGGTGAATGATGATTGTGCCATGATGGAGAAGGAGGTGGATAATGAAGGTGAATGGGTTAAAAAGGGCATGCAGGAAGAGATCAAAACCATAGGAGAAAGTGGTGAGAGTTAGGCAGTGGGTTGAGTGGATGAAGAGGAGAGTGGGGTTAGGGAAGTAATTGGTTGGGCAGTAGAGAGTGTCATAACCTAAGGCGATATGGTAGATGAAGATGTGGATGTAATGAGGGAGGTGAAGGTGGAAATAATGGGATCCACCAAATGAATATTATTATGTGTTGGCTTTAGTGGAGGGTTGGATTTAGGTGCCTCAGGCCATGTGTACTAGAGTGAACCAGTCATGAGGTGATCGGAGGGGTTTTTTTATTATTGTGGGGCTATGGGGTATGGGTATAGGGAAGGTGGCCATGTAGAAGGATTTTATACTTCCAATATTTTGACCTCTTTCTATTATGGTGCAAGCCTCACTTCTTACCCAGGGGAATTTCTTTCCACTTCTTCTTCATCTTCTCCTATTACTATCTCAGGGGAAGATTCTGCTTCCACTAAGACCTCCTCTGGATGATGCTCATCCCAAATATTTTTGAAGGTCTCTTCTTTGTCTTCAACATTAATATTGGAGTATGGATTCATGATTTCATACCTGTATTTTATGAAGGCACCTATTTTTTCTTCGCTCCAATCCAACTAGGTGAGCTGCTTCTTCATCCCCTTTGACAATTTTTTAGTTTGGTCATATGTCTGAACTACTTTGTAAAAGGGATCTCATGGATTAAGGGAATCTAATGAGATATATGATATATCCACATAATTCTGGAGGATGTCCTCTACAGGGGACATCCTCTATTCTAGATATGTTCAGTTCTGATGCTTGGGAGCGCTAGAGATCTTCAAGGATGTTATGAATCTACTTATATCATAGTTCCATCTATCATCTATTAAATCGAGGCCAAGATCTACTAGCTTGTCCATGAGTAGGCATCCCTGCTACCTCTGTACCACCGTGATGCCATCTCTAGTGAAATGGACATCATAAAGGCCCCTCTTATTTTTCCTTGCTCCATAGACAAAGTCTACCATGTTGAACTGGTGAGCCAACTTAAGGGCCAGGGTCCTACCTATTAGCATATGTAGGAGTCAAAATATTTCTCCCTAGAAAATATGCACATAGATGAATGTAAAATGGGCTCCCCAGAACTAGTTAGCTAGGACCTCTTCTCGATGAGCCATAAACACTGCTCGTGCATCATTCTGGATGTAAGGGCCTCTATGTTAAGGCCAGTGAGAATTGGAGCCATAAAAAGCTTTGAGAACTCATAGTAGTCCCTGATGATAGATAGGACATGGGTCCATATAATGACTTTGGCCACCACATTGGGGAAAACATCCACATCATGGGAGTTGAGTTTGGGGTATGAAAAGAAGAACTGGGAATGTTGGTATAAAATGAAATGTAAGAGGAAATATGAGTACCGAAAGGTACCCACCATCAAAAAATTCTCTAGCTTATCCCTCATAGAGGTGGTGATGGATTTTTTAAAATCCAGACTGAACACCTATCCCTTCTGCATCATGGTCAAGAGGAAGAGTGCCCCTAACTAAAAGTCAACGACATTGGCATCGAATTCCATCACCAAGATGAAGGCCAACATGGAGAAAGTGTCTTTCAAGTATTACAAGGGGAAGTTTTCTAAGGATATGGGTAGAGGTGAAATATCCATGATGTCACTTTTGAGGAGGAAGAAAATTAAGTGTGCCTTATCTTGGACTTGGGAGTCCCAGACACTTTGAAGGCTCTCTATGTTGCAAACATTGGCCTTGGGGTCGCTTAGGAACTAGAACATCTCTCTAATGATGTATGCACTAATTTTCACCCTCAAATGGGTGTTGCCAACAATTATGCAAGTGCTGGCATCATATATTTTCATGTAGAGGGTAATGATCTTTGGGCACAGATGAACATAGGGCACCATGTACTGTGATAGTGTGTAGTCTCACATTCTGCATCCTAAAAAATCATATTCTTCCCTATCGACCCTTTCAAGAATTCAAGTGTGGGTGAATTATCTCAATTTTTTTGGATTCGTAGCCATCTTGGGATCAAATATATCATCTAAAAAATTAGTGACCAATGCTTGGTCTCTAAAGTCCCCTTTGGCCACCTTCTTGACATTAGGTACTTTCTTATTTTCCTGAGCGAGAGTAGAAGCATAGGATTTTATCATAGCATATTTAGGGGGAGGTCTCCCCTGTTACCTAACCTATATGCTCTTTATTATGTAGGATTCTTATCACTTCTTGATGAAGATATAGAAGGCTCCATTGTTGATAATTATGTTATTGAGCCACTCCCTGCCTTGTGGGATGTACTAAATTAACAATTCTCTACTCATTTTTTCTTTCAAATTTTAGGCTTGACTCTTCTACTCTTCTCAAATGCTCAATGTTCTCAAGGATTTCAATGCTTTAAGTGATTGGATTAGATGAAGCGAGGGTACATATACACTGATGTTACTAGGTTGGATCATTATGGGAGATTTGAAATCGGGTGCCCCATAAATGATAAGGGTGGCACATATACTTGAAGAGCCTTTCAAAGGTATTTATGGTGATTGTTATAGGGATTCACATGAAATGCAATGTATAACATTAATTTCATGTGAGGTGGGTAGATAACTATCTTCCAGAGAATGTTTTTTAAAGGTTTATGAGGACTTGGGTGAGGACAAATGGTGGCTAGACAAGCCACTTATGCTAATGACACTTATTTAAAGGAAAAGGCATGAATAGAGAAACAAAACAAAAGGAAACCATAATAAAGGATATGAAACACATAAACAAGAAATGAAACTAGCTAATCATGTACAAGGGGGAGGTAGACAAGTTAGTTAAAATGTTTCAAATCGATCCCATTAACTGGGATCTTCAATGTGTTGTTGTCTTCATCTTCTAACTTAAAAGCATTCCCTAAGAGAAATTGTTCCACTTTATTTGGATAAGTGTTAGAATTCTTTCAATAAATTTGTTTTAGGTTTTTGGTTTAGCATCAGGAATTGTTTCAAACATTTTATCTGAAATAAAAGGCACAGAGACACAAATTCTTGCAGACATTTTGTCTGTAGTAAAGGCTAAAGGTCATTTCAATTGAACAAAAGTCCAAAACACTTTTCTCGAAGGATAATTCTTTGAAAAAGTGGACCAAAAAAAAGCTTGAAGGAATATTTCAAGCAAAGTGTCCTATACAATTTTCCCGAAGGGTTATTTTTTGGGAAATTATCTCAAGATAAAGTCCCAAAGGGTCATTTCTTCAACAAAGGGCCTGATACAATTTTCCCAAAGGGTTATTTCTTCAAGAAAGTAGTCCAAAACAAAATTCATGAAGGGTCACAAATGTCATTTAAAAGCAAAAAACTCAAATACATGAATTATTTTAGACATTTTGTTCATAATAAATTTTCTAAGGCAAAGAGCATGCTTAATTATTTCAAGCGATTGTCAAATATTTTGTCCAATGCAAAATAGCCACAAACAAATTCTTTAGAAGAAAGTAGTCAAGACACAAAGCCATCAACAAATGTCTAGCAAAAGGTTTGAAAGAAATAGCCCAGGTAACTTATGATCCACAAAATGATGATTGTGCATGTCAATTGATGGGTGCACAAACATCGAATTCAAGCCACCATTGAAGTTTGAATATCCCAGTGATATACACAATTGGAATTTCTTTTGAGATATCTCCTAGGAGATACCTTGAATATGCACATGATTGAAATTTTCATTAAAAGTATCTCCTAGGAGATACCTTGAAGGGCCTTGGAATACCTTCCATATTGATTACAAAGGTCCTTTTAAGGGATTAGATATAACCATAACAACTTTTATTTGGAAAGAACACTGATGCATACTCTTGGAATTTTATTTCGAGATATCTCTTAGGAGATACCTTGAACATGCACATGATTGGAATTTTCATTCAAGGTATCTCCTAGGATATACCTCGAAGTGACTTGGAATACCTTCCATGTTGATTTTAAAGATCCTTGTAAGGGATTTAATATAAACATGATGACTTTTTATTTGGTAGAGACCTTGATGCACACTATTGGAATTTTCTTTCAAGATATCTACTAGGAGATACCTTGAACATGCACATGATTGGAATTTTATTTCAAGGTATCTCCTAGGAGATAAATCAAAGGGCCTTGGAATACCTTTCATGTTGGTTGCAAATGTACTTGTAAAGTATTTGAAAACTTTTTATGTCAATAACCCTGATGTACACTAGTGGCATTTTCTTTCAAGATATCTCCTAGGAGATACCTTGAACATGCACACAATTGGAATTTTATTTCAAGGTATCTCATAGGAGATACTTAAAAGGGAATTTAAATACCTTCCATGTTGATTTCAAAGGTCCTTACAAGGGATTTGATATAACCATGACAATTTATTTGGCAAAAACACTGATGCACACTATTGGAATTTTCTTTCAAGATATCTCCTAGGAGATACATTGAACATGCACACGATTGGAATTTCATTTAAAGGAATATCCTAGGAGATACCTCAAAGGGAATTATTATACCTTCCATTTTGAGCTATATGAGAGAATCATAATAAGTTTTGACACTCCTACTATTATTTCAAATAATGCTCTTGCTTTTATGGGTGCTAGGACAGATGATTGGGCAAATACAATGGTATATTCTTGAGTACTTCATCCAACTATTACCCTCAAGGTAATGGGTTGGATGAATACAATAATAAGAAACTAATTAGAATCATCAAGAGAACCTTGGAGCATAACCAAAGAGCTTGGCACACTAAATTGAAGACAACCTTGTGGGTTGATAGGATAACTCCCAAGAGGTCAACAGGGGATTATCCTTTTGCACTTGTCTATGAAAGGGAAGCCAGGCTATCTATCTATCAAGATCTACCTACCTTTGAGTTATCAAATCAACTAGAGTTACTTTTAGAACACTCCAATGGAAGTGAGATTGACAGAATTAATGGAGTTTCAAGAAACTAAAGGTAAAGCTCATTAGGCCATGAAACATCACCATGTACTAATGTAGAGGTCTTTTGACAAGAGGGAAAATCCAAGATCATTTTAGGAAGGTGACATAGTATTGAAATTGGATGAAGATAGAGCAAAACTAGGGAGGCATACCAAATTTTATGCCCTATGGAGCAGATCATATATCATCACCAAGTGCAAGCAAAGCAACTCTTTTTAGTTAGCAAGGATGAATGGGGAAAAAAACCTATCCCTATGAATGGGATATATTTAAACCCCTATTATTGAGAGATGAAGGTCTATTTTATAAATATTAGGTTAGGTGTGTGTTTCCTTTCTAGTCTTGTTGTGTTGCAATAAGTGCTCTTAAAGCACAAGTGTGTCTTTACTTAGTTTCTTGTCTTGTGTGTTGGTTCTTCTTTGTCTTTTTTGTTGTTTGGTGCATTGCAAAGGTAGTTTTTATGTCAAGCCTATATAATTATGACTTCATATCCCAATGGATAGGATTAAGCAATTGGTCATGGAACAACAAGCATGCCACCCTTGGTAAATCATCAAAGATGTTGACCATTTTTCCCCACAGGCCAAAATGGATCAACCCCCTATAGTCAAAATCTTGTATAGGGGATTTTTATAATCTCATAGGGTATGTTGTAGCTTAGTCCTTGTATCATTTGGTGTCTTAGGGGTCATTTTAGAATCATACATGCAAGTGGAAAGTTTTCATGGTGTTGAGCAATTGCAAGAATAGGTCTGAAAAAGCCTAAGTTTGTACTTAGGAAATATTTCAAATTTTGGCTAAGTGTTAGAGCATTAAGATTTCTCTCAAAAAAATTATTCCACACATTGTCTGCAATAAAAGTACAAGGCATAATTCCCTCAGAGAAATTGTTCCACTTTATTTGACTAAGTGTTGGAATTCTTTCAATAAATTTGTTTCAATTTTTTGGCTTAGTGTCGAGAATTATTTCAAACATTTTGTCCAAAACAAAAGGCCCAAAGACACAAATTCTTACAGACATTTTGTCCATAGTAAAAGGATAAAGGTCATTTAAGTCAGAAAAAAGTCCAAAACACTTTTATCGAAGGACCATTCTTTGACAAAGTAGACCAAACAAAAAGCTCGAAGGGTATTTTTCAAGCAAAGTGTCCTATACAATTTTCTTGAAGGGTGTTTTATTGAGAAATTATCCCAAGACAAAGTCCCAAAGGGTAATTTATTCAACAAAGGGCCTGATACAATTTTATCAAAGGGTTATTTATTTTAGGAAAGTCCCACAAATAAAGTCTCAAGGGGTCATTTCTTTGGGAAAGTGAACCAAAACAAAAATCCTGAAGGGTCACAAATGTTGTTTGAAAGAAAAAAGCTCAAAGACAAAAGTTATAACAAAAGGTAAAAGAGCACAAATTATTTCAAGAAAATTATTCGAGATAATTTTCCCGAAGGCAGAATTCTTTCGAAGAATTTGTTCTGAGGCAAAAGATTAAGTATGAATTCTTTCAGGGAAAGTGGCCGAGTAAAAATCCCAAAGGCATGAATTCTTTCAAACATTTTATCTACAAGAAATTGTCCAAGTAAAAGATAAGGTGGATTTAATTCTTTTGGAAAATTGTCCCATGGCAATTTCCCTGGATATTTTATCCAATGCAAAAGAGCCACAAACAAATTCCTTTATAAAAAGTGGCTGAGACACAAAGCCCGCAACAAATGTCTAACAAAAGGTCTAAAAAATAAGTTTGAGCACAGATTAATAATTGCACAAACATCATTTATGGGTGAATGAACATCAAATTTAAGCCATGGAAAATGATTGTTGAATTTTGAATATCCTAGTGACGATCGCATGAATGTCAAATATGTTTGCACACACATCAAATACAGTTCTACAAATGTAAAATTTGAGCTTATAAAGTAGCCATTTATTTTCAAAGAGTAGGTCCAATAAAATATAATGGTCCATATTCATCCATAAAAAATATACAATGATGAATGATGATTGATGAGTTAATGAGCCAAGATAGATCAATGACTCATGTTCAATCACAGAGTCAAGATCAAAGACGAGAACAACTCAAAGAGTTAGCAGACCCTAAGTGTAAAGGCATGATTGACAAGTGGCACAAAAATGTGAATTATAGTAGAGGATATAAGGATCATGTTGCTTCACATTAGGTAGATCAACGAAGTGAGATGAGTCAAGAGATCAATGATCCGAACTAGTTTTTAATGACCAACCAAACACAAGTGAGCCTAGGTGACTCAGACAAAGGTCAACAAAGCAATTTTGATAGGGAAAGTTAAATAAAAGGCATGGATCCAAGTTAAATCATGGTACATTTTGATTACAAATTTCATTCCAAAGGATTTGATATAACCATGCCAAACTTTTATTTGGCAAGAACCCTGATGCACACTATTGGAATTTTCTTTCGAGATATCTCCTAAGAGATACTTTGAACATGCACATGATTAAAATTTTATTTAAATGTATCTACTAGGAGATAGATCAAAGTTATTTAAAATACCTTACATGTTGATTTCAAAGGTCCTTGAAAGGGATTTGATATAACCATGACAAATTTTTATTTGGCAAGAACATTGATGCACACTATTGGAATTTTCTTTCAAAATATCTCTTAGGAGATACTTTAAACATGCACACGATTGGAATTTTATTTCAAGGTATTTCATATGAGATACATAAAAGGGACTTAGAATACCTTACATGTAAAATTAAAATGTCCTTGCAAGGTATTTGATATAAACATGACAACTAGTTTATTTGGCAAGAACCCTGATGCACACTATTGGAATTTTTTTTGAAATATCTCCTAAGAGATACCTTGAACATGCACACGATTGGAATTTTATTTCAAGGTATATAATAGGAGATAAATTTAAAGGACTCAAAATAAATTCCATTTTATTTCAAAGGTATTTGAAAGTGATTTGATATAACCATGTCACCTTTTTATTTGACAAGAACCCTGATGTACACAATTGGAATTTTCTTTCGAGGTAACACACATAATTGGAATTTTATTTCAAGGTATCTCATAGGAGATAAATTTAAGGGCCTTGGAACACCTTACATGTTTAATTAAAAGGTCATTTCAAATTATTTAATATAATAATGATAAAGTTTTATTTGGCAAGAACCCTGATGCACACTATTGGAATTTTCTTTCAAGATATCTCTTAGGAGATACCTTGAACATGCACATGATTAGAAACTTATTTAAAGGTATCTCTTATAAAATAACTCAAAGGGAATTTAAATTCCTTCCATGTTGATTGAAAATTTCCTTAGCAGAGGATTTGATATAACCATGACAACTGTTTATTTGGCAAGAATCCTGATGCACACTATTGGAATTTTCTTTCAAGATATCTCCTAGGAGAATACCTTGAACATGCACATGATTGGAATTTTATTTAAAGGTATATACTAGGAGATAAATCAAAGGAATTTTAATACCTTCCATGTTGATTTAAAATTTCCTTGTAAAGGATTTGATATAACCACGATAAATTTTTATTTGGCAAGAACCTTGATGCACACTATTGGAATTTTCTTTCAAGATATCTCCTAGGAGATAACTTGAACATGCACATGATTGGGATTTTATTTCAAGGTATATCCTAGGAAATAACTAGAAGTGCCTTATAATACCTTCAATGTTGATTTTAAATGTCCTTATAAAGTATTTGATATAACCATGATAACTTTTTATTTGGTAAGAACCTTAATGCACACTATTGAAATTTTCTTTCGAGATATCTCCTAGGAGAATACCTTGAACATGCACATGATTGGAATTTTATTTACATGTATATAATAAAATATACCTATAAGGGCCTTATAATACCTTCTATGTTGATTTAAAAGTCCCTTACAAAGGATTTGATATAACCAGGATAACTTTTTATTTGGTAAGAACCCTGATGCACACTATTGGAATTTTCTTTTGAGATATCTCCTAGGAGAATACCTTGAACATGCACATGATTGAAATTTTAATTCAAGGTATATCCTAGGAGATACATTTAATGTCCTTAGAATAGTTTCCATATTGATTGAAAAGGTTCTTACAAAGGATTTTATATAAACATGACAACTTTTTATTTGGCAAGAACACTGATGCACACTATTGGATTTTCTTTTGAGATATCTCATAAGAGATACCTTGAAAATGCACATGATTGGAATTTAATTTCAATGTATATCTTAGGAGATACTTTTAATGGAATTGGAATACCTTCCATGTTGATTTCAAAGGTCCTTACAAAAGATTTGATATAATCATGACAATTTTTTATTTGGTAAGAACCCTGATGCACACTATTGGATTTTTATTTCAAGATATCTACTAGGAGATACTTTGAACATGCAATAAATGGGAATTTTATTTTAAGGTACCTTCTAGGAGATACCTTGAAGGGCCTTATAATACCTTACATGTTAATTTCAAATGTCCTTGTAATGGATTTGATATAACTGTGGCACCTTTTTATTTGGCAAGAACACTGATGTCAGCTCTGATTGCCTATGAAAATGATGCATGACACTCCCAAAACTAAAAAAAATTAGAGGGACCCACCCAATATCTCACCACAAATATAAATATTCCATGTGGCATAGTACATAAAAATCATCACATTAGGCTATATTTTGAGATCCCTCGAGAACAATCAGAATGTTTTACTTTCCCCTTGTTCTCTGGTGACATAAGGAGCACAATAAGTGCATCAAAAATCCAAATGAATTAGACTATAAGTAATAACTAATTTTCATTGAGATACCTATAGGCTTGGCTTCAAGTCAAAATATGCTATAGTCAGGGGTCTGGTAGTCTTAAGACCTTCTATAGGTTTGTGGAGGCTATTTGGACCATCAAATGCATGAAATATTGAGATGAATAACCTCAATATAGAGCTCAATAAGGATACATGCGAGGTTTAAATAGGGATAAAGAAACACAAACGTACATCTACAACTAGCTTCAAGAGCACTAATACAGTCAAGTGAGTGAACCATGCTTAATGGAGACTTCAAGGGTATAGACTTTCAAGTAGGGTCATGCGATTATTAAGAAATCATCATACATAGATAAATTCATGGGTACTATGTGTATTGTCGAAAATCCCAAAGCATCTTTATACCTGGTCACAATTGGTACAAAGGACATCACATCATGCACAATGGTCTATATAGGAGAGGTTTGTTTTCATAATGAAAAAATGGTGAACATATGATGAAGATAACAGTCTAAAAGGAATACATTAATTTGTGGACTTTGGAGACCCCAAGGAGCCAAAATTAGTTGAATATTCAATTCCATAAAATCTTCACCTATAGCTACTTAAGGGACTCAAAAAATATGTTGACAGTCAAGACATTAAAGCAATAAGGTCTTGCATATTTTCAAAGTTCATAGGATCTTGCTATGTTTGAAGAATCATTTCAGTTTCTTCCTTACTCTTTTCATCCCAACATCCAATAGGTTTAGTAATTGATCCTAAATTCACATATTCAAAGGAGGTATCCTCACAACTAAAGGTCGAGTCTAGATACAAGCATCCCAAAGTCTTAGATCATTCCAATGTTAGTCTAGATATGAATCAGATCTGAGCAGTCTGATTTCAACTAGGTGCTATTTGGGTTGCTAACATAAATCAAAGGAGATCTATTGGTCTTTGTTGTTGCAGGAGATTTTTTTTTTGCCTTACCTTACTCCTTCGTTTTGAACTTTTTAAACATGAATCACTTTAGACTAATGCTCATTGTGTATATCCATTTGTTTGTTTAAGAGTTTGGGCTTATAATGGAAAATAAAAATAAATTTATATCATAATAAATTTAGGTATATTGTGTCACTACCATATCCCTATTGTCCCTACAATAGGGTCTGCTAGTAAACTAGAAGGTGTTAAGTTTTAACAACATAATCGCTCCAATAAAACTGAGTGAAGCCCTAAGGTGTCACTACCATATTCTTGTTGTCCCTATAATTTGAGAAATGTTATTTTGATGTTCACATTACATATTTAACACAGACACACATCAATAGTCTGGAAGGACCTGAGGATGAATTTGAATATTCTTGACCTACTATTTCCTATCATGCACTTTTAGGTATTAGTACTCCTCCAAGTATCAAGGTGGTCAGTTTCCTTAAGAGATAGAAGTTGACTATATTTATTTACTCTGGGATTACACACAAATTCATCAATAGTAAATTGGCTACTCAATTGAACTATATCATTTACTCAGATCCAAAATTTCAAATCCTAATTACAGGTGGGGGTATAGTCAATTGTTCTGGTAAATGCCATAGTATAAAGCTATGAGAGACTATCTATTATATTATCTTATGTTTTCTATTATCATGAATGGGGCTAACATTTTTTTGGGATTGCAATGGCTCACCACTTTACTCACAATTGAGATTAATTTTGAGTAACTATTCATGCTCATTTATTTAGAAGGAATGACATTCAAACTGCATGGTTTATTGGCTAAATCTACATAATTAGTTAGTTTTCACGTGATGATTAAGATGATAAAAAAATATGCAAAGTAATTATCATGTGACTATTTTTCATAAAATTTAAACCAAATAAGGAGTCTACCCATATTGAATTACAACTGGTAGAGTCTACCCATTTTTGTCTTATACACCCACTTGACTCCTTTGACCTCTTTTTCTTTTGGAAGGTCAACTAACTCCCAAATCTAATTTCTCTCTAGGGAAGAAAAATAGGATGTGCAGGTCCAGGTGGGAAGCAACCAACAAGACTAAGTAAAATAAAATATTGAGACTATGGGGATAGTCCAGACCAAACAACAGTGTTGGAAATGCTCTAAATAAACATGCAAAAAGAGATGAAATAGGGGAAGGAAAAGTTATAGAAATAAAACATAGAATTTTCATATATTAAATTCATGTAAAATATTATTACAACTTGTTTACAATGCATGAACTTGTACAACTACAGTTGTTAAAAAGACTCACAATAGTAGAATTTTCATTTTTCATGCTTCAAATTTTCCATGTCGAGATTAAAAATCCAATTTTCATCATCAACATTTTTAGCATCTAATTTTGCAATAACAAACTTGTACAACTATAGCTGTTCAAAAGACTCACAATAGCAGAATTTCCATTTTCCATGCTTCAAATTTTTCATGTCGAGCTTCAAATTTTCCATGTTGGGCTTCAAATTTTCTATACTAGGCTTCAAATTTTCCATTCTAGGCTTCAAAATCCAATTTTACAATCAAAATTTTTAGTATCTAATTTTATAATAGCATAATATCTAGCTCCACAATGATGTCATAACTGTTATCACAATTTCCTTAAAATTAAGACTCTTTTGTATGTGAAAAAATATACTTCCTGAAAGAGTAATTACTAAATATAAAATACAATCCCTCGAAAGAATAAACTCAACATTAATCCCATGGAGTGAAGGTTCATTGCATCCAAAAGAACCCTACCATTATGGTAGGGTGATCTTTACGTGTATTTTTATATCGATCTCGGAATAAGCCAAATTTAGTTCAAACTCGATTGTCATTTTATTTGATGTTTTAGACTTTTTAATTGATTAATAAAACTAATGTTGAAACATGTTAAATAGTCTATAGTCTATTTAAATGTAAAAAAATAGGTCACTCCTAAATGATGACATTCTAGTTAAGAATGAACCCTTTATTAAATTCTAAAATGTACCGTCATTGACACCTTGGCACAATATGAATCATTCGAATGTCACCATTTTAATCTCTATCACATTAATTTATCATGATCTTGACACTGACCTAAGTGTAAGATTAATTTCTCAAATAACACCATATTAATCTCATATTAATTTCATATGCTCGAAGAGTACTTAAATAAGGATTTATTTCTTATGATGTTACTACTGGAGATTTTTTCCACCAATGAGGCTACTCAAATAGAATTTTGACATCCAATGGGAACATAAAATATATTAATTATCCTAAATTATTAATTTTTATGAACATGTAAAACATGTCAAGGGAATCTCACTATATCTAATTTAATCTCGTGCATTAAACATATATATTTAATTACTAATCAATTCTATAATTACTGTTTAAATTATCTAGTACTTAATCTCACCATATTTCAAGTGGAAAGAGCATTTAGACATCAATGGGTCCTTTCTAGGTTATAAGTTGGTCCTTTTGATTGGTTGGGTGATTATTTATAATTTTTTAAATTTGAAACTATTAAATATATTAGTTATTAAGATTATTTGATTATAATTATTAAAAAATGTCAACTTGAATTAACCTAACATTCATCATTTGGGTCTATATTGGTTTTACACACATAATAAGTAATAAATAAATAATAATCAATAGTAGTAAGCACTAAACAACCCTAGTAATCTCCATCATTTCATGATTTCAACCATCATGTTATATTATCTTATGTTTTCTATTATCATGGATGGGGCTAACATTTTTTTAGATTGTAATGATTCACCACTTTATGCACAATTGAGATGAATTTTGAGTAACTATTCATGCTCATTCATTTAGAAGAAAGTACATTTGAACTACATGGTTTATTGGCTAAATCTACGCAATTGGTTAGTTTTCACCAGATGATGAAGATGCTCAAAAAAAGTGCAAAGTAATTATTGTGCGACTATTTTTCATAGAATTTAAACCAAATAAAGAGTCTACCCATATTGATTTACAATTGGTGGAGTCTACCCATTTTGTCTTATACACCCACTTGAATCCTTTGATCTCTTTTCCTTTTGTACTGGGCTTTACATTAGAGCTCATTGTTGCTAGGCCAACCCAGGTTCTCCCTGAGATCGACACACATTCTTAAAAATTGTACTATTTTTTATTAAAATTTGATTGAAGTATATATAAAGTATTTGGAATTATATTTATTATATTGTTTTATAAAATTTTAGTGTTATAATTTAAAAACCCTATTTACCCAAACAATAGTCATGTGTGCACTCCTTCAATAGAAGGCTCACTGACTTCACAGTTGGGTGCACTCCAACAGGGCCAAAAATATTACAATAATCCAAATCTTAGCAATTTAATAACATAAAGTGCTAAATAATGAATAAAAGGGCCAAGTCAACACAAATAAATTACACATTTTACATAGAGTAAAAAAATCTATTAAACACTATTAGGATTAAATACCTAAAAATAAGGATCTACAAAAATGACAATAACAAATATGGTCAACACTTCAGACACTCTAAAACTTGCTTTATTCTGATCTATCAGTGCTCTACAATGTATGTTAAAAAAAAAACTAAGAATATGTAGGAATAGGAATATATCTGGTTAGACATGTTTGACAGTTCTTGTTCCTTTTTAAAATGTGTGAAAATTTTACGGACCCCATTTTTCAATGTAAATTTGAATTTTGAATTCATTGGGGAATCCCACCTATTTTTGAATGTAAATGCACCTCAGGAGTAGTCAAGTCAAATTAAAGATGTGTGACAAGTATTGAAAATTCAAACCTTGACTAAAGAGTTAAAGCCCAAGCATGTTCCCAAGATCTATGGTCTGCATGACCTTGGCATAGTTGATCAAATGATGCATGCAATGTTGAATTATCAAAGGTTCTGTGGAGCCCTGTAGGGGTGACAAGTGTTACCATTATGGGAGCCTAGTACAGAGATCAAATGATGTATGAGAGCCTAGTATAAATAGCATAGAAGCACCGAGAAGTCATTACATGGCACACACAGGAAACAAGATAAACCTAGGAATGACAAGTGATAAGCTCAACAAAGAACCCCATGAACCTGTTTAAAATTGATGTTCATGTTCCTAGAAATGAAATTCACATGGATTTCAAATCCATTCTATTCTCTTCTAGAGAAACCTATCCATCAAATTTTTTTATCCATAGTTCTATAATATGTTGAGTCCTTACTTTGAAGCCATGAATTAACATCATATACATAGTCTTGATGGGTCTTCGCAAAAAAATCACCTTGAATATACAACTTATCCTTACCTTCATCTAGTTTTCTTAACTGACGAAACCTTTATTCCTATCTTCCTTTATTTGAACTTTATTTTAACGTCGATCATCATTATCAACATACACAATCTAATAACTCAGATCTTATTTCATCAACTAGGTTTCAACATAGAATTATGATAATAAGAAAGAGAGATTGAGAATGTGACTTCTTTCTTTCTCTTAGATAATGTATACCATGAAATCACATCCAACACTTATCAAATATTTTCTTGGACATTATGATACGAAGTTTGAGATAACTCAAGTTATAGAAAATTTTGTTCATAAATCTTAGACAGAGGTTCATACAGATCAGTATTGGTCATGAGTACTTAAAAACAAATATTTTGATTCATATTAAAATAAATACCTATGTGCACTCTCTCTTCAAGTAATATAGAATGTCATGTTGGTCTGTACAAGGCCAATTTAGGTATCAACTTCCTGTATAGACAAAATGAGTCATTTTCTATGCTCTAGAATCTGTTCAAAAAATTCAATCTTGATTTAGATTGCTCAGTTACCACAAAATGTGCCTCCTAGGAATATAATTACCACAATGTCCAAGATTAGAAAGAATTTTTGTGTCAACATACAACCACAATATCCATAGGTTTGAACTTTGCAACACAGTCAATGAAATTACATCAAGATCAAATAGAATTAGACAAATGTTCCTTTGACCTATTACCATAGACCCATACATAAGATCACACCTCTCTGCATGACTGTAAATTATTATATTATTTTTATTCACCATGAGAAGTAAGTAATGGTGAAAATCTTTCATCAAATGCATAATTAATAGTTTTATCTTATCTTCATTCTAGTCTCTAACCTCTCATGTGAATCATGTCATTCTTCATGAGATATGCGAAGTCCTTGAATGCATAATATCCTTCCCTTTATTGATAGGTTGTAAAAATTAACATACAATCCAAATGCATACATATATAGGCCTAGAGACCTTTATTCACTTCTTCTAATAATTTTATATCATGTGTGTCAATGTCTTTGATAATTAATTGATAATCCAATCTGTCAATTATATTGGATTGCCACTTCTAAATATTCTCAACCTACTATGTCAAGCATACATATAAAAATATTATGATATATATTATATGTCAATTATATATATTTAATAACTAATATAATTTTTGTGTGTGTGGGGGTGGGTAAGAGGGGTTATGTGAAGCAAAAGAGTGTAAATCAACAATTAAACCTACTAGTTACTCCAAACCCATGACAATGTCAAAATAATGTCATTTAAAATAATTATAGGTGCAAACCTATCGAGATCTGAATTACCATGAAATGCTTTGGTCTATGATGGATTATATTCTTTGTGTAAAGAGAGCATTTTAACCCAATCACTACGTCAAAATTGCAACTCCCTTGGTTTCGATTAGGGTCATATGTATTCGCTGGATAAGGAGCATAGTTGTAAGTGATCAGGTTTTATCTTAGTGATTTCAAAGGATAAATTACTTTTGTTAGGTGCAAACCTATCGAGATCTGAATTACCATGAAATGCTTTGGTCTATGATGGATTATATTCTTTGTGTAAAGAGAGCATTTTAACCCAATCACTATGTCAAAATTGCAACTCCCTTGGTTTCGATCAGGGTCATATGTATTCACTGGATAAGGAGCACAATTGTAAGAGATCAGGTTTTGTCTTAGTGATTTCAAAGGATAAATTACTTTTGTTACAATGGCACTAAAAAAATTAGAAGTGACTAAGAAGAATGTTGCATTTAAAAATATGATAAAAATTTGAAGTGGATATATATGTTTGAAAGACACCATCTATTTCACTATGCATACCTACTATTATACCACTACCACTTGTTTTTCCTAATAATTAATAATGTTACATCTTCAAAAACTTTGGATGAAACTCCACTTGTTATGCAAGAGCCTAATAATTATTTCTAAATCATTACCATCGGTTCCAAAGTTCCATGATAATTTTACTTCTATTTATATATTTGAACTTCTATAATTTTCATTGTACTATGGTCTTGTAATAGATTATTGAATATTTTTTAATTCAGATGATCCCCTAGACGTGATCTATAACCCATTGTAGGAGACCCATCAAGTGTAATTTATTGTGACGAGTCTTTTGCTATTTTATTGGAATAAAATTCCCTAAATTATACAAATCTACATTTAAATACAATCTATAAATGGAAAGTCTATATATATAAATACTATATATAATAAGTGTTCTAAGGTAGACTTCTTATGCCCTCACATAACCATAATTTAGATAAGCACACAAAATTCTTTTCCAAGAGGTCTGAGTTACTAGGTATGATTTTAATTACCATTTTGGGGTTAAATTTGTCTCCAAATATTAGTTTGTAAGTTCAAGAATGGTGACTTACCCTCATAGGTATTTGAATTGGTGAATTAAATTATCTCAAAGGCATTCCTCGGGGTGGGAGGTGGGAGGTGTGAGGATAAAAATTAAGGAGTCAAATCCCTATTAGACATTTTTCTTATGTTACATCTTCAAAAAATGTGGATAAAACTCCACTTATTATGTAAGATCCTATTATTTCTAAATCATTAGCACAATCTCTACATCAAAATTAAAACTCCCTTGGTTTTGATCAGGGGGCATTTGTACTCATTGGATAAGGAGCTCAATTTTAGGTGATTAGGTTTTGTTTTGGTGATTGCAATGGAGAAATTACTTTTGTTATAAAATTAGAAGTGACCAAGAAGAATTTTGGGTTTAGAAATATGGTAAAAATTTGAAGTGAATATATATGTTTGAAAGACACCATCTATTCCAATGTGTATGCCTACTATTATACCAACACCACTTATTTCTCCTAATAATCAATAATGTTACATCTTCAAAAAATGTGGATAAGACTCCACTTATTATGCAAGAGCCTAATAATTATTTCTAAATCATTACCATTGGTTTCAAATTTCTATGATGATAATTTTACTTCTATTTCCATATTTAAAATTTTATAATTTTCATTGTACTATGGTCTTGTAGTAGATTATTGAACATTTTTAAATTCTGATGATCTTTTGAATGTGATCCAAAACCCATGGTAGGAGACCCATCAAGTGTAATTTCTTGCGACGAGTCTGTTTCTATTTTATTGAAATGAAATTCTTTAAATCACATAAATCTACATTTAGATAAAATCTAAAAATGGAATTTAGTCTATATATAGAAGTACTATATATAGACTTAAGTGTTCTGAGGTAGACTACTTATGCCCTCACATAAACATAATTTAGATAAACACACAAAATCCTTTTCCAAGAGGTCTTTTAGTTACTAGGTATGATTTTGTGTCACTTATTTTAATTACCATTTTGGGGTCAAATTCATCTCCAAATATTAGTTTGTAAGTTCAAGAAAGGTGACTCGCCCTCACAGGTATTTGAATTGGTGAATTAAATTATCTCAAAGGTATTCTTGGGGGGTAGAGGGGGGCTAAAAATTAAGGAGTAAAATCCCTATTAGACAATTTGTTTATGTTACATCTTAAAAAAATGTGGATGAAACTCCACTCATTATGCAAGATCCTATTATTTTAAAATCATTAGCACAATTTTTATGTTAAAATTACAACTCCCTTGGTTTCAATTAGGAGGCATCTGTATTCACTGGATAAGGAGCTCAGTTGTGGGTGATCATATTTTGTCTTGGTGATTGCAATGAAGAAATGACTTTTGTTACAATGGCACTAAAAAAATTAGAAGAAACCAAGAAGAATTTTAGGTTTAAATATATGATAAAAATTTGAAGTGGACATATATGTTCAAAAGACACCATTTATTCTAATGTGTATGCCTACTATTATACCACCAGGTCCATTTGTTTCTCTTAATAACTAATAATGTTACATCTTTAAAAAATGTGGATGAAACTCCACTTATTATGCAAGAGCCTATTATTTTTAAATTATTATCACAATCTCTATGTTAAAATTGAAACTCCCTTGGTTTTGATCAATGGGCATCTGTATTAGCTGGATAAGGAGCACAATTGTGGGTGATCAGGTTTTGTCTTGGTGATTGCAATAGATAAATTGCTTTTGTTACAATGGCACTAAAAAAATTAGAAGTGATCAAGAAGAATTTTGGATTTAGAAATATGATTAAAATTTGAAGTGGACATATACGTTCAAAAGACACCATCTATTTTAATGTACATGCCTACTATTATACCACCACCACTTATTTCTTCTAATAATTAATAATGTTAGATCTTCAAAAAATGTGGATGAAACTCCACTTCTTATGCAAGAACTTAATAATTATTTTTAAATCATTACCATCGATTCCAAAGTTGTATGATGATAATTTTACTTCTATTTCCATATTTGAACTTCTATCATTTTCATTGTACTATGATTTTGTAGCAGATTATTGAATATTTTCTAATTCTGATGATCCCCTAGATATGATCTAAAACCCATGGTAGGCGACCCATCAAATGTAATTTATTGCGATGAGTCTGTTGCTATTTTATTAGAATGGAATTCCATAAATTATACAAATCTACATTTAAATACAATCTATAAATGAAAAGTCTATATATAGAAATGCTATATATAGTAAGTGTTCTAATGTAGACTGTTTATGCCCTCACATAACCATAATTTAAATAAGTACACAAAATCCTTTCCAAAGAGGTCTTTGAATTACTAGGTATGATTTTGTGTCACTTATTTTAATTACCATTTTGGGGTTGAATTTGTCTCCAAATATTAGTTTGTAAGTTTAAGAAAGGCGACTCACCCTCAAAGGTATTTAAATTGGTGAATTAAACTATCTCAAAGGTATTCTTGGGTGGGGGGGATAAAATTTAAGGAGTTAAATCCCTATTAGACAATTTACTTATGTTACATCTTCAAAAAATGTGGATGAAACTCTATTTATTACGCAAGAGCCTATTATTTCTAAATCATTAGCATAACCTCTATGTCAAAATTGAAACTCCTTTGGTTTTGATCAAGAGGCATCTATATTTGGTGGATAAGGAGCACAATTGTTGGAGATCAGATTTTGTCTTGGTGATTACAATGAAAAAATTTCTTTTGTTACAATAACGCTAAAAAAATAGAAATGACCAAGAAGAATTTTGGGTTTAAAAATATGATAAAATTTTGAAGTGGACATATGTATTCAAAAGACACCATCTATTCCAATGTGTATGCCTAATATTATACCACCACCACTTGTTTTTCTTAATAATTAATAATGTTACATCTTCAAAAATTATGGATGAAACTCAACTTGTTATGCAAGAGCCTAATAATTATTTCTAAATCATTACCATCGGTTTAAAAGTTCCATGATGATAATTTTACTTATATTTCCATATTTGAACTTCTATAATTTTTATTGTACTATGGTCTTATAGCAGATTATTGAACATTTTGTAATTCTGATGATACCCTGGATGTGATCCAAAATTTATGGTAGGAGACCCATCAAGTGTAATTTATTATGATGATTATGTTGTTATTTTATTGGAATGAAATTATCTAAATTACATAAATCTACATTTAGATACAATCTTAAAATGGAATTCAGTCTACATATAGAAATACTATATATATACTTAAGTGTTCTAAGGTAGACTGCTTATGCCCTCACATAACCATAATTTAGATAAGCACACAAAATACTTTTCCAAGAGGTCTTTGAGTTACTAGGTATGATTTTATGTCACTTATTTTAATTACCATTTTGGGGTCAAATTTGTCTCTAAATATTAGTTTGTAAGTTCAAGAAAGCTGACTCCCCCTCCAAAGTATTTGAATTGGTGAATTAAATTGTCTCAAAGGTATTCTTAGGGGTGAGGGGAGACTAAAAATTAAGGAGTCAAATCCCTATTAGACAATTTGTTTATGTTACATCTTCAAAAAATTTGGATAAAACTCCACTTGTTATGAAAGAGCCTATTATTTCTCAATCATTAACACAATCTCTACATCAAAATTTTAACTATCTTGGTTTCGATCAGGGGGCATTTGTATTCACTAGATAAGAAGCACAGTTGTGGGTGATCAGTTTTGTCTTAGTGATTATAATGGATAAATTTCTTTTGTTATATTAACGCTAATAAAATTAGAAGTGACCAAGAAGAATTTGGTTTTATAAATATGATAAAAATTTGAAGTGGACATATATGTTCGAAAGACACCATCTATTTTAATGTGTATACCTACTATTATATCACCAAGTCCACTTATTTCTCCTAATACTTAATAATGTTAAATTATTAAAAAATATGGATGAAACTCCACTTATTATGTAGGATCTTATTATTTATAAATCATTAGCACAATCTCTACATCAAAATTACAACTCCCTTAGATTTGATTAGGAGGCATCTGTATTCACTGAATAAAAAACATAGTTGTGGGTGATTAGGTTTTATCTTGGTGATTGCAATAGATAAATTGATTTTGTTACAATGGTGCTAAAAAAATAAGAAGTGACCAAGAAGAATTTTGGGTTTAGAAATATGAAAAAAATTTGAAGTGGACATATATGTTCAAAAAACACCATCTATTTTAATGTGCATGCCTACTATTACACCACCACCACTTGTTTCTCCTAATAATTAATAATGTTACATCTTAAAAAAATGTGGATGAAATTCCACTTATTATGTAAGAGCCTAATAATTATTTCTAAATCATTTCCATCAGTTCCAAAGTTCCATGATGATAATTTTACTTCTATTTCCATATTTGAACTTCTATAATTTTCATTGTACTATGATCTTGTAGTGGATTATTGAACATTTTCTAATTATG
Organism: Torreya grandis; assembly: GCA_037957365.1. Lineage (NCBI taxonomy): Eukaryota > Viridiplantae > Streptophyta > Pinopsida > Cupressales > Taxaceae > Torreya > Torreya grandis. Next base: position 693,654 of record JARHVA010004607.1, read on the forward strand.
ATGATCCCTTGTATGTGATCCAAAACCCATGGTAGGAGACCCATCAAGTGTAATTTATTGTGATGAGTTTGTTACTATTTTATTGAAATGAAATTCCCTAAATTATATAAATATACATTTAAATACAATCTATAAATGGAAAGCCTATATATAAAAATACTATATATAGACTTAAGTGTTTTGAGATAGATTGCTTATGCCCTCACATAACCATAATTTGGATAAGCACATAAAATCCTTTCTTAAGAGGTCTTTGAGTTACTAGGTATGATTTTGTGTCACTTATTTTAATTACCATTTTAGGGTCAAATTCATCTCCAAATATTAATTTTTAAGTTCAAGGAAGGTAACTCACCCTCATAGGGATTTGCATTGGTGAATTTGCTTATGTTACATCTTACAAAAATGTGGATGAAACTCCACTTATTATGCAAGAGCTTATTATTTATAAATCATTATCAAAATCTCTACGTCAAAATTAGAACTCCCTTGGTTTTGATTAGGGGGAATCATATTTGCTATATAAGGAACTCATTTGTGGGTGATCAAGTTTTGTCTATGTGATTGACATAAAGAAATTGTTTTTGTTATAATAGAGCTAAAAAAATTAGAAGCGACCAAGAAGAATTTCAGGTTTAGAAATATGATAAAATTTTGAAGTGGACATATATGTTTGAAAGACACCATCTATTCTAATGTGTATGCCTACTATTATACCACCACCACTTGTTTCTCCTAATAATTAATAATGTTACATCTTCAAAAAATGTGGATGAAACTCCACTTATTATGCAAGAGCCTAGTATTATTATTTTTAAATCATTATTATTGGTTCCAAACTTCCATGATGATAATTTTAATTTTATTTCCACATTTGAACTTATATAATTTTCATTGTACTATGTTCTTATAGCGGATTATTGAACATTTTTTAATTCTGATGATCCTCTGGATATGACCCAAAACCCATGGTAGGAGACCCATCAAGTGTAATTTGTTGTGACAAATCTATTTCTATTTTATTGGAATGAAATTACCTAAATTATACAAATCTACATTTAGATACAATCTATAAATGGAAAGTCTATACATAGAAATACTATTTATATAGAATTAAGTGTTTTGAGGTAGACTGATTATGCCCTCACATAACCATAATTTAGATAAGCACACAAAATCCTTTCCTAAGAGGTCTTTGAGTTACTAGGTATGATTTTGTGTCACTTATTTTAATTACCATTTTGGTGTCGAATTTGTCTCCAAATATTAGTTTGTAAGTTCAAGAAAGGTAACTTGACCTCATAGGTATTTGAATTGGTGAATTAAATTATCTCAAAGGTATTCCAAGGGGGTGGGCTAAAAATTAAGGAGTCAAATCCATATTTAAAGACAATTTGCTTATGTTACATCTTCAAAATATGGATGAAGCTCCACTTATTATGGAAGAGCCTATTATTTCTAAATCATTACCATCATTTCCAAAGTTCCATGATGATACTTTTACTTTTATAAACTTTAAAATTATTATAAAATTAAAAGTTTTTGTGCACTTTGAAATTAGGGTTAATTTTATCTTTTTCTCTTTCCATTATTTTCTCTTAGTTTTTCTCTCATTTTTGAAGGTCGAAAACATTATTTTATTGATTGAACTTAGGTGAACTGTGGTGTTAGTGGTGGAAGTGTTGACCCCATTTTTCATTGTCATTTCTATAGGTGCTTCTTGTCAGGTATTTAATCTATGTAATGTATTATTTTACTATATATTGAGTATCTCAATAGCTTTAATATCTGAGATAATGAAATAGCCAAGATAATGAAATATATTTAGTATCTCGATAAATCCTTATTATAAAGACAAATTGCTTATGTTACATCTTCAAAAAATGTGGTTGAAACTCCACTTATTATGCAAGATCTTATTATTTCTAAATCATTACCATCATTTCCAAAGTTCTATGATGATATTTTTACTTCTATAAAATTAGGGTACAGTTTATCTTTTTCTCTTTCCATTATTTTTTCTCAATTTTTCTCTCTCCTTTTTGAAGACCAAAAAAATATTATTTTATTGACTGAACTTAGGTGAACTATGGTGTTAGTGGTGGAAGCATTGATCTCATTTTTCACTGTCATTTTTGTAGGTGCTTCTTGTCAAGTATTTAATCTATGTAATGTATTTTTTTACTATAGATTTAGTATCTCAGTTGTTTTAATGGTTGAGATAATGAAATGGCCGAGATAATGAAATATATTTAGTATCTTAGTAGGTTTAATACTAGTCTATTGAAAAGTTTTGTTTAGTATTACTATTATAATGAATATACTTGTACTTTGTGTACATGACTTATCGAGGCCCAGACAAGACAACCACTATAAAGATAATGAGATGAGTGGTATAATGATTCAATTGGTTAAGATGATGAAAATGAGGGATTTGAATGGGAAGGGATGGATTAGCTAGTTGGTTAGGTTGAGGTAAAAGAGCATGGTCTTGAGTGATAGATGGAAGAGGGTGCTCACGGTGATACCAAAACATCTCACCTAAATCATACTACTCATTTGAACCAATGAAGTAGGAAGATATGGAGTTATAATAACCTTTAGAATGGATAAGGATAAGGTATCAAAGTTCTTGGTGATTACTAGGCTTAGAAAAATTTAAAAGGTTGGATTGAAAAACCTTGGGATTTGGTTGAATCTATTGGGTTGGCTATGACTAGTCAATTTCATCCATAAATAAAATGAGATATGATGAGGCTAGAGTCGAGGATAAATAATATAAAGGGGGAGGCTCAGGTCTATATGTATGGAGGTTGTAGGATTGGCATGTTATGATGCAAATGGGTCTCACTATTGAGGATTCTATTGGGTATTTTTACTTGTAAATAATGTTAAGCTTTTCAATGATAAGGTTTTAGATGGGAGAAGAATGGAAAATTTTTGTTCTAATTTTTGAGTTAATGTCACACTGCATGTTGTTTAGCATGAGAACATGTACTCTAGAGAAATATCCTACTCTATGGAGATTAACTTGTTTAAGAAGCATCATCCAAGAGTGAGGTAACCTTGCTAGGATTTTTATGTGTGTTTTCTTATTTCAATTTGGTTTATGAAAATTTAATTTCTATTTTGAAAGGTTGAAATCAAATTTTAAACTTGTTTTTGTTTGGATAAGATTTTTGAGGTTTCAATAAGGCTTTGAAAATTGAAAAAAAACTACACTACTTACTAAAATAAAAGTGATTGGAAATAAAATAAATGAAATATAATTTTATATTTTTATTATTTTCTTGATATTTTATAAATGCAATATAGGTTAATACTAAAAATTCAACTAATAATGGAGCTACTGATTTTTTACTTTTCCTTTGTTTTTGAGATTGTAAACTTTCACCTACATGCACTGAAATGGATGTTTTTATTTTTATTTATTTTAAATAAAAATAAAAATATAATTACACTTTTAATCTTGACTATAAAAATGTGAAACCAGATCTAAAATTCAGATTTTATGTGTGCAAATACAATCTTTGAGTTTTCAAGATCTAATCTATCTATACAAGCTAGTATGCTAGTTATTTGGTATTTTGATTGTTTTGTATGTTACTAAATGATATGTGAATAGATTAATGAAAATATAAAATTATTGTTTCTAAATTATAATTAATTTATTTACTATGCAAATAAGCAAATATATTTTTTGTGTAAACTTTCTTTTTGTTTCCTAGTTTTTGTGCATGTAAGTTTGTTAGTGTTTTTTTTATGTATGTGAATGTGTGCTATGAAAACTGAAATAAAATGGTGTTGATTGGATGTATATAATCTTAAGACTAAAATATCTATCATATATCTAATGTAAATACTACTAATCTTTAATATTTATAATGTGTGAATGAAAGTAAGATGAAACTAGTTTTTTAATGCAAGGAAACAAAGAAGAAACATTTTTTTTCTAAGTCTTTGTGAATCAAATTTTAAATGAAAAAATTATTCTAATAAATGATAAAAATTATAATCTAATATATTAAATACATAATAAAATAATCCTCCAACATGACCAAAGATGATATCAAGTGAAGGAGAATTAGTTGAGAAAAATGTTGAATCCTCAGGTAACTAGCTCCTTAATATGTCACTCAATGATGACCTTAAAAGTATTCATCAAGAGGGGATTAAAATAAAATGGAAGAATAAAAAAAATTAGGAGGAATAATATAGTTGAACTATGCATGGTTGATCATGAACAATAAATTATTGGTTGCACACTCATGAGTTCCTTTCTCCAACTTGTGCAAATGAGCAAAAGATTACTACAAATTGAGGCCAACTTCTTCAAAATAATATAAGGTTGATTGTGTATTTATGAAATATTTTAAAATTCAATATATAAATTAATTTTTTGGATTCAAAATACAAATAAAAGTAAAATATTTTTAAGGAAGAAGAATAAGTTGTGACTTAGAGTTAACTGACGCCAAACTAAGAGCTTGTTTGAGTTAACTTGGAGGTGGTGGAGATTGACATGATCAATTATAAATGTATATAGGTAAATTATAAAGGTGAAATCGATATAAAATTATCAAAAATACAAATAAAATCATTAAAAAATCATGAAAACTCGAGTCTTGGGAGTTAGTTTCAAAAATGTTTCTACAGTAATGAAACATATTGCATTACACTAAACTTTCCCAAGTGGACTGACCTATAGGCAATGTGCTTACAAGTTTCACATGCCTTTACAAAAAGAATATTATATTTTTAAAATATTACAAAGCTTCTACAAAAATAATATCCTTAACTAACTTTGCCTTGGGATCTTTGTACTGATGAAGTTCGCTGTTTCTATTGTAGTAACTCTATTGCCTTATGATGTTGCTCATCTATAAGCCTCAAATTAACCACTAGTTCTAGGAAAAACTCATCTCCTTGATTAGATAGGTCTCCAAGGTCCATATTATTTCTTCCTAATACCTCCTTAATGCTCCTTTCCTTATCAATCATTTTGTTGTTGTTAGGATCATATCCACAATCTTGTTATTGTCTATCCTAGATTTGCCTTGGCTTTTGCTCTTTACTTCCTATATGACCAAGGTGGTCATGTGTTTGAATTCTTCATCTGTTATGAGGCCCATGAGGCTGGGCATTGTTGGTTTAACAATAATGGTCCCCAAGAATTGTTTTATCCTATCTAATAACTCCTTGTAATCTCCAAGGAGTCTTTCTAAGCTCTTGGACCATGTACTCAAAATCTTAATCTTGTCTATAATAAATCCCATGGATGTATTCAAGTGAGCTAGGCTGATGGTCTTAAAACCAAGGATTTGATCCTGTACCAAGATGTTGACTAATTCTTTTATCTTTTTCTTTGAATTCTACCACTGGGTGACTAAGCCTTTTATTGCTGCATCTTATTGGCTGAATACATTTTGTCTAGACCTTGTTAACTTTAAGGAGTCAAACATGTCATAGAATGATGCTTTAAACATCTTAATCATGGCATTAGGAATTGACAATATAGCTTATTTCTCTAAATTTTCTTTCTAATGTTGCAAATTCTCCCTCTATTATTGCAAACCTTTGATGGCAATCCGTAACTAAGATGATTATGTTTGAGTCAATTCAAGCACATTTTCCTCAAAGATGGGGTTTTCACCTAGTCTTTGCCCTTCAATAGGAGTCAAGATAAAAAAAGGTTCCACTTTTTAAAAAGTGAATTCTTCTCCCCCAACCATGGCTTTCTTCTCAGTGACTCTTTGTATTCCAACTATGGTTGCATCAACTTGACACCAACAATAGATTCAATTACCTTTGGAGTTGGAATATCCATCTATGCCCCACTTGATTCACAAGGGTATCCATTCTATTTTCTTCTTCTTTTTGCAGAGCTACAATCCATGGCTTAAGCTCATCATGCACATGGATGTTGATATATTTTTGAATAGCCCAAGGATGGTGCATGGTAGGAATATTATACAACTTTCCATATATAAACCATTCAAGAATGGTTGGACCATGAATTGGGTTTTCATCACTGAAAAGGTTAACCTCAATTAAAGGATAAGTGAAGGTCAACTTAGGCTTCTTGCCTCCTATTGGAACTAAAGCTTGCTCAAATTTTCTCTTTGGTGGGGTAGCAACAGGGACTAAGTCCAATGCTACTTCTTTCCCCTTCTCTTTCTTTGTCTCTTTAGTTTGAGCTTCTTCTTTATCTGATTCATAGGCACTAGCCAGTATCTTTAGGGCATCTTCCACTATTTCTTTAGGATCCAATGCCACTATGTCAATGAATTCAATTAGTGATCTTGATTCTTCAAGATGGGTTGAAGATGATACCACCTCACTAGGTCTCCTTTATTTAGGTCTCTATTCAATTGTTACTTCAATCCTTTGTGTTTCTATTTATGGCTATGTTAGAGGGGGTATAGAAGATAGACCTGGTAATAAATGCGACTATCTGGGTCCCATCTTATATATATATCCTCACTTGGTTTTTGATCTCTCAATATCCTAGCCTCTGGCTTAATGTTGCACTTATTTAATCTTGCCAACACTTCGATGAAGGATGATGCCTTTGTGTATATTGAGTCATAAACACTAGGCAAATGTTCATATGTCACACTTATCATTTTTGCTTTCAAGTGCTCTACTACCTTTTCTTGGGGACCCCACTATCTTAGTTCATCATGTTGTAGTTTAAAAGAGGCTCTATGTCTAGAAGTAGCCTGAATATTATCCCATTATTGAAATACAGTCTTGTCAATGGTCATAGGTAGGGTATGCATCTATCCCTTTCTCTTGCTTTTACACACACATGTATACCATTACATATCTGATATGCTACCTCTTGCTCAACTACCTTGTTTGGCACATGGACTGGTAGCCTAGGTGGGGTACATTAGGTCCCCTCAATCTTGATGATTATGAAATCTAGGTAAAACCATATATCATCGATGGATTGAATTGAATTTTTGACCAAAGGACTAATTCTTGTCATTGGGCTCCTAGTTATGGCCTCAGTCAAGGTTGGATAGACATAATCACATATGAAATGAATGTGGTCCCTGTACTTGAATATGTGTAAATTTGAGTAGCATTGGGACACTATCTATGTCCCCTCAAATAACCATCCTCTAAAGTTAGGGATCTTGGTAGTGGTGAGGAGGGCATCTAATAGGTAGGACATCATGTAGAATTGGTTCATAGTCCTTTTCTTGACTGTAAAAATTTGCCTACACAAACATGTGCTAACAACCTCACCAATAGGAGGAGTGAGTTCCTTCTCAACCATAAAATATACCAAGGGCATCCATATTTTGTCAACATAAATGGTGGTGGGATTCCCACATAGCTTGCTCATTAAAGTCATAATCATCCTGATTCCTGCCCTAAATTGGCTGATTGGAATGTTTTCATTGAAGTCTAAGAATACTTGAATCATAAAATATAACCATGAGGTGAAGATGGTCTTTAGGTCATTTTTGTTAGCCCAATTATTGATTGTGGCTATATCTACTTGGGGCTTAGACAACTTATAGTAGTTCTCAAAAGTAATGGGAGAAATATAAGCTATATTTTTTTGAGTATGTTCATTGACTATCATGTCCTTTTCAATCTTGCATTCTTTGAAAATAGGGGAGAGAACATCTATGCAATGAAGTACCTCTAGTTTTGTTGTAGCATGATGAAGGCTTGTCATTTGAATGATAACCAGGTCATAATACCTCCTCTTGACTGATGCATTCTCCTCATCTTCTTTGGTGATGGTAAGTAGCTCCTCAATTATCCAAAAAAGCTTGGACCAATTATTTTCTCCCATGTTTAAAGCTATAACATTAAATTCCATGTCTTTAAAGATTCTCCCCTCTGTGTCTGAGGTCAAATAGAGCTCCTCACCTTCTCTAGCTTGTTTTTTATCTTCCATGGCTATAAGTTTGTGCAAATTGCTCACTGGTGGTGCACAGTTCAATCCTAGATTCAATTGCACTTCCTTAGATGATGATTTGATCTCCCAAACTCAATTGTGATCAATTCAGGATCAAATTAGGGCTTTTATATATTTTAGGTATTTTCTATAGCTTTAATGGTGGTGGATATTTATACTTAAGTGAGTTTCATGCCTTAGATTTTTATTCAAATCATGTATTTATACTTTCACCTTTTTGTGCCCATAAGATCTTTGGATTTGTTATTTTTATTTATGTGGTATCCTTGTGGCACTTTCATGACACTTCATCTATTAATGTTTGAAAACATGACAATTGCCCTTTGAAAATTTTCTTTTACTTTGCACCATCATATTATGTATGCTTAGATCAACATTGTTTATTAATCTTGACCTTGAGAGTCGAATACCATTGGCTACTATTTATACTTGGCCCTGAGGTTATGCCACTTGGCAGTCCCATGGGTCTTTTGAGTTTCATTGAATTTTTTTTGTTGATATTGAAACATTGGATCCAGTAGGTACGAATCAATGTGGATCGTAGATCTTTAGCTTATTTGGATCTAGCTAGCTATCTTAAAATTGACATCCTCAAGACCATCATTTGAGATTCATGTGAATGTTATTAACAGATGCATGATCATCAATTTTAAACACATCTATAGGGTTCTTTGATGTATTAAATTTGATATCCATGCAAATATCATTTGATATTCATGTGAACATCATTGATGGGTGCATGACTATCAATTTTAAATGTGTATATGGGGGTCTTTGATATCTTAAATTTGACATCTATGTGATCATCATTTAAAGGGGAAATCTACTCTTGTGCATGTTTTTAAGGTATCTCCTAGGAGATACCTTGAAGGTATTATAAGGGCCTTCAAAATATCATCCAGTAGTCCCTTCCATGTAAAGGAAAATTTCACTTGTTCTTTGAAGGAAAAAGCCCCTCTTGTCCTTGTTTGAAATGTATCTCCTAGGAGATACCTTGAAGGGGAAATCTACTCTTGCGCATGTTTGAAATGTATCTCTTAGGAGATACATTGAAGGTATTACAGGGGCATTCAAAATATCACCTAGTAGTGCCTTTTATTTAAAGTAGATTCCACTTGTTCCTTGATGCAATAAATCCACTCTTGTCCCTATTTGAAAGGTATCTCCTAGGAGATACCTTGAAGGGGAAATCCACTCTTGTGCATGTTTGAAAGGTATCTCTTAGGAGATACATTAAAGGTATTACAAGGGCCTTCAAAATATCACTCAATATTGCCTTCCATCTAAAGGAAAATTGCACTTGTTCCTTGAAGGAAAAATACACTCTTGTCCCTATTTGAAACATATCTCCTAAGAGGTACATTGAAGGTATTATAGGGGCTTTCAAAATATCACCTAGCAGTGACTTATGTATAAAGGAAAATTCCACTTGTTCCTTTAAGGAAAAATCCAGTCTTGTGCTTGTTTGAAAGGTATCTCTTAGGACATACCTTGAAGGGAGAATCCACTTTTGTCCATATCTGAAAGGTATCTTCTAAGAAGTACATTGAAGGTACTATAGTGGCCTTCAAAATATTACCTAGTAGTACCTTCTATGTAAAGGAAAATTCCACTTGTTACTTGAAGGATAAATCCACTCTAGTGCGTGTCTGAAAGGTATCTCCTAGGAGATACCTTGAAGGGAAAATCCACTCTTGTGAATGTTTGAAAGGTATCTCCTAAGAGATACCTTGAAGGTATTACAAAGGCCTTCAAAATATCACCCAGTAGTGCCTTCCATGTAATGGAAAATTACACTTGATCCTTGAAGGATAAATCCACTCTTGTCCCTATTTGAAATGTATCTCCTAGGAGATAACTTGAAGGTTAAATCCACTCTTGTCCATGTTTGAAATGTATCTCTTAGGATATACATTGAAGGTATTATAGGGTCCTTCAAAATATCACCTGGTAGTGCCTTTGTATAAAATAAAATTCCACTTATTCCTAAAAGGAGAAATCCACTCTTGTGCTTGTTTGAAAGGTATCTCCTATGAGATACCTTGAAGGGTAAATCCACTCTTATCTATTTTTTAAAGGTATCTCATAAGAGGTACATTGAAGGTACTATAGTGGCCTTAAAAATATCACCCAGTAGTACCTTCTATATAAATGAAAATTCCACTTGTTCCTTGAAGGAGAAATCCATTCTTGTGCTTGTCTAAAAGGTATCTCCTAGGAGATACCTTGAAGGGGGAATCCACTCTTGTGTATGTTTTAAAGGTATTACAAGGGCCTTAAAAATATCACCCAATAGTGCCTTCCATGAAAACAAAAATTCCACTTGTTCCTTGAAGGAGAAATCCACTCTTGTACCTGTTTGAAAGGTATCTTCTAGGAGATACATTAAAGGAAAAATCTAATCTTATACATGTTTGAAAGGTATCTCCTAGGAGAAAACATGAAGTTATTATAAGGGAATTCAAAATATCACCCAGTAGTGCCTTCTATGTAAAGGAAAATTGTACTTATTACTTAAAGAAAAAATCCACTCTTGTCCCTGTTTGAAATATATATCCTTAAAGATACCTTGAAGTGTAAATCCAATCTTGTCCATGTTTGAAAGGTATCTCCTAGGAGGTATATTTAATGTACTATAGTAGCCTTAAAACTATCACCCTGTAGTGCCTTCCATGTAAAATAAAATTCCACTTGTTCCTTGATGAGAGAAATCCACTCTTGTCTCTATTTGAAAGGTATCTCCTAGGAGATACCTTGAAGGGGACATCCACTCTTGTGCATGTTTGAAAGTTATCTCCTATGAGATACCTTGAAAGTTTTACAAGGGACTTTAAAATATCACCTAGTAGTGCCTTCCATATGAAATAAAATTGCACTTTTTCTTTGAAGGAAAAATCTAGTCTTGTCCCTATTTGAAATGTATCTCTTAGGAGATAACTTGAAGGGAAAAACCAATCTTGTCCATGTTTGAAAGGTATCTAATAGGAGATAAATTGAAGGTATTATAGGGGCCTTCAAAATATCACCAAGTAGTGCCTTATGTATAAAGGAAAATTCCACTTGTTCCTTGAAGGAGAAATCCACTCTTATGCCTGTTTGAAAGGTATCTCCTAGGAGATATCTTGAAGGGGAAATCCACTCTTTTGCATGTTTGAAAGGAATCTCCAAGGAGATACCTTAAATTTATTATAAAGGCATTCAAAATATCACCTATTATACCATCATTTTTAATATAATATAAGTAATAATAGGTAATAGGTGCCCCTCATAGGTGCCCCTCACAGGTGTGACTAGACATTTTGTATGTGCCCTCAAGGCCTTCTATATTCATTTATCCATCTAAAAATGAAGAGGATGTGATATTGTGTGTCAATTTTGATGGAAAACTATATGTCTATTATCTCTTTTCTTTTTCTTCTATAGTATTGATCTTTGCTTTTATTATAGATCTTAATTCATTCTTTATACTCCTTTATACTCTATAGTGTTTAAGGGTTTGATATATTTTATGAAATTATAGTCGAAGTGCTTTAAATCTCTTAGTGCATCAAAAAACCCAACCCAAGGAATAAGAGTGGGTGCCTTTGTAGATTACTCTTAAAAAATTGTAAGTTCTTGATCCTTCCTCTTATTTTGAAAATTTTCTTCGACTGGTCTGTGCACCAGAGTTTATGATTCTCTCATCTACAGGTGGATGCCCCTTTGAGTCGCTAATAACTATGGATCAAAATCCACATTTATTTATTTTGGATTAGTTCATATTTGGCTTCATAATTTTTTGATGTAGCTAGCACTTCCTTGGCACCTTCTAGCAGTTCCCCTTTCAAACTCTTCCTTTCTTGGGGTCCCTTTTCAAAAATTTACTTAAGTATCAATGTTCATTTGCTTATTCCATGTGGAATCCTAATGCTCATCTACCTCAAAAAGGATCTCATTTAAATTTTATGTGGTGCTAGCTCAACATGTGGTAGACCCACACTCTTCAAATCCATTTCCTTCTAGGTCAGATCTTCAAACAATGTTATTCGCTAGTCAGTAAAGAAATGAGGTCCACTAAGCCATTTACTTGTTGAACACAATTTCAACACATGGCACCCTCATGCTCAATTTTTTAAATAAATGCCTGACTTACCTTAGGAGGAGCATCTACTTTACACATGACAACCCTATGCTCAACATTGCCAAAGAAGTGCCCATTTTCTTAAGAGAAGTGCAGTTCAACACGTGTCATCTCCACACTTATCCATGAGTAGTTTTCATCTATCAAAACTTAGATTTGTGTCATTGGCCAGTCAAAAAAAGGAAGGTACCCACCATTTTTAATAAATGGGGGTATCACCTAGTAGTGCCTTCTGTGTAAAGAAAAATATCACTTGTTCCTTGAAGGAGAAATCAACTCTTGTGCTTATTTTAAAGGTATCTCTTAGGAGATACCTTGAAGGGGAAATCCAATCTTGTGCATATTTGAAAGGCATATCCTAGCATATACCTTGAAGGTATTATAGGGGCCTTCAAAATATCACCCAGTAGTCCCTTCCATATAAAGGAAAATTACACTTGTTCCTTAAAGGAAAAATGCACTCTTGTCCCTGTTTGAAATGTATCTCCTAGGAGATACCTTGAAGGGGAAATCCACCCTTGTGCATATTTGAAAGGTATCTCATAGGAGATACATTCAAGGTAATATAAGGGCCTTTAAAATATCATCTAGCAGTGCCTTCCATGTAAAAGAAAATTCCACTTGTTCCTTGAAGGAAAAATCCACTCTTGTACCTGTTTGAAATGTATCTCCTAAAAGATACCTTGAAGGGGAAATCCAATCTTGTGCATGTTTAAAATTTATCTCTTATGACATACCTTGAAAGTATTACAAAGTAATTTAAAATATCACCCAGTAATGCCTTCCATGTAAAGGAAAATTGCTCTTGTTTCTTGAAAAAAAAATCCGCTCTTGTCCCTATTTGAAATGTATCTTCTAGGAGATACATTGAAGGGGAAATCCAATCTTGTCTATGTTTGAAAGGTATCTCCTAGGATAAAAATTGAAGGTACAATAGGGGCCTTAAAAATATCACTCATTAGTGCCTTCCGTATTGAAGATACATTGAAGGTATTTTTTTTGAGAGAATTCAGACTTTTCTTTCGAGCTTTTTTGCCATGGTCAAAATGCCCGAAGGGAAAGTGCCCTTTGGAATTTTTTATATAGATTTTTTTTTGAAATAATTGGAACTTACACTTTTCTTGAAGGAATTATACTTATCTCTTCTTTCAAATAAAAAAGACCTTTGCACTTTTGCCAAAAGGTACGTGCCCTTCGGACCTTTTATGGTGGGCAAAAAGTCCAAAACAAATAAGGACTTTACATCTTCTTGACAATATGCAATTCTTTTAGACATTTTGCCCATGGAAAAATGCTTGAAGGGAAAGTGACCTTTAAACTTTTTGAAGCAGACAAAATATCTGAAAGAAATGACCCTTTGGATTTTTGTGAAACACTTAGCCCGATGCAAGTAGGATTTAGCCAAGACATTGAATTCTTTCAAAAAATTTGTAGCGGATAAAATGTTTGATGAAAATAAGACTTTGGTATTTTTGATCAAATCAAAAATCTCAAAGACTTATTTTTTTCAAACATTATGTTTGTACAAAAAGCTTAAAAAAATCTAAGCAAAGACCAGATTAGGAGGCCCTTCAAGTTATCAAGTTATCAACCAGTAGTGATTTCAAGGTGAAGGCAAGTTCTACTGTGAGATACATTCAACATCCCTTTGAATGTATGACACTACCCTTTGAGGTGTCTACTAGGATATTCCTTCAAGGGCCTTGAATTACACTTATAATACCATCATGGTTAACTTGAAGGTATCTTCAAAGAGATGTCTTGTAAAAAAATCCACTCGTGTGCATGATTGAAAGGTATATTTTAGGAGATATCTTGAAGGTACCTATTGGGAATTTTGACACAAATTAGAAACATACTTCACCTCATATTTTTCCTTTGAAATAAATGTTTGTGGATTCCTTTGCCCATCAAAATATATTGGTTGGTACACATAATTTATGTCAATCTACACTCCCATCCTAAACTTATTGATTAGAGTGGGATTCTTGCCTTTGTATTTCATGGTTTCCTTGGGTATAAGCCATGAATTCAACACCTTTTCCATAGTATTATATTAATTTCATGAAACTAGCATGTATTTATCAAAATAAGCATATGGTGCTAGTAGTGATAAATACCTTTGAAAATATAATCCAAATATGCATGCCACAACCATTTGGTTATGCATATAGTGCAGAAAAGCATCATGCATAACCTTACCTACAAAGAATAAGTCTTGAAGGAACTTGATGCATATAATTACCTCGAGCTTGGCCACAGTCAAATGTAATCCTTGTCTCTTAAGTCTTAGTAAGTTTATGATGACTAGTCACTCTAAGGGAGATAGATTTACATCTAGTGAATACATGTCAACAAAATCAGTAACATCCCATAATTTAGAGTAGTTCTCATACCTATTGTCAAAAAGGGTGGCATCTTAAACTATGTCTTTGAATTTGATTGAGTCCTTGATAGAAAATGGTGATGGTAGAAGTACTCCCTTGAATGCCTTATATGAAGATGTCATTGCAATTATGTGTAGTGTTTGTAGTTTGTTTATGTGCTCTATGAAAAAAATCTCCTTTTTTTATTTGCTTGTTTACTTGCAGTAGTATGATAAGTAGCTAGGGATTTTTTTGTACATGATATTAGTCGAGTTTGAATTTATTCAAGAGTAATGAAGACATCAATGGATACACATCATGTATATAGCCTTATGTATTCAATTATAGTTCATTATAAATGCCCAACATTCACATGTTTTTTACTTTGTGCATAGTTCATATCTAGTTAGTTTAGTTGGTAGGTATCCTTATCAAGTATTGGGAAGTATTTTGCTATATTGGCCAAGTATAGCAAGATTTTGGGAGTCATGAATCAGGAGTTAGGTTTTGTGTTGTGACCAAGCCTACAAAATATTTGAACAAAACTTTGCAAAACAAAGGTTGATAAAAAACATTTGAAGAATAAAATCATCGATAAAAGACAAGTAATTTGGAACATTTATTTACACAAAATGTTTGATGTGAAAACTCTAAACAAAAAAGTTTGAGGACCAAAAGTCCCAAATAAAAATTTTGAAGACCAAAATATATCAAACAAAATGTTGAAATAAAAAACCTGAAGACCAAAATCTAATAATAGGGCCTGAACAAAATGTCTAAAAACCATATCTCGAATATATTTCTTTCAAATAAAACTAAGGTCCTTTAAGTTATCACCTAGTAGTGCCTTTGGGCTCAAGGAAAATTCCATTCATGTGCATGTTGAAGGTGTCTCCTAGGAGATACTTTCAACATTCCCTTCTGTGTATGACAATGCCCTTCAAAGTATCTCCTAGGATATTCCTTTCAAGGGCCTTGTATTTACTTAAAGCTATGGTAAAGCTCTTGAGTATAATTCTTGTATAATACAAAATGATGCAATGATGGATTTTCCTTGTTCAACTCTCTTGATGATTTTATGATGTCTATAATTTTGATGGGTTTTATATACATATAATATTTTCAAACTTTTATTGATCACTGACACTTTGTATCTTGTAAGAACCTATCGAGTCTCAATCTCTTTGAGTACATACCTTAAGGGGTGTATCAAGAAAGAGGTGGGCATACCATCAGTGCTTCATAAGATTGTTGTTTCTTTTGCCACTTGCCGTATACACACTTGTATCCTAAAACCATTAACCCTAAACTTATTCTTCTCTTGCCTAATTATTCCTATCATTTTCCTTGTTTTATCCCTCTTTTCCTTGATTTATCTCCCTTCTTCTTATTCAACAAACTAGGTTGGCCATGTGCATTTTCAGGCATCTTGTTCAATAAACTAGGTCAACTTGGTCGACCTAGTATAGTTTATAAACATTTTAGCTCTTTTGGTTTCTTATCCTTTTAACTGACCTAGCATAGACTTTAGGCATTAGCTTAAAAATATGCTAGGTCAATTGAGTTGACCTAACATAGCCGACATTCTTAAATGATTTTAGGGTAAGATACTACTATATATACAAGGTCATTTCCTATCATTTGATAAGAGAGAATTGAATTAAGTGAAGAAGTGTGAATGAACATCTATTTATTAACCATTCTATTTGAGGAATAAAGCTTTAGGGTTCAATAATTTTCTTTAGAGCTCCGATCTTGTCTTGTGGAGAATCCTTTTGGATGCTTAGGTAGGTTGTGTAGCCTAGAGATGATTTATCTTGGTTATCCTTACAAAGCATAATAACCTCTTACAAAGCACCTTGGCCAAGTGTGAGATTGAGGCTCGGTAGGTTCATCTTTAAAGGTAATTATTCCTAACTTTATTTCTCCTTTGTAAGAGTAGATAGATAATGCAATATGTATTCTTCTCTTCCATGTATTAGGATTCTGTATACATTCACATGAGTATATGTCTCCTATGCATGTTTATTTTAGTTGTTATTTATTTGTTTTCTTCTAACCCCCACTTTGTGCCACAAGCTTTGGTGCACACTAGATTAGTTTACTTTTCTTGTTATTAGAATACTTTACTCTCTTGTTTGTTAGCATAAGTGAAATATCAAATCATAGGACTCTTTTAGGGTTGTTGTGCAATTGTGTTAGACTATAGACTTTATAACTCTTCCTAGCATGATATATTTTGATAAGTGATACAAGTTATCCCCTAATTAGGTCTAGAAAATATCCATATTAGTCATGCTCTTGCTTAACAAGTGTATACCCAATCAGAAGTGTAGGCATGCTCTATCTTATGCGATCTAGGATTAATTAATGTACATCATGCAATTATAATTGCATATAGGTTTCACATTAAATCTTGGACTTGAGACACCTTTATCCCTTAATAAGATATAAAGAAAACCTCATACACAATAATCAATTTATTGTTAACTACCTTATTTAATCGAAACACCTATTTACTCATCAAATCCTTTTTACACCACAACAATGATGGGTAAGTTCCACCTCAAGGTATCTACTATGAGACTCCTTCAAGCACCTTATAATACCTTAATGGGTGACTTGAAATTATCTCCTTGAGGGTAACATAAAGGTATCTTAATGGGTGACTTGAAATTATCTCCTTCAAAAAGTTTCACTTCAGGAAGCTTCCAAAATAGGGGGAGGGTAGAACAAAAAAGAAAGTCCCTGTGGTCTCAAGATTTACCTTTGAAGATCGATTCTTCATGGATAAGTGTTTTCAAAAATAATGTTTGTTAGGTGTTCACACACACAAAAAAAACATAGTCAAGCAGTCTGTGAAAGTTTGATATAGGAAAACGCAGAGATCTGGACCAAAGGTTTGCTCCTAGAAGATACCTTGAGGGAGAAATTCACTCTTGTGCCTACTTGAAAGGTATCTCATTGAATCCATTATATACCTCAAAAACACTAGGCAAGTTCAACCTTGAGGTATATATGGATTGTAATCCACATTTTAAAGTTTTAGGGTAGTTAGCCTTTTCATCATGGATGTGCTCGATGAAGTTTGATAGGTGTTGTATCAGCCTCATCTTTCTTAGGTTCCCCTTCTTTATTTTTTGGTTAAGCCTCGGTCCCTTCTGCTGATGACACATGTCATCATGGTACTCCTTAGGAAAGAAGGGAATTATTCTTTAAAGTAAAATTATGCCATTGGTTGAGGTAAATGGGCCCCATTTCTAACAAGAATTCTAGAGGTAGTTCAAAGGGAGAAATGTGTCACCACAACATTTCTTCTAAGCATCATGGGAATCTGGAGGTTGCTTCACAGATCACAATTTCATCCCACATTTGTAAAGCTTTCCATAGGAAATTTTTCACTAAGATTGAGAGTTTTAGGCATCAATTATATCCACTATGAGATTCCTTCATGGGTAACTTGAAGTTATCTCTTAGGAAATAGCTTGAAGATATTATAGACCTTAATAACATTGGGCAAGTTCAATCTTGAGGTATCCAATAAGATATTCCTCTTAGGGCCTTTTAATACCTTCATGGGTAACTTGAAGGTATCTCTTAAGAGATACCTTGAAGCTATTAAAAGGACCATCAAGGTAAAGGAAAATTTTAGAGGTGCAAAAAAGTAATTATTCAAATCTAAAACTATTAACGTAACATGGAAAATTGTTAAAATGAGTTGAGGTAGAAAGAGAATGTACATAGGAGGACATAAAATGTACACTCTCCCAAGTATTAAAAGGCCCTTCAAGTTATCAAGTTATCAAATAGTAGTGATTTCAAGGTGAAGGAAAGTTCTACTGGGAGATACATTCAACGTCCCTTTAAATGTATGACAACACCCTTCGAGGTGTCCACTAGGAGATTCCTTCAAGGGCCTTGAAGTACACTTGTAATACCATCATGGTTAACTTGAAGGTATCTCCTATGAGATTTATTGTAAGAAAAATTCACTCTTGTGCATGATTGAAATGTATCTCTTAAGAGATACCTTGAAATTACCTATTGATGGGCATTTTAACACATATTAGAAACATACTTCACTTCATCTTTCTCCTTTGAAATAAATGTGTGTGGATTCCTTTGCCCATTAGATTATATTAGTTGGTGCACATAATTTATTTTCATTTTGGTCATACCTTATTAGTTTAAGTATGAGTTAATTTATATATTACAAAGATTTAATATGTATTATGTATTATAGTTTAAAATTAACATTTGTTGATATACATTTAATCATTGTTTAATCATAAAACATTTCATGAACCGATGCAATATATAACTTGCATTTTACAAAAGATCAATATTTAAATCATTTTAATTTATTTATAGAATGTCTTCAGAAGAAAAAGGAATTTCCACACTTAAAAGGTAGAAGAAGGCCTCACTCAAAGAGAATTTAGATAAAAGACAGAAGAAGGCCTAATTCCAAGATAATTTGGATAAAGTAGTATCTAAACTACCAAAACTAAAATTAAATCCACATCAACATCTTCCATTTTATGATGGCAAAAAAATTCCTCTTTTTGATTGGTATTTTGAATTGTTTAGTCTTCCAAACATATATATATATATATATATATATATATATATATATATATATATATATATATATATATATATATATATATACTTATTTAACACTACATTGAGAAATAAATCTTCTTTGATTGGAATAATCCTTGCATATGATAAGGATGAATTTGAAGATGCCATTAAATTCCAACTAGAAGTATGGAATGGAGAAGATATAATTCTCTATCGAGCTACAACTAATTTCAATAAATTTACACACAGTAAAATGGAATTGACAAAAAATATTTTTTCTCCTTGTGAGATATTTGGGTTTTATTTGAATAACTATGACAACCTTCAAATGTTTGGGTTGATAGATAGAGATAATTTTATCATAAAATACAAAATATGTTGAAATAAAAACATGAACAAGGGGTAACAACTTCTTCTACTTGCCATTATGCAAACATGTATTTAAGATACCCTATAGTCATGATAGAAAAAACATTGAAGAAAATAAGATAAACAAGGGCAATATATTTGTATGTAGATTTAAAAGAGGCTATATAAGTACTCACACCAGTGAATAAAAATAAGATCGAATAAAAGGTTGTAACACTTTTGCTGACATAAACTTCTAATTAGACACACAGTGAATTCTCTACATGGTATATTTCCTCTAGTAATTACATCTTGAATAATCCTGTAGAGCTCTATGAATTGGGTGACACTAATATCAAAATAATAAATCTAAAT
This sequence comes from Torreya grandis, assembly GCA_037957365.1. Classification (NCBI taxonomy): domain Eukaryota; kingdom Viridiplantae; phylum Streptophyta; class Pinopsida; order Cupressales; family Taxaceae; genus Torreya; species Torreya grandis. The sequence goes on from JARHVA010004607.1 coordinate 713,392, forward strand.
GAAAAAGGGGTGAATGATATAATTCATTCATTTGTAAAACATAATGAGGTTCCAATGAAGGATGCTTTTTTAATTCCTTTTGATCCAATCAACCTTAAATATATTATTAAATCAAAGGAAGTTCTAGAAGATATGATGGAGAAAAAAATTGTAAGGTTCAAAATTGCAGATGGCCAACACACAATTATAACACAATAGATAATTCTTTTGGAGGAGGAATACAATTCACTATCATTGAGAAATAATTGTTCTGTTAAAAGGGCAATATTTTTAAAAATTTATACTTCATTCTATATTGTGCATAAAATATGTAATCAATTTAATGAAGCCAATAAAATAATTTATAAGGCTTCATTTGTAGAAAGAGTTCGATCTACACATGACCTTATCAAATTGAGAGATTGGAAGAATCTTGAAACAAGAGAAAAAAGACAGAAGAAATACATGAACAAGATAGACACTTGTTCACACAAATGAATTTTTCAACACAACAACTACAAGAGAGAAAATGCCTTCTTTTCATGAAATAGCCCATTTGGGATTGTTTTTATAAAGCATTTGATTTATTTGAAAGTGGTACTTTACCTGATTTAGATAAACAATATTTAAATCTGATTGGTACAATAGTACATAGAAATATTCAAGGGTTTTAGACAAACAAAAAATAGAACTAGCAAATTTATTGGAAAAGGGTCTATTTCCTTCTTGAAAACCCCTGGGTACAACAACATGGATAATTGGTGCAAAAAGGTGAAGTTGGAAAGCAACATATTATAAAAAAATTGTAGATTATTTTAATAACCATGATATGACACTACCACTAGACAAAACAATCACACATGAAGAGATAATGGAGCATTATAATTTTTTTATGAAAATGTTTAACGATTTGTGTGTTCTGAATGAAAGTATTTCAAAAAATAAAAAAATATGAGAAGCATTATCTCAAGATTCATTAAGCATATTGAAAAATTATATACATAATGATGGTGGTCAGCGTCCTGAGATAGATACATAAATATCTAGCGGCCATTATGGGCTGCCATGTCTTTGGCCATCAATTTTAGAATATTTTAGTGAAATGTTCATTTTTAGTGTGAATGCCAATTTGATAATTTTTGATCTTTTGAATCTCACTAAAGTTTTTAAGGAATAACATCTTTTCCTATTTATTCAGGCATTGATTGATAAAATTATTTTTGGGGCCTTCAATGTCTTCATCATCCATAAACTAGAACATTGGTCTGACATTCAGACCTTTATCAAGAATCTGTGTGTTGGTGATTTCTATTCCATGAAAGATACAGGTGTCATACTATGGGGTCCAAATAGTAATGGATTTGATTGGACACATATTATGGGTATCAATTTTTGTCAAGATCCCACTCATTTTTAGTTGCAAGGTTTCATCCTCCATTCACAACAAAGTAGATTAGAGGAAGGTTTTGACATCTACGAACATGTACCAACATTTGAAATGATTGGTTCAAACAAAATAGGAAGGCCATTTAAAAATGAACTAGATAACATATTTTGAGAGAAACTTATCTCTACTTTCAATGTTTTAGATGCATGTGATGTGCTAGGGGTACATACAAGAGTTGAATTCGTGCATGCTTGTAAACAATTACAAATAAATTTATCTTGCATTACAAAATATAAAAAATAGACAATTTTTAATGTTCAATTTCAAAATTATTTGATAAATTCATAGCAACCAATATAATAATAACTACTTTGATCAGTATCAGGTGCATACTATTTTTAATTTATTATATAATTGTTTCATATAAATTTTCACTTAAGTTCTAAAGGAGAGAAAAGAAACTTAATACAGGTTGTGGTAAGAATATATATTTGTTTGCACACATGTTGAATCAAAAGATTGTGAGAGTTCCTCTTTGGCTTGGGAGGAAGACATATAGATAAGAAATCACTAAAGTGAACTTATTCATTAGATAGATAGTAAGGTGGATTGCCTAGCGAGAGATATATCTTAAAAGTGAGAGCTTCCTTAAGGGTTATCAATCCACTTATTTTAAATAATTGAGTTGATAAAATTGGAAAGAAGATGCTTGCATCAATAATAAAAGATTACTGAAATCAATTACAAGAAGAGCTTATTCCAAAAAGAGACTAGAAATGATCTAATTAGTGATAAACTAATTAGTACTAGTGTTAACAAATCAGGGCATGGCTTCAAAACTCAAAAAGGGGCTTGTGAATAGGTAGAAACATAGAAAAATGAATTTGGTTGGGTGTAAGAGGGTCAGATTATCTTACTAGTTTTTAGTGCCACAGGTGACTGTCATCGGTCATGCAACCATCATTGGTCAATGGTAACTGTCATCAATCAGGTAACCATCATTAGTTGAGGGTAACCATCACCAGTCAGGTAACCATCATTGGTTACCTGTCAGTGAATTTGGAAGTGAAATTGGGGTTTGGGTTTGCTAATTGATGAGATTCGAGAAGTGGATTCTAGGAGATAGCTTAGACTTGGAACAAAAACTTGATAAAAGAATATAATAAAATAAATAATTATCTTACCATAAATTAGTTGATGGTTTTTTGATGTGGATTTTCTTATTGTGGAATCTAGGTTGATTCTGGTAGCATAACAGTATTTGGGAGCTTAGCAGAGAGTCGATGGAAAGTAGGCTCCCTATGTAATGGTTGATAGTACTTGATAATGCAGATTGACCTGATTGACCCACAGAAAGAGATTCTAGATACAAAGAGCTCTTGATAACAATTATAGATGGATTGACCTCTTAGGCCTCTCTCTCTTATAAGCACAAGCAAAAGGTGGAAGTGGTTGTCCAAACTAGACTTGAAGAAGGCTTCTAAATATAAGTCATCCATGCAAAGGTCTCACAACTAGATTTAGACTATCATATTTAGAAAATCAAGGTAGTGGTTTGCATGTAGGCTACATGCTAATTCCAAGTTATCCAACCTGACCATCACCAGTTAGAGTGACCATCGTTGGTCACCCTGACCATCGCCAATCAAGGACCTGAGAAAAAAATAAGTTAAAATGGGTGAAAAGGTGAGTTAATCTAGATAAGTGACTAACTTGACTAACTTGACTTTGGATTAGGTAAGTAGGCAAGGTTAGACAAGTTTAAGTGTATTTTTGACATTCAAAATCATAGGTGTGCAGATTTATAGTGTCTATATTTTGCCTTTTTTTTTTATGCAACTTACATGAATGAGAAACAAAACAAAAATAAAGATTAGCTCTAGATCTACTTAGATCGAGAGTAGAGGAGGTGTTCTCCCCTCAAACTGGGAGATGGTGAGGTGAAACATAGATGGGTATGAATTTGATAATAGGTAGATGGTAGTTCATGAGGTAGGGGACAAAAAGAAGGGTTGGGCATGTGTGATGCAAATTTGTGCATAATATGTGATAAAATGGTGTGATATCCAAGATCATTCATAGAGTAGGTTTCTAATGTTTTTAAAAAGTAAGGGTCAGTGCTAAGGAAGATAAGTGAATCATGTGACTGCCTATAGGTGTGGTGGCTAGGAACACTCATAAACTCAAGTCTTCTAAGTGATCCTTATGTATTCAGTGGGTATATAATGTAGGAAGTGCTCCCTGAGAAAACACAAATGGGCCAAGTATTATGGGTATTTGAGGTAGGAAGTTCTCCCATTGAGACACAAGCATGTCAGTGTGTGCAAGGTGGTGCAAAATATAAAAGGTCAACATGAAAATGTTGTCACTATGATTAAGGGACCATGAAAAAAAGTGTCACAAAGTTGTGCAACAAATAGGCCAAAATAGACCATTGATGAGGTGATGAGGTTGGTGATCATGGCCGAGTTGACTCCATATGCTTAAGGCACGTGGACGTTGCCTACATAGTTACATAGATGCAATATCCAACAAAACTTTAGGCTAAAAGTAGTTCTTCCCATGTGGGAAAGATATGACTAAGAAACTAGGCTAGTTATGAGCAGGTGCTAAAAAGTAAGGTGGGGACTTTGATCGATGATGGTTAGGGTAATGTCCCAAGGGTCGATCGGTGCTAGTCACCCTAACTGATGATGGTCAGGGTGAAACCCTAAAATCTACTAGGGTAAAAGTAAAAAGTGAATGTAATTTTCACATATTTAACTTTTGCATTTATGCTTTAGTGATTTGTTTATGATTTTTATGTATGGTGGGATGAGGCTGTTAAGGTGAAAGTGAGCTAGTGATATACTTGTCGAGTGAAGATTGAGAGGATAGAGGTAGGTCAAGGACATGTCAAAGTAGTTAGGTAAGGCTTGTGGCCATGGTATCACTCTTAGAATGAGGTATGGGATATTGTTTTTTTTTTAAATTGATAAATAGGTTGGGTTTTATTTTTGTAAAAAAATAAGGGATTTTGCTATTTAGGCTTTCTTCTTGTAAAAGCCCTAGTTAAGGATTGGGTGGGGTTTGGGTAAGATTGAAATATGGGTAAATTAGGTTTAAGTAGTGTTTGATTTTGAAATGGGGGGTTAGGGGTGGCATGTTTAAATAGATATTTATGTTTATTAGGTTTTTTAGATAGGTTAGACGTTTGTGTGGTTAAATTTAGGAGGTCTAGGGTTTGAATCTCTTCCACTAGGGCAAAGATAGTGATCAACGACTATTTAACTTGACCATTACCAATTAACCCTAAGGGGCTAACCATCCCTAGGTAACTGATGATGGTTAAGTAACCATCAATGGTTAAGGGCATTGATTGAGGTTGTTTGTTGATTTGCATTACTTAGGTAGAGGTGTAAAAAGGTATGTTTTTGGGGCATAGTAGTTGAGTGATATGGATGTGCCTATCTAGGATAGGTAGGTAGCTAGGATAGGGGGATGGGGTAAAATGGAAATGGGGTAGGGTAAAGGTAGGTTGAAAGTCAGTACTTAGTGTTAGGTGAAACACTAAAAATATAGTGTTGTAGGCCATGCTTGTAGGCTAGAGAACATATTAGGTGTAGAGACTGAGTGCTGACTCTCTTTGTTAAGGTCTGAGATGTCATGATTGCAAAGGAATGGTAACACATGGAGGATGTGGGCCTAGTTAAAATGTGACATTATTAGCATCTACCATGAGACCTTATGATGATTATCACACTCATCGAGAGATGGGACTCCATAATGAACATGTTTTGGCTATCAACTAGAGAGATCACCATCCTACCAAAGTATGTGCATAAGATCACGTGTCTATTAATTCAAAGAGAGGAAATATATAAAATAGAGGGTGAGGAGGTAGATGATTTGATGGAAATGATCTATAGTGATTGTCATACTCAAGCATGGTATCATACAGGTAGGTTCGGCTATGACCCATTATACTAGATGGTTTTAGTAGATAGATGCCTAATTATGATGATGATGATGATGATGGAATTTGTGTTTTTTGACTCAATTGGGGGTAGTTTCCTACATCATTATTAGGTGTGATTATTGAGATGTTATTGGGGAAGATTGTATTTGGATGGGCTCCAGTCATATTAGTATAGATATATCAGGAGCTCTAGGGTTTCATACACCATAGGCAGTGTGAGATTAGTGTCAGTTTTGTTCTTCACTATTGGGCCTTTGAGCATATTTGAGTACTTAGACCCCTTGGATTGTTGATAGAAGGTTATCTTCCAATGGATTATATAGTGGGATTCCTATGATTGAGGAGAGGTGGAGCTATAACAGGGGTAGGTGGAGGAGCCAGAGACATTGAGTGGTTCCAAAGGGCATTAGATGGCATAGTTGTTAAGGACGTGATATGGAGGCCCTACATTAGGTGGCCATAGTGGGTAGGGCTAGGATATCACACCTTAGGTCTATAGAGATAGCAATGGATATACAACCATAAGGAGGGTGAGGATGAGATCCTCCCTTTTGATCATGTGTAGAGATAATTTGGGCTTGCTTAAGGGATCTTACCTAATTTCCATAGGTATAGGAGAGAGGAGGTTGAGTTTATGTTACGTGAACCCCAACCATGAGAGGTTGTTCTTTATTTTGAGGAGCTACCAATGAGGGCTCCTATTGATGATAGTTACATGGCTTGGTACCAAGGCAGGTATGCTATGATAGACTTTAATTGGGGTGATGGGGATTAATGGCCCATGGATACAGATTTGACCCAGGCACATGCTTAGGCATAGAGAGATGGATAGGTAATAACAACACTTGCCACAACATAGGCCTAGGTTATTGGTTTACAGGGATAGGTGGATAATTTATAAGGATAGGTGGCCATGCTATAGGGATAGGTGTAGTAACAGTAAGAGGGCCATCAAACATAGTGCCCTGATCATAATATTTAGCTACTATTACAGAGCTCAGATATTATGAGGTAATGGTATTAGACCATCTACCCCAAGCTATGAGGTATGTAGATTACACAATGAGCTTGGTTGGTGGGCCATCGATAGCTACTCTAGGGTAGTGGGCTTTTATAGTTGGACATAGAGGGGTACCAAGGGGACCACCACTAGGTACATGTGTAGGAAAAAATGGGTCCAGTGGTAGTGGTGCAATCCCTTGATCATGTTGAGATATATTATTTGGATGTATTATTTTGATATTGGCCTACATGCCAATGTAGTGAGATGTATATGTTTTGACAGAGAGTTGACACATTGTGACACATATTTTTTTTTGTTGATTTGATTTATATGATGTATGACATTCGATGTTTGATATATGATGGATGCCTATAGTTTATGTGATGTTCATGCCTTGTGATTTATGATTATGGATGCTCATGGTCATTTGACTCAGTAGTGTAGGCATGTGATGTTTTGATTATGCTCATGGTCATGATAGGATATGTTATGGCTGGATACATGATTTATTTATGGTTATATGGGTAAAATGGGAAATGGTATATGCCCTGATATTTTACTCAGCTTGTTTGGTTTATGATATTGATGGTGTAATGACATGCTTATGGGTTATGATGTCATTGATGTTCATGGTTTGCTATGATATGTTGACATTATGTTTGACTCATTGATGAATAGTTGTTGTTTGATGACATAGCTCATGATGTTCATGATTTTGATGTGATGTTTATTATTCATGTTCATAGTGATAGGATTACATAAACTAATAAAATATAAGAGAAAGAGCATGATGATTTTTCATTGGTAAAGACTGACACAAAACCCAAAACTAGATTGGCTTAGTGAAAATAATCCTTTTAGATACTTTGCATTAGTAGGCTTAGGTTGATAGATAGGGATCTTGATAACATTGTGTCAATTAAGCTCATAGTCTCGTGCATATGATATGTGGAGGGATAATGGGTGAAATTAAAACCATTAGTGAGACTAGTATGCCTTTTTTGTAGGTGTCTAAAGAGGTAGTATAAACAAGTCTATGGCCATATAGAAAGTGTAGACTGATCGATGCAGGAAGTCTACAAAGGAGAGCTGATTGTGGCTTTCCAAGATTATTGTTGTGATGAAAGTTGATTATGGCTTTCAAAATTATTTTACTCTTGCTTTTGCTTTTACTATTGTTATGTGCTTGAGGGTCAGGGAAACTAATCAATGCAGGAAGATTCCAAGAGATTGCTAGCTTTAACTAATGCTTTACTCAACCATCCTTTAAAGGAGTGGTCTAAGTTTATGTGCTTAGTTCAAATGCTTTTGATAGTTGTCCTTCAAGGGAGTAGTCTACCTTATGTTTTGTAATTTCAGAATAAGTTTTCAATAGTTGTCCTTCAAGGGAGTAGTCTATGGTTTCTAAGAGTGACCCATGGTTTTTTTTTCTATTTGCTATTGTTTTTATTTTGATTTGATTTTGATTGATATAGACTTGATAATACATGCTCAATAGATTACATCTATGAAGGCAAAACTAAGCTGACATGATGGTTCAATTAGAAAAAAAGATGTATAGGTGACAACAACCATAGGAAATGATATTAAAGAGATGGAAGTACTATGAGAATCATGTCATGGATAGAGCCATGGTATCCAAATTTCAAGATTAGGCTATAATTATGATAGATAATGACATGATTTAGTTTTAGTCGGTTACCCATAAAAAGAGGGAAATGAACATGGTTACAAGGGATGAGCTCAAGGTAGACAAATGATGATCATAATCCCTATCTAAAAATAAAAGGGGTGCAGATGCAAAGTGTTGAGAGGCTCAAGTTCTAGTTTGCATTTGAGAGCAGAAAAATGATAAGCTCTTGATCCATACTTATGGGTAATGATGTAGGGTCCAAGCTAATTAAAAACAAATTTGCCCCTTTTGCTTTTCTCTATATTAGTGACATGTTGGTTTTCCTTGAGGAAAAGATCTCCAATGTTGAATTCTTAGAATTTCAAGTGTTTATTATAGGATTACTTAATTCACTCTTGATAGACATGAAGATGGGAAAGAGTGGGTAAATGACATTCATCAAGTATCTCAAGTTGGGATACACATTCTTGATGGTAATCATCTTCTAGAATGAGGTTGTGCAAAGATATGTGAAGAGAAGGTATTTGAATTTAAAGAGGTAAGATGACCTTGACTCCAAAGATGAGAGAAAAGGGTGTAACACTAATGGGGGTTCAGATGCTAGTAAAATATGCCCATAGGGTGAAGTGGATGTGTAAGTGTCAATCTCGACATGAGGCATTGACCATTTTGGTAAGCATGCTGTTAAGGGTTTTTTTAGAGGCTTCAGCTTATCTATTTGCTTGTGGGTGATAAGGTGATGAAAAGCTAAGTTTAATACCAAATATGTCATAAATGCCTTGAACTTGTTTGTTTTTGAAATATTTACTGTGATTGATGATGATCTTATGGGGAACACTAAAATGATAGATGATATGGTGGGTGATGAATTCAACAATATTTTTAGGTTTTATCGAGACAAGTGGGATAACCTCCACCCATTTGGTAAAATATTCAGTTATGGTAATGATAGAATGATGTCATTATGAAGAGTGGGGGTTGATTTCATCAATAAGGTCTAGACCCCATTGTGAAAAGGGCTAAAAGTATACAAAAACATGAAGACTATTACTAGGTGTGTGATATAAATTAACAAGTTGTTGACATTTGACACACTTTTTCACATAATCACAACAATCATGGTTAAGGATAGGCCAGTAATAACCTAGGTGAATGATAAGCTTGACCACAGTGAGGCCACTAAAGTGACCCCCACAAATACCATTGTGTGTCTCTTTGATGGCATTAGAGGCTTCTGGACCATGGAGGTAATGAATTAGGAGGCAAACCAAGCCTCCTTTGTAAAGGATTCCTCCCATAATGATATAATGAGAGGTGATTTGAACAAATGCTTGATGAGCATTCTTAGAGAGGTCAGAGAGAACTATGCCAAGGTGAAAGTAGTCAAAGGCTTATTGGTACTAAAGGTCAGACAAAGTTTATTCCACACTAAAGATGGTTGGAATGTCTAATTTGGTGTATGAAGGTTTAGTGAGGTGATGGATAATGATAGATAGTTTAGATTTTGAGGGTGTTGATGGGATTTGAGAGGCAAGAGAAGCCATGGTATCAACAAACTTGTTGGTAGACCAAGGGGTGGTTTGGATATGGTAGTGTTTGAATAAGGCTAAGAGTTTTGTGATGAGTTGTCTATATAGTTGCATTATTTCATTCTTACACTGATAAATGCCATTAACTTGGTTGACCACAAGTTGGGAGTCCCCAAAGATATTGATTGTTCTGACTCCTAAGGCTAGGGTAGTTTAGAGACCTTTTACTAGGGATTCATACTTGACCACATTGTTGGTGCATTTGAAGTCAAGTTTAAAGGACAAAGGAAGTGGTTCACCAATAAGGGAGACAAGGATGATACCAAATCTCCCACCATGCAGACATTTGGAACCATAAAAAAACATGGTTATTTGATTGGTAAAATCTGCTTGAGATAGACTTACGATAGACTCATCTAGAAATTTAAGAGGGGGAGGTTGATTGTTTTCTAGGGGTGCCTTAGCTAGTTGGTAGGCAATTACTTTCCCCTTGATTTATTTTTGTTAGAGGAAATCAAGGTCAAACTCAGCTAGAATCATGAACCACTTAGCCATACACTAGTTTTAGTATGGTTTGGAGTGCATGTATTTGAGGGGGTCAGTATTAGTTATGAAAAAAATTTGTGGTTAAGAAGGTAGTGGTGAAGTTTGGTGGCCATAAAGACTTGGGCCAAACACAGTCTCTTAATATGTGTGTACTAACTCTCATATTCAAAAAGTGTGTAGCTAATGTAATAGATGGCTTTCTCTTTGTATTATCCATCTTGATGGACAAGCATCACCCCTAAGGAGTGGTCTATGGCAGAGATATAGAGATAAAAATGTTGGTCATCCTTAGGACGTGTAAGGACAGGTGGAGATAGTAAGTATTATTTGAGTGTATCAAAGGACTTTTGACAATCGATATTCCACTTGAAAGAGACATCCTTTTTCAAGAGGTGGTAGAAGGGCTGACACCAATCAAAGAGTTGAGAGATGAAGTGATGAATGGATTAAAGTTTCCCTTGCAAGCTATAGAGTTGTTTAAGATTGGTTAGAGGTAGCATCTCAAGTGATTCTTTAAAGGGAAATGATGAAGCCAAGAAGTTTGCCTAACAAGACCCAAAAAATACATTTCTTGAAATTAAGGCAGACGTGATAATGGATAAATGACTCAAAGATAATCTTGAGAATAACTAAATGGTATTTGTGAACCTTGGACTTCTTGAGAAGGTCATCCACATAGTCTTCGATGATTTTATGGATAAGGTCATGGAAAATATAAGTCATGGCATGTTGGTAGGTTACACCAGCATTCTTAAGACTGAAGGGCATGACTTTGTAATAGAAACTCCCCCATGGTGAAATAAAGGCAATTTTGTGCTAATCTTTAGGGGAAATAAAAATTTGATTATAACTCAAAAATCCATCCATGAGAGATAACATCTCCTAACCTGTTGTAAGATCAATGAGTTGGTCAATGCTAGTTAGAGAAAAGTCATCCTTTGGGTAGGTGAGATTGAGGTCATGAAAGTCCATATAGATACATAGTCCCCCTATGGCTTTAGTGATAGGTACGATATTCAAAACCCATTGGGGATAATTGATGGGTTGAATAAAGTTGATAGAAAGGAGGCATTGAAGCTCTTCTTTAATAAAGAGATATATGCGAGGGTATATTTGGCAAAGTTTTTGTTTGACAGGTTTTGCTTTATGATCAATTATAATGTTGTGGGTGGAAATGGCTAGGTCCATATCAGACATGTTGATATATGACCAGGTGAATGTAATACTATGGTCTTGGAGGAAGGTAGAGAAGTCCTATATTTTCTCATGGGTGACAGTTTGGCCAAGTATGATGATATGGGGGTCATCCATAATGCCTATGTCAATGTTTTTGGTAGATTCATTCAACATGGTTGAGGTTTTTAGAGGCAAAGATTTGTAGATGGAAGAATTTAGTGCACTAAGGTAGGTGAGAATAACATCATCATCTTGACACTGAACAATGTTAATGGTAGGAGAGTCATCTCCTAAGAGTTTAGGGTGGGTCAAAGGGATGGATATGGATGCACCTTCCTTTTGATAAGTTAGGGGGCCAAAGGTAATGATGTTGATGAAATGTTTTTTGGGTGGGATGATGTCCTCATCCTCATCCACAGGTGGAGGGGGTGTTGGTGAGGATGAGGTATATTCTTCAACAATGGTGGGTGTAGTTTGTTTGGATTTCTTATTATTTAGTAGAATGAAGTTGAGTCTATACTTCTCATGAGGATTTTGGGTCTCAATTAGGGTCAATGTGTGTGGGCCATGTTCATATCATCCTAAACCAAATCCCTTCTAGGCACATCTATGAAGGTATAGTTTGGTGAAGTTTGGGTTGTTTAAATAAGAGAAAGTGGAGGTGAAAGGCTGAGGTGGAGAGGGAGTGATGGCAGTGTTAAGTGGATTGTCAATTCCCCCATAGATAAAGTGGGTTTAACAGCTTAGAGGCCTCAAGGGGGTAATGGATCCAATGTTGGGGTCATAACTTGATTGGTGGTTGAGTTTCCCATACTCTTTGGGAATAAGGAGGGCATCAAGGATGAGGAGTTGGTATTCTCCAAGGGTAAGGCATTAGAATGTAGGTTCTAAAGGATCAGTGATGGGTATCTAGTCCATGGGGATAGACGAGCTAGTGGATGCCTCAATGGGAGGGGATGAAGTAATGACTTTGACTTTTGTGGGTGAGGGCTTGTTAGTGGTTGTTTATAGTGCTTTGGATGGAGGCAGAAGAACATCATTAGGTCGATAGGTCATATTTTAGGTTACAAAATGGATAAGGTTAACTTGTATGGTAACAACTTGACTTTCATGTTCAAACTTGACACAATGATGGAGGGTGGAAGGTACACATCCTATGGCATGAATTTAAGGTCTTTTGAGTAAAACATTATACTGAAATTCACCTTTGAATACATAGAAGAGTTGAGGGAGTGTGCAAGGTCTTAGCCAAATGTCAAGGATGACAGTGCCCAAGGTAGTGGTCATAGTGTCATTAAAATATCTAAAGACGGTTGAAGTTTTAGACATGACATTATCTGGTAGCTTGAGTTGCTCATAGGCATGGGAAGAGATGATGTTGATACTGGCTCCCCCATCGATCATAATCCATTTGATGTAGGTTTGGTTGATGTGGGATGTAATAAAAAGAGGGGGATTTGGGTCTTTGGGGTGGATATAAGGTGTTTTTGAGTCCTTAAAAGTGATAAGGGTGGAGAGTTAGAGAGCATCAATGAATGCCTCTATAGGCTAGGAGTCTCCTGGTTTAACCTCAATGGCTTGCATAACATTGATCATGGCCTGATGATGGTGAGGTGAGGTGGAAATGAACTCATAGAGGCTCATTTTAGTAGGGGTCTGGTGGAGTTGTTTAAGGATGACTCTCTTGATGGATTTAGAGGGGTTATCCTCTAATGTGCCTAAGATAGTGACTTTGGGCTTAGGTACAAGCATGGAAGTTTGGGTATGGTTTGGTATAGGGTGAGTTGGTGGGTATGTCCATGGAATGGGTGCTTTGGCCTTCCCTTTATCCCTTTTTTTTTATTGTGTGACCACATTAATGGCATGGATAAAGGGGGAAGTGTGATGGGGGGTTGGGTAGATTCTCCATCACTCTAAATTGAGAGTGGGGGATTAAGAATGTGTTGGTGGCTGGTTGTTGGGTATAATGGTAGAGGAATGGATGGAAGGTCATCTACCAAGAGATCATCCTCATCATAGAGTTGGTGGATAATGGCTTGAAGAGCTTTGCAATTCTTCACATCATGCCCAGGTATCTTATGATAGGATCAAATTTGATGATCATTGTACCTAGTTAGCTTAAAACCAAGAGGATCAAAAGGTTGATAAGAGGTAATGTGTAGTAAGAGGCTTGTACTAACCTTTAAAGAATGGTTGTATAGGATTTTGATAGAGGTAAGGAAGGTTTTGGGCTCATAGTTTTGGTTCATAAGATGGGTGTGTGGGTGGTGATAGGTTGGCTGAGAGATGGCTTGGGTAAGGTGGTTTGGGTAGATGGTCTTGGCCTAGGTATGTTGGTAGTTGAGGTGGTCAAATTTGGTGGTTTGACTAGTTGTGATCTAGGAAGGACTAGTGCATTGGCTAATAAATGTGTTGGTGTAATCAATGACAATGGGTGACATATGTTGAAAGGGGTTTACTTTTTAATCAAAGTGGAAGGGTGGGGCCCTAATATAGAGGGAAAAGTAGAGGGAGGTATAGGCTTAGTCATGTGTCCTTTTAATGATTTTGTCCTCTTAGTTGGTGTGGGTTGAGACCTAAGTATAGGCTTGGGTGATGTTAAGTCTAATTTCAAGGATGGGTGAACTATACTATGAGTAGGGAAGGCACCAAGAGTTTTGAAAGGTTTGGTTGGTGAGGTGGTGGCCGTTTTGATTGAATGATAAGTTGAGGGGTTGTTGGAAGTTTATATTATTTTAAGAGGTGGTGGAGAGATGATGGATTGACTGGTTATAGGGATGCTAGAAGGTTCATGTGTGTTGATTGAGGGAAGTCTTAACTGTTTCCAAAAAGTGGTTTAATCCATGTTTGGTTTTGAGGCAAATTCCAATTTTTGTACTAATGTGGAAAAAATTTTATGTACTAGTCTTGATCTGTGGGTAGTGGATATAATAGATAGGCTTGTAGGTTGGGGAGGATGGTTGGTAGGTTGATTGATTTATTAAGGTGAGGAAGGTAGGGTTGGGATAGATAGCTCCTCCATTAAAGGTGCTAGTGGAACCACTTATCCTCTAAGGATGATGTTCATAGGTGTGGTAGTTTGTTGGGTAGTCAATGGAGGTGGTGAATTTAAATGTTGATTTGTCTAGATGTGCTAGTTGAGGTAGTATGTGGTGATTCTAAGACTTCTATGATGGTAGCTAGGGAGAAAGGAACCTCTTTATTTTGGATATCTAAAAGAGGGTAAAGTGACTCCATTAACTTGGTAAGTGAAGTGGGGGAGGAATGTGTAGATTGATTGATTGGGTCCTCATGGGTAGGTTTATCATAAACCATGTTTGTTTGGTTCATTCATAAGGTAGAGGAATCATTGGTAAGAACTGAAGGGGTAGGGGAAACAATTGTTTGAAGAGGTTGATTTTTGGATAAAATATCCAAAGTTTCAATAGATAAAGGTATTTGGTTAACAAAAGGTTAGATAGTGACCATTACTACAAGGTCATTCTCTATAAGGTGGGATGGCACACCATAAGGAGGATCCTAAGATAGAATGGGAGTTGATGGACGATAAGGCAAGGTGTGGAGATAATGCTAGAGGGAAATTGGGTTGTTGTCAAAAAAGGTGGTGAAGTCTGTATCTCCTTGGGGAAATACCCAGGGAAAGGTGGGGCTTTTCGAAGGATGAGGTGAGTTTTCTACCTCAGAGACATACTCCATAGGTGAAGAGATAGAAGAAGGTTGGTCTAATGATGGGTTTTGTTCTGCTAAGTCTCTATGTTTCTGACATGTGAGAACCATATAAAAAGTGGGAGAGAATACAAAAGAATAGACTCACTACTCAAATAGAAAGAAGATAAGAAAATGATCAAGGTAATCAAGATACACACTATGAAATATGTCAAGCCTAGAGGTTAGTTTTAATATTGCTTTTGGCTTATGCCTTAGTTTTGAAGGATTATGTGACTCAAAAGTGGCTCTTAGATTAGGTACTATAAAAGCAGTCTATGGTTGGTTTTGGGTTGTTTTAAGTGCTCAAAAGAGTCTATATTGGAATCAATACGTGGCTTGGTATTGGGGCCTACCCCCTCACTTCATAGTCCTGTAGCGCTAAGGGTGTTAGTTTCTTAGTCAATATATATTGATAGCCAAGGTTTATAATCAACCAGAGAGTTGAGTTGGTTCTCCTCTTGGTAATGACCTCCAAGTAGGATTGTTTGGAATGGGCAATGTTGATGATGAAAATTGCGCTTGATTCTAATCAACAATGGGAAGTTTCAAGCTGTGGGATATTGTGGCTTGAAACAACCTCTAGATTTTAGAGAAGTTGGTCTCTTCTTTTGTATTTGGTGTGGGGAAAAGGATAGAAGATTAAACATAAACACAAATTCAAGAAGTGAAACCTAACTATGGCGATGCACCTGAGTGTAATTTGATCCTAATCCTGAGCACAATGAGACCATATGTAGGATTCATTTACATTTAAGAGCAGACAAGTGCATGATCAATGTAAATAATTGAAATAATAGAAATAAAGGCTCATAACAGAGGCTTCTTTTGTAGAGATACAAAAAGTGTCAACAAAGGCATAGGGTTCAATCTTCTTATAAGAATCTTCCAATCACATAAGAGGCATAGAAACACGTACAGTTATGTAGAACTTCTGACTCAAGAAAATGAGACAAAAGAAAATGACATTCCTAATCACAACTCTAGAAATATACAATATAGACTACTTTTGCAAATAACATAGATAATATCAACCAAGGCATAGATTTCATTCTTCTTAATTCATTCAGCCACATAAGAGGCACAGAAACACGTACAGTTATGTAGACTTTACAACTCAAGAAAATGAGACAAAAGCAAATGATATTACTTGGTCACAGACTCCAAAAAATTTAAAACTATATCTCCTCCTTTCTTTATATCTTCTATCCTCCTTTTATAGCCTCGAATTTTACAAATAAAATAGTCTGGCATTCGGCGCATTCAATGCCTTGGATATATCCTGGTCTCATCAGGAAGGGCCATGCTGGGGTGGGGTGGCTATCCTGACTGTGGCATGTTGATTTATGACTAGTACCTCCTTCTATGCCTAAATTTCTCATTCCATCACCTGCTTAGCTGCTCAACTATCCATTCTACCTCCGCTTACAGGGGATAAATAGATGGCCCTTTTAATGCTTGTAGGCTCCAAAAATCTACCTGGTGAATTGTTCCATCTACTAGAAATAACTCCCACCAAGTTTCCCTCCATCTCACTTTGCTGTAATAGATACATGAAACACTCTATTCTATTGAAATGGAAGAGGACACTTAGTCAATTTCTTGAAATTCTCCTTATTGCTTAGAAGGCACCAAAGAACAACATTTGGCACTTTTTGCCTGATCTATCGAAGACACGTGGCTCTTTTCACTTTCCCTTATATCCTGCTCAGGAACGCTCCTCCTTCGACACCTGTTGCAATCCACTTATTTGATACTTAGTAGTTTTAACAAAATAAAACTCACCGCATTCCTTTCTCGAGCAACCTAAAAAGAATGGATGCACGGGACCATCTTCACTTGGAGACACTTGGTGCTTCCACAGACCTTTGAAATAAAACTCGGGACCCACCACAATCTTTATTCGGCAATGAGGCTTGAAGATGTTCTCTCAAAAGTTGACACATGGTGGCCTCCACTATTATTGGGAAGATACATGGCATCTTTTGCTTCTCCTACTAGGGGTATGTGGCATCTTCCACTTCTTTCAAGAATGGAGTAGAAGGGGACTCAAAGAGTGACACTTGGCAGCCTCTGCTACTTCTTGCTACTTAAAAAAAGAAATGATGCCCTTCTGTCTTCCAAAAAGGTACCTGACCCCTTTGGGTTTTTGGGACACTCCCTTGAACTACCTGATGAACTAAAATAGTTCAATGGTTCAATAGTTTAACACTATGCACCGTTACACATTAACCGAGGTATTGAACCCAAAATGTTGAAACAAGGCATTGAACTTAGGCATTGAACCAACTATATTCTGGATGCTGACATGTGGTGACTTCCACTTTCTTCTAAAAAGTAGTTCAGGGCCTTCCACGACTGCCACTTGGCACTTTTTGCTTCTTCTTGCTACTTAGCTTATTGAAAACCTTTGCTGAGAAATATAATGAATGTGGGTACCAATACGAGATGTGAATTCTGACATATGGTGCATTCCACCTAGCTGATATTGGATACGTGGCATGATCTGTGGCTCTTTTGAAAGTTATGAAAAGTGTCTCGGATGGTGCTCATTGGCCAACTCCGTGTTTCAAAAAGTGACACTTGGCAGCTTCCGCTTAATTTCAACACAGGTAAAAATGAAATGAAGGAAATAAAAAAGGGGAAAGAGAACCCACACTCGGACAGTGATACTTGGCAGCCTCCATTGCACTTTGACACTTAGATGGGAAAGAATTGAAAGAAACAACCCCGTTTTTGTTCTAAAACTCTACTGCCACGACCAAGGTATGCATGAACCAAAACTGCAGTGCGCGACTAAAAATTTGAAATGCAATGTAGAGTAAAAATTTACTCTACAGGTAAGGTGATTGCTACGTGATGAAATCCCAGTCGGGCCTTATCTCAAATTGTTTTGATGTTTGATTGATTGTGTGGTTTGGCTAGTGTGTGCAACAATAGTGGTGCTACAATAAGATTACTATGCTTTAATTCAAAGTGAACTAATGTTAAAATCAAGTAAATGGATGTAGTAGGTTTTAAGACCAAAAGAGATTTTAGTTTCAATTATGGCATAGATAGAGAGAAAAGCATAAAAAATCAATGAAAACATGAGTAAAGACTCTAGGTCCTACCAGGCATGCTAGAATGTTTCATGTAAATTTTCACTTAAGTTCCAAAGAAGGAGAGAAAAGAAACTCAATATGGGTTGTGGTAGGAATATCTATTTGTTTGTATACCTATTGAATCAGAAGATTTTGAGATATCCTCTTTGGCTTGGGAGGAAGACTTATAGATAAGAAAGCACTAAAGTAAACTTGTTCATTAGACATACAATAAGGTGGATTGCCTAGTGAGAGCTAGATCTTGAAACAGAGAGATTCCTTAAGGGCTGTCAATCCACCTATTTTAAATAATTAAGTTGATAAAATTGGAAAGAAGATGCTTGCATCAATAATAGAAGATTACTGAAATCGAATACAAGAAGAGCTTGTTCAAAAAAGAGACTAAAAATGATCTAATTAGTGATAAAATGATTAGTACTAGTGCTAACGGGTCAGGGTGTGGCTCAAAAAATTAGAAAGGGGCCTATGAACAGGCAAGAACACAAAAAAGTGAATTTGGTTGGGTGTAAGAGGGTTAGATTAGCTTACTAGTTTTTAGTGCCATAGGTGACCATCATTAGTCATGAAACTATTATCGATCAAGGGTAACTCTCATCAGTTGAGGGTAACCATCACCAATTAGGTAACCACCACCAGTTGCTTATTAGTGAATCTAGATGTGAAACTGGGGTTTGGGTTTGTTGATTGATGGGATCCAAGAAGTGGATTTTGGGAGATAGCTTAGGTTTGGAAGGAGAACTTGGTAAAAGAATATAATAAATGAATACTTGTCATACCAAAAATTAGTTGATGGTTGGTTGATGTGGATTTGCCTGTTGGTGGAATTCGGGTTGATTCTGATAGTGTAACAGTACTTAGGAGCTTAGCAGAGAGTCAATGACAATTAGGATCCCTATGTGACAGTTGATAGCACTTGATAGTGAAGATTGACTTGATTGACCTGCAAAAATAGATTCTAGATATAAAGAGCTGTTTGTAACAATTGTAGATGGATTGACCTCATTGGCCTCTCTCTCTTATAGGCACAAGAAAGAGGTAGAAGTGGTTGTCTAAATTGGACTTGAAAAAGGCTTATAAATATAAGTCATCTATGCAAAGGGCTTGCAACCAGATTTAGAAAAGCAAGGTGGTGGTTTGCATGTAGGTTGCATGTTGATTCTAGGTTGTCCAACCTGACCGTCATCAGTTAGGGTGATCATCATTGGTCACCTTGACCATCATCAATCGAGGACTTGGGAAAAATATAGGTTAAAATGGGTGAAAAGGTGAGTTAATCTAGAAAAGTCACTAATTTGACTTTAGATTAGGTAAGTAGGCTAGATTAGGCAGGTTCAAGGGTATTTTCAACATTTAGAATTATAGGTGTGTAGATTTCTGGTGTCTACAATAAGCATGCTTCATTTTCCAAATATAACATCTTAACAATATTTTGGTGTGTATGCTTTATTTTTCAAACCTATTAGATTAGCAATCTTTTAGTGTGTAGCACTAATGGCATTACATGCAAGTGAAGAAACAATAATAACGAAAGATCATATCAATGAACATGATACATTTCAAGTTGAATAAGAAAAGATCATGCATATTTTTTCAATTATATAATTTTTTATTTATCAATGATTCATAATATTGACAGAATATTTCATCATTTGTTTATGTCTCAATTAAAATAGTTCAAAATGTAGCTCTAGAACTTTGTGTCTCCAACACAACAACCCATGACACAACTCTATAGGTTGGTGCCTCCATGGAGTATCCATGTGTTCTTTATCAATAAAAAACAATAAAATATATTGTGCTATAAATAATTATATTGCTATTGATTTAAATAATTTTTAATTTTGTGTCTTATTGGAAGTATACGAATGGGGTTCAATTATTAACGTGTATATTCATTTTAATTTAGCTATAATGAACTACAACTTAGTAGAGTAAATCCTATTTTGTTTGCTATGATGGACTGTATAAACATATAAATATGTATTGATATGTATAAAAACAACTGATACTTTCATTACGTTAAGAATATAGATATTGGTTGATCAATGTTAAATTCCTATTAATGTCTATGAGAAATGAGCTATGGCAAAATGAGACTATTTCAGAATTTGATATAGTCATGGTCAAGTTATAAGGATTCAATATGAACATTTATATGTTGGTGATGTACGCTAAACTACCTACATAAGCAAGTTATGTCCTAGATGTCTATCAGCATTTACTTCACTTTATTTTCTTTTAATTTTTGAGATCCTACTATCTGGGAAAGATATATCTTTGGACTACTATAATTTAATGCATTAATATCTCTTAAGATCTCTTCTTGTATCCTCCATCGATTTTTATTTGCATCTAGACTCTTTCAATGGATGTTATACATACATGTATCTACAATGTTATCTGCATGACTAGGAGCATCCCAATTGAAACTGATAGATTATGAGAGAAGTATGCCATTAATGGCAACCCGTAGCAGCATAACTTTGGTAGGAATGAGTGAGTGAGTATTCAAGAAGGATATGTATTTGACATGGGCCTCATAATGGCCATGGAAGTTATTTTGTCTGATTGAGCATGGCAAATCATCACTATTCATCTGAAATGTGTTTAATGAATGTTGACTGTAATTCCTAAATGAGTTTAATAATATGAATGATAAAATAAGTTGTTAGTTCTTGTCTTTGTTCTTTAATATGTGTTTGAATGGATCTTTGCGTGTTTCAATACTGAGTGGTTTGATAGTTTTATCTATATGTTTGCATTCTGTTATCATTGGTTATTTTCCCAACTATTTCAATACTATAAGTGGTTCTATCATTTGGCATTGTAAGTGGTTAACACTCTAAGTGGTCTATCAGTTCCTACATTATATACATATGTATGTTATAAAACTGGTAATAGAAATGGTACATCCATGCATAATGAGTATAGTTACAATGTGCTTGAGCATGTATTTATTTTTATGTGTTTATATGAATCTTTATAAGATTTAAGGAAATGTAAAATAAATAAATAAAATTAAATGCACTCTGTTTTCATGTTACAATAAGAAATGCAAATCAAAAGCGCATCAATGACCAATCTAGTAACATGTAAAACATTTTCTTAGAAAGTTACCATGTTATATTTCTTATAATATAATATTTTTAATAAATGATTCATTTCTTTTTTAACAAATTACAGACCTTTTAAAAGAGGAGCTAAAACTGACTTCTAAAAAACTATTGATTTTGGGGTTGGATGACTTATTATTTGTTATAAACAAAATAAAAGATATGTAAATGCATGATACAAGAAAAAAAGAAGATTATAAAATAGAAAATATATCATACTGCATTCGAGATCATTCCAAAGAAGTTTTGAAGGTGGCAATGTAGTTTTTTTCTCACATTGACATTTGGTCAATGATGGAGGAAAATCATTTGAGGATACTCATTCAAGCCATGGGTTACACAAGTTCAAATTTCATGTTTGTTTGGGGGGAACTATAATCTAATTTAATATAAACATAAATAAATTAGATGAAGTTATTTTTAAAGGGACCTTTAGAGATGATTTTTTATTTGCCAACACATTATTTATTCATTGATTGTAATTCTTAGAATTGTGTTACAAATCAAAAATTTAAAATGAGTTATGTTACGTCAAGTAGATATACTAGAAATAGATTTTAGAAAGATGAAAAGGATTGGAGAATCAAAATAACATCTATCATCACATTCTTGGGAGAAAGCAAAAAAGCCATGCCAGCAACTGTGAACCAATGTTTAGAAATATGTAACTTCACCATATTATGATTCTTTCAAGTGTATTTATTGATTATAAACTATAATTCTAGTAATAAACATTATCATCAATTTCATACAAATCAATTCTAAATTATCTCAAATATAGTTCAATTAATTTCAAATTAATTAATTCTAATTTAGAATTACTTTGATTTGGTTAAGTGCAAGTGGATACTCCATCGATTTATCTTGAAATTGACCAACTTGATCGATTAGTATATTAACACTTGCTCATGAAGATCTTCCCAATGAACAACATATAATTTTCAAGATATTTTATTATGTAGATGAACTAAATTGCTTAATATGTTTTCATCCATAATTTGGCCAGTCAAACGATGCCATGTGTTCCAATAACGAAAGGTACTTCAAAGGATCAATGATCGATATGAAGGTATAGAAGGGTGCCACGAGTTCAAAACAATCCAATCTATTCAAAATGATCTACTCCCAAATGGTTTAAAATAATTCAATTTATTTGGAATATAGAAAACATATTTATGGAGAAAATATTCTCCACTCCACTTTAGTGGGTATAATTTCAAATTATTTAAACAACCCAATTTAATTGAAATGATCTATGCTCAAATGGTTTGAACCAGTCTAATTTATTTGGAATAAACAAAATTTATTTTTTGGAAAAAATATTTTTCACTCCATTTTATAGGTATAAGTCTAATTATTCAAAATAGCCCTACTTATTCAAAATGATCTATGCCCAAATGCTTTGAAATAGTCCAATTTATTTGGAATATAAGAAATTTATTTTTGGAAAAAATTCTCTTCACTCCACTTTAGTGGGTATAAATCCATATTATTTAAAAAGCACAATTTATTTGAAATGATCTATGCCCAAATGGTTTGAAACACTCTAATTTATTTGGAATATAAGAAATTTATTTTTTGGAGAAAATTTTATCCGCTCCACTTTAGTGGGTATAAGTCCAAATTATTCAAAATAAACTATGCCCAAATGGTTTGAAACACTCCAATTTATTTGAACTATAAGAAATTTATTTTTTGGAGAAAATTTTATCCACTCCACTTTAGTGGGTATAAGTCCAAAATATTCAAAAATAGTCTAATTCATTCAAAATGATTATGCCCAAATGGTATTTGAAATAGTCCACTTTATTTGAAATATAAAAAAATTATTTTTGGAGAAACTTTTCTCCACTCCACTTTAGTAGGTATAAGTCCAAATTATTCGAAATTGTCCTTTTACTATTAAATGTTGCAATACATGTTGGTGTGAGCAACAATGACAATTTATTGTGAGTTGCTTGAAAATTCACAAGAAGTTTTATTTTATTGATAAGGTATGATTTCCCTATACTGATAATTGTTAGGTTGTGGAGCTAAAAGCTTCACTGATGCAAACAAGGAGGTTGCTGAGGGTCACAGTAACCGACATCGATCAGGCCAATCGACATCGATCAGAGGTAGACTGGAAGCTACCGACATCGGTCACAGATCAACCGATGTCAGTCATCTGTGGACAGATAGGGACTGACGTCGGTCACCTGTGTGTGTACATGCGTTTGCATGCATTTCCAAAATTAGACTTGGTCTAATTTAAGGAGGTCTGAGTGTTTGCATGTAAAGACTAATTTGAGTCTTGAGTCTGTGTTTCTAATTATTGTTTGTATGGGATCTATTTAAGAGACCCATGGGCTGTATTGTAATTTGAGGGATCAAAGAAGGGATCCCCAAGAGGTAGAATCATAAGGACTTGTAAAAGCAAGGACAAGGGTTCTTCTAAGGTGTGTAAGATCTAGGTCTACAAGTGTGCAAGACCAAGTTGATCTGTAGGTGTGCAAGATCAGGTAAGATCTACATGGTGTGTAAGATCAGTTGATCTGTAAGGTGTGCAAGATTAGGTAAGATCTACATGGTGTGTAAGATCAGTTGATCTGTAAGGTGTGCAAGATTAGGTAAGATCTACATGTGTAAGTAAGGTCAGTTGATCTGCAGGTGTGTGTGTGCAAGGTCAAAGGAGATTTGCAACACAACAAGGAGCAAGATCAGGGAGATCTACTTGGAGTACGTTGAGTACTTGGTGGACTGGAAGTAGGCAACAATGGTTGTGTTGATTGTCACTTACTGGTGGAAACACCAACTTGGTTATTGAGTTGATTATGGTACTGGCAATATTGTTACTGACTGGTTGAGGGAATAACAACTCTGTGTTTGAGTTGTTTGTTGGACTGTAATTGAGAGAGAGAACTCTTGAGGGAGAATTATTGTATGCCCAAGAGGTGTGGGAAGCCTCAGAGGTGTGGGAAGAGTGTGGCATCTTCATTTTATTTCCTTCTGGAAGAGTATTAATACAAGATTGTATTGTCTCTCATATTCTGTGCTATTTCTGAATTCTAGTTAGTTATTACTTCTGGTTTAATTCTGTGTTTAGTTGCTTATACAAAGGTAATCATGTGTGCTCTTATGGAGTGGTAGATCTTGACAAGTGGTATCAGAGCTTTGGTTAGGTTCACTAACACCTTGTTTCAGAGTGTGTTAAGTGTTTGTTGATTACAGGTCACTCACAGGGGTTTCTGTTTGAGTGGGAGTATAGCAATGGCAGAATAAAGTAAGCTAAGGATGGAGAAATTCAATGGCAAGAATTATTAATTATGGAGGATGCAGATAGAAGATTATATGTATCAGAAAGATCTGTACTTACCATTGGGTGGGGTTGCAAGCAAGCCCACATGTATGCAAGATGAAGAATGGAAGGTTCTTGACAAAAAGGCTCTTGGAGCTATAAGGCTCACCTTGGCAGCTTCTGTGGTTTCCAACTTATCTCAGGCAAGGACAATGGTAGAGCTTATGGAATCTTTGGAAAATTTATATGAAAAACCCTCAGCTTCGAATAAGGTATTTCTTATGAAGCAATTATTTAATTTGTAAATGCTGGAAAGTGGATCGATGCATAGTCATCTTAGTGATTTCCATGGTTTAGTAAACCAGTTAAGTTCAGTCAATATAGTTCTTGATGATGAAATTTAGGCTCTCTTAATCTTATGCTCTTTACCTGAAAGTTGGGATAGCTTGGTAATGGTAGTTAGTAATACTGCGTCTGCTTCAAATATATTGAAAGTTGATGATGTTGTTAGTGTAATCTTGAATGAAGAAATTCACAAGAAAAGCACTGGGGAATCATCAGGTAATGCTTTAAGTGTTGAAAGTAGGGGAAGGCAAAGAGAGAAGAGTAAGCAAGGGAAGTCAAAGAAAGGCTGTAGATCCAAATCCAGACATGGCAGTGTAATCTACTGGAATTGTGGAAAGAAAGGGCATGTAAAGAAAGATTGCTGGGTGAAAGAAGATCAACATGAAGGAAATAAAGAAGTAGATGTTGCAGGTATTGTTGCACAGGATGCTCTTGTATGTTCCTTGGATAAAGTAAAATCTTGGGTTTTAGATTCTGGTGCCTCTTTCCATGCAACCCTAAATAGGGATTTTTTTCATGATTATGTCCATGGAGACTTTGGAAAGATTTATTTAGGGGATGGTAAGCCTTGTCAAATGGTTGGCAAAGGGAAAGTGCAGCTGAAATTGTAGATGGGTAACACATGGGTGTTGAAGGATGTCATGCATGTCTCAGTCTTGAAGCGAAACTTGATTTCTGTAGGAAAGTTGGGTGATGAGGGATGCACAGTAACTCTCATAGCGGAATCTTAGAAAGTTTCCAAGGGTGCACTTGTTTTAGTGAGAGGTAAGAAAGTAGGTACTCTTTATCTGTCTACTTGTATTACTAATTCTCCTTCTGGTTTATCTACTTGAGATGTAGATGCAAAGATGTGGCTTTGTAGGCTTGGTCACATGAGTAAGAAGGAGATGCATGTTCTTGAGTCAAAAAGTAAGAGTTCAAATTTGAAGAGCATAGATCGAGATTTATGTAAGTAATAGAAGAAAGTGAGATTTTTTTATACTGATGCTACAAGAAAGGATCATGTTTATTACATAAAGAGGAAATCTGATGTTTTTGACAAGAACAGGAAAGCCTTGGTTTTCAAGGAGAAGATGATAGACAAAGATCAGCTCAAGGGGTTGAATAATTCTGAGTAGGGCAATTTGGACAAGGTGATGATCCAAAGTGAGCTCACGGGTAAAAGTCATCACTCACAGGAAAACATAGTTATCAATGTTAGTCAGGTGAGAACCGACGTTGATCAGGTAGGTACCGACATCAGTCATGTGCAGACCAGAGTCGATAGTGTCAGGCAGGTTTGTTACCGATGTTAGTCAGGGAATCGACATCAGCGACTAGGTGGACACCAACGTCAATCATAGAACTAGCATCAATGATCAGGTGGACACCGACGTCAGTCAGGGAACCAACGTTGGTATTCAGGTCGGTTGCATGGAACCGACGTCGGTCAGGTGTAGACTGAGAGGTGATCGAGATCGGTCACTGTCAGAATAGATTTTGGGTGGACAACAAGCTGTCAAGGAGTCTCAAACGCCCATGTGGAGGACTGAAAGGGCAAGTAAGCCTCAAATTCATTATTCCCCTTCTTTACACTACTTGTTGCTCATTGATGGTCAAGAACTAGGAAGTTTTGAAGAGGCAATGCAGGTAGAATCCAAGAAACAGTGGGAGCATGGCATGAATGAGGAATTTGATTCCTTAGAGAAGAACCAAACAAGAGATTTGGTAGAGTTTCCAGCCAAAAAGAAAGCACTGAAAGACAAATGAATTCCCAGTATTAAGAAAGGAGAGAATGGACACATGAGACAGAAGGCCAGGTTATATGGTCTTGAGCAGGCTACAGGACAATGGTGTTTAAGGTTTGACAGGTGTATGACAAAGCATGGCTTTAGTCAATGTCAATGTTACCATTGTGTTTACTTTACTAGGTTGGATAATATTAGCTACATTATCTTGTTACTGTATGTTGTGTATATGCTTGTTGTAGGGTCACACATGCAGGAGATTGCTGAGCTAAAGGTAAAGTTAGTTCAGAGGTGTGCCATGAAGGATTTGGAAGCAGCAAAGAAATTCTTTGGCATGAGTATTTATAGAGACAGAGAAAATCATAGGTTGATTTTGTCTCCAGATGATTGTGTGAATAAGGTAGTGGAGAGGTTCAAGATGCAAGATGTAGAACCGGTTAGCACACCTATGGATGGACAGTTCACATAACAGTGTCCCAAATCACATGATGAGGTTGAGTACATGTGTACTAGACCTGATATTGCCCAAGTAGTGGGAGTTGTCAGCAAGTTTGTAGCCAATTCAGGAAAGAAGCACTGGAAAGCAGTTTAGTGGATTCTCAGGTATTTGAGAGGGACCAGCAGTAGGTATACATGCTATGTAGGGTCAACCACTTCTCTACATGGGTATGTAGATTTGGATATGGCAGGTGACTTGGATGACAGGAGAAGCACCACAGGACATGTGTTCACTGTTGGTGGTACAACGGTTAGCTAGATTTTAGAGTTGTAGAAGGTTGTTATAGTCACGGTGAATAGCAAGGATGAGAACCCTGCAGGTATGTTAACAAAGCTAGGAACAAAGGAGAAGTTGAATCCTCATTCAACTTATGTTGGTCTTCAAGACTGAACTTGAAGAGGGATACAAGCCAGGAAACAAAATTAGAGGATGTTGCTGTATAGGTACAAGTGCAGCTATTTATCTCCAAGTTAGGATCCAAACTCCTAAGAGCACATATGATTACCTTTGTATAAGCAACTAAACACGAAATTAAACTAGAATTAACAAGTAACTAGAATTCAGAAATAGCACAGAATATAAGAGGCAATACAATCTTGTATTAATACTCTTTCAAAAGGAAATACAATGAAGATGCCACACTCTTCCCACACCTCTGAGGCTTCCCACACCTCTTGGGCATACAATAATTCTCCTTCAAGAGTTCTTTCTCTCACCACCAATTACAACCACAACTCAACACTGAGTTATTCCCTCCACCAGTCAGTAACAATACTGCCAGTCCACCAAGTACTCAAAGTACTCCAAGTAGATCTCTCTAATCTTGCACACCCACAAATCAACTAATCTTACTTACCATGTAGATCTCCCCTGATCTTGCTCAACCTGTAGATCAACTGATCTTACAATCAGAAGGATCTCTTCCTTGTCTTTGATTACAATACAGCCCCATGGGTCTATTAAATAGATCCCATGCAAATAATAATTAGAAACACAGACTCAAGACTTAAATTAGTCTTCACATGCAAACACTCGGACCTCTTAGAATAGACCAAGTATAATTCTAGAAATGCATGCAAACATGCACACACACACAGGTGACCGACGTCGGTCACTATCTGTTTGGAGATGACCAACGTCGGTTGATCCCTAACCAATGTCGATAGCTTCTGGTCTACCTCTGACTGACATCGGTTGGCCTGACAAACGTCAGTTACTGTGACACTCAGCAACCTCCATGTTTGCATCAGTGAAGCTTTTAGCTCCACAACTTAACAATAATGCTATGAACTATCATTTTTAATGGAAGTATTTGATGCACTAATTGTAGTATCAAGGCATCAATTTGTTGTTCTGCAAATAACATCCCTGAAGTGGATGGACCAACATAATGGGATATCTAAATTTGATAGGTTACTCAATTTAGTTATATAAAGGAAGTGTTTGTTTCTTGAAAGGAATCTAAAATGTTACCATCATTCTAGATATGATGTATATCAAAGTCATGATGACCAAACATATCAAGCTCATTAAGTTGAATATCATTGTTGGGGTGTAGTTATGACAAATTTTTTCATTCATCAAGTTGTTCAAAGTTGTGGTGAAGAATGTCATCATTTTAAACTTCACCACCTGAAAATAATTTATTTTTAAAAGTTGAAAGGTAAATATGCCATGGGTGGTAAGAAATTTTTATGCTTTCCTAGTTTTCAACTATTTATTTAGTAGAACAACCAATGTTTGGCATGATGTTCCAAAAAGGTTTATATAAAATAAGATCACTCCAACAAAACAATGCATAAGCAATAGAATGTTTCTAAGGAATTGCAAAGAACCTAGGGAAGATATGAACAATAGTTGGCACTTCTTCATTTTTTCATTTTTCAGCACTGTGATTATTATCATATGACCAATTATTTTGATAGTAGATCTAATGAAGGAGGTTGATCCATGTATGCATCAATAAAGGTTAAAGTAGAAAATGAATTGGATTTAATACAAAAGACATGGCATGGAATCTTCTTGCTAATATTTAATGAAACAAATGATCAACTACACAAAACAAGTAGGAGTTTTTGTAAAAGATAGCAAACTTCATATGTATTGATGCATGATCAATACTATTATTGGTTAAATTTTTTGTAAAGGCATTCGAAGATGATTCATGTAATCTTGCATTATCTGATATTCTTGTTAGTATATGGTGATAGATTTCAGATCGGTTCTATGCTTTTGAAGCATAATTTTCAATATATTTCAATACAAATTCACGTGAAAGAATAAGATCACAATCTAAATTTACTCTCCAAATGGAAAGCATGTCTAGATTGTGAGTATTCAATCTGTCATCATTAAGATGAATTGTGTGTTTTGGTTTCATTATTTTCAATCACTATGGAAGATTCTTGATGTAATTTCTAAGATGCTTTATGTTAACATTGAAAATTCATTCCTCTTTTTCTTAAGCATGTTTCTTCTTTGCACTTAACATGCCTTTAAACATAATTCAAAAGCTTATCATGGTCAATAAAAGGATTGTTTGAAAGTATGTCAGTTGTATTTAACAAATATGGATAATTAAGAATAGAATTATGAACCATTTTATTTATAAAAAAAATATCACATGGATTCCAAACTGATATATATTTTTCAAAATATACCTTTAGATTTGAAATTGTAATTTAATCTTCCCAATCTAATGTATCAATATTAGGTGCATATTTTAGCCAAAAAAATCCATGAATATGTGTGGAGACTCTATTTTGCCATTCAGACCTAAAAATAATATCTATTTATATGAAACTCAATAGAAGAAATTATTTTGGAAAAATGGAGAAATTTATTGCATACTTGTACTAATAGTCTTGTGCTTTTAAAAGTTTTTATAATAATCCTTTATGAAATATTATAAATATATGATGCATATAAAGGGTTTTATGATGTGGATTGGATATGATATTTTTTATTATCCAATGATAAACTATGTGTGCATCTTTAGGGGGCTTGGAAGCCATTGCATTATACAAATAAAGTCATTTGGTGTCAGTAACACTCAATGTGAAAAACAAAGTAGGAGAACCTAATTGATCAATTATGTCAGTTAGTTCAACACAAATTTTTATTCAATATGACCATGTTACCCATAGATTGGATGTGAATCACATCAAGTATTCATAAAATTATCATCATGTATTTCATGGAGCCATTCTCAAAGATATGCAACAATATTTTTGAAATTGTCTTTAATATTTTTCTTAACAAAAATAATAGTTGTTCCTTAGGTGCAATGACACATCATCATATTATGTGAAAAATACCTAAATGTTAGATGAATATCATTTTTTTATCATGATAATGCATCAAATGAAGTACATATTCATGTCTCTAAATATTTTTGAAGTGAGGTAATTTGAACATAGTTGCATTTGTAGGGAACAATGTAAGAAATTCCATAACAAACAAACCTTATGTATTGTATTCATTTATAGGGGATGTGCAAAGTGTTGGCCATGGTGTAACACATGGTGATGCTTGGTATTTTTATTGAGAATACTTTTATGCTCCTGTAATTTGGATAATAATAATGAAAGAGGAAGGTGATTGTGTTCTATAGTTAGAAAATCTAGTTTTTTATCCATCAAAAGTTGGTTTCATCTATTAAGATTCTTGAATTCTAATACATGCATATGGAAGCATGGGTTAGCTATTTTTAGGTTTAACATGTGATGATGCCAATACACCATCATCAAAAAAGACATCCTCATAGTATGGATCATGTGATATTTGTATTCTAAAGATTTTTTTAATGTGAAATTTTCTAGTAATAATAATTATTAGTTGTGACATATAAGGGGACTTTAATATATGATAATGATTACAATTTTTAACATATTTAATTAGATTAAATTTATAGATCCAAAAAATTGTGTATAAAATGTAATTTTTCTTTGAATTCTTTCTCCAAAGTGTGATTTTTAATTATCTTTATTGACACCAACCTTTGTAATCTTTGGACTCTTTCCAACTGAAACGATTTAGCAATTCTTGAAAATGAGACAAATTTGAGAGATAAGTGATTATTTAACACATTGATTATTAAAAAAAAACTTGTGCAATAAAAAACCATGTTTACTTTTGTAAACAATTGATTTGATTGGAATTTAGTTTATTTAGACACATAAATCTAGTCATGATTATTTGATCGTGTTAGTTTTGGCCCCTTTAACCTTAATTAACTTGTGCACCTAATAAATACCTATTTTACCACCTCACCCTATCTTGAGATCTTATGAAGACCTATTTATATTTCAATTTTTTATCTATCATTTAAAAAAGTGTTATGGTTTCTAAAAATGCTCTTAAACATTTGTATGAACAAAATTTAAATCCAAATTTCACATGTTTCGCAAAAAGACAATATCGACCAATAGGCACAATAGTGGTGGTACAATATGTTCCTATGGGTTAATCTTGTTCATTGGTCCTCTAACAGTTAGTTTTTTAAATTAAACCATCTTTTATCTCTATCTTTTGTGTTTTAAGGATTCCTAGCATGTGGTTTCCCATTTTTGATTGATATAAAGGCAAACTTGAGTCACTTATTCTACTACTTGGCACTTTCAATACAAGGGCATATTTACACTATTGAAAATTGAGTAAAATTTCCCTATTCTTCTCAATTATAATTATGATCATTTCAAACAGTCCTTAGCCAAGTCAAAAGCATGTGTTATCTAGTCCAAAATAAAGCACAATCAAGTGTTCAAGCTATTTCTAGATGTCTTCATATAGTCAAAGGAGCATAATTGCAAAAAACACTCTAAGTGGGAGAAATACACAGGTTTTATTTCCATCCTTGGAGTATTAGATATGTATACAATGTTTAAGCATTGTGAGGGTGATTGGGGTCAGCTCAACCCAACTACACTCCACTTTTTTTTGTAGGTTCTCAATCATTACTAGCCTTGTTAGGGTTTCAACCTTGGAAAAGTTATTTATAGGTCTTACACACTTATGAAGGTCAAATTTATGTATACAAACCTAAATTAAGTTTTCATAACTGATCATGCCCCAATTTCATGTTTTTAGCAAAATATGGGATCAACCAAATGAGATGATAGTGGTAGTTGATCTTGTCCTTAGTCTATCGATTTTGTCCTTATGTAGTTTTAGTTTTTATTTCTAGGTAATTATAGAGTTTGTTCTTATTTTCTTGTTTCTTCCTTCTATTATCCAACACAGTAAAGATCCAAGGTAGAAAAAACTAAGTTTGTCTTTTCAATTCATAGTTAGTCTTCTTTTAACCATTTACCAAAAAAAATAATTCAATCATTTACTTTTATCGTGCTTATCAAAAATTAATTTACAACACTCTAATTTATTCTATTCAATTTATCTTAATTAGAGTTAATTCCACCTTACTTCAACCTTAAATAAAATGTACTGGTGAACCCATGCGTTGTTTGAACATTACCAAACCCTAAGTTTCCCTTAAGGTTCCAACCTTCTAGGGTCTCAAAAAAATTGTATTAGGGTTTAGATAAATCTTGAACATTTAACATTAAATGAGTTTTATTTCAACATTAGATCTAATTATGACACTAAAATGACTTGCTTTTGACCTAAGTTATAATAATTAACACTACAAAGATTTTATTTTAACCTTAGATATGATGTCTGACACTAAAAGTATCTTCTCTTGACCTTGGATTTCATAAGAATTTACTAGTTTCCATACATTAAATTTTTTTGCTTTTTGTTTCTAGCCATTTTTTTCCTGTTATTATTTGCAACATATTTTCCATGTTATCTTTATATGCCACCTAAAAATATTTCTTCCCATATTCCTTCAAGGAAAAATGCTAGGTTAAGTGGAACTCCTATAAAAATATTTAAGTTCCTTCAACATCTTCTACAATGGATGATATAGATATTTTTGATGAATTTGATAAGATAATTATCCAATGTTCTACACAAGCTTCATTAATGTAATTTTTTCATAAAGTCAAGTATGACATGGGAACAATATTAGTCATATATTCAATATGTTATGAAGTTTATTGTACAATCTCAAGTCCTATACATCCTTACTCAATCCATCCTCCTAGACATCTTATTAATGGTGTTTTTATGCATATTCAATCAAAAATACCTAAGGTTTGTACTTGTGAAGCCCTTAAAGATCAAATCATCATTATGAGAAAGTCAATAAAAAAATTTCAAAAGTAAAATCAATATTTTAGTTCAAAGATCACATCATGGTAAAATAATAACACGTATGCAAAAGATCTAGAGTATGGAAATGTTAATAACGTATCTATATCTTCATCTAAGTATTATGCACCTAAAAATATTTTGTATCAAGATTGAAAGCCTTGACAACAACATACACGTACAATTATGATTCAAAAAGTGAATAAAATGTTAATAAGAGTTCAAGTGGGGTTCTAAGAGAAATGTTTCAAAATAATTTGATTGTACATTACCTTATATGCCTCCTTTAAGAAGATCAATATTTTGCATATCATAGAATGCATGATCATCATACATATAGTTCTTTCGATTTGAAGGAAAAATATAAAGTACCATTGATAGTGGTAATCCTACAATAAATGCATTAATTAAGCAAGCCATTCACATTAAAATTTCATCTCGTAAAGAACAAGTGGTAAAATTAGAACTAGTGAAAAAAATATAACAAGTGCAAAAGGAAAAAAAAAACAAGCATGGATACAAAAAGATAATTCAGAGCAAAAAAAATTACCAAAAAAAAAATAGATCAAGAAAATATTCAAAATAAAAAAATTAAAGAAAATAAGACTAAAAAAGGAACAATATGAACAAACAAGGTTACTATAAGAACAAATACAACAAGAACATGTTGAAAAGTAAAGGTTGAAAAAGGGAATAATTCAAAAAAGACAAGGTATTAAAATAATAAATTGCAAATGAACAAGAATGGTTACAAAAGCTACAACAAAAAAGGTTACAAAAAGATGAATTATTAAAAAATAAGTTATAAAATCAAACTCAAGATAAACCAAAAATCATTCTTAAGAGAGGGGTTCTAACAAAATAGGTTCAAAATCAAGATATACGTAAAAAATATAATGATATAAGTGAGGTTTAAAATGAATTAATAAAAAATCATTCATCATATATAGAGCCTTTGTTTCTTAACACCCTCATAAATGGTAAGAAATGCACTAATGTTGAGATTGCATTCTTTTGTGAAGCTAATATATGTAGCATGCCACTTCTCCAATATCTTGGGTATGATAGTTAACATTTGGGTAATATTATAGGGCCTTAATGTTTCATTGGATATATTGATATACTAGTCACATTGAAATTAAAAAACATGTTCTATTATATTTCACATTGACCCTACCTTGGATGAATGCAATGTAAAACTAGGAAGATGATGGATGAGAGCAATAGGGGAAACATTGGGTAAAGATCATCATTATGTCACATGTGAGCATAAAATTTTAATGGTTACAGTTTCAATAGAATAAAATTTTTGTAGAGAAAGAACACACAAAGGACAATATATCTCAAGCAAATACGACTAACGTAATCACAACAAAGACACCTGACATAATATATATGACAAATGAAAATAAATAAAATCTTTGAATGTTGTAATATGGGGAAGTTGGTTTTACATATATAAATATAAAAAAAGACACAACTAATATGATTATGATGATTATGTATAATATAATTGGAATGACACAACTAATATGCATAATAAATATGGTAATATAGTTAATAGTTTTAACACACATGATACATGACCTACACAAATGCATCCCCTTGATGAGATATTCAGCTTATAGTAGCATCATTTCTTGTACATAGCTTCTTGATTATTGCATCATATTCTTCCCTTGCTTTCACACGTGATTAATTTGATCAATTATTCTAAGCCCTTGGTTCTTATCAAATTTTTGGCCTCTTGGCTCTTTTTTTAACTTTTCAGATTTAAACAATTCAAACTAATGATCAATTTTGCCATAATATTCTATTTATCTCTATGTTTTCATAGTTTGTATTGATAAAATGTATTTTTTTGTCAAGGATAAAATCGATCAATTATAGACATGAATGATTACCATTACTATCATAGTTGGTCAATCCTATCATGTGCCAATTTTTTACCCAGAATCATAGTTTGAGCACATAAAGCCTTAATACTTTCATTTTTTAGATATTTCACTTAGTTTTAGTATTCAAATCAATATTTTCCATGCAAAATATTTATTTTTATGAGCTATATTGTTCATATAATACATACTTTGATAAGTGAACATTTAATGACATGAGTACAGACAAATTAGTCTTTTGCATACCCATGCAAATTCTTACATGTTTTTTCATAGTTACAATTCATATACAAAAGGGGTAACTTTCTTATATATATCCATATAATTATTTTTAGTGCATATATCACATTGATACATGTTACATATTGTTCAGATATGTTTTGTTTCTTCTTTTGACACTTTGCTTATTACTAGTTCTTATTGTTTTTAGTTGTAAAATTTAAAAAAAAACAAACAAATATGTGTAAAAATACAAAAACACTCAAAATATTATAAAAATATAAAATCAAAACCTGAGCATGATTAAACACCTATTTTACATCATTTTCATATGTTATTTATTTCATGAATAGTATAAATCATATTATTTTATATTACATATGTATTTCACTAATATTCATAAGTGTTATGCTAGACATACACATTTTTAGAGGGACTTATATGTTGGACTTGCTTCTACCCAGTAACCTTGATAAATTGGGGGCATCTTATCTATAAGTGACAATATGTGCAGGTGTTATCATTCCATGACTTATAAATTATCGATTTCTATACTATTTGCAAATGTTTTTCTAACATTGTATACATGGGTATGTTATTTTGTAGGATATGTGATTGATCACATTACATATTCATGATTTGGACTAAATTTATAGTTATATGTTTCATTTATGCTATTAGTTTTACATAGTAGATTAAATCTTGTTTGTATATTGTGTGTGGCCCTTGGCCCCTAACCCTGGTGTGAAAAATTGTTTGAACATCTCTCTGAGATCTTGTTTGGTATGTACAACATTTGAACATTTCATTGTTATCGACCTTTGACCCTATCTTTTGTGTGACATTTAAACATTTTCATTAATATTGGCCCTTAGTCTTATGTTGTGTACAATATTTGAACATGTCCTTTGTATGTGGCCTTTAGCCTAATTGTGTGACATTTCTATTATTATGATTATGTGTTTATTGAGCTTGTTAAGTCTGATTTGTACCATGATCAATATCATGCACTAACTAACACATAAGATACTAATTATACATTAAATTAATATGAGCTTCGTTGACACATTTAAATAAGCTTTGCCATATATTTTACATACATAATTCAAATGATAAAAATCTTACTATGCTAGTATAATTTTCACATATGTTATATTACTCAATGATTAAATAATACTATGCATGCTAGAGTTAACTTTTATTTTGATATAAATGACTTAAATGATCAATTCCTTCACCTCAGAAGGGGGGGGATTTAAGTGGGATTATCATACATGATATAACCCTTTTCAAGCTAAAAAATCAGTTTTGAAACAAAATATAGTTTCAAAATTTATAAAATGGTTCAAAATTTAGTCATTGACACAAAGTATGGGGGCATATGACATACATATGCACTCATATTTTAGGATCAAAGTATAAATCGATGCATTTTTGAGTGCATGATTCATGTTTATGCATAAATTTTAAATAAAATTTATACATGGCATTTACATATAATTAAAAATTATACATTTATTAATTGAGGTATGATACATATTGATTTGCACTATATTGTTTTTCAAAATTTTAATACTACTTGTTATTTGCAGACATGGTAGGAACATGAATGTTATCCATTCTATTTTAATCATGCATTCAAAAACAAAGTTGCAATTAGATCTACAAGACATATACAATGATTGATTTGTTTTAAGTGTATAATGCATCACTTATAGGTTCAGTGCCCTCTAACATTATGTCTATGAATCCATTGTGGATTTCAACCCATTTCATGTCTTGGGGTTACAAAGACCAACTGAGTTAAATTGAGGTTTATGCATCCCCTAATGGGTATTATTTATTTATATAAAGTGAAAATTCAATTTGGGGCTTGATCACTCTCAAATTCTCCATTAGTTCAACTAATGAACCAATCTTTGTAATGTTTCAAGGAAGTGTCATCTCCTGGCAAAGTCACAAAAAATAACATTGGTTTCACACATACATGTGTATTCCTCCATTACTTTCTTTTAAAGTTCAATTTTTTTTTCAAATTCAAGTATTATCAAATTTCAAATTCAAAAAATTTCAAATTCTTTTTTTTTTTCAAATTTTAGTTTTCAAAAGAAAAAAATAACTTCATGTGTTTTGTAGAGTTTGACAAAGACCACAATGCCCTGCATGATTGGACTACTAGCTCAAAGATAAAGTGTATCTTAGACACTAAGGTACATATTTCCTTTAATATAGTAATTTTATTTATAGACTAAAGGGGGAAAACTATAGACACTTAAATTTGGTCATGAATACTTGATCATGTTAGTTTTGGCCTTTTTTTAAATTAATTAACTTGTGCACTTAATCAGTACCTATTTTTCCACCTCACCCTATCCCAAACACTTAAGAATAGCTATTTATATTTCAAATTATAATATGACACCTACATAAGTGTTCTAATTGATAAAAACAACCTTAAGAATTTGTATGGACAAAACCCAAATCAAAATTTCATACATTTCCCTAAAAAATAAGATCTACCAATAGGGGTAATAGTAGTAGTGGGATTTGTCCCTATGGGTCTATTATGTCCATTTATCCTCTAACAATCAGTTTTTAAAGTTAAACCCTCTCTTATATTTGTCTTATATATTTTAATACTCTTATCATGTGGTTTACCCTTTTATATTGCTATAAAGACACACTCAAGTCACTTATTCTACCACTTGACAATTTCAATATAGAGGCAAATTTACATTATTACACATTGAGTAAAATTTCCTTATTCTTTCTAACTAGCAGTTGATTCACAATCGAATATACTTCTCTTGATCAAAATGAATAAGGAGAGTTACCATAGACCTGCACCTTCTACTTCATTTAAATGCCAACCCAAGGACGTAGACTTGATAGGATGATGTCACTATATGTGCACACTTAATTTTCTAATTTAACCTTCTAATGATTGTAATCTAAGATGGTAAAGCCATATAGTAAATGTAATAATGAAATTAAATATGAAGATAATATAATGAAATAAATGTTTACACTATTGAAAGCTTCCTTAAACAATTCTATGCAAGAATGTAAATCACATAATTTAGAAATAAAACACACAATACATAAAGAAACTAAATAATATGTTTAATTATTTAAATGGGTTGGAATATTGCTACAAGACTTGTGAAGGGGTCACTTCCTCCTTCTGAATCCAGCTTTAATCCTTCTTACAACACTAAAATGGACTCAAAAATATTTGTTCATATTAATCAAAATGCATCAATGAATTACTACAGGAAATTACAATAATAGCTGTTTAATAAAATGTACGTTTGATAATTATCTAATCGATATCTACTAATCTCTCTACCCTGATGTTACCTATATATATATATATATATATATATATATATATATATATATAGGGGATATTGTTTTATACAAAACAATATATATTCTAATCTAAGAAACATTCACCTTAGGATGACTGAAATTGGCTCCTTCTGCTAAAG
This sequence comes from Torreya grandis, assembly GCA_037957365.1. Classification (NCBI taxonomy): domain Eukaryota; kingdom Viridiplantae; phylum Streptophyta; class Pinopsida; order Cupressales; family Taxaceae; genus Torreya; species Torreya grandis. The sequence goes on from JARHVA010004607.1 coordinate 752,191, forward strand.
TCGCTTTTTATGTGAATTCTGTAACATTGATTTAGGTAAACAAAGCTATTTCATTATTCAACCACATACTTATTATGATCCATAGAGGTTCTAGTTGTTTTTGTGAGTTGTTTGGATTGGGAATCAGAATCTGTTCATCCATGGCTTTGGTCATGCAGTGGCTGTAGGATGTGCCCGTGTGATGAGATTCCTTTGTTGCAAGATGTTATGTGCTATATATCTATTACTCTAAAGCATATTTAAAACACATTATAGAAAAAACATCTTATAACATAAGATACCTATTATATACTTTATTTCAATACACAATTCTAACTATTCATAGAGTAAGGAAACATAATGCTATTTATAGGATTATGGCTATTTGAGGAAGGAAACTCTATGGAAAGTACTCAAAAGCATGGTAAACAAGAAAGATGAGTGTGACAGATGAGGAAAAGAACATGACATTTTTGGGGCTCATCACACCCCCTAACTTAAGACCTTGTTTGACCATGAGCAATAAACTTGTTCATTTCTATTTCACAAAGAGTTCTTAAATCCATAGGGTCTATGGCACCACTGGTAAGGTGAGCATAAAATCCATGCCTATATTCAAACAATTACCAATTTATGACCTCTCTAGATTCATTCTATGGGGATTTATCCTGCCAATCTAGAATAGGATACCAAAATAGAGGGGGCTAGAATTTGAGGCTCAATAATTGAGATCCCATTTCACCTACAAGCAGAATATATCTTATGATCTTGTTAAATATTGCCTTTAAGTTAAAATGGGAATATGGTTCTCTCTTTCTTAGTGAGGGAGTGAGCTCATTCCATCATTCAATGCAGGATTATTTTGTTATAAGACAAGTAGAAGTTCTCAATCTGAAGTAAAAATCTTGGGCTTCATCACAATTTTTGGTAAATCAAGTTCTAACTTCTTTCTCTAGCATGATATTATCTCTTTCTATCAATACAATGTTAGGTGCCATTGACTCTCTTCTGATAAGAAATTATATTTTATTTTTATTTTTCCTATATTCAGCCACCTCTTTTCCTCTTCTTTGCTCATTTAAAAGATATGATGAAAATGCCTTTAGAAGGACATCTCCAACATATATATTAGAGTTCCATTTCCTATCATAAGGCACAACATAGTTGTGAATATATAACTCACATAATTGTGCTTTTTCTTCCTATGAGGTCTCTTTATAGATTTGAAAGAAGGAGAGAGGATCAATTAATTCATAAGGCATGTCACAGTAAATTCTCATAAATTTAAACCTATGCCATTGCTCCTCAAGATAAATTAAATATACTCTTGTAGGAAACCTGCAGTCAACGAGATCTTGAGTAAGACAAGCCATATATTCAATTTTATACTGTAGTTTGAAGATTATTTTTTCCTTCAACCTGACCTCTTAATTCAATTTCTTGTTCTCTTTTGTTAATGCCTTAATATTTTTAGACTATTTATCTAATTTATCAATTTAGAAGATATCACAAATGAGGAATTATACTTGACATCTTAGGTAGTTGCAGGTTTTTCTTGTTGCTTTTCCACTATAGAAGGTTGTGAAATAATAATTAAAATATGGTTTAGCAGAGTGCTATAGTTGAAAATCTACTGTAGTAAGCACATCCACTCAATTTCTTATAGGTCTTGCTCTAGATTAGGAAATTATACTTGTATGGTAGGTTGCTTCACTTGTTCCGCTTCTTCCTGTATTGGTTCCTCTTACAGTTCTTCAAGACTATGTTTTACTTGTTCTGCCTCCTTATTATATTTTTGAGAACATTATTATTTGTTAGTTTAAAAACTAAATACGTCTAGTGATTCATTACTGCTAGCAGTTTGTTTTTCTCTAGATTCCTTATTAATTTTAATAATAGAAGAAAGTTTACCTTTCATCCTCTTTATTAATCTGTGGGATCTACGAGGAGTAGAGGTTACCTTAGTATTTTAGGAGAAGGTGGAAGTTCCTCATCAAATTCCTCTGGGTCAAGTTAGAGAATGAGTTTCTTCTCTCTTCTTTTGGATTCCTTGCTTGTGAAAGCCCCTTCTTCAAGATTTGTCCTTGCTATAAGTTTTTGTGTTATTTCAGGAAGATCTTCTTCTACAAGTTTTTGTGGAGCTACAGGAAGGTTTTTTTATAGGTTCTTATGTGGCTATAGGAAGGTCTTCTTCTGCCCTCTATTCTTCTACCTCCATTTCTTCTTCTATTTCATTTTCCTCTCTATCACTTTTTACATTTCTCAGTACTTGGAGAAAATATTCCCAACTTATGTTAGGTCTAGTCCTTTGTAAATAGTCGTGAACAATTAACTAGATTAAGCAATAATGAGAAAGAGATTTGGAATTACCTCTTAGAAATACCTCTACCATTTTTGTGATTATGTTAAACAAGAAGTTAGGGACATTTGTCTCAATACCATGATATAAATGATTCATGAATTTGAAGTGAATGCCATGCAACATGGAAGACCTTCTTTCACAGGTGAAATATCTATAGATGAACTCAATAGATTTGACCCATCTTTTCGGTAAAGATAACCTTGTAGTGTCAAATTTTGAAGTTTCTAGGCTTTCATTTCCTTTGATGAATTTTTGCCTCTTTGTCTCAGCATAAATTTTTTCTTGCCATACTTCCCCTGATCATGGTAATCCTGTTACTCTACTGATGATGGTTTTTATTAGCTTTATTTCCATTCCTCGTACTATTACCAGGTTGTTATATAATGAACCAGTGAATTCTTCTACAATTCCTTGATCTAGGTCTTATATCTTCTCAAAATATTATGCCCATCTTATATTATATAATAGGGTCAGGATGTCTGAGCTATTGGTCACAAGAGTGAGATCAAGTGGTTTGTGTTTAAACAAGTCCCCTTTTATATTATGAGATGAAATTTGAGTTGTAGGGTCTGTGTTCTTGCAATAAGGGTTTTGTAGCTTTGGGAGGAATGTTTACAACTTTTGTTTTGGGATCGAGATAATCCATTTGAATTATGGGAAATCCCCCCAAACTTAAACTATTGCATGTTCTCAAGGGATGAAGCTGATATGCATAAATAATTCATGGAAATAATAAGGGGTAGTGGCAATAATGCATTAATGGTCACATCAATAGATGAAGGAGAAGATATGGTGGCATGTTAATATCATTAAGACCCATCATCTTATTAATAATTAAAACTTATGACATGAAATAAATATAAAATAATTACCTTAGTACTTGTAGGAATACCTTTCAATTATGCATAAATGATGATTCAAAGTGTCAGAGTGAGGTGTATGGGCATGTGTTATTATTTTATTGGGAGAAAAAATGCTTTGAGAGAATGTAATGTAGGATGGAATGATAAAAATACAACCTGCAATAAGAAATGTTTTATGTAGCAACAAAAAATATCTTGCAATAGCAAGATTTTCATCCTGTAGCAAAGAGGAAAGTGTAATTCTGCTCCAAGGGAATGAATCTACAAGTAAAAATAGATAAAATCAAAAAGTTTTATTGTTATAGTGCCATATTTTTTTGTTTTTCTTTATAGCAAATGTTGATCAGCTAGTGACCTAGTTTTTTGAGACAACATCCATCAATGCTTGAAAATTTTCACTAATGAATTTTCTAATTTTTTTTTATATATTTACTAGTCCTAACTCAACTAAAATTATAGAAATCTAGGAGGTCAAATTTTATTTAGCCTAAACCAAGACATTGTGAATGACTTGTACTCAGTTGTAGGAAGTTTTAATGCTCTTGAAAAATATTAGAGAAAGGTTGATAGAAATACCCTTTGACTATAAGAATAGGTTGATTTACTTCACAAATAAGAGATGGATGTTGTTCTTCAAAAAATTGGCGAGTGAAAGTTTATTTGGAAAATAGTTTCTTATACAACTTGAGCCTGTGGCCATTAACAAGTAGTCAAAACTGAATAGAGTCAATGGCCATGAACTTTACAGCTCCATTGTTAAAAACTTATTCAATCTCATAAAGCCCAAGCTATCTAGACTACAACTTTCCTTTATGATCCTTATATCTACAGTGACAAAGGAATGCCCAGTCAGCAGATTGGAAATTCTTAGTCTTGATGTTCTTATCATACCAACCCACACGTTATCTTTGCACTATTTTAGTGTGAAGTGCTTATTTTCTTAGTTTATCAAGTACATTTAGCTACATAATCCTATCTTGTTGAGCTTGGGAAAGATCCAAGCCCAAATCAAGTGTTGTCCTTAACATTTTATGCTCAAACTCAATGTGTAGAATAGGCTTCTTAACATAAATTAGTTCATATAGGGTGAAACCAATTATGGTTTTTTAGGTGATTATGTAAGCTCAAACTGCTTCTAGAAGATGAGTTGACCAATCTTTTCTATGCAAGCTGATAGTCTTAGTGAAGATATTTTCTAATTCTCTATTTGTCACTTCCACCTAACCATTTGACTGAGGATGGTAAGGGTTAGAATTTTTGTGTCTGATTTCAAATTCTTTTACTAAGGTGATTATGAGGTCTGATATGAACTATGGGCCTTGGTTTGTGACTATTTCTCTTGGTACTCCATAGTGGGTGAAGATTTATTCATACAAGAACTCAACTACTTTATCATCTTAGGAATGAGTTAAGGCCTTAACCTTGACCCATTTTGTGACATAATCAGTACACACCAATATATATTCCTTGTTGTTGGATTTGGGATCAATATGAGCTATAAAATCCAATCCCCATTTGTTAAAGGGTTCTAGAACTAGTTATGGCTGTAATGACATTTCATCAGAGTGAGTGGGTTTCCCATATGCTAACATTGATCACATATATGGGTATACATCATGGCATATTTATATAAAGAAGGCCAATAATATCTAGCAGTAAGTACTTTTATAGCAATCTATTTGGCAGTAAAATGACCCCCATAAGGTTCATCATGGTAGGCTCTGAGAATGTCATAAGCTTCATCTTCTCAAATACATCTTCTCATAACTAAATCTGATCCAGTGATAAAGAGATATCCTAAAATCCAAGAATAATGTATGTTATTTTAGATTAGATGTTTTTACTTGGGTGAGAAATGTTGTGGTAGTGATCCTGCAACAAGATGGTTAACAATATCTATGAACCAAGAAGATTAAATAATTACTGTAAATAAATACTCATCAAGAAAAGAATCATCAACAATAGGATTATGCTCATAATTTTTCAATCAGGATAGAAAATATGTTATTACATTATCCTTACCTAGTCTAACCACAATGGTAACATCAAACTCTTGCAACAAAATCAACCATCGAATTATCTTACTTGTTACAATAAGTTTGTTCATTAAATACCTGATTGTTACATGATTTTTGAGGATGAATACTTGGTAAGCTATAATATAGTGTCAAAATTTGTTGATGGCATAGATGACAACAAATAATTCTTTTTATATTACAGTGTAGCTGAGTTCAACCCCTTAAAGATTCTTGCTGATAAAATAGATTGCATAACTCAAAGATTCAACTTTTTGGCCAAGAATAACTCCTAAAGTGGTGTCAGTTGCATTTGTGTGGATGTGAAAAGGATTCTTCTAATCAGGAGTTGTTATGAAAAGGTCTTTGAATTACTAAAACATAGTTTGACAATCATTAGTCCATGTAAATTCAACATCCTTAGTAAGCCATCTAAACAATGGGGTGAAAATTTTACTAAAATCTATGATGAATCATTTATAATAACAAACATGTCTTAAAAATCTTCTAACATCTTTTTGCTTCCTTGGTGTGGGTAGATCCTTAATGATTCTCATCTTTACTAGGTCAACTTGAATTCCAACAGGGGATATGTGATGCCCTAACACAATCTCTTCAGTCATAAGCATAAAACACTTTTCATTACTCAAAGATAATTGGTGGGCCTGGCAGTGTTGAAGAATTTTTTTTAGGTTGGTAAGCATTTCTTTGAATGTCTGCCCATAGACAGTGAAATCATCCATGTATATTTAAACATAGTCATGGGAGAGATAAAAAAATATGCTCAAAATAGCCTTTTAAAAAGTAGCTGGGGAATTGCAAAGACCAAACGGAAAGATGACATAGGCATAGGTTCCCAAACGACAAGTAAAAGTGGTTTTATCTTGGTCTTGTGGAACAATTCATATCTGATTATAACACTTGACCAATAAATGGAAGGGAAAAGTGATCCTTCCTAGTAGTCGCATTCAACTCTCGATAATCAACACAAATATACCATTTTTCACCTTTCTTAGGGACAATAACTAGGGGAGAGACCCACTGGATATTCAAAATAGGATAAATAAATCCTACATCTAAGATTTTTTGCAACTCAATTTTGACAATGTCTTTAAATGTAGGATTCATTTATCATTGAGGTTGGTGAATAGCTTTGCATTCTTATTTAATGTAAATGTGATACATGCATAAATATGGAGGTATTCATCTCATGTCATGGTAATCCCAAGTAAATGTTGTTGTGTGATTTCTCAACATTCTAAGTAACTAACTTTATTGATTGGGTGTTAAGGAGGTGCTGATGTTGAGAGGTTTATTTGGTAGAATGTCTACTTGTTTTATTAAAGATAGCATGGTTCCTACATTGGTGATTAAAGGAGCATAAATACATTGATGGGGAAGTAATTGATGGAATGTCCAAATATCTCTTGCAGTTTCAATAAGATCATTCTCAAGAAAAATATTTTGAAGAGGGCATGGTGTACATTCTAACATGTTTATGGCTACAGGATCTTGTTGATAAGTATTTTATAGGATACCAATAAGGATAGTGTCTTCTTCTTGTACTTGTAAAGATAAAATCTGGTCAATTATGTAGAGAGTTTGAAAGAAGATATCTTACTCAAAGTCATCAATCCAAGGTGTTAGGCCATCATTCTTGGAAGGCTGGGCTGGTGGATAAAGAACCAGTTTCTTAGTGTCATTTTTGTTGGAAATTAGAATTTTTTCTGACTTATAACCAATAAAAGCATCAACAATGGCCAACCATGGGTGACCAAGGATGAGAGGATAACCTCCCAAGTTGCTTTTTGGTTGCAAGATAATAAAGTATGCTAGATATTACCAAGAGTCCACAATGATAACCAGGTCCTCAATAATCCCCTCATGTTTAACAGTTGACTTGTCAACCATATGGAGGATGGTGGGTGTTGGATGGAGATTTGTAAGTTTTAGTTATTGCATGGTCTCCATGGTCATCACATTGATGACTATGCCCAATTCAATTAAATTATTAGATATGGGTTGGCCATGGATGCTAACATTAACTACAGGACTTTCAGGATCAAAATATTTTGAGGAAACTATATTTCCCAACATAATATCTACCTATTGGCCAATGACTTGGACTATTTTAGGATCCTTTTTCTTTCTTCCCAATTTTTGTAAACATAGCTCTCTAACAACCTTACTATAGATAAGAACATCCTTTATTTATTGAAAGAGTGGGATTTTTATACACACATTCTTGAGTTATCCTAAGATATCAAACTTGATCTCTGGTTTATGATGTGTATGTTCAATCTCTCTAGAAAAAAAGGATTGTCAGATTCTTTTTTATTTTCAATTGGACTTGGTTTAGGATTGGCCATGGATGGATATGGATTAATATGGAGTGGAGCTAGTTCTTCAATGTGTTCTATGATTATGTGTGAGGTGGGTTTTGGAAGAACACGTCTTGAACAAAGTTAGACTTGATTAATATTGAAAGTGTGTTGGATATTGCATTATTTCAGTGGATTATGTTGATTAAACCAACTTATTGGCAATATTGGGGATGGGATAGGTGGGTATTTGAGTGGTTTTAATAGGTTGTTGAGTGTTTGGCATTAAGGCTTGTTGTTGTGTTTGTTTCATTTATTAAGGAAAACCTTGATTACCTCTCCATTGTTGTTGCCATGGATTAGAGGGAAAGAACCATTGCTAGTTTTGGAATTGCCCAGGTTGAGGAGGTTGTCCATTCTATTGCATCCATAATTGATTCTAGGGTAGCTGCTAATTTTTTTGGGGCCAATTTTAGTTGGGTATATTCATCCAAGAACCATATTGAGGATTATTTGAGAATTGAGAATTTGCAAACATAGAGTTTGATGGCATACCTGATATTTATACCCATGGTTTTCATTGAGCCACAAAAAGCATTTGATTCTCATCTTCTTCTATGGCATGTAACTCCACTATTTTAGGATTCTCTTTAGTTATGTTGGCTACCTAAGCTTTCATAGAGTGGTATGTGTAATCCACCTTATTTTTTTTGCATTCAGGGCAATATGTGACTAAGGCTTTCTTAGTTTCTTCTTTCTTCCTCCAAGTATGTAATGTATCAATCTGAGTAGCTAGGTGGCTGATAATGTCTTGCTTTATGTCCTAGAGCAGGTTGCTAACTTCACCTTTAGATAGTCTTGTTGTAGATGTTGTAGGGAGGGTTTTGTCCCTACTTTTATTCATAGTTGATTTGGAGTAGTTTGTACATAGAACTATTAGTTCACTAAAGGAAAGTGTAGAAACATCACCACCAGACATTAGATCTAGTGCCTTCAGATAATCATCTCTAATCCCCTACAAGAATATCAGTTTGACTGATTCTTTCTCCATTGTAGTCTATTTGTATTTTTGCAAGCTGAACAAAAATATTTCCATATATTCTTCTAATGACTCATCATCAGCTTGTGTCATTCAGAATATGTCATCTCTCCTATAGTTCCTACCCTTACAATAGTCTTGATATTTCATCAGAAACCTCTCATTCATTTCTTCCCAAGTAGAAATGGCATCCTTTAGAAGTCCCATGAACCATCTAAGTGCTACATATTTGAGTGTTACTATAAAAAATTTGAGTTTTTGAGCTTCTTAATTATAATCATAGCTATGACATAAGATGTCAAACTCAAAAATAAATGTATTTGGATCCTCAGATGCTTTCCCCCTAAAGGTAGGGAGGGTAGAACAAAGAATATTATTCATAGGTGCATTTCCATCAAGAGTAAGGATAGGAAATTTGAAAGTATCATACTCATTGGTAGTGTTTTCTTTTTGAGGATCCTCCATGAATAGTCTTTGTGTTGGTAGACCAGAAGTTGTTGCTACCCACAACTCAAAATTTTTAATAATTATTTATTTCCTGGGGTGTAGAAGATAGAGACTTTATATTTTTTATTAAGAATTTATGGCTTCCTATATAATGGGTATGGTTTGGAGGTTTCAAAAGATTCAAATTGTGTCTCAATAAAGAGTTTTTTTAAATTAGAAAATTCTATTAGCTCGGTGTTTCTTCTAGGAGCAAGATAACCTTGAATGCCTCCTTAGCAAGAAATTTGGGTGATGGAGGGAAGTAAACTTTAAATTTCTAAGTATGAGGTGATAAGGTGGGAATTATCAGGGATGGTACATGTGGATCTCTTCCAGGGGTATGAACCTATTTAAAGTCTCTAACTTGTGATACCAATCTAGCCAAAAATTCTTTTCTCTACCTCTTCTATTGACAACTATGAGTGATATTTAGGAATTCCTTTATGTTCCTAAGCTACCGCAGGATAAATTTATGATATTGTAGCAATGGTTGATGATTCAGTCAAAAATATTCCTATATAGTCCCCTTTGCTTTATATATAGGTCAACCACTTTTTTTTTCCTTTTGCCCACCCTACCTGCATAGGGTTTGTAATATGGGTTTGTTTAAAAATTTACACTATCCTACTTGAAAAAGGAAAATTTAAACTATAAAATGAAAAATATTTAATCTAAATAATAACAAGCTTTATAAATAAAAACATTAAACATCCAAAATTAATCGCTATCAAGATTGAAGATTATAAGTGTGTGACACTCTTCCCTAGCAACGGTGCCAAAAATGACTAGCAATTGACTCACAATCAGATATAATTATCTTGATAAAAATGAACAAGGAGAGTTACCATATACCTACACCTTTTACTTCATTTAGATGTCAATCTGAAGATGTAGACTTGATAAGATGATGCCACTATATGTACACACTCAATATTCTAATTTGACCTTCTACTGATTATAATCTAAGATGCTAAAGCCATGTAGTAAATGTAATGCTAAAATTAAACATGAACATAATAATGTGAAATAAATGTTTACACTATTGGAAGCTTCCTTAAATAATTATGTGCAAGATTGTAAATCACACAATTCAGAAATAAAACACACAGTACATAAAGAAACTAAATAACATGCTTAACTATTTAAATGGGTTGGATTGTTGATGCAAGAATTTAAAAGGGGCCCCTTCCTCCTTATAACTCTAGCTTCAATCCTTCCTCTTACAACACTAAAATGGATTGAGAATTTTTTTTTTATATTAATCAAAATGCAACAATGAATTATTGTAAGAAATTACAATAATAGCTACTTGACAGAATGTACGTCTGATGATTCTCTAATCGATATATACTACTCTCTCAACCCTACTATTACCTATATATATACAACAAGGGAGATGTTTTTATACAAAAAATATATATATTCTAATCTAAGAAACATTCAACTTAGGATAACTGAAATTGGCTCCTTTTACTAAAGTTACTTTTTATGTGAATTCTGCGTTATTACTTTAGGACAACCAAAGTTGTTTCATTATTTAACTACATCCTTATTGTGTTCCATGGAGGTTATAGTCATTTTTGTGAATCTATTGAACTAGGAATCATAATCCATTTGTCCACAACTTTGGTCATGTAGTGGCTATAGGATGTGCCCACATGATGAGATTCCTTTGTTGCAGGATGTTCTGTGATAAATACCTATTACTCTAAAACATATTTAAAACACATTATAAAAAAACATCCTATAGCAGAAGATAACTATTATATACTTTATTTCAATACATAGTTCTATCTATTCAAATATTAAGGAAACATAATGCTATTTATAGGATTATGGATATTTGAGAAAGGAAACTTTATGGAAAGTACTCAAAAACATGGTAAACAAGAAAGATGAGTGTGACAAATAAGGATAAGAACATGACATTTATGGGGCTCATCACTTCCCAATTTTGATTTTGATATTACAAGAAATCCTCGGATAAGTTAGATTCATGTTTTATCTAGCCTAAAGCAAAGCATGATCATGTGTTCAATCCATTTCTAGATGTCTTCACATAATCAAAAGAGTATAATTGCACACAACATTCTAAGTAGGAGAACTATGTGAGCTTGATTTCCCTCCTTGGAATGTTAGATATGTAGATAACATTTAGTTAATATGGAAGTGATTGAGGTGAGCTTATCCCAATCACATTCCACCTTTTTATATTTGTAAGTTTTTAATTATTTCTAATTATATATATTAAAACTAAATATCTATAGCATATCAGTATTGTACATTTGACAAATATCAATCAAGGATATACCCTAGTATTGTACATTTGACAAATATCAATCAAGGATCTACCCTTTAATTATAGACCTCCATGTTACTAAAAGGCTTATATTTACTATCTCAATGTGACTAAACAATTATCTCTTAGTCTGATCCAAATCATTCTAATGACCCAATCTTCTACACTACATAAAAAGCTTAAAATTTGATAAAAAAACCTTCTTTGTCAGTTTTAGATCCATACCTATTTTCTAGTCTTTTGGACACTACTAGCCATAGAGAGACACTATCACCAATGGTAGTGTCTAGTTGCCAAAAGTCATCCAAATTGAAAATATTCTAAAACCTATGGGTCAACCTATTTATCTTATTGAACCCTACTATGAGATATTTTCAAAAGGTGTGGTATAAATAAAAATCTAAGTCTTCTCGTTATTCATCTAGCAAATACCAAAAAAAAACCTAATAAAGCTCAAAAAATTAACTTCACAACCAAGCTATTCTACCTTATTTATCTCTATTTTCATATCAATCATATGAGCAGTCATATTACATGTATGAAGCATTCAAAGAGAAACCCATGAGTGATATTTATCAATATAAGCTAGATCATTGCATCCATATTCATAGAGTATATTTCACCTTTGTGCACACACATTCCCACACAGAGGTGAGAACTACATAAGTCTAACGCCCTCCTTAGAGTATTGGATATATAGGTAGCACCCATTAACATAGGGGTCTTTGGGGTAAACATGAAAATATGAACCCAATAACCCATTTTTAGAAAAATAATTATAAGGGTGAAGAGCTAGGGTTTTATCAATTAACAAAGAGTGATAAGATCTAAGTATGTCAACATAAAGGTGATAGAAAACCCATAATAGTGAAGTTGGTCGCATTGAGATCTGGGTATTATTCTATATTGGACATCTGCATCATAATTAGACACTGTTGTTGATGGTAGTGACCATATCTGATAGTAGTATCCAAGGCTATAAAAGTACAATTTATAGAATCTGATAACTGATCAAGAATATTGATATTGCATAATTTCCACCTATTTCTAGCCTAGATTTGCCTATGCATAGTAAAACCATATAATTATTATTTTTATTTGGTATTATAATCAATTGACCATCTTTTAAATTTGATACTTTTTTTATGTTTATCATATTTCAGTATTATAATTTAGAATATACATTTATCTAAGTTTGTAATTAATTAACCTACTATATATTAGTTTATCATCCTTGTGCTTCATCTATTTATATATTCTTAACCTTATCCCATACCCAAAAATATAAGGTTAAACATCTGGTGAACCTGACCTCTGTGTCTCTTTATGTAAATCCTAGCTTGCCCTAGGGTATTTAGCCTCCTAAAGTTTTTTCTTTCTATTTTTTTTTTCTAGATTTATTATATTATATGTATGTAACCTAGGCATAGCCCTATATTAGGTGGTATTTATATTAGACACTTGGATACTCTCTTTTACCACCTAACATGGCCTAAATTAATGAAGTATCAAATCCCATGCTTAATGAGAGTGCCAACAATGCAAATGAATAAAGAGGTTATCATAGAAGATGATTTTTATCATGAAAATAATGAATACAATGCAAGTAATTAATATGAACAAATAGATCAAGATCAAGTGCAAACTATTACTATGTTTCAGGAGCATATTTGTAGAGAGGATTACATAACATGATTAGTCAAACATTAGTCCAATAAATCAAGTAAAAAATGCATAAGAGTAAACCAAATTAAGCCTATCTATTCATGCAGGAATTGTTAATGTCAATGAAAGACAAATGAAAGAAATAAAGAAACATATACCTTCCCAAGTGAATCCATCCTCCAAGAGTGGCTCAAAAACATGTTCTCCCTTGATCAAGCATCCTTTTCTTCATCAACAATGGTGGTAAACTCCTCCAATGTCTCAAGAACATTCCACAAAACCTAAGCTCATGATATGTAACTATCTAATTTGCTTATCAATGAAGTTTGAAACTAAAATCAATAATCAAATACAAAGGATTGTGGAAACAATTTTGCATTATAACTTTGCACAAATCAAGATTAAAAATGATGTTCATGGCCTATCTATTTATAGATTTTTGAGATTGATCAGGATCAACCATGACCGTCCATCTCAAGATTGAGATGTGTAACCATGAATTAATCTAATTATATAATTAGATCTATAAATATTCCTCATAAATGTTTGGGATAGAGGGGCATTTAAGAGGAATGGAGGGTCTTAATGAGGCATGAAAGACCCATAATCCTGATATTTTATGCATTTACGGCTTATACATGCCACCCCATAGGATGATGTCTTTTGATGATGTAGTTAATAACAATCAATTTCCAATAATAAGATATTCAATAATTTCCATGGAATTCTTAATTAAGCTCTTAATTTAGATTATTTAGCTTAAACAAGGTTAATCAAGTTTAGTGCAATTCTTTGAAACTTAGTGTATAATTAATCAAAATGGTCAGAAAGTCATATTATTGGGTCATAATTTGACTAGAGAAGAATTGGAAGGTGATGTTAGATGTATATGGACCATCTTCCCATTTAGGATGTTGCTGACATAAAATAACAAAGGTACGTGATGTGTACTGATGAATCAGAAGAAAAGAGTGATCTAGAGCACAAAAGGCAAAATCTTCATTTTGACTCAAAATGAATTGATCAAAGTTAGGTATCACATAAAATGCATTACCTCATTTAGTGATACATTGGCCTAAATTAGCACTTGTAAATGACAAGCTAAAACCATTTAGCACATTTTATGGATTTTGATCTAAAATGTGCATTTGAGTACAATTCAAGTAAGATTGATAATTTCAACACAAATGGTGTTAGGAATTAGATGTCTACATTTCACCCCTATTTGAGAAGGCATAGTGAGATGTTCAGATGAAGCAACATATTTTCAAAGAAAATAATTATCAAGAAAAAATTGGAAATGACCCATGATGCGCCCTTGAGAGGACATACTAGGATGAAAGAGAAGGATGGTCTCTCGAAAAGAGAGAGAGAGTGAGAGATTAACCCATGGAATAGATCACATACAGATGAGATAATGCTTATACACATGATTACCATCAATGATAAAAATATAATAAGATCCATAATATGCCCCAAATATGGGGGAATGGGAAAGATACAATCCATAAATATAAGGGACACACGTTAAACGTACCCAATTTGAGAGTACAAGTTGCACACTTACGACATTGATCAATCCCAAGACAAGTTTCACACTAAATATTGCCATCATGGGCATTAGTGTGGAGAAATTAGAATTAGATGAAAAGAGATAATTTTCTACTTCAAGAAAGGAAGCACCACCAGAATGGGGTCTCTAAAGAGAATATAATAAGAAGTACCCTAGTAGAGTAGATTTGATTGTGATAAAATAGTTTTGCTTTAGTAGGGAAAATATTGATCATTGATAAAGAATGGTTTACCCATATAAAACTAATTTAATTCTAATGTTGTTAAGATGTTGTGCCCCAGCATGGGCAATTGGAAAGCAAAAAAGTTCAAGGATATAACTCAAAAGATAGGTTAAAGCGAGCATGTGCAAACGTACATTAGATGGTGTAATGGCTTAGAAAGACACATAAAATCCAGCATATGAGAATATAAAAAGTGATGAAAGAGATGAAAAGAAGAATGACAGATATTTGAGCTAACTCTAAATGTGCTAGACAAGTGGACGTTGCCTACATAGTTTCATGGACTCATGTTCCAACATGAACTTTAGGTCAATGTTGTTCACCCAAGTTTGGGAGAGAATGAAATGAAGAATGATGACAACTGACCAAGAATTGATTAGACTCATAATTTATGCAAAAATATGCACATTTAAGCATAGATTTAAGTGCTAAAATGCATGATACCTAGATACCTATTTTCATAACATGAGCCTAGATTATGCAAAGTGTTCTTGAGAACTATTCATCAAAGTGGTGTTGACGTTTAAGACTTTGAGACCTGAACACAAAGTTATTGCTATATAAAAATAAATTAGGCATCATAAGTATGAATGACTTAGAATGACATAATATTCCAATTGCACCGAGTTGGTTCAAATGTGAATACCTATAACTAAGGATAATGGTAAAATAATGACCAAAACCAAAGTTATAACTATTTACATTTAAACAAAAAAGAAAAGACAAAGAAAAAGATAAACATAAATGAACCTAACTTGAAATTAAAATATGATCAACCAAGACTGAAGTAGGAACAAAAATGTTTAAAAATAAAAAACAAGAACATCTGAATGACATGAGACCAATATATGAATAATCAAGATCCATGTGGACCATCAAGACATTCTTGAACACAAAAAAAAAAGGAAAATCAAACCGAAAAACACAAGACACCAATAATAATCAAATAAATAAAATGGTCCAATAATATCTTAATAACATAGGATCAAGATATGAATAATCAAGATCCATGCAAATCATCAAGATGTTTTGAAACACAAAAGAAATAAGCAAAAACATACAGGGAAATAAAAGACCAAGATGAGACAAGAAGTAATAAAATGAGAAAATGAGAAGAAATAAAAGGAGAGGTGCAAAAGCACAATAAAACACCAATAAAACATAAATAAACACACAAAAAAAAAACCAAGTTAGTGTAGTTTAAATACAAATGTTCATGCATGTGCGATAGAGGTGGTACTTTCCATCACAATATAGCAAAGAATAATGACACAACAATTGTTCCCTAATTAAAGAGGAATAATGACGAAAAAAATAGGGGAAGAGAAGAAAAGGAAGGGGTTGGCTGAGCTGACTCCAAATGTGCTATACAAGTAGACGCTGCCTACATAGTTCCATGGATGCATGTTTTAACATGAACTTTAGGACAAATGTAGTTCTCCCATGAAATGGGATAGAAGAAAAAAATGATGATCAGACCAGCATGATTGATGTTATAGAATAAATGGAAGATATGACAAACAAATGAGAATGGTCTTGCAAAGAACAAGATGATGGGATGAGAAAGAATGACATTGCAAAATGACAAGTGCATGGGACAAGATGAACTAGTGTTTCTTTGCTTGAAAAATGATAAGAGTGTAACATGGTAGGACATGAATGTACAAATGTACAAAAGCATGATATAATGTTTTTGTTGTTTTATGGATCGTGTTATGATATTTTTGGTATATCTAATGTTTTTGGGATAAAATATGCACAAGGTGGGACCTATCTAGTCAAGGAGATGCTCATTCAAGAGTAGAGGTTCCAATAAAATATCTAGGCCGACTGCAATAGCCCTTGCTCATAAATCAATGAGAGTGAGGCTTAGTTTGCTCTCAAAATAGTGAGAGCGTTCAAACTTAGAAAAATTTCTTGAAAAATGGTGAGAGCATAAAGAAGGTGACTGGGTTTACCTCAATAGAACTTGAGTGTTTCCTACATAGTCTCAAAGGACCTCAAGTCAATGTAGTTCAAACAACATGGTTCTGGATTACAATGGTATAATAATACCTAAAAGGGTCTATAGGATTGCCCCTAAGAAATGAGGCATGGTAATGGAAAATGGTAATTGGAAAAGTGAAAAATGGTTCTATTGCTCTTGCTGACAAGGATATGCACATCTTAGTCAATATGAGAGACAACATAGATGATCAGTTATAAAAGTTTCTATCTAATTCCCTTTCAAAAAAGCTGATCTATTAAGGATTTGATGCCAATCTAGATCTCAATAATGTGTTTTTGATCTTTGTATATCATTGATTCTGCTTCCTTCAAATGTTGAGACAAGATATCTTTATAATCTTGATAAAAGAAAGTGATGACAGTGATGGTAAATAATGTTAGGATAAATGAGATTAGTGGGTAATAAATAGGTGGGTGATAATAGAATTTATAATGAATGGAAAACAAATGAAGATTAGGACTTTTAGTCACATAAAATGTTGTTGATGCTAAATTTGACATAATTTTGGTTATGGTGGGGCCAAAGACCTCTGAAGATGCTCTCGATAGGACCACCAAATTTTTCTATTTCTTGATCTTGAGAGTAACTACCATCTGATTATGTTGTAGATTGGAAGCTATTTTGATTTAATCTTGAATACTATCTTTAGTAAATAGTGAAGAAATTATATGCTCATCTATTAGTGCCTCAATGAGGTTTTCACCAATGAATTTGTTTTGATCATCCCATAGTGCCTCCGAGAAGGTTTCACAAAGAGATGCTAACATTTTACTTTGATTGTCTTCTAGTTCCTATGAAAAGGTTTCACTAGAAGATGATGAGTTTAAACTTTGATCATCCCCTATCACCTTCAAAAATGTCACTAGGATATTGTTCTTCTTCTGCATGAATTTGGTCTTGACCCCATTGATATTCTGTAAATGATTCTATTGGTCCCAATCAATGTTTGAGGGAGGTGGAATGTCAATATAATGGCTATGTTGGGTGGTAATAATGGTGGGGTGATAAAAGTCAACACATTCCTCATATAAAATACTAGGAGAACTTATGTTGATGTTGAAGTAATCATTCTCAAAAATTGTAGAAGGATCACAAATATATTGAAATTTATTCACAAGGCAATTGTAACTAATGTTGTAACAACCATGACTATAATCTATTTTTGAATCTAATTATGAAGTAAGGGACTCTGAATCCAATGTCATAATTGATGTTAATTCTATTTTTGATGCTAAATCCAATGTCGGTTCAAAAATAAAACCTAACTCTAATTCTGATTCTTCATCTGATATGGCTATTTTGATAATGTTATATTGAATGTTTGACAAGTAATAGTCTGTGATGGCATAATAGGCTCAATAAAAACTAATTCTTCTTTGAAGGGTTCAACATAGATTGGCTCATCTAAGTGAATCCCCTCAAAGAGAGGGTACTGCTTAAGGGACGTCTTGAAAAAATCATGTTTGTCAAAGTGAGACTCCTCAATGAGTGGGAAAAAATCAAGAGACAACTCTAACAAGACTAGCTTGTCAAGGAGATGAGGCTCTTTATAAATAGGTAAAATATTAATAGGTAACTTATCACAATTTGACTTGTCACAAATGGGTGTTTCAACAATAACATTTTAGTTTTGGTTCACAATTGGTTGCAAAAAATCTATTTTGAACACATTTTGATCCTCATAAGATGGCTCTTAAAGAGGTAAAGGTTCTTGTTTTGGCTCGAAGATGGACACATAATTTATAAAGTGGGGAACATTTAGTTTAGTGGGAACAATGGTTTTTGGTTCAATAATGGACTCTCCAAAAATTATACTATTGAAGAAAGGATCAAAGGCAACTGGTTCATCAAATAGAGGTTCTTCAATAATAGGTTCATCAAAAACTGGTGATGGGCCAAGAATGGTAATAAATAGATGCTTCTTAGTTTGGTTATTTGTGAAAACCAAAGGAAGAGGTCATAAAATGGTAACAACTAGATGCTTCTTAGTTTAGTTGCTTGTGCAAACTAAAAGAGGAGGTCTTAAAATGGTGACAACTAGACGCTTCTTAGTTTGGTTGCTCATGTAAACCAAAGGAGGAGGTCCTAAAATGGTGATGACTAGATGCTTCTTAGTTTAGTTTCTCATATAATCCAAAGCATCCAAGTCTTCCTGATAAACCCAATCATCCCAATCTCAAGTTGGATCTTGATTGTGTTCCCATGATTGATTTTTGTGAGGTGGATATTAATCTATCTTACAAACCATATTATCACCATTGGGGTCTTAACTAAAGTCATAAAAGTCATTTTGTGTGGTCATTCTATCATAAGTTGGATTATTCGTGAGTCCACCATAAGTGTAACTAGACATATATGTATTTTATGAAGAAATCTCCAAAAATAAAAGGCTTAGAATTTTATAAACTCTGAAAAGTGATGCCCAAAAGATAAAAGGTTCAACCTTGGTCGAAAGGGTGGAGCTGTATCTCAAAATGGTTTGTGCCAAGATTTGGCATGAAACAACCTAACATCAAATGCTTTTGGAGAAACGTTGTGTTCTCCCAAATAAAGGTACAAACAATGATGATGATAGGTGCTTAAACAAACAAACAATCAATAGTCTTGAATTTTGGATAATCATTTAACTAAAGTTATGCAACCTAAAAGAGAAAGATCTATGTATCATCCCCATGAATTGAGGCCTAAATAGAAATTAATCAATGTTTGGATCCAAACATGACAAGGTTAATTGAAAATGCAACATTGAAGACTAGGATTAGACCAAATAAGGTAGACAAGAGTAGACAATATGATGACACATTAATGAGGTCAAAATGGCACACACACAAACTTGTT
This sequence comes from Torreya grandis, assembly GCA_037957365.1. Taxonomy (NCBI): domain Eukaryota; kingdom Viridiplantae; phylum Streptophyta; class Pinopsida; order Cupressales; family Taxaceae; genus Torreya; species Torreya grandis. The sequence continues at coordinate 771,862 of JARHVA010004607.1, forward strand.
TAGAAAAAAATTCAAGGCACAAGTGTGGTGTAAAATGGACAACATAACATATCTTTAAACAAAAGAGTGGCATATAAACAAATTGATTTTGACATGGTTTATAAACAAACAAACAAGTTTTAGTCTCAAAATATACCAAACAAAAATGACCAAAATATACTAAGTATAATCATCCAAATCCTAGCAAGGGTATGGAAATGTAAGGTTGAATAAAACTAACAAGTTTTAAATAATTATAAATGGATCAATTTCATAATGACTTTCACACCAAATGATGCAAAAGAAACACACTTTAATTAGGTGTTTGTGGCATTTGGCTTGTTGCAAAAAGGTTTGGTCCTTTTTGTAACCACTACATCCATCACTTGCTCAGTGTAGTGTAATATCCAAAGTGTAGATACGTCCTAGTGCTTTATCCCTAGAGATCTCATGGGAGGTGATAAAATCCCCCTCACAAGCTAAGTTTGTATAAAATAAAAGACATAATAGAAAGACTTAATGGTTGCCTCAAGATCACCTAATACTATTGAGAGTTTTTGGGGAGCGCTTTAAGTGACATTATTTCTATGCCTTGGACTAGGCATGCTTACAATACATATGGCACTTTTGATTACAAAATTTCCTTAAAGGGGATGGATGGAATATCATACACATAATGTCCCTCTTTTTTCCAATCAATTAATTAATCACCTATTGCATACAAACTTGACAAATGAGGTCAATTTTAAGTACCAAATAAGAGATTAGGTGATGTTCTTTTTGGCCCTTGGCCTTAATTGCTAAAATTTTAAAAGATCACATAAAAAATGCCACATGAAGCAATAAATACCTAAGTTCATTTTAAGCCCAAATTAAAGATTCAAGACTTAGCCTAGATTCATGATTAAAACACCAAATTCAAAATGTTGCAAGAGTTATGATGTGTTTTAAGTACTAAATGAAATGTACCTAAGACTTAGCCAAATCTTGGGTTCATTTTAAGTATTAATTCAAATGTGTTAAATCAAGCATGCTCATTTTAAATCCAAATGAAAGTGTATTTGGTTAGTCAAAAGCATTCAAACCAACTTCCAAACTATCCCCTCAACTTATAAAAACATAATTATAAGGGCCTAATTTGAAGCACTTAAGAGTTTGAGTAAATGGCATTAAGAATTTAGCTCTCGAGTTAACATTAAAGTTTGTTTGATAGGAAAGTTGGGTTGACGGGTGAGTTGGGGCAAGTTGGGTCGAGTCAGGGTGAGTCAATATGAGCCAAGAGTTGGGTTGAGTTGGGACTGAATTGGGCTGAGTCAGGATGATTTGGGTTGAGTCAGGGTGAGTCGAGGTCAAGTTGGAACAAGTTGGGCACATAGTCGAGCCGGGTTACACAGTCTTGAGAACAAAATCGTGGCTTACAAAAAAATGTATTTTTGCTCAAATCTTTATTTTGTTTGCCTCCACACTCCAAGATCCTACATGACAATGGTTAGTAGGTTGCTTATAGGTGTAATTTGACCAAATTTGTGAGGTTAAGTCCCATCGAACATGAAAAAATGTAGAAAGGATTACATAACATGATTAGTCAAACATTAGTCTAATAAATCAAAGGAAAATGCATAAGAGTAAACCAAATTAAGCCTATCTATTCATGCGAGAATTGCTAATGACAATGAAATAAAAATGAAAGAAACCAAGAAGCCTACACCTTCCCAAGTGAATCCATCCTCCAAAAGTGGCTCAAAAACATGTTCTCCCTTCATCAAGCATCATTGTTTTCATCAACAATGGTGGCAAACTCCTCCAATGTCTCAAGAACATTCCATAAAACTTAGGCTCATGATATGTAACTATCTAATTTGCCTATCAATGAAGATTTTAACTAAAATCAATAATCAAATTCAAAGGATTGTGGAAACAATTTTGCATTATAAATTTGCATAAATCAAGATTAAAAATGATGTTCATGGTCTCTCTATTTATAGATTTTTGAGATTGATCAGGATCAACCATGACCATCCATTTCAAGATTGAGATGTGTTACCATGAGTTAATCTAATTATATAATTAAATCCATAGATATCCTTCATAAATATTTGGGATAGAGGGGCATTTAAGAGGCATGGAGGGTCTTAATGAGGCATGCAAGACTCATAATCTTGATATTTTATGCATTTATGGCTTATGGATGCCACACCATAGGATGATGTCATTTGATGATATAGTTAATGACAATCAATTTCTAATAATGAGATATTCAATAAGTTCCATGGAATTCTTACTTAAGCTCTTAATTTGGATTAATTAGCTTAAACAAGGTTAATCAAGTTTAGTACAATTATTTGAAAATTGGTGCACAATTAATCAAAATGGTCAAAAAGTCATATTATTGGGTCATAATTTGACTAGAGAAGAATTGGAAGGTGATGTTAGATGTATACATACTGTCTTCTCATTTAGGATGTTGTCGATATAAAATAACAAAGGGTGCGTGATGTGTACTGATGAATTAGAAGAAAAGAGTGATATAGAGCACAAAAGAAAAAATCATCATTTTGACTCGAAATGAATTGATCAAAGTTAGGTATCACATAAAATGCATTTGCCTATTTAGGAATACATTATCCTAAATCGACACTTATAAATGACAATCTCAAACCATTTATCGCATTTATGAATTTTGACCTAAAATATGCATTTGAGTGTAGTTCGAGTAAGAATGACAATTTCAACACAAATGGTGTTAGGAATTGGATGTCTATAGTATTCATAAAAATCCTAAGAATCTTGATGATATCTTAAAAATCATATTGAAAACTAGAACAACAGAAATAATAGTTGAACAACTAGGTGCATCTATTGATAATGTTATTAGAGTTATGGGACATCCCCGCATTCTTGTTTCTCTCCCCTTGATCACATAATCATTTCATACATCTAGTGGGGGAAAAGGTTATGTGTTCACACCATTGTTCCTTGAAACTAATCCTCATATTTCTACATCTTCCATGGGAACCAATAACACTTAACCTAATTACCAGTTTTAATGCATATATCAACTCAAACCATGTTTACATCCACTTTGGTGAATTCCCAAAATTCAAACCTTAGTAACCAAAATGTGCAATATATTGTAAAAATTGTAAAATTTTTGCAATCTAAGATTACCAACATTGAGAAAAATTCTATGAACTCAATTTATGTTATTGATTCAAAATATGTGTTTCATAATCCTCTTACAATTAAAATATCTTTGCACCATTTTCCAACTAGTCTTGTTTCACTTAAATTCATATTTTATGATGGTAAGGGTGATCCTGAATAACATCTTCAATCTTTCTATGTAACATGTTTGATTATGACTCCAATGATAAACTTTTGACCAAATTATTTCCAAGGAGCCTCAAGGACTATGCTTTATGATGTTTCTTTGGTTTACCAATCCAATCATTGAGATCATTCAAACCTTTAATGGATTAGTTTCTATCACATTTATCTATAAACATCACTAAAAATATGTCATATGTTCAAATTTCAAATATCAAACAAGGAAATAATGAACCTATCAATGAATATGTTTTGAGATATAAAATACCATTAGGCAAAATGACAAACCCAATGGTAGATAAAGAACTTTAAGACATATTCAAGCAAAGTTTGCTTTCCCCATTATATGAGTCTATTATTTTCAAAAATTTAAATCTTTGATGACTTATGCCATATTTTTTTATATGTTTGGAATGAAGCTTATTTCCTTTAACAAGATTAAATATGTAGCAAACACAATGACTGCATCTAATACCAAATTTTATATCAAACCAAATTTAAAGAAAAAACCTACAAAACCTAAAAATTAAACAAATAAAACTATTAATTTAGTGTCACAACAACTTAATCAAGTCATCTTATCAAATGCACCTAAGAGGCATTTTACATGATTACTTGAGTCTCTAACCTATTTACTTCAGAACCTTGTGGAGTGTCACTTCATATCTCTCCCTTCTCCCATAAAGGTTGATATGAGTCAACCTCTACCCAAAGGATATGATGCTAATACATATTGTGAATATCATTAAGGCTTTGAGCATTCTATAAAAAAATGTTATACTCAAAACATAAGATCTAAGACCTCATTTATGACCAAAATATTACCTTTGATGATCCTCTAAAGGATTTAGGTTCACAACCCAATGGTCACCAAAATCATAAAATATTTAATAATCCTTTGCAAGATCATTCTAAGAAAGATCTAGAAGTGAAAATGGCATAAAATGCACATCCTCATCTATCACATTATGGGCACCCATTAGATGGGATTATTGTCACATACACACACACAATACCTCCCATGGTTTAGAGACCTTTTATTACATTTAATGATAGTGAGATAATGTATGATGACTCATATATTCACTAATTATTTATTCAAGCATATCTTGACCATCAACCTATACATAGTGTTATGATCAACAACAATGCTAGTGAAAACATATGTACCATGGCATTAATTACACATTTAAGATATACACATGATTATTTATACCCTTCGACCAAAACCTTCAAAGTATTTGATGGAACATCACAAAACATTATTTGTGAGATTGATTTACCTGTATAGGTTGGTCCAACACATGTTTTTACCACTTTTTCAATTATAAAATATACATGAGTCTTTAATATGTTATTAGGATGACCTTGGATACATAAAATCCACACAATACATTTTATAGTGCATGGGTGTATTAAATACATTCATACTAATATGGTAGTCAAAATTTCTAGAACACCATATAAACATCCACTTAAATAAGAGAAGTGTATTTCAAAATAACTCATTATCAAACTTACTAAGGTTAATATTTCTCAAAAAAGTAAACAACAAGAAATACCCTTTCCTAGGTGGCCCATACTTGAGAGGCATTTTCACCAGGGATATATAGTGGATTCCACATAATCCATATCTACTCTTATAAAATATACTCAGTCACCTAGATCAAATAAACATGTTCTAATTCTAGCTACTCTAAAGATACCACATAGCACTCAATGATGGGTTACATGAACCCCTACTCCTATTATTTCTTCATGACCACAAAGTCATTTTACACATACACAAAATATAATAGATTTTTTAGATCCATATATGACATCTATGAATGCTTCTTAGTGTATTCAATTAGAAATGCATGATGTCTATAAATCAATTCTAACTTAGAGAAGATAGATCATACCATACGCTTTTGATTGGGGGCACATTTGTTAAGCAGGAACATGACCAATATGGGTATCCACTAGACCCAATTAGGGGATCTCTTACCATAATACACCATGCTAGGTAGGGTTCCAAAGCCTCCAGTCAAACAAAATCATACAATAACCCTAAGGGAGTTCTATGTTTTGATATCTCATAAAATTGATAACAAGAATATTAAATCTAATCTAGTGCTCACCAAAACTTATGGCATAATATGAGGGGTTAGCAAACAATCAAAACATGTATAGGAGAATATCAATTAAGCTATGTAGGAGCAAGACCCTAATACATGGAATAAGAAGATTAATATTATTTGAAGCCAATACTTATTCTACTTCTATCTACTAAAGATAGGAGCAAAGTTAGAGAATAATACTTACCTGAATGATGAACCCATCGAGACTCAATCTCTCCCTTGGCCAAAGGGGCTTCACAAGAGGTTGTTGTGGTTTGTAAAGATCACTAAGAAAGGATAATGCATCCAAGACTTCTACATAAGACTAGATTATCTAAGTAGAAACCCTAAGCTAAGACTCCTCAAGTAGACTAGTAGAAGAATAAATTGTAAAGAAGCACAAGTGTATAATAAATATTGATTACATATGAAATAATAATGAAATAATCTTGTATATATAGGCAGATTTGACCTTAAAACCTTTTGGAAATCTCAATTGATGGCGTCAACCTAGCATAATTTTAGATAATTATTCACCAAGTCATGAGCTAGGTCGGCCAAGAGACAATTTAGTTCGTAAGTGAACATCACCCAAAACTGTATAGGGTCGACCTAGTCGACCTAGCACAACTAACTATCAAAAATGAGTTAAGGTGAGAAAAAGAGGGATGGAGAGTGAAATAGACTAGAAAAGGGTGAAAAAGAGGAGTAATAGCCTAGAGAATGGTTTTTTAGGAGCTAGTTGGATTGGTAATAAGTGGTAATAAGGGATAATAATCTTGTTAAGCACCAATGGTCTGCCCACCCCTTTCTTGGTGCACCCCTTAAGGCATGCACTCAAAGAGATTGAGACTCGATGACTTCCTGCAAGATGTAAAGCATTAGTATTTGATAAAAGTTGAAAATATTATGTATATATATTCCCCACTCGAAGCTCATAATGTGTCACTAAGGTCCAATATGGGATGGTGCTTCAAAAAAGAACATAAAACCATGTAACGTTGATGTTAAAAAAAGTTGTAGTATTTTAAAGCAAAAATAATTGAAAGTAAATGATTAAAAGGGAAATAATTAAAAAGTAAATATATGCATACCTTGACTTACCTTTATCACTAGATCGTTGTCTGTTGTGTTTGTTAGGATCTATCGGCTCTCAAAGAGCACACATGATTACCTTTGTATAAGCAACTAAACACGAAATTTAACCAGAAGTAATAAGTAACTAGAAATTAGAAATAACACAGAATATGAGAGACAATACCCAATTGTATTAATACTCTTCCAGAAGGAAATAAAACAAAGAAGCTGCCACAATCTTCTTCACACCTCTTAGGCTTCCCACACCTGGTGTACAGTAATTTACCTTCAAGAGTTCACTCTCCTCAAATACGGTCACAACAAACAACTTGAACACAGAGTTGTTCACCTCCAACCAGTCAGTATAAATACTGACAGTACCACTAGTAAGTGACAACTAGAAAAACCATCATTGCCTACTTCCAGTCCAACTGAGTATACATACTCAAGGTCTAAGTACAATACGTACTCCAAGTAGATCTCCCCTGATCTTGCTACCTATTGTGTTGCTGATCTCCCTGATCTTGCTGCCACCTGCAAATCAACTTGGTTTTGCAACACCTGCAAACCTAGATCAAACACACACACACACCTGCAGATCAACTGATCTTACTTACCATTTAGATCTCACCTGATCTTGCTATACCATAGATCAACTTGGCCTTGCAAACCTGCCGACCGAGATCATACACACCTAAAAGAAGCCTTCTCCCTTAGATAAAACTCTTTTGATTCTCCAGAATCCTTGAGAGTCTAAACCTTTACAATACAACCCATGGGTCTATTAAATAACCCCATATAAACAATAATTAGACTTATAATTACAATAATTAGAACCACAGCTTCAAGACTAAAATTAGTCTTCTTCATGCAAACCAACTGTCTATCCAAAAATAGACCAGTTCCAGAGACATATGCAAATGCATGCACACACAAGCTGCTAACGTCGGTTCCCTGTCTGACCGATGTCAGCCGACACCTACCAACGTTAATTGCGATGAACACTGAAGATGACTAACGTCGGTTGCTTGTAACTCAACAACCTCCTCCTGTTTGCATCCTAGTGAAGTTTTTAGCTCCACAACCTAACAATCTCCCACTTGGAGATAAATAGCTGCACCTATACCTGTACCTGTACATCATCTAATCTGTATCCTAGCTTGTATCCCTCTTCAAGATCACTCTTGAAGACCAACCACCATTGTGAACCCTATGATGCTCCCCTCATGTCATCCAAGTCCCTTGCCACATCTGAATCTACATACCCATGTAGAGAAGTTCTTGACCCTACATAGCAGAAATCCCTACTGTTGGTCCCTCTCAGATACCTAAGAACCCACTGAACTGCCCTCCAGTGCTTCTTTCCCAGATTGGCCATGAACTTGCTGACAACTCCCACTACTGGGGAACCTCAGGTCTAATACACATGTACTTAACCACATCATGTGAATCAGGACACTGTTCATAGAACTGTCCAACCATCGGCGTGCTTATTGGTTTCACACAATCATCCAGAGACAAAATCAACCTGTGACCTTCCATGTCTCTAGAACACACTCATGCCAAATAATTTTGCTCCTCCAAATTCTTCATGACACACCTCTGAACTAACTTTACCTTTAGCTCAAAAAAAACCCTACATGTGTGACCCTGCAACAAGTAAACACACAACATACAGTAACAGGATAATGTCATGACCATCATCCACCTGGTAAAAAAAACACAATGATTACAATGATATTGACTAAAGCCATGCTTTGTCATCCACCTGTCAAACCTGTACCACTGTGCTAGAGCTTCCTCAAGACCATATGACCTAGCCTTCTATCTCACCTATCTATTCCCTCTCTTCTTTAACTAAGGAATCCATTCGTCTCTCAGTGCTTTCTTCTGGCTGGCAACCCTACCAAATCTCCTATTTGGTTCTACATCCTAGGAATCAAATTCCTCATTCATGCCATGCTCCCACTATTTCCTGGATCCTTCTTGCTCTGTAGTGAGCAACAAGTATAAAGAAGGGGAATAATGAATTTGAGGCTTACTTACCCTTTCAGTCCTCCATATGGGCATTTGAGACTCCTTGACAGCTTGCTGTCTACCCAAAATCCATTCCAGTAACTGACCTCGATCACCACACAGTCTGCATATGATCGACGACAGTTCCATGCAACTGTCCTGACTGTCAATGCTAGTTTATTGACTGACGTCAGTGTCCAAGGTATCTGACATTGATTCCCTAACTGATGCTAGTTTCCTCCTTGTCATCGATGTCAGTTCTCTTACCAACACTCATAACTACCTGCCCAACACCACCAACTCTGGTCTACACATGACCGACATCGGCATCTATCTGTTCGACGTCAGTTCTTTCTGACTGACGTTGGTGCTTGTGTTCTCTTGTGAGTGATGACTTTTTAACCGTGAGCTCTCTTTGGATCAAAAACTTGTCCAAACTGCTCTACTTAGAGTTACTTAACCTTCTCCACTGATCTCTGTCCATCATCTCCTCCATGAACACCAAGGCTTTCCAGTTCTTAAGTCTGTCAAAGACATCTAACTTCCTCTTAAGAACATGCATCTCCTTCTTGCTCATGTGACCAAGCTTACAAAGCCACATCCTTTCAAAAAAAGAAGAATCAATAATATAAGTAGATAGATAAAGAATACCTACTTTCTTACCACCTACTAATTCAAGTGCATCCGCTGTGAGAGTTACTGTGCATCTCTCATCACCCAACTTTCCTAAAGAAATTAGCCTTATCTTCAGAACCGGGACTTGCATGACATCCTTCAACACCCATGTGTTGGCCATCTGTAATTTCAACCGCACTTCATCTTTGCCACCAATTTGACAAGGCTCACCAGCCCCTAAATAAATTTTTCCAAAGTCTCCAAAGACATTAAAATGAAAAAATACTCTATTTCAGGCTGCATGGAAAGAGGCAACAAAATCTATAAACCAAGATTCTACTTTATCCAAGGAACATACCAGAGCATCCTGTGCAACAACACCTGCAACATCTGCTTCTTCAGTTCCTTCATGCTGATCTTGAACCAACCAACAATCTTTCTTTACTTGCTCTTTCTTTCCATAACACAGTAATTGATCATTCTTGTTTTTGAATTCTTCCATACTTTCTTCTACCATTGCTATACTCCCACTCCAACAGAAACCCCTGTGAGTGACCTGTAATCAAAAAACTTAACACACTCTGAAATTAAGGTGTTAGTTAACCAAGCTCTACCACTTGGTGATCTTTGCTCTGATACCACTTGGTAGTGGTATCACACTCTTGAACCTACAACTAGGCTCTGATACCAATTGTCAGGATCTACCAGCTCTCAAAGAGCACACATGATTACCTTTGTATAAGCAACTAAACACAGAATTTAACCAGAAGTAATAAGTAACTAGAAATTCAAAAATAACACAGAATATGAGAGACAATACCCAATTGTATTAATACTCTTCTAGAAGGAAATACAACAAATAATATGCCACAATCTTCTTCACACCTCTCAGGCTTCCCACACCTGGTGTATAGTAATTTACCTTCAAGAGTTCACTCTCCTCAAATACGGTCACAACAAACAACTCAAACACAGAGTTGTTGTTCACCTCCAACCAGTCAGTATAAATACTGCCAGTACCACTAGTAAGTGACAACCGAAAAAACCATCGTTGCCTACTTCCAGTCCAATCAAGTATACATACTCAAGGTCTGAATACACTATGTAATCCAAGTAGATCTCCCTTGATCTTACTACTTGTTGTGTTGCTAATCTCCCTAATCTTGCTGCCACCTGCAAATCAACTTGGTTTTGCAACACCTGCAAACCTAGATCAAACACACACACACACCTGTAAATGAACTGATCTTACTTACCATGTAGATCTCACCTGATCTTGCTATACCATAGATCAACTTGGCCTTGCACACCTACCGATCGAGATCATACACACCCAGAAGAAGCCTTCTCCCTTGGATAGAAATCTTCTGATTTTCCAAAATCTTTGAGAGTCTACACCTTTATAATACAGCCCATGGGTCTATTAAATAGCTCCCATACAAATAATAATTAGACTTCTAATTACAATAATTAGAACTGCAGCTTCAAGACTAAAATTAGTCTTCTTCATGCAAACCAACTGTCCATCCAAAAATAGTCCAGTTCTAGAGATGCATGCACACACAGGCTGCCGATGTCAGTTCCCTATCTGACCGATGTCAGCCGACACCTGTCGACGTCGATTGCTGTGAACACTGAAAATGACTGACATCAGTTGATTAGACTAACGTCGGTTGCCTGTAACTTAGCAACCTCCTCCTGTTTGCATCCTGGTGAAGTTTTTAGCTCCACAACCTAACAATGTTGTTAGTTTTGATTGTATAGGGCATAGAGATTGCTTTTGACAAACCCAAGAATACGAAACTAAAGAGAAAAAACAAATAAACACAAGAAATCCAAGATAAATGGTGCTATGTGGATGGGACGTACATGGAAATTTGGAAATATGGGGTGACAAGTGTTATGTTAGACTAAATGACCAAGTCAAAATATTAGTAAATTAGGTAACCAAAAAACCAAGGCTAGTAAAAATTAAAAAACTCAAACAAGTAAACCTCAAATAAGAAAGGCAAACTCACCAAGTCAAACCAAGGATACATGTTAAAAAGGATGGTAATCAAACATCAAATTTAAAAGTAGAAACAAAATGGTAAAACAACATTGTTGAGTGAGTAGTAACAATCCTTATCTCACTCAACAATGGAAAAAGGTGCATAAAAAGGGAAAAACCATTTTCAAGTGAGAAGTAACAAGCTAACCTTACTCAATAATGGAAAAAGGTACAAACTTAGCTGCCCATAATAGAAGTGTAGTAAAATAATTACAAATGTTAAAAAGAGAGCAAAACAAGTCTAAGAATGTAAATTTGTGGTGTAAATAAAGTAATCCACAGTTACTCAAACATGTTGTTTCACTATAAGGATAGATAAAACTAAAAAAAAGTAGTGCTAGCATGTTTTTAAGAGGTAAACAAGAAGGGAATATAGAAAAGGGAAAATAGATTTGGAATCACAATTTACCTGTTAATGGGGAAAATGAAATGGGTAGAGGGGAGAATGAAGGAAAAACTAAGGTAGAGGAACTCTTTATCGAAGTCAAGACACTCAAATTAGGTTTGTCAAAACAAGAGGACTTTTGACCTTAAGGAATATGAAGAACTTATCTTAGCCACACAAGTATTATGTCAACAAATGTAGTATATATATCATCCCATGAAAGCTATATGCATAAAAATTAAAATGGACCTACCTTCTTACAACATGTTCCTCATTCCTTAGGACCCCTTATAGAGCCATCAATCTACTATGAAGATTGGGTACTTGCATGAAAAAGTAGGTAACACCATAGAGTTTGTTGAATTATCCTATTCTAATATACTATCCTACCACACCCCAATGGACCTCAGCTCTATGTGAGGCCAACTATAGAGTTTGAGATCTGATTAAAGATAGGAGATATGTTTGGAATCACATCTTTTGGTGTGATTTTGACTTTTGAGATTTGTATGTGGCCTTTTATATATATCATTGCCTTTTGTTTCAAATGATTTAGATTTTAACTTTCTTGATGGATTTTTCTATTCCTCCTCCATATGGATTTGGAAAACCAAACATGGGTGCTAAAGATGACTTTCATTTGAATACTTGGGACTTGGTTGCTAAGAAAGAGAACTTCAAAGAGCATGGGGTCGAAGAGTCTCATAAATATAAGTAAAATAAAAGTGATATCTTGAATTCAACCTTGTTTTATCTAATGTGGATTGAAAGGAAAGGAAATCAAGAGGAATGACACATGGAACAATTTGAATTACTAATCTGAGCAACAATTCAGGCAACAATTTGGGTGATAGTTCTACCCCAATTGATGACAGAACTTTTGGGAACCATAACTTTTGCACCATAGCTCCGATTGATTCCCCATTTGAACCATTGGAAAGATAAGAATGAGGATAATGTCGTGACATGGCACAAATATTTGCTTGATGGTTTTTTACCCCTAAAAACCCAATGAAAGTTCCCCAAATTTCAATTTTAGTAGTGCAGTATAAAAATAGTAAGTTTTTAAAAATAGTAATTCCTTGAATTTTGTATTCTTGTAAATCATGGAAGTCAAACCACTTAATATAACTCAAGGTTGGTGACCTTACACATCCTATTTATAGCTTCAAAATGTGTATAAATTAAGATGTAAACTGAAATGGAAATTAGACATCTCTTCCCAGAGATAAGCATGTGGTTGTATTACAATTTTGAGTAATAAAACATCTCTTCTCAGAGAAATCATTATTACTATATTATTTTTGTATTCTTTAAATATTTGTCAATCAAAACTTCTAAGTTTTCTATCAATGGTATCAAAGTGGTTTGTATTGAGAGTGTATGATCCCAAGGATGAGGCCAGGCTACAAGAATCTTGGGTGGAAAATAATAGATCTTTAAAACTATCCACCTATTTGTTCTAAATGACTTCAAATGGTGGGTTAAATTGAGACATTCGATCTGTTAAAGGAAATGGTGAATGAAACCCTCTAATGGAAACAAGCATAGATGCTATAATAATTCACTCAAATTCTCCAACAAATATTGATGGAAAATTATGGCTCCTCATCTACACTTCTTGGCTCCTCATCCATGGAACATCCTTTCGGTGCCCCAACACCCTTCAAGGTTCAGGTAAATTTTGATATCCCTACATTTGAATGCAAAATCAATGCTGAGGTAGTATAAAATTGGTTGGATCAATTGTCTTCCTAATTTTCTATAAATAAATTCACCGATGGAGAAAAGATCACTTTTGTTCTTTTGAAAGCATCATTGCTCGTGAAGAATTGGTGGAAAGTGTAAAAAAAGAGGTTCAATATAAATGACACTAGCCTTGAGGTGGAACCTACCTGGGATAATTTCATAGAAGTGATAAAGGAAGAATACTATCCCATTGGAACATATGATGATCTATACATATAGTGGTAACAACTTCACCAAGGTAAGGACCAATTTGTTCAAGATTATACTGACATTTTTTATTCTCTATCTGCAAGATTGGACATCCAAGAAAGTGAGAAACATAAGAATCTCAAATATCATGGTGGACTATAATGGTACATACGAGGGGAAATGGAGCTCTTTAATTTAGAAACCCTCAGTGAGGCATACAAGTTTGTAGTGAAGATTGAGCAGAAGCATGAAAGAAAGAATACGAAGAGTCAGCCTTCAAAATGGAAAAGTGACAAGGAAGGTCAAATATGAGGCCAAAATTAGAAGCAAAAGGAGTTTCAAGATAAGAAACCCCAAAAGGGGAAGACTAAAAAATGGTGTGATTACCACAAAACTAGAACTCACTCCAAAGAAGAATGTTAAGCCATCAAGTCACTACTTTCTAAGTCACAATGCTCAACATCTACTATCCTATCTCATACATAACCTACAGTCGAAGAGGAAAAAGAAGAGATTGTAGATGATAAGCTTGATACCATCATTGCTTCAACACAGACCTATGAGGAAAGGCTAGATGACAAAGAAAGGTTGTTTCATTCCAAATTATGGGTAAAAGGTAAGCCACTGCATTTAATTATTGATAGTAGGAGTCAAAAGAATTTAATCTTTGCTAAAGTTATGAAAAGTCTAAATCTATCCATGAATCCTCACCCAAAGCCATACAACATTGGATGGTTGAGCCCAGTGAGAGACCTCTGTGTCACCCATCCATGTCTTATTTCATATGCAATAAAACTTTTCCAAGATGAAGTCTTGTGTGATGTGGTCAATTTAGATGTTTGTGATGTACTTCTTGGTTAACCATTCATGTATGATTGACATGGCATCTATAAATCATGAACCCAAATAATCACCCTCATTCTTGGAACATGGTGCTATAAGGTACTAGAGGTACCACCTCCCACATCTATCTCCCTGATTAGTGCCAAACAATGTAAGAGATTGGTGGAGAAGACAAAACAACTCATTTTCATGGTGGTCAAACCATAGAAATCCAAGAAGGCCAATGTTGCAATCCTAACTACACAATCAATATAACAACATAAGTAGATGGGACAAATCATGGGAGAATATGATGACTTATTCAAGTCACCCATGGGAGTTCCACTTCACTTCCAAGTAAAACACTCTATCAATTTGATCCCAGGATCACCTTTGCCTAATAATATTTTGTATCATAGATCAATTTTGAAGAATAATGAGATAAAAAGGTAGATTTAGGAATTGATTCAAAAGGGTCACATCAGGCTAAGCTCTTCACCCTATGGTAGCTTGATTATCCTAGCATCAAAGAAATATGGAACATGGAGGCTTTGCATTGACTATCGAGCCCTAAATAAAATCACTATGAAGAATCTCTACCCCTCCCCAAGATTGATGACCTACTAGACCAACTCTGTGGTGAAAAGTTCTTCACAAAAATTAATCTAAAATCTAGCTATTATCAAATTCCCATCGATCCTATTGATGTCTAGAAGACTGCAATCAAATCTAAGGATGAGCTCTTTAAATGGTTGGTTATGCCTTTGATCTTGAATAACACACCTAAAACCTTCATGAAGATGATGGATGATATCCTGTGATCCTTCACCAACTCATTCATGGTTGTCTACCTAGATGACATACTCATCTACAATAGAACATGTGATGAACATCTGCAACATGTATTTAAGGTGCTTCAAACTATTTGAGAGCACAAGTTGTATGCAAATCTAGACAAATGCACATTCGAGATGAAAAAAATTTAGTACCTAGGGTATGTTGTGAATGAGGAAGGGGTCCATGTCAATCCAGAGAAGATTTGGGTTATTCAAGAATGGCCTACACTAAGGACCCTCATAGAACTTCACAGCTTCTTAGGTCTTGAAAATTTCTATCATAGGTTTATTCTTATATTCTCACATGTTGATTGGGAAATAACCAAAGTGACTAAAGGAGGAGTTAAAGCTACATTTTAGTGGAGAAAAATATAATAAAGGGCATTTGAGAATTTGAAGAATAGACTTTGCTCAGCCCCTATTCTTGCCTTACTATATTTGCATCAACCTTTTGAGTTGACGATAGATGCATCTGAATATGCCATGGGAGCTATCATCATGCAACATGGCCTTCTTGTTGTATATCATAGTGAAAATTTCACTAATACATTCAAGAAATACCCAACATATGACAAGGAGATCTATGCCATTGTGTAATCCTATAAACAATGGAAACACTACATCTTGGGGAAAGAGATGGTCATCCACATTGACCACAGACCATTGGAATTCATCTAGATGTAGAGAAAAATATGAAATGAGAGGCACCAAAAGTGGGCCACATATATATAACAAGTCCATCTGTAATCAAACACAAAAAGGGGAGTTCAAAAATGGTCGTAGATTGTCTGAGCCGCCCACCAATTACTACACTCACAATAGTTCTTGACTTGTGCAGACATGAGACTACCACTTAGGGTGCTCTGTATGAAGGAGATCCTACCTTTACTGATACATATTAGGTTATTCAAGGAGGTAAACATGTTTTTTATTTATATTTATAAGATACTATCCTTTATCACATGGAGCACATCTATGTTCCAGCTGTAGAGCAATAGAAGATGATATGGGAAACACATTTTAGTAGGATAGCTAGACACTTTAGTGTAGAGAAGACATTGGTAGTTTTTCAAAAACACTTCTATTGGCCCCATATGTGGAAGGATGTGGAAAGGTACCTCAAATATTGTACCCCATGTGTGATAGCCAAGCTAACAAATAAGAAGCAAGGATTGTACATGTCATTGCCAGAACCAACCAAGCCTTGGAAATATATCTCAATGAATTTTCTCTCAGGTTTGCCCACTTCAAAACATAACAAGGACTGTAGTTTTGTTGTAGCTGATAGTTTTTCAAAAATTTCTATCATGATTACTTGTAAGAAAAATATATCTACTGAAGAAACTGCTCAACTATATTTTAGTCATGTATGGCTCCATTTTGGTCTCCCCAAGTCCATTGTCTCAGATAGAGATAGCAAGTTCCTAAGCATCTTCTGGTCCACTCTATGGAAGATGATGGATACCAAGCTGATGAAGTCTATAGCCTTCCATCCACAAATTGATGGTTAGACATAAGTGGTGAACCACTTGATTATTCACATGATTTAGATGTATCACTCCAAACATCCATACATATGGGATGAGGGTCTTATTTTCATACAATATGGATACAATCGGTCCATACACAACTCAACCAAGCACAATCCATTCCAAGTATGCTTCAGGTTCTAACCCATGGCACAAATTGATATAGTCATTCCATTATCCACCATGGAATACACACCTTATGGGAGATCTAATGCAACAAAAGCAACAAAGGTCATTGAACAAATGCAACACATCCAGTAGTAGGTTCATGAGATCTTGGAGAAGATGAATCAAAAGTATAAGCAATGCCATGACAAACATAAGATTACACACCATTTTGTTGTAGGTGACAAGGTTTGGTTGTGGCTTCAAAAGGAATGACTTGCAGGCCCACACAAAAAAATTTAGCCTCTATGATATGGTTCCTACACCATCACTAGAAAATTTAGAGAAAATGTTTTTGAGTTGAACCTACTAGCCTACCTTGGTTTGCATCCAATATTTAACATGGAGCTCCTCAAACCATATCATCCACCTCTATTGGAAATTTTAGTTATAGCAGAACAATTGGACATTGATGAGCTTGATCCATAGAGTTTTGCTCCAGTGGAGGAGGATCAAATTGTGAACACCTAGATGAAGACAATAAGAGGATGCTATATTCTACTTTATCAGGTGGTCAAAAGGGGCCAGCTTAGCCACCAAGGTGAGTGGCTCACAGAGAATCAAATTAAGATACAACTACCACACCTGATGAGGAATATTAATGCAATGGTACCATTGATTCTCAAAGAGGGAGGAATGATTTGGGAATCAATTTAGGTGATAATGCAGGTGATGGTTCTACCCCAATTGATGATAGAACTTCTAGGAGCCATAACTTTTGCACCATAGCTTCGATTGACTCCTTGTTTGAACTGTTGGAAAAATAAGAATGAGGAAAATGTGGTGAGATGGCACAAATATTTTCTTAGTGGTTTTTTACCCTAAAAAACCCAATATAAGTGCCAGAAATTTCAATTTTAGTAGTGGAGTCTATAAAATAGTAAGTTTCTAAAAATAGTAATTCCTCAAATTTTGTATTATTGTAAATCATGGAAGTTGAACCACTTAATCTCCCTCAAGATTGGTGACCTTCCACATCCTCCTCCTAACTTCAAAATGTGTATAAATTAAAATGTAACCCAAAATGAAAATCAGACATCTCTTCCCAGAGATAAACATGTGGTTGTATTACAATCTTGAGTAATAAAACATTTCTTCTCAAAGAAATCATTGTTACTATGTTATTTTCATGTTATTAAAATATCTGTCAATCAAAACTGATGAGTTTTGGATCAATTACTTCAAATCATAAAAAATGTGACAAAAGGAAAAAAGAGATATAATGATGGTAAAGTGTGATTCCTTATCATAATAATAAGGGAAATGGAGGAAAACATGATAACATAGATTATTGTGCAAATTCCATCCATCAAAAGAATAAAAATCTAAAGTTGAGAACAAGGATAAAAAATGTGTAACCATTATAAAATGCATTCTAAAAAAGGAATGACATGATGGTAATTTTATGAGGAAGGCCAGGTCCCATCCATGGTCTTACACTGCAACTCATAAAAGAAAAACCCATGAGGTGCCAAAAAACATGTGAAAAAAATAAATGAGAAAAATACGAAGATGATATTTTGTGAGGAAGGCCAGGTCTAATCGATGGTCTTATAATGCAACTCATAAAAGAGAAATCTAAGGGATGCCAAACAGTGTGTAAAAAGAGTATGAAAATAAAGAAGACTATGGTACATCATGAGGAAGACCGGGTCTTATCCGTGGTTTTACAATGCAACTCATGAGAGAAAGGGGAAACCAAAAGACCAAACATGAAGGATTAAAGGTTTTTGAAAGGAGAGAACTATTGTAGAGGGAGAGACCCATGTAAGTAACCTACAAATATTTCTAGATAGATGTGGATAGAAAGCATGAAAATAAGGAAATGGTTAGGCAAAGTACTTTTTAAGGAATTATGCATTGGAAGGCTCTTTAAAAATGTGGCCTTCATTGGTTTTAAGGTGGTAGGTACTTGGACTGAGAATATCTTTGAATAAATAGGGTCCCCACCATTTTTAGGTGTATTTACCTTCCTTTTCATGGGTGTAATCTAATTTAAATACAAGATCACCAACATTAAATGTGTGAACTTTAACAAGTTTATTATGTTATTTGACAATACGAGCCTTGTATTAGTGGTTATGTTGCAAAGCATAAAGATGGTGTTCATCAAGGAGATCAAAGGCATGAAAGTGAGCATTACATAATTCTTCATTGGGAATGATACCATGAAGGTGATTAGTAGCTAGCACAGGATCTACACAAATTTGATTAGCTATGACTTGTCCTTTGATAGCTTTTTGAGTTATAATGTGGAGATCAAATTTCATGAGTACCATCCATTTTATAATTCTATATTTGGGAAGAAAAGCTTTGGAGAAGAAATGATGAAGGGGGTCAAAATGAATAATGACATAAGTGGTTTGATATTGCATGTAGTGTCTAAGATTTTCAACTTTAAAATAGATGGTGAGGCAATCACATTTGAATTTGGTATAAATTTTTTCATAATTGATGAGGCCTCAGTTAATATAATAAATGGCATACTCTCTTCTAGTATCATCTTGTTGGGAAAGAATCTATCTAACTGATATAGGTGTGGAAGAAGTATATAAGATCAAGGGTCGATCACTAGAAGGAGGATGAAGTGTAGGTGGGTGAAGTAATGACTCTTTCATGTTATCAAAGGATTTTTGACAAGGGTCCATCCATTATAAGGTAGTACCTTTCTTAAGAAGAGAATTGATGAAGTGGATATGATAAGCGATTTCAATGATGAATCGTTTAATTTCCCCAAGTTTTCCTAAGTATGTATGAATGTCGGGTATAGAATGAGGAATGGGCATGTTAATTATATCACTAATCTTAGCTGAGTCAACATTGATATCACAAAGAGAGACTAAGAATCTTAAATTTTTTCTAGATATGACACTGAAGATACATTTGTAAGGATTTAGTCTAACCCAATATTTAAGAAGATGGTCAAAGATGATAACAAGATATGAGAGATGAGTTTGATGACTTTTGGATTTAGAAATGAGATCATTGACATAGGTTTCAACAATTTTGTGGATAATATCATGAAAGATGTGAGTCATTACTTGTTGGTAAGTGGTTCTATAATTTTTGAGGCTGCAGGGCATTTTGACATAGAAATAGGTGCCCCATTCTATGGTGAAAGTGGTCTTATGTTGGTCCTTGGGGGAAATGTGAATATGATTGTAGCCCAAGAAGCCATCCATAAGAGATAACATTTTTTAACCAGCTATGGAATCAATGATGGCAGCTATCAAATGTAAGAGGAAGTTATCCTTGGGAAAAATGAGGTTAAGATTGCAAAAATTAATACAAATGTGAATGACCATAGTAATCTTTTTTCAAATGGGAATAATGTTAGAAACCCATTCAAAATAATCCATGGGTTTGATAAATTTATCATCAATTAATTTGATGATTTCCTTGTGACATAAAGTGGAAACCTCAGGTGGAAATTTCTTTTGATTTTAATGCATAGGTTTAGCATTAGGATAAGTAATGATGTTATGCACCACAATACTAAGGTTAATATTGGGCATGTCCTCATAGGACCAAGCAAAGATATCATGATATTTATCAAAGAATAAGCTAAAAGTATCATGTTCAGTAGGTGAGAGTTTATGAGAAACTATAAATGGTCAAGGGTGGGATGGAGTACCATACTTAATGAGAGTGGTTTCTTCAATAAGCATGGCATTATCATCTTGGAAGTGTTATGGTGCATTAGGTAAAGAAGAAATTGGATTAGATTTAGGATCAATGATAGTGATGAAGTTTTTGAAACAAAGGGTTTTAATTTTAAAATTCCCAAGTTTATGATGTTACCAAGGAAGTTGAGTTTCTCAAGCATGAAGTATTTCATGAATAGCTTTGTCACTATGTAAGGTGGGAAGAGGACCATAATATTCAACATCTAATTCAAGATCCATAATTTGATTACCATGGTGATCATACTCATAATGTATTTGATAGACATCAGTTGTTGCGGCATCTAGTGTGATCTTGGGAGTAGGAGAGTAGATGGATTAGAAGAGATTGGACTGTCATTAGTGTTGGTGATAGGGGAAGGAAAAGATGCAATGATTGGATATATAGGTGGTAAATAAGATGTGGGAATTTTTTTAAATTTTGGAAGGTATAATTTTTTCTACCACCCAAGGGGTATCAAGAAGTGGAGAATTGGCAGGAGGCACATAACATTCAAGATTGAAGTCATGATCTATAGAAATGGTATGGACATCCCAATTAAAATCATGATTTGAGTTAAGGTTTTCTAATAATGTTAGACATCCAAGTATCAAGATTGAGCTTAGGATATTATGTAATTATCATCATATGTTGGAGAAATTATACATGCTTGAGAGTCAAGAGGAGTTTCAAAAGGTGAAATCCCAATATTACTAAATGTACGTGGAGACATGATGAGAGGATCTTGAAATAATTTGGCCACTCTAAAATCATTGTAAGTGAAGGCATATTCAAGTAAATAAGGATCTTGGGCATTAAATAGAGGGGTAAAGTTAGTAATCTCATTAATAAGAAGAATATTATGGTCCTGAGGTAATAAATAAGGAGGAAGCCATTGCAAAATATAAGGAGGTAGCTTGGTATTATTACAAGTATGTTGTAAATCATTAGGTTTATCATCATCAAAATCCATAAGAGTGACTTGTAAAACAATATTGATGTTTATTAACTAAAGTAAAGGAGCATTATTGATCTTAGGAATGGTAGGAATATGATAATGAGATTTGGGATTAGGAAGTTGAATATTCCATGGGTTGGGATCAGCCTCATGCTTATATCATTTTTCATTATGTAAGAATTTAATGCATTGACTACCATAAGAAGCAATGACCCTCATTCTATGAGTCCATGGATGACCAAGGAGTATATTATAAGATAAGGGTAAATCAAGGACCATAATCTTAGTTATAATGATCTTAGGTCCAATGGTTAATGGAAGCCAAATGCAACCAAGTGGTTTTTTATTAGTCTTATCAAAACCATGACAAGTAAGATGGGTTTGATTAAGATGATCCTTATTATAACCAAGTTGTTGAATAAGCCATAAAGATGTCACATTAATACCAGAGCCTTCATCAACTATAACTTTATGGATAGGGGTAGTATTAATAGCTATTTTAATTAAAAGTGGTAGATTGTCAACACGAAAAAGAATTTCATCATTGATCATTTCCTCTTCAAGAAATTCAATAGAAGTCTTGGAAGGAGACATGTTTCAATGGTATTGATGTTAATAGGTTGAGGTTCAATAGAAGGTGTTTCTTCATCTATAGAGGATGGATCTTTAATTTCTTGGAGTTGTTGCATAAGGAAATTGTGATGATAGGGGGAAGTATGAACCAAATCCATAAGTGGAATCTTACAAGTGATAGAGTTAAGTTCTTCAAGAAAGTTCCAATGAGATTTAAAAGAACCAACATGAGGTTTAGGAGGTAAAGTAGATTTTAAAGAAATGGATGTGATTGAAGGTTTGGAAGGAGGAAGTGGTTCCTCATGTACTTCTAAAGTTAGATTGGTAGTTGTAGTGTCCTTGAAAGTTGTTCTTCTAAGGATGGATTTTTAGGTTTGGTAACAGGATCTTTGTGAGCCAGCTTGTGATGATAGTTGAACTTGGAAGTGTTAACATATTGGGAATTGTTATAATATTGATCATAATTGGCATAAATGACACAAACATCCTTAGTATTTGGTTGACCATTTGAAAAATATTTTTGGTTATTTGAGGTAGAAGCTTTAAAAACCTATCATTTTTAAGAAATGGTGGTATACTCTTGATGATGAAGGTTGATAATGGCATCATGATTAAATGAATAACCAAGAATATAGGAGATGATAAATTTATTTATCCCTCTAAAATATTCATGGGAGTGAACAATGTTGGCATGGAAATAACAAAATTGATTAGGGTCATACCACTTAGGAGGATTGTTAGGATAAGTGAAAGGTTTAGAGGGTGGTAAAAGTTTTTTAATATATTGCACAGAAAGTGGTGTGTGAAAATATGAAGGGATGTCAGCTTTGGCAACTTTGAGTTTGGTTTGTGGAGTGTTAATAGTAATAACATTGGTAGATGTTTGAAAATATCCTTTTAGAAGTTTAGGATTAGGTTCAAATTGCTTCATGAGAAAGTCTTGACGTTTAGCTTGATCAAGAGCTTCATTAAGTGTTTAGGGAGCAAAGGTTCGAACCTTATATTGAAGAGGAGTTAAATAAGTTATAAAGAGTTTGAACAATTTATCATTAGTCATGTTATGGCTGGATTTATGGGCCAATGATTTCCATTGTTTGATAAAGTCATGAGCTGATTCAGTGGGAGATTCCTTAGTGTTGATGAAGTGGCTAAGATAATTTTTAAGAAGATCATTATGTTGAAATTATTTATCTGAAGGATTGACCAAAGTTTCAAGTTGCCAAAAATAATGTTGGGGAAGTTGGTTGTACCATTATAATACATTTATAGTGAAGGTTTTGACTAAGAGTTTAGTTGTGGAAAAAGTATTAGTCTGGATCCACTCTTTGTAAAGGTTACCAAAGGCTTTGATAAATGTGCCTAGGTCTTTAGTCCCATCATACTTGAGAGTTTCAAATATGCTACCAATATAAATGGACATAATGAAGGGAGATAAAGGATTATTTTAAATAGTTTGTAGCATCTTTTTATTCATTATGGGTTGAGGAATAACATTGCCTGAGGCATCTCTAAGAGGTAGAGGAATGTAATTGGGATTAGCTTGAGGATGAATAGCCGAAGGTTAATTAGACATATTAATCAAATGATGTTGGAGTTGCATCATTTGATTGGTGTTAGAGTTTTGCATTATGTTCATTTTCTAGATAACTTGTGCAAGAAGTTGAGTTGTATGAATAGGTGAGTTGGTGTTAGTAAAAACACTCCCCAAAGTGGTATTAGGGGGAGGGTTATTAAAAGAAGGATTATTAGTAGGAGTATTGTTTAAACTTGTGTCAATTTATCCCACATTAGTTTGAAGATTTTGAAGATGAGAAGTATCTTGGTAGGTATAGAAAGGATAAAACCCATCAACTTCATCTTGAGGTGTGATTTGCACCATGTTACAAGTGATGGATGGAGGGAAGAGGTGCCCCAAGAGTGACGGTGATCTTAGGAGGAAAAGAGAGGGAGGAATGAACATCCCATATAGTATCTAAATGGATTCAAGATATCCAATAAGATTTTGATATGAGACTTCATGATGACTTGAGATAAATGAACATAATGCTAAGAAGAAGAAATAGAGAACTAAATCGGCAAACATGGAAAGTAAAAAATGGTATAGAGTCAACTGGGTTGACCTGTATATAAAATAAGGTATAAAAATTATATAGAGTTGATAGGGTCAACCTAGTATAGAAAACATGGTTTACAAATTATACAAAGTCGACAGGGTCAACCTAGTACAACAAGCAAGGGAAAATAAATAGTGTATAAGAGATTGTTGAAAAGAACTACTATGTACTAGAACAAGAAATTTTTTGAAAGTATTTTTAAAAGCAAGAAATGAATGAAAAAACACAATCAATTGGGTCAATGAGGTTGATCCAATTGAGGCACATAACATAAAACCTTACACCAACATTGGCTAATGCAATTTTTTGTAATACAACATATAATTGAGCAAAGAACAAGTAGTCAACTTGGAAAGTAAAAACTAACTAAGTGGTTAGCTTGAATATTTTTAGATTATTAGAATATGATTTATATGTGATAATAAATTGGTTATAAGCAAGGAATTATAAATTAATCTAAAGATGGTTTCAAGATGTTTAGGTTGAAAGGGATCTGTATTGGCAATGGTATTGGGGCCTACCCCCTTACTTCACATACCCTAGTGATAAGGGTGTCAGGTACTTAGCCAAAATATACCATTAACCACATGTTTATAATTGGTTAGAAAATCAAGTTGGCTTCCCCCTTGGTGATGAAATCCAAGTAGGTAGGCCTTGGTAGACAATTGTTAAAATGCATTTTAAGATTTTGTGAATTGGTGGTGTGTACATAAAAGAGAAAATACTGTAACTAAATAATATATTAAATACTACATAATTAGAATATGTGATCTATTCTAAGCATTAATGCAACTAAAAAGTGAAAGTGTGATCTAATTACTAGTATACAAAGGTTAATTCTAACTTTGAAACACGGTATAGTGTTGATTCAATCGACAATGTATGCAAAGAATATAAAATAGGGTAGATAGTGTTGCTTTTGTAATATGAAATCAAGGGTATGAAATGAACTAAGTCAAAAAAGTTGACCTATATTTCCAAATAGAACATACAATACAAAACTATGTTGACATGGTCAACCTAATTAACTATACATGGGTAGTTTAAAAGACTGCAAACTATAATAAAATGATATAAATGATAGAGAAGGATAGAAAGTAACCTTGGTATGTTGGAGGATGCAAAGGAAAACAATATTTCTATTGAAGTACTCTAATTTATAATTGAAAATTCTGTTATGTCGATTAGGTTGACTTAGCTTTGTAGATCCTATTTGCTGAAAACTTGAAAATATACAAGGTCGACTGGGTTGACCTAGTATGCTGGACTAGATGCCTGGAAATGTACATGGTAAACCTAGTAGTATGAATGAAGTCTAAAAAACTTATACAAATATAATGGAATCATATTAATGTGACTATGTGTTAAACCTATGCACAAAAGTTAGAACTATGTCGATACTATCGACCTAGTATTGAAAATATATCTAAAAATGAAATGATAAAATGATAAAATATGGGAAATAAAACATACAAGGGTTAGATTCATGTCAAGTTCACCAGAATATATGTATTAAAAAATGTATCATGTCTATAAATCAATTATAACTCAAAGAAGATAGATCCTACCATAAACTTACAATTGGGGACATATTTATTAAGTGGGAACATGACCAATATGGCGATCTGTTAGACCTGATTAGGGGATAGATTACCAAAATACACCATGATAGGAGGGTTCTAAAGACTCCAATAAAACACAATCACACAATAACCATAAGGGAGTTCTATATTTTGATATCTCACAAAATTGATAACAAGAATAGTAAATTTTATCTAGTGCTCACCAAAGCTTGTGGCACAATATGATGGGTCATTAAACAATAAAAACATGTATAAGAGAATTTAAATTAAGATATGTAGGAGGAAGACCCTAATACATGGAATAAGAAGAGTAATATTATTCTAATCTAATACTTATATCACTTCTATCTACTAAATAAAGGAGTAAAGTTAGAGAATATTTACCTGAATGATGAACCCATCGAGACTCCATCTCTCCCTTGGCCAAAGGGGCTTCAAAAGAGGTTTTTATGGGTTTTAAGGATCACTAAGAAATACCAAAGCATCCAATACTTCTCCACAAGACTATATTCTTCAAGTAGAAACCCTAAACTAAGACTCCTTAAGTAGAATGGTGGAAGAGCAAATTGTAAAGAAGTGCAAGAGAATAATAACTCTTGATTGCATATGAAATAATGATGAAATGATCTTGTATATATAGGTAGATTTTACCCTAAACCCTTCCAAAAATCTTGGCTAATAGGGTTGACCTAGTTGATCTAGCACAATTTTGGACAATTATTCACTAAGTCATGAGCTAGGTTGGCCAAGAACCAAACTAGTTCCTAAGTGAAAATCACCTAAAACTATACAGGGTTGACCCAGTTGACCTAGCACATCTGACTATCAAAAGGAATTAAAGTGAGAAAAATAGGGATGGAGAGTGGAAAAGATTGGAGGAGAGTGCAAAATAGGAGTAATAGCTTAGGGAATGGTTTTTTAGGAGCTGGTTGGATTGGTAATAAGTGGTAATAAGGGACAACAATCCTATGAAACACCAATGGTCTACCCACCCCTTTCTTGATGCACCCCTTAGCCATGCACTTAGAGAGATTAAGTCTTGATGGGTTTCCATAAGATGTACAATGTTAGTATTTGATAAAATTTGAAAATATTATGTGTATACACTTAGTAGTACCACTCGTTTTATGTACCATATTACACATTTGGATCTACCTATGAACATCCCTTGGATGGGATCATAGCTAGCCTTTTATTTTAAAATATTCCAAAAATATGATATATATATATATATATATATATTCAAATAATTCAAAAATACAAAAATATTCAACATTTCAAGCTTTTATTAGCTCAACATCTATGTTGTTTGCTTTATATTTGTATATATCATATCATATCATTTTTATACACATTTATCACACATATTTGAGTGTGATACAGGCATACCCAAACACTTGATATATACACTTCCATATATTAGACCTCTCCTCTACCCATGTCATATAATACATTAGGGGGCATCTACTTCTTTAATCATAATCGATACACGTTACGTATCCTTTATGATCATTTCTACATTATCATATATGCAATTATATACTAATGCTTACACATTCCTATATCCATGCTCATATTTTTTTCATGGTGTACTTGATATGCTATGTTACATAACATTTTTTGGTAACACACATATGCATGAACTAGTCTGATATGTTTATGTTGGTTGCTTATGATTAATCTATTTTTCACTTCCTTGAGTGTATTCCATTGCTTTATATTTTATTCTTTATGGAAAATTTGAATATGTTCCTTAATTTTTATCCCCTATGCCAATGTATATTGATTGGACATTTGAATATATCATTCCCTTCGATTGTGTGGCATTTGAGCATGCCCCTTGTATGAGTTCTCCTTGGATGCTTAATTTTCATTACATTGAGTGTTCTTAGGTGCATGCATGATTATTTATTGAGATTATAATATTATTCTGTAGACATTGTCATGATTTATACCATGCATCTTAGGATTTGGTGTGATCACATACAGTGAGCTTCATTGATATATCTACTTTGACGTGTTATCCCTATATGTTACATAATTTATACGCAAATTATATAGTTATCTTATACTTTTGAGATAAGGTACCTACCCATTTCTATCTCCCTCACCTCAAAATGGGGTGCATATCAGTGGGGTCATGTCATATAAACATGACCTCCATATTTTTCATAGTTTCTAGATTTCAGTGGGGGCATGTCATAAAGATATGACCTCCACACTTAAACATTTTCTCCACACTTACACATTTTCATAGTTTCCAAATCTCAGTGGGGGCATGTCATAAAGACATAACCTCCAAAATTATAAATTTACTTAGTATATATATATATATATATATATATATATATTTCATTAGAGGAATTTCATAAATACATGACTTCCACACTTACATAATTTCCATTTCAATTTCATGATTCAGATATACACTTGGGTTAGAATCCTATACATTGCATCGATTTTGTATAGATTTGAAACAATATTTTTTTCCAAATTTATGACACATACTTTAGCTCAGACACATAATTTAGCTCAAACATATTATATGTGTATATGTTATACTATTGCATGAAAAAATTACAAAAATTACCAATTATACTAGTCACCAAGATGCACTGATCACATTAGAATATACTATTATCGAGCCTTTTTTAGTGTAGTAATTGGTTCAATTTATAGGTTAAAGTGATTAAAACATTCAACCTCACCAAATTTATATATTGGAGTGATTAAATCATAAAATATCACCGTACTTATAAGATGAGTTGATTAAATTACTCACCCTTACCAAATTATATATTCATATTTGAGTTGTGCGATTGAGATATAATAATCACAATGGTCATGTCACAACTCATCCTTGCACCTAGTTGGGGGTATAATACCTTCGATTATCCCTATTAAAATCTCCAAGGTTAAATTCTAAAACTCTTCCAACTCTAATGATTCATAAGGAATCATCTTTACCAAGTCAAAGCATATCAAGAGGTAACATAGTTGTATCGACACATAGGTGTAATCTTTCCTTGCTCTCTTTATTTTCAAGCATTTTAATTATTTCAAAATTCAGATTATATGCACTAATTTATACTATAACATATTATTAGTTATAGGTCATACACCATCAAATCACTCAGATGGGTTCAATCAAAGGCAAGGCATTCTATACACACCTAGATACACATTTCTTTCTTGTAAACTAGTAATTTCATCTTTATGCATTACTAGATTAAAAGGGGAAAATTTAGATACTTAAAATAAATATTTATAGCATATTATTCTTATACATTTTAAAAATTTAAATTATGGATATTAGACCTCCCTGCTACTAAAAGGATCATATTCGCCATCTCACTATGCCTAATTGCTTATCTCATAATCTGATCCATATAATTCTGATGACCCAGGTATCATGCATTTCACATAAAGCTTAAAACTTGATAAACATATTTCAATATCAATTTTATATCCATACCTATATTCTATCCTTCTAGACACTACCAACCACAGAGGGACACTATCATCTATGGTAGTGTCTAAATCTTTATCTAGTGTCTTATTGGTAAAAGTCATCCAAATTATGTTTTGAAACATTTGGATCATCTATTTGTCTTATTGAATCCTAATTTAAAATATTTTAAAAAGGTGTGATATAAATGTAAATCTAAGAAAACACCTACGAAATCTCAATCAATCAACTACACAACCATGATATTCTACACTATTCATCCCTATTTTCATATCAAGCATAAGAGCATGTAATAACCTTGATTAAATTTTTATTTGAAAATAAGGAAAATATGAATTATTTATATCATGAACACACATCCATGACACATGCACACATTTTATATAACATGCACACCTTTTAATAATAAACTAGCAAAAATGTAGATCTTTTACTATTAGATCCAGAATCCTCTCAAGTTGAACATGCATGGAAGGTAATAATAATTTATCTAATTTTTATGAAGATTAAATAAATATGTTGTAAAAAAACCACACATGAAATTACTAAATCAAACTCACACTCTGGAACATATGGCACCACACTCTAAAACCATATTTTGAAAGCTCACAAAACATCTAACTATGAAATCAGAAACATATACTTGGCAAACTACTGTGAACTACAAAACACCACACAAAAGTTGATATCTAAATGAAGATTTGAAATGTAGATTCAATCCATGAATGATATTTCCCTCGAGTCCTATGATCTCCAATAACCCTAGGGGTTTCATCCTTGAATCCTATTGTTGAAGCACAAGTACATCAAACATGTAGAAAATAGTTGAATTGGCAAAAAATCCCAAATCATAAAGCTGCCTATCTTAATTAATGTTTAGGACACAATTACCAACATCCCAAATAGAATATTTACATTTTATATCTCTATCATAGGAAATATAAAGTTTCCATATTCCATATCCTCAAAAATCTCACCAAGGATATGTCATACTTTCCTTTTTAGACATTGCTAATCTTTCCCACACAAATACTTTCCATTCCTTGATTTGGGGAGATAAACATCAACTTACCACCTTTATCCACTTGACCAAAATGTTCTTCACTTCCACATAACTTAAAACCATCATAGATTTTATATATTATAACTTCTACCCAAAGATTCTCTCCACTAAAAATGCTTCAAACATGCCACACCCCCCACTAGAGGAATACAACTCATTTTTAATATTTAATAGCCCATTTTTACAAAAACATGAATTATGGTGGACCATAAAATATTGAATAAATATTTCCTTACTATCCACATTATCTCACCAAAAATATAGGAAATGAGCTAATTGGCCACCCTTAGGATTTAATCATAAATGGAACATTACAAGTCCCCCCTTCCCAACATTTCTTGTCTTCAAGTAATGAAAATCTGGATGTTCCAAAAATTTTGGACCTTCCCAAGTGGCATCTTCAACTAGAAGGTTTTTCCATTAGATGAGGCATTTTTTTAGGATCTTGTTTCTAAACTTCCTTAACCTGGTATCAAGTATAGCTTTTAGAACCAAAATTAATTTCCTATCATCATATAACATGGGTAAATAAATGGAAGGATCTATATGCATACCCACTACCTTCTTCAAACAAGAAACATGGAATACATTATGAAGTATACAATTTTTATGGAGTTTCAATTCATAAGCTACTTCACCTATTTTCTCGATGATTTGGTATGGCCCATAGAATTTGAGCTTCAGGTTTTCCTTCCCACTGATTTTGATTGAAGAATTCCTATATGGATGCAATCTTAAGTACACCATATCACCCACCTCAAATATCCTTTTTTTCTCTTTATGTCTACATATATCTTCTATTGGTTTTGTGCTTTCTATAATTTTTACTTCAGAGATCTCAGAATGTCTTGACTTTGATTGACCAAGTCACTAGCTACAGGTACTCTACTGTCTAAAAGTACTAGATTGACAAAGGTTAATGCATCATAACCATACAATCATTTGAATGGATACATACTAATATACATGTGATAATTTATGTTATAACAATATTCTCCCAGGTGAAGCCACTTGATCCAAGTTGCTTATTGACTTGAGACATAATTCATCAAGTATCCCTCCACCCATTTGTTCACAATTTCTGTTTATCCATCTTTTTGTGGATGGTAACTAGTGCTAGGAATAAGCTTGGTGAATATCAGATGGAATAACTCCTACCAAAATGCACTGAGAAATCTACTATCTTTATCACTAATAATGTTCTTGGGTAACCCATGCAATCTAAATACCTCCTTGAAAAACAAGTCAACATTTTGAGGTGATTTGAAATCAGTAGAGATAACAAATAAATGTGCATATTTAGTCAATCTATCTACTATGACATAAATGCAATCTTTTCCTTGTACCTTGGATAGACCCAAGATGAAGTCCATGGAAATACTCTCCCATTTTTTATTAGGAATAGGAAGTGGTTGTAACAACTCCACATGAAATTATTGTTCCCTTTTATTCTATTGGTAGGTTATACACTCTTTGATATGTACAAGAACATCCCTTTTGAGACCCTTCTAAGAGAATCTCTCTCTAATCTATTTGTATGATTTGAATAAGCCTAGATGTCTTGTTAATGGTGCATCATGAAATGCTTCTAGTATCTTCTTCTTCATCTTTGATTCTAGAACAAGGAACACTCTATTTTTAAACAAAATCAACCATTTGCCATGGTATACTTATCATATTTCTCCAATCCATCAAGAATGTTAGCAATAAATTTATTTCTTAGCATACTTATCCCAAATAGAAACTTTCCAATCTACAAAAATATCGGAAACACTGCAAAGAGTGTGCATTCTAGAGAGGGCATCAACTACTACATTCTTCTACCCTTAACATATTCAATTTCAAAATTATATGCTTGCAGCTTAATTACCCACTTCTATTATCTATCATTCAAACCTTGTGGGTTTAGAAAGAATTTAAAATTGTTATGATCTATTTTGACAAAAAAACTTCCCACGTACTAGATATTAGCTAAATTTCTCCAAAGCATGCATTATGGCAAACATTTCTTTGTCATAAATGGACAACCCTTTCTCATAACCTTGTAGATTTATGCTTTTGAAAGCTATGGTATGTACTCTCTAGGATAGGATAGATCCAATTCTAACACCCAAAGCATCACACTCTATTACAAAAGAGAGTGAGAAATATGGAATAACTAGAAATGGACATGAACTTATTACCTTTTTAAGCTTCTCAAAAGTGGTTTGTGTTTATTCCATGAATTCAAAGGCTCCCTTCTTTGTCAAATTGATAAGAGGAGCTCCAAGTTGAGAAAACCCCTTAACAAACCTCCTTAGTAACTACACAGTCCAAATAATCCTCTAATCTGTGTTATATTTAATGGAAGAGGCCAATCTAAAATGGCTTGGATCTTCTACTGATCCACTTGAATCCTTTTTGCACTAATCACATTGTGTGATCATATTTTGAGTTATTTATTAAAAAATACTTTAACTAGTAATTAAAACCCAATAACACAAATAACATCAAAGGGAGGGAATAAAGGAAAAATCAATTAATTAAACATGAAATTCTTACCATCACTTTATTCCTTATAACTTCTCTCCAAGATCTTCAAATGGATTCAAATGCCAAATTGATTGTGGATTGCTTGCTTTGAGCTTCAAAGTGACTCCAATGGCTTCCTTAGATTGTTGAATGGCTTGACAAAAATATGAGGATGTTTTGGAATGGTTTATTATGGGAGTATAATGAAAGGTTATATATTTATAAGTTAGTTTGGCCATGGCCCAAACATGGATTATATAGGATGGTGGAGTAGGTTTTTAGGGAATTTTAAATTATTTTGAAGCCTCTAGTTTAGAGACTTCTAGAATCTTGAAGAAGCTTCCCTATCTCTCTAGTTTATTGATTATTTCAGGGGATAACAGGGGATTAAATAAGGTTAGGATTCATAGGGGTGTAGGAAAGCCTAGGATGGTAGGGTGAGTAGGGGGTAGTTGAATAAATAGGAATTTTAAATTAGAAAGTGGGATAATAGGTAGATTAGTGGCTAGGTAGGATAGTTAGTAGGTTATAAGGGTATGGAAGGGTTTATTAGATATAGGGAATATTATGTAGGAAGTTAGAATATTAGTTAATTGGCTAGGGTTATGATTATGGGTTAAATAAACAGGTTTGATAGGATTATCAAGATGAGTAGATTTAAGTGCATACATTTCCCCCCTATTTGAAATGGAATTATAGCAGTAATTTTTTTTAAAATAAAAACCAAATTTTAGTAGACATTATACACCCTCGAGGGAGCATACAGGGAAGCACAAGTCTGAGGGTCACTTGAAAGAAAATATTCTGGGTGGGATAAGACCAAGATGATGACAAGTGGTTGGGATGCCTTGAGTAATTATGTGGTTATGATTGAGATGCCCTAAGCATAAGTTATATGGGATAAAGTGACTTAGCTTTAGAGGATGTGTTCTAGATAATGACCAATGTCTATAAGGGAGGAAATTTGATTACGACAATAAGTATGAAATTACTAAGATGTAGACATTGTTTGGAGAATAACAAGACATGATAGGCCTCAAACTAAAAAAAATGCCCATAGCAAAGACACATGCTAGGGATAGCTAAAAAATTATAAATTACTTTTTATGGATGATTATGGAAAATAAGCCACTTCATATAAGATTTGTAGCTCAAGATGATTAATATCATCGATTGAACTATAAGGTATGGGATAAGATTGGAAGATAGTAGTGGTTACACTATTCCTAGGCATGAATAAGTGGCCAGGTAGTACCTACATAGTCTTAGGAGACTTTTAGCCAATATAATTATGACTCATTATGGACTAATAACAAGGAATATAAGATGATGTCCCAAGAGACTTGGGATGGATAAAACAATGATGAGTTTTGAGAATCAATCATGGAATTTGGAGACAAAGACTAATAGTTAGGGTATGATAATGTGAGTGGAAAGGTTCACATTGGGTATGAGGGGTAAAATAAGGGGTGAATAAAGGGGGAAAAATAGGAAAAGGTGAGTGAAAAAGGTTCATTTTGTCTTTTAGCCTTTTAAATTTGTTTCTCTAAATATTTATCCATGGATCACATTCCACACTCGTCACATCATGGAGAGAGGATTTGGGAGCACTAAATGCCAACTAACATGGGACCACCAGTGAGAAATCCATCCCTATCCTATTGATTTTTTCATTTTAACACTTATTGCATGTACATTTTGTTGTTCCCAAAATTTGTCACTTATTTTTGGGGACAACATGTTGATCATTTTGGTCCTATAGGCCAAAAATGATCTCTTCCTTTCTCAAAAATGTTCTGAGTAGTCAAGTTTTTTAGTTAATCAAGTCTTTTCAGCTAAGGAAATCATAGGTTCAATAGGTGGGATTTCACAAGGAAAATTTTCAAAACACTTAAGGCATTTCCTAAAAAGTTACAAGGATAGTTCAATGCTGAGGTTCAATCAAAAGGTTCATCGATGGGGTTCAAAGAACTAGAATGAATCATTGAACCATTAAACCATTGAACTCCACTTAAATGAGTTCAAAGGGTTCATGGAGTTTAAAGGGTTCAAAAGAGTTCAACAATATGGAATGAATCACTGAACTGATGAACCATTGAACCGTTGAACCGTTGAACTTTAAAAGAGTTCAAAGTGGTTCAAAGGTTCAAAGATTTCAAAGTTTGAGATAATGTTTTAATGGGAAGATTCCAAAAGAATAGTTTGACCAAATGGTTCAAATGATCGGTTCAATGATATGTTGAACTTATAAGAAGACTAAGTGAATGCGGCTCTTTGCAAGAAATATTGAACAGCTGAACCATTGAACCACTTTGAACCATTGAACATCAAATTTAGGGTAATAAAATAATCATTGATTTTCAAAGATGTAGACCTAGGAACAAACTCAGTGATCTGCTGAGGAAAGAGCCGAAAGAGCCAGCAGAAAGCAAGAAAATAGCCTGAGAGCTCAGACCACCAAGAGGAGACAAAATATAACAAGGAAAGAGGGAATGTGATAGAAAATCTAGAAATATTTGCAAGAGAGTTATTCCAGTAGGCAGAACAATCCACTAGGTGGATATTAGAGAGCACAAGCATTTAATGGCGTGGCTTATTTTTCTTCATTGAGTAAAGGCGAATGGACAGTCGTGTAAGCATCATAAATTAGACCAATCAACCCAATATTTGGAGGAGACAATTGAGATGAATTAAAACACCAAAGTTAAGGCTGATAACCTATTCCAACATGGCCCCTTCACATAATTTCCAATGCATTCAATGCAACATGGGCCATTTGTTAAGCACAAAATATATTGAGAGGGGGGGGTGAATCATTATATATATTTTATAAAACTTTCCCTTAATCAAACATTCAAGATATGCAATAAAACTCAAATAATAAACATCACACAAGAAAGAGAGAGACACCAGATATAACGTGGAAACCCAATGTGGGAAAAACCATGGAGAACAATCTCAAGTATATTAGTGAGAACAAACCCACAAGAGCACCATACCCCTTTGCCAAGTACCAACCTCAGCTACAATTCGTGAGCACCACCTCATAAGAGCTTCAAACCCCTTTGCCAAGCACAAACCCAACTATCATTCGTGAGCACCAACCCACATGAGCATCATCCACTTTGTGTAAACCACACACCTATCTCTCAATGTTGCTAAATCAACAAATGATAGTTCAATACAACATCTCTTTCCTCTCTCTCACCTTTGCTCTTCTAAGCTAAATAATACAATATCAAATTAACCTCTCACACTCATATTAAAAATGGCTACTCAAGCCCTTATTTATAGCTTTCCAAATGACCTTTGGCCTTCCCCCTTTGTGACCTTTCATTCCTCATGGAAAATGGTGCCAATCTTGGATGACCCTTCACATCCAAGCATTTGAAAAGTCATGTGGTGACCCTTCATGACCAAAAATGTCTTTCCCACTTTTGTCCTCATCTTTGGTGACTTTTCGTATTCCTTTAAGTGTCCCTTCATGAGAAATTCACCCATACTCTTTTGTCTTCACTTGGTGACTCTTGGTATTCCCCAAGATGACTCTTCATGGGAAAATGCATCCCATCCTTCTTTTGTCTTTATCCCATGACTCTTCATCTTCTTTATGGGCCCTTATTTTGTCTCATATGCAACCAAAAATATATTTGTTAATATTAAATAAATATTAACTCATATTAGCCAAGATAAATAATATTAAATGCAATGGGGCCTTTATCACCAATAATACTAAACCTTTGACATCAATGACAATATTTCCAACAATCTCCCCCTTTGTCATTGATGGCAACCTCAATTCTGAAACTGCCACATCTTGTCACCTGGCCACATCCTATCACCTACAGATACTATCATCTGAAAGCATACAGTAACTCCCCCTTATTGTAGTAACCTATACCTATTCCTTGTACCTATTTTTTGCACCTATACTTGTACCTATTATTCTCCCCCTTTGACATCAATGGCAAAGGGCCTACCTGGAGCTAACACTTAGCTCCCCCTCACTTGATGCTGAACCTCAATGGCAGGAAGTAAGGGAAGTTACTCCCAAATTTTCTTACAGATACTAAAATGTGTCTTTTGGTAGTGCCTTTGTGAAAATATCTGCAATTTGCTTTGTAGTACTAATATATTCCAACTTAACCTGTTGATTTGCAACCTGCTCTCTCAAAAAGTGATATCTAATGGGAATATGTTTTGTTCTTGAATGCATCACTGGATTTTTTGAAATATTTATTACACTTCTGTTATCACAAAAAATGGAAATAGGTTCATCATACTTTACCTTGATATCTTCCAAAGTTTGCTTCATCCAAAGCACTTGAGTACAACATAATACTGCTACAATATATTATGCTTCAGCTGTAGAAAGTGATACTGAGTTCTGCTTCTTGCTTAGCCATGATACTAAGCTATCACCAAGGAAGAAAGCTCCTCCACTTGTACTCTTTCTATCATCTAAACACCCTGCCCAATCTGAATCTGTATAAGCAACTAAAGTGAAATCTTTACCTATGGGATACCATAATCCATAATCCAATGTCCCTTTGATATATCTAAATATTCTTTTCACCAACTGAACATGACTATCTCTTGGAGATGATTGATATCTTGCAACCATACCTACTGCATGCATGATGTCTGGTCTTAATGCTGTCAAATATAAAAGACTACCAATCATAGATCTATACAAAGATTGATCTGTAACAAGTGAATCTTCATCCTTGCTCACCTTATTTCTTGTACACATAGGTGTGCCAACTGGTACACAATTCTCAAAACCAAATTTCTTGAACATTTCCTTGGCATATTTACTTTGAGATATAAAAATTCCTTTATTTGATTGAAATATTTGTAATCTTAATAAAAATGATAATTATCCAAGCATAGACATCTCAAATTCTTTTTGCATTCTATCAAAAAATTCTTTTGTCTTTTTTTCAATATTTCCTCCAAAAATGATATCATCAACATAAACCACAACAATCAATTGATGCTCACCTTCTGTTTTGATGTAAAGATTACTATCAGCAAATCCTCTCTTGAATCCTTGATCTTGCAGGTACTTATCAAGTCTTGCATACCAAGCTCTGGGAGCTTGTCTTAATCCATACAATTCTTTCTTTAATCTGCATACATGATTACTAATATTCGAGAGAATAAACCCCTCAGGTTGTTCAATGTAGACCTCTTCTTCAAGATTCCGATTTAGGAAGGTAGATTTGACATCCATCTGAAATACTTTGAAATTTTTTAATACTGCATATGCAAGAAACATTCTAATAGCCTCTAACCTTGCTACTGGTGCAAAAGTTTCTTCAAAATCTATTTCCTCAATCTGAGCATATCCTTTACATACTAATCTTGCTTTATTTCTGGTTACTTCTCCATTTTCATTTAGCTTATTTCTATAAACCCATTTTGTTCCTACCGCATTATGATCTTTTGGTCTAGGCACTAATTCTCAAGTATCATTATTTTCTATCTGATCTAATTCTTCATCCATAGCCTTAACCCAATGCTCATCATGTCTAGCTTCTGAAAAATTTCTAGGCTGAATTTTAGATAACAAAGAGAAATTAACTTTTTCAGATTCACTTACCATCATTCTTCTGGTGCGAATTCCTTCTTTTATATCCCTGATGATGTCACTTTCATTATGATTTTTTTGA
Organism: Torreya grandis; assembly: GCA_037957365.1. NCBI lineage: Eukaryota > Viridiplantae > Streptophyta > Pinopsida > Cupressales > Taxaceae > Torreya > Torreya grandis. The sequence goes on from JARHVA010004607.1 coordinate 810,312, forward strand.
ACATATTTGGATGGAGTCTTGGTGCCCTTTTTCTCCTTTTCCTCATCTTCATCTGATTCTTCAAAGCCTTCCTCTTCAATGATTTCAGGAATGTCTACTAGATCACTGATCTTTTGTGTTCCATCTTCTTCTATCCTGACACTTGCACTTTCAACAATTTTCTTGGTTCTTTTGTTATAACATTTATAAGCTTTAATTTTGCAATAATAACCAAGAAATATACCTTCATCTGCTCTAGATTCAAACTTACCAAGTTTTTCATCGGTTCTCTTTATGAAGCATTTGCTACCGAAAACTCTAAAATAATCAACTATTGCTGGTTTGTCTTTCCATAGCTCATAAGGAGTTTTGTCACTGTTGACTCTTAATAGAGCTCTATTCTTAATATGCACTATTGTACCAACTGCCTCTCTCCAATATTTATTTTCTATCTTGGATTCATTTAGCATTGTCCTCGCCATCTCTTGAACTATTCTATTCTTTCGTTCAACTACATTTTGTTGTGGAGATTTTGCTGTTGAATACTGTCTCTTTATTCCATGATCTTCACAAAACTCAATAAATTGATCTGACATGAATTCTCCTCCTTGATCTGATCTTAGACACTTAATCTTTAGATTAGTTTCATTCTCAACTAATGCTTTGAACTGTCTAAAAGCTTCTGATTTTTTCTTTAAAAACATTATCCAAGTCATACGTGAAAAATCATCAATAAGCAACATGAAATATTTATCACCTTGAGTACTTTGAGTCCTCATAGGTCCACATAGATCAGTATGAACAAGCTCTAGCATCTGAGTGGTTGAGTACTCTTTTGTTTTAAACCGCCTTCTAGCCTGCTTCTCATGCTAACAAGGTGCACAAAGCATGTTAGATGGTTTTATGATCGTTGGAAGATTCTCGACTGCTTACTTTTTGCAAATTTTGACAAGATTGTCAAAATTTATGTGCCCCACTCTCCTGTGCCATAGCCAACTTTCTTCAATCTGACTCAAACAACATTTTTGACCTTTGATGTCTGATAACATATATAAGTTATTACCTGTTCTCTGAGCATCTACAATTAATACATCTGAATCTTTTCTTCTAATTTCACAACCTTCTACATAAAACTTTAGTGTGTGCCCTTGATCACACATTTGACTTACACTCAAAATATTATGCTTAAGACCTTCTACATATAAAACATTTTCAGTTTTAGTTCTACCATTATCTAAATTTAGTGTACCTTTTCCAACAATTTTGGCAGTAGTATTATCCCCAAATTTCACTATGCCACCATTGATCTTCTTCAGAGTTATGAACTTGCTCTTGTCTCCTATCATGTGCCTCAAACATCTGCTATCAATAAACCATGGCTTTTCTTTATTTATTGCATGCAGAGCTGTCTGGACCAACATAGAACCTTTAGATTGTTTCTTCTGCCATGTCTAAACCTTTTTTTTTATGAATGGAGCCCTAAAACTCTGGTCCTTCTTGACTGACTCGAACACGCTTCTACAATACCAAGCTATGTGTCCAAAGTTTTTACACTTGTAACAAATTATGGTCTCTTCATCAAAGCTTGATAGAGGAGCAAAAGAGTTATAGCTTCTGCTTGACTCTACATGACCTTCCTTTTCCTTATTTTTGAGATTGTTAGCTCTTTTTCTACATTCTAATTTCTTATGACCATATCTATTACAATAAAAATAGTAACCATAAAAATAGGACCTGTTTGTGAATCTCTGACCTGATTGCCTTTTATAGCTTTGTTCCTTCCAGCCTTCTTTGTCCTCTGTATTATCCATTCCTTCCCTTCTTGTTTCTTTATTTGTAAGAGCTTCGACATAGCTCTTTTCAAAACTGATACATGTCTTATCTGATATTGGCTTTTGAATTTCTAATATCTTATTTAGCATATTAATGCTATTCTCAAATTTTGAATCATTGACTATTTTATTATTGACTACTTTCTCAATCTCTTCTTATAAAAAGGCAATTTCAGTAACATACCTTTCACATTCTTTCCTTGATATTTCCAACTGTGCCATTAGATCTTCAATTATCTCCTTTGACTCCTTGTTATTTTTCTCGATTTGATGCTTTAATCTTCGATTTTTCTTTTCAACAATTTTCAACTCTTCTAAGGCACACATGAGTTCTCCTTCCATATTCACTTTAGCTTCATCCTCTTCTTCTTCTTGATCAACTATTTTTTTGCTTGCAGAGACACCTTTATGTATGCCCATCTTGTGCTTTCTTGATCTACCTTCAAGCTGTAAAACTTTTCAAAAAGGAAATGGCTCTGATACCAATTTTTAAGCATAAAATATACTGAGGGGGGGTGAATTAGTATATATATTTTATAAAACTTTTTCTTAATCAAACATTCAAGATATGCAATAAAACTCAAATAATAAACATCACACAAGAAAGAGAGAGACACCAGATATAACATGCAAACCCAATGTGGGAAAAACTACAAAGAACAATCTCAAGTATATTAGTGAGAAAAAACCCATAGGAGCACCATACCCCTTTGCCAAGTACCAACCTCAGCTACAATTCATGAGCACCACCTCACAGAAGCTTCAAACCCCTTTGCCGAGCACAAACCCAGCTATCATTCGTGATCACCAACCCACATGAGCATCATCCACTTTGTGTAAACCACACACCTATCTCTCAATGTTGCTAAATCAACAAATGATAGTTTAATACAACATCTCTTTCCTCTCTCTCACCTTTGCTCTTTTAAGCTAAATAATACAATATCAAATTAACCTCTCACACTCATATTACAAATGGCTACTCAAGCCTTTATTTACAGCTTTCCAAATGACCTTTGGCCTTCCCCCTTTATGACCTTTCATTCCTCATGGAAAATGGCACCAATCTTAGATGACCCTTCATATCCAAGCATTTGAAAAGTCATGTGGTGACCCTTCATGACCAAAAACGTCTTTCCCACTTTTTCCTTATCTTTGGTGACTTTTCGTATTCCTTTAAGTGTCCCTTCATGAGAAATTCACCCATACTCTTTTGTCTTCACTTGGTGACTCTTGGTATTCCCCAAGATGACTCTTCATAGAAAAATGCATCCCATCCTTCTTTTGTCTTTATCCCGTGACTCTTCATCTTTTTTATGGGCTCTTATTTTGTCTCATATGCAACTAAAAATATATTAAATGCAATGGGGCCTTTAAGTGTGCCAAGATAAACAATATTAAATGCAATGGGGCCTTTATCACCAATAATACTAAACCTTTGACATCAATGACAATATTTCCAACACCATTTCATAAAAACAAGCACCCAAGTCTTTCTTTTGAAGGCTATATATTGTAATCTCTCATTTTATGAAAGAGAGATCTCTCTATTATTAGAAGTGAAACTCTACCCAAATTAAAAAGCATTCTTGAGACTTTGAGCTCAGACTGTTAATCATATTTTATCAAGTGAATGAGAAAGCAAGTGACTTTTCAGACTTTATGTTGAAATAGCTTGTGTTATTTAGGAAATCGTTCTTATGTCTTTTTCTTAAATAAAGTCTTATCCATTTAATGAAATAAATTGAACAAGTGGAAATAATCTAAAAGATGTCTTGAAGTTGACTATGGGAGACTTTGTGCTGCTATAATTGTCTTTAGTCTGTGTGGTTTATGTTTAAGGATATTGGAGAGAATTTGAGCTCCCATTATCCTTCGTAATCTTTTACTCTGTTGTAGTTTTTAGTGGAGACTTTGTGCTGCACTTAATCCTACTATGTTACTTTGTCCTAAATTAGTGGGAGAAGCAATGAAAGACTTTGTGCTTTCATGGGTTTCTTGTGGTTACAGTTACTATCCAAGAAGTATTAATGCTATTTACTAAACATCATTTCTGAAAGAAGAGAAATGCCTTCAATAATTATACAAGAATCCTCCTTTACCTTGTAAACATCATCTTTGAAGAAAGAGAGATGGATCGTATGATTTCACGCCTGAGTCTATTTTCAGTTTATATTAGTATATAGTAGTTTATAGGGAACCTCCCCTTGATGAGAGGAGAGATTTATCTCATTATGCTGTGGTAAACCTACACATTTTGTAATATAAATCTCTTTGTGCTATGGTTGATATACCCATTTGTTGTTAGTTAGTTGATGACAAAATATTCACCCAATAGTTTTTGGTGACTCCACTGAGGAAGAATGTGCAATTTGAAGCCTCAAGCTTCAAATTGAAGCATTTTCAGTTCTTTTCCATTCTACACTCTGACAGATCCATGGTATACATGAAGCCAAAGAGCTCAAGGTATTGTTGATCCTGTGTTTGAGTTTGTGTAGTGAAATAATTTTGACCCTTCTCCTCCACAATCTCACCTTCAGTGAACCAAGATTTTTCTTCCTACCAACGTCAGGTCCCCAATACCAAGCAAAGCTTCTCTTTCCTTTGCTAGTAGATATTTATCTATACATACCCTACAAAGGTTTGTTATCCCTCCTTTTAATCATCATATCATGGCAGCCTAAGACCCTTGGGGTAACACTTTTGGCCCTCTGAATCTAACCCCACATTTACATGAACTACCCCATAGTTCAAGAAAGAATTTTCCTAAGTTCTATGGTGATGGGAGAGTTTATTTTGATGAGCATATTACAACATTCTGCATAACCTGTGGTGTGATAGGCATTGAATATAAAGACATAGCAGTCAAAATATTTGTAGAAACATTGCAAAGCACTGCATCAGACTAGTTTTATCATCTGCAAGCTCAGACTGTGACTGACTGGAACACTCTCAAGGCTAAGTTCGAAGCTATATTCAAACTTTTAGAGGATGCACATGCCCTATTATCCCATATTACACAAATGAAGAAGGAGCCTCATGAACCCATGCGAGATTTCATTGCTAAAATTGACAAGCTGAAGAACAAAATTCCTATAATTGCTCAGCTGATGCCAAAAAATTTAAGTGCTTCTTCATCAATTCTCAACTTCTTGAAGTGAGTTTCTTATTGAGGCAGGCTAGCGACATAGATCTTACTATAGCTCATATTTTTGCCACTGAGATTGAAGATGATCTTATCTTGGTAGGTAAAATAAGAAGAGATCCTAATAAAAATAAATCTTCTTCATCTTTTAAATATTCTTTTACAGGCACCACTGATCCTATGGTGTAAAAGCTAGCAAATGAATTGATAGCACTAAAAAAGAAAATGACACAAGGGATGTCTGATCCTCTTTCTTATCAGGATATACCAAGGAGGATGTTTCATAACCAATCATATCAAGTCAATGCTTCTAGGAATCAATGGCAACCAAATCATCTCCCTCCCCCATAGGGGAAGCTTGCCATTGAAGTAGCACCAACTAACTCAGTAGTTGGTTATCATGAAGCTGAACATGATTCCTCTTTCAAACCTGAGTTAGATCAAGAAGATGACACTAATACCATCACATAAGGAGAAGAAGAATTATTTGGTGACTTCAACATTAGTTTCCTAAATTACCAGGATGAAGCTAGAAGTAAGAGAGAAGTGTTTGATAGATCATACGCTTTTTTTACTAGGTCCCAGAACTAGTCAACTCAACAAAATGATAAGGGAAAAATAGGGAAAGAATCTCAACCAGTAATTTCAATTGCTAAATGGGGGAATTCATTGCCTTTCCAATCAAAGGACCTAGTGATCAATAAAAAAGTAAGTACCCCAAACAACCCTGCACCTTCTGCTTCAATTTCTTAGACTAGTACCACACCCAATAAAACCTAGAATGATGGACTTCCTTCCTCTATTCCTAGTTTTTTCAGTCATTTGATATTATTGACTATACTAGAAAGACCAAGATCCAAATGTCTAAGTTTGAATACTTACAAGCCAACCCTGAGCAGTTGGATAGGTTAGTTGAATGCGTCAAGAACAAAACCATCCTTGCAGGACAATATGTTTCAAAGGTAACTCATGATCTCTCAAAGAACACATCTACTCAAACAAATATTTTCATTACTCCTCTTATTACCCCTAGAAAGACAAAACCTTTCTATGTTTTTCTGTTGATAAATGGTCATAAGCTAAGCAACTACATAATAGACTCTGGCGCCTCTGACAATGTGATGCCCGCCAAGGTGGTAGACTCTCTCAGTCTCACTCTGACTAAAAATTTTGGGAGATGTTTCTCCATGGAAAACAAGCAAGTGCCACTTTTGGGATAGATCAAAGATGCCCAATTTACATTTGTGGTCTTCCCAAAAAAAAGATTAAAATGATAGTCTTGGTGGCCGACATTCCAGCTTCCTATGGAATCCTACTTGGACAAATTTTTTGCAAAGATGTTGGTGGAGGATTGAACATGGACTTGTCTGAGGTGAGGATACCTATCAAGGGCATCATGAAAAGGATGATCCTTGAGAAGGAGTCAAAATACATTATCACCCAAACATCAACCCCTAAAGATCAAATTCTATTTGAATCCTCAAGAATGGGTAACTACTTTCTGTCTACAGAAGATGTTTCTATTTCATCAGATAAAAGTTTTGTAAGTGACAATCCAAAAAATTTAGAGAAGACATAAGAAGAATTGGTAGAGCATTGTTCAAATGAAAAAGGATCTTCCCTCCCTAATAAAGAGAAATCTAAAAGGAGATAAGATTCTAATGATGTCTAGATTTTGGAATTTGATGGCAGCTATTCTTCTACCGGTTTTGGGGCTAGAATTGTTTTGATATCTCCTCAAGGAGATGTTTTTCCATATTCATACAATTTGTAGTTTAGAAATACCAACAACACCACCGAGTATGAATCTTTGTTGCTCAAATTAAAAGTTGTTCATGCTAGAGGTGTTAAACCAAGAATAAAAGATTGTGACATTATCACAATCTTGTATGGGACTGCATTGAAAGTTTTGATGCTTTCAATATTTTTGCTATGCCTAGAGAGTTCAATGATCGTGCAAATTCATTGGCTATCTCTGCAACCCTCATGGTTCCTCACAAAGATTTTGAAGGGCACAAGTACACTATTGAGCAGGTCTTTTGACCAAGTATACCTGATAATACCAACCATTGGCAGGTGTTTAATAGGGACAATCAAATCAGGTGCTTAACTAAAATAGAAGAGCAATGAATTATGGTAGTAGATCATATTACTGCACATCGAAACCAGGTAAAGAAACTTTTTGGAAAAAGATCAAAGATTCATGGTTTTTAGATTGGAGATCAAGTCTTGTTAAGGGGTAAGAGGAGAGAACCAAAAGGAATGCATAGAAAATTTGATTTCGGGTGGAGAGGTCCATTTGCCAATCATCGATTCTGGGGTGAAAATAGTTTATTACTGATATATCAAGACAAAATGCCATTTTCACTACCTCACAGTGGGCAGTATTTGAAGCACTTTAATCCTTGAAGTATCAGATAAGTCTAGTTATACATTTGTCTTGTCTTTATTTGTTTTATGTTGTTCATTTAGTTTTTGGCATCTTTCTCTTTTTTGGATGGTATGACTCCATAGCCCAATGGCATAGATGAAGGCACTTTGAGTCTGGATTCTACTCCCTTCGATCATTTTTACCATCGATGGAATTTTCCCAATTGGAGCCAGTTGTTATTCCCAAAATCCATCACTTTTTTTGGGGACAACATGTTGATTATTTTGGTCTTGTAGGCCAAAAATGATCTCTTCCTTTCTCAAAAATGCCCTGAGTAGTCAAGTTTTTTAGCTAATCAAGCCTTTTCAGCTAAGGAAATCATAGGTTCAAAAAGCAAGCTTTCACAAGGAAAAAGTTTAGAACACTTAAGGCATTTCCTAAAAAGTTACAAGGATGGTTCAACGCCGAGGTTTAATCAAAAGGTTCATCGGTGGGGTTCAAAGAGCTGGATTGAATCATTGAACCATCGAACCACTAAAATCTACTTCAACGAGTTCAAAGGGTTCACAGAGTTTAAAGGGTTCAAAAGAGTTTAACAATTTGGAACGAATCACCAAACTGATGAACCATTGAATCGTTGAACTTCAAAAGAGTTCAAAGTTTAAGAGAATGTTTCAAGTGGAAGATTCTAGAAGAATAGTTCAACTGAATGGTTAAAATGATTAGTTCAATGATATGTTGAGCTTATAAGAAGACTAAGTGAATGTGACTCTTTGCAATAAATATCAAACTATCAAACTGTTGAACCACTTTGAACCTTTGAACCACTTTGAACTCTCAAAGGCTCAAAGGTCCAAGGTTCAAAGTAGTTCAAGCGACTAATGACATCCCCAGAGATGTCAAATTTAGGGTAATGAAATAAACATTGATTTTCAAAGATGCAGACCCAGGAACAAACTCAGTGATCTACTGAGGAAAGAGATGAAAGAGCTAGCAAAAAGTGAGAAGATAGCTTGAGAGCTTAGATCGCCAAGAAGAGACAAAATGTAACAAGGAAAGAGGGAATGTGACATAAAATCTAGAAATATCTATAGGAGATTTATTCTAGTAGGTGGAGCAGTTCACCAAGTGGATATCAGAGAGCATAAGCATTTAATGGCACAACTTATTTTTCTTCATTGAGTAAAGGTGAATGGATAGCTATGTAAGCATCATAAAGAAGACTAGGCAACCCATGCTTTGGCGGAGATAGTTGACATGAATTAGAATGCCAAAGTTAAGGATGATAACCTGTTCCAACATGGCGCCTTCATAGAATTTTCAATGCATTCAATGTAGCATGGGCCATTTCATGAAAATAAGCACCTAACTCTTTCTTTTGAAGGCTATCTATTGTAATCTCTCATTTTATGCAAGAGAGATCTCTCTGTTATTAGAAGTGAAACTCTACCCAAATTGAAAGGCATTCTTGAGACTTTGAGCTCAAACTGTTAATCATAATTTATCAAGTGAATGAGAAAGCAAGTGACCTTTCAGACTTTGTGTTGAAATATCTTGTGTTATTTAGAAAATCATTCTTATGTCTTTTTCTTAAATATGGTCTTGTCCATTTAATCAAATAAATAAAACAAGTGGAAATAATCTGAAAGATGTCTTGAAGTTGACTGTGGGAGACTTTATGCTACCATAATTGTCTTTAGTCTGTGTGTTTTATGTTTCAAGATATTGGAGAGAATTTGAGCTCCCATTATTCTTCGTAATCTTTTACTCTATTATAGTTTTCAGTGGAGACTTTGTGCTGTGCTTTATCCTACTGTGTTACTTTGTCCTAAATCAATGGGAGAAGTAATGAAAGACTTTGTGCTTTCATGGGTTTCTTGTGGTTATAGTTACTACCCAGGAACTTGTTGATGCAGAAGATTGCACCCATGGTAGGAGGCTGAGCTCCTGCCTTCTTCATGCAACAATGGAAACTCCCCTCTCACCTGTGGGATCAACAAAGCTAGAGGGGAGAGTCTCTAGATAAGAGCTAGCTCCCTCTAATGTATCATTTAGGCCCTGGTTTCTCTTACTACTAATAAATAAAATGTTAAAAAGGGGGGGGATGAAAAGGGAGAGAGAGATGCTGAAAATAGAACCTAACCTAAAAGAGGAAAAGAGGTGATACACTAGAAAAAATGTGACCCACTCAGGCTCAGACATACACTTTTCACTGAGAACCAGCGCCTATACACTTCATCTGTCATGAGAAAACCTTCTCCATAAGTGGGTCAGGGGTTCATGGAGATATAGGGAGGAAATAACTACTAGAGGCATTCTGAGACGCACTACAGTAGCCTATCCACTTCACCTATACTCCTCTAGGGACACTTCTGACAGACCCATAAAAGGAAAACTCAAAAATACACTAGACATGCTGAAATCATTTTGCAAAAGCATTTAAGAAAATGACTTAACACAGAATCAAGGCATAGACACATACTAAAGATACAAAAAACTTAGAATGGAGGTAAAAATTCTATGTTTCAATTGAAGGTAAATTTTTGGCAGAGCTCTGCCTTACAAGCCCGAGAGATTTTGGGTAGAGTTTTGCCTTAAGGCTGAGAGCAGATTCTCTTCTCAAATGAGAAGTTTACAATTTATAGAAAGAGGAAGAGAACTTGGTGCTTCTTGGGAAAGATTTTAGCACTCATTTTTTGTCAGTGGCCCATGTGCCTTACGAGCATTGGGAAGAGCAAGCCTCTTAAAACATAAATGATGTTGCACCCTTTGTCTGCTTGTAAGGCCACTTCTTCAAGGTGATTACATGGTTTGTCTACTCATAAATGTGAAATGAAGAAAACTGGTTACACTGCGAGCTATTTGCACCTTCTAATGGTCAATTCGTAGGCACTATATCATCTACTGAAATAACTTCTTGAATCGATGCTTCCCTTCACCACTTGGACTATCTACCTGCTCCATGCTCTTGGCACTTTTGTCTTTTCCCTGCCTTGTCTTTTCTGTGTTTGTCTTCTTCCTACTCTTTCAGCCCTTGAGGGCGATCTCTTGGTGAGTCACTACATTCTTTGGGTCTTTTTCATGACTTGGTGCTAAGGTAGTTCAAAACCAAATGAATATTCCACCTAGTGTTGAATCGAATGATTAAACCAAGGCGTTGAACTGGTTCAATGGTTCAACGCTGCGTGCCAAGCCCCTTTGAACCAAAGGCCGATGAACCATCCAATGAACCAAGTGATTGAACAAGCTGCTAAACCAAGTGGGAGAATTGAGTGATTGAACCATCTGATTGAACCAAGGCTCGAACCAAGGCCGATTGAACTACTGACTGAATTGGAACCAATTGAATCAAGCATTGAATTAAAGTATTGAACCAATTCAATGGTTCAAAGACGCTAACTTTTCTGTGATTTCCTTCAGACCAGAGTCAGAAGAATCCTTGTAAAACTTAGAACTCTCTGAACTGATCCTTCATGCAACAAAGGACTAACCTGTTGAGTAAGTAGAAATTGTCAAAACTTGCAGAGTCTGTAGAAATCGCTAGATTTATGCAAAATTGAAAATGAAAATGGCCTAGCATAGCAGGGGTAGAGGGTGACCGATTTTTGGCCTGTTGGGCAAAAAATGGTCAACAAATTGGCAACTCCGAGGGGAAGCATGCCTGCTATGCTTAAAGACCAATTGCCTTGCAGTCCATTGGGCATGGAGTCAGATGCAGCTTGAACAAAGCTAAAAATAGCCCCAAAAAATCCAAGAATCAAACACGGAGCCTTTTACCCCACATGCAAAGGGAAACACATGAGGCTAAAAACACTACCTGTGTAATTGCACTTAGGGAAAGCAGGAAAAGAAACTGAAAGCAAACTACTATATACAACTAACCAGGAATAATTGCCTCCCTCCTGGATCAAAGGGAAAATTTCTTAAGTCCCCTTCCTGGCAAGAAGACTTATGGTGCCAGACAAGTAGCTAAATGAAAAGGAGAGCTGGTGGCCTACTCCTCTTGCTTACCACCTGAGTTGGCTTGTATCTGAGTGGAGATTCAAACATGCTTCCAATGTATACATACTCTATTTGTTCTTAGAAGCTTGCCTCCTATTGGTTCTTTAGGCTGGTGTATCTCATCAAGAAATCAATTGCTTCCAGCTCATCACCGTTATCTCTTTGACATGTATTGCTCCCTTGTAGTGCATCATGGTCCAACCCATTTCCTTCTGCTTCATTATAGACTCTGTCAGACTCATCATTTGCTTCCTTTTGGCCTTCTTAAAGAAGGGTGATTGTGGTGATGTCTAAAATGGACTCACAAAATGATTTCTCATCCCATAGAACATCACCTCTTTGTTCAAAGCTTTCTTCTTCAAGGCTTTCCTCAAGGGGGACCAGCCTCTCCTTTTCCTCCTCAAAGGTCCAGATCTCTAGATCTTCAAAGATATTCTCTTGATCCTCCTCTAAGATCTAGATTTCTAGACCTTCAAAGATATTCTCCTGAAGAACTATAGACTGCATCTTCTACTCCTCACTCACCTCCTGTAGAATAGGTTCCTCTTTGAGAAGGTGTGAAGTGGGAGAACCATGTGGAAGAGGAAGCAGTCCTTGAGCTAGAATCGAATGATTCTCCTCCTTCTCCTTGGTTAGCAATTCATCTATATCAGGTGTGGCCTAATAGCTCTCTTGGAGGTGTGTGGATGGTCTAGGTTCAGACAGGTCCATCACACATTGGCTGAGGAATCTCATTTAGGACTCCAACTCTGCAATTCTCCTCGCTATATTTTCTTAAAGGAGCCTTTCTTAGAGATTATAGGAATCATGGGTAGGAGCAGCTTTATCTTCTTTAAGGTTTTAAGAAAAACCTTTCTTCTCCTCTTTCCTACCCCATGATTCCACTATTTCCCCCCAAGTCAGGAGGTTTCCATCAGGGCAAAAGATCTCATAATTATAATTTGCCCTTTTGGTTGAAGGGTAACTAGGAGGGTTGCTTGAGGCGATGCCATAAAGAGGCTGAGTCTGATCAAAATTATAGGAAGGACAACAAGGTCCATGATTTTGTGCAAAGGAATTATACATACAAAAATGTGATTTCTCAATGGCACTAGGCTGTTTAACTAGCTTATTCAACTCAGAGTCACCATTGGTGTTTGATGCAAAGCCTCCAAAAGTTGGTCAGTCGAAGAACACACCAAAAGTTCTTCAACTTTGTAGACACAACTTGTCCTAGTTGGTCCCACCAGGCATGCCAAAAACTATCGACGTAGAAGATTGCACCCTTGGTAGGAGGCTAAGCTTCTACCTTCTTCACACAACAATGGAAACTCCCCTCTCACTTGTGGGACCGGTGAAGCTAGAGGGGAGAATATTTAGATAAGGGCTAGCTCCCTTTGATGTATCATTTAGGCCCTATTTTCTCTTACTACTAACAAATAAAATGTAAAAAAGGGGGGGATGAAAAGGGAGAGAGAGATGTTGAAAATAGAACCTAACCTAAAAGAGGAAAAGATGTGATACACCAAAAAAAATGTGACCCACTCAGGTCCGAACATACCCTTTTCATCAAGAACCAGTGCCTATACACTTCATCTATCATGAGAAAACCTTCTACATAAGTGGGTCAGGGGTCCGCAGAGATATAGAGAGGAAATAACTACTAGAGGCATTCTGAGACGCACTGCAGCAGCCTATCCACTTCACCTATACTCCTCTAGGGACACTTCTAACAGACCCGTAAAAGGAAAACTCAAAAATGCACCAGATGTGCTGAAATCATTTTGCAAAAGCATTTAAAAAAATGACTTAACACAGAATCAAGGCATAGACACATACTAAAGATGCAAAAAACTCTGAATGGAGGTAAAAATTCTATGTTTCAATTGAAGGTAAATTTTTGGTAGAGATCTGCCTTACAAGCCTAAGAGATTTTTGGGTAGAGTTTTGCCTCAAGGTTGAGAGCGGATTCTTTTCTCAAATGAGAAGTTTACAATTTATAGAAAGAGGAAGAGAACTTGGTGCTTCCTGGGAAAGATTTTGGTGCTCATTTTCTGTCAGTGGCCCATGTGCCTTATGAGCATTGGGAAGAGCAAGCCGCTCAAAACATAAATGTTGTTGCGCCCTTTGTCTACTTGTAAGGCCACTTCCTCAAGGTGATTACATGGTTTGTCTAATCATAAATGCAAAATGAATAAAACCAGTTGCACTGTTAGCTATTTGCACCTTCTAATGGTCAATTCGTAGGCACTGTATCATATGCCAAAATAACTTCTTGAATCGGCACTTCCCTTTGCCACTTGGATTATCTGCCTGCTCCATGCTCTTGGCCCTTTTGTCTTTTCACTGCCTTGTCTTTTCTATGTTTGTCTTCTTCCTACTCTTTTAGCCCTCGAGGGTGATCTCTTGGCAGGTCATTGCATTCCTTGGGTTCGTTTCATGACTTGGCACTAAGGTAGTTCAAAACTAAATGAATATTCCACTTGGCATTGAATTGAATGATTAAACCAAGGCATTGAACTGGTTCAATGGTTCAACACTACGCATTGAGCCCCTTTGAACCAAAGGCTGATGAACCATCCAATGAACCAAGTGATTGAACAAGCCACTAAACCAAGTGGGAGAACTAAGTGATTGAACCATCTAATTGAACCAAGGCTCGAACCAAGGCCGATTGAACTGCTGACTGAACTGGAACTGATTGAACTGAGTATTAAACTAAAGTATTGAACTGATTCAATGGTTTAAAGATGCCAACTTTTATGTGATTTCCTTCAATCTAGAGCCTGAAGAAGCCTTGTAAAACCTAGAACTCTCTAAACTGATCCTTCATGTGCCAAAAGATTAACCTGCTGAGTAAGTAGAAATTGCCAGAACCTGTAGAGTCCGTAGAAATCACCAGATTCATTCAAAATCAAAAATGAAAATGGCCTAGCACAGCAGGGGCAGAGGGTGACCAATTTTTGGCCTGTTGGGCAAAAAATGGTCAATAGAAGTATTACTACTATTTACTAAACATTATTTCTGAAAGAAGAGAAATGCCTTTAGTAATTACATAAGAATTCTCCTTTACCTTGTGAACATCATCTCTGAAAAAAGAGAGATGGATGGTATGATTTCACCCTTGAGTCTATTTTTAGTTTATATTAGTATATAATAGTTTATAGGGAACCTCCCCTTGATGAGAGGAGAGATTTATCTCATTATGTTGTGGTAAACCTACACATTTTGTTTTATAAATCTCCTTGTGTTGTGGTTGATATACCTATTTTATCGTCAATTAGTTGATAAAAAAATATTCACCCAACACATTCTACTGGGATGATGCTAAAATTATGGGTAATGCCCTAAATAATGATATTGTCCCCATGACTTGCAATATCATAGTCATAAGTTATAATTTTGCAAAACTATTAGGGGGACTTATGATTTTAAAATACCATGATAGGCAATTTGTGATATTGAATTATCATGAGGGGAGAATTATGATTTTTCAAACTGCAGGGTTAGATCTATGGTTTTGCAAAATAGCTAATTATGAATGACATTTTTGACAAAATCATGTTTTAGGGTTAAGGTGAGAGTTGTAGTTTTATGGTGGTTAGGAATAAGGGTTTAAAAAATGGGTTAGGGATGGGATTTAGAGTGATTAGGGACTTAAAGTGATTAGGCTAAGGTAAGTAAAGATCTTAGGTGATTAGGTTGGGTAGGATATGAGGTATATGATTAGGTTAAGGAAGGTTGGGATGGTTTAGGGAGAGATTAGGAGATGAGGGGTGATGAATTAGGATAGGGTAGGGTAGGATGGGATAGTTTAGGGATGTAGGGATTAGGTGGAGGTGATGAGATAAGTTATATGTAGGTGTGATTATATCAACATGGTTTGATAGGATATATGTTGGTATATGAGGATTTAGGAGTGATGGATTCTTGACTATGATGTCTTATGGTGCTACATAAGATGCATTTAATAACACTGGATAAGTATGAAGTATTAGAGATGATAGGCCTCTTTACATTATGATGATGCCTATAGTGAGAATTAACATGGCATTGATCACAATTTTGGTCAAGAGATAGCACTCTGAGACCAATACATTTCATTTCATGATGGGGGAGATGATAGTCACTCTTGAGGATGTACTTCACATATTTAGATCACCAATGAGAGGTGATAGGATATACTGGCCCTCACATACCCTGAGTGTGATAGTTCAAAGATTGGCTAGTAGATTACAAATTAGAGTTCAAGATTCATGAGTGGATATTGATAGGGCATTGAAAATGGGCATGATTTACGAGTTGACTTTGGCAGTGATGTCTCTTGTGGCTGGCATACTCTTGTTGAATAAGAGTGGCCAGTGGCTCCATTTGGTTTTAGGGGATGTGGATTCAAACATGGTACATGATTATTGAGTATTTTCCTAGGGACTTATAGTATTATCACATTTATATAGAGAGATTCACATGGGCCCACATAGAGGAGCATGTAGCTTAGTTCCCTCTCTATTATTATAAGTATGGAATTAGGTGCATATTACTATAGAGAGACCCTAGGGCATGTGTGTAGATAAAGAGCCTGACCAACATGTAGTGTTTAGATGGTACATCATTATTAAGGTGTAGAGGTATCATGTTGGGGAGATTCAATTTTATAGATAAGCTTTTGATAGTTTGCATCCAGATCAAATTACCTAGATGCCATATAGACATGTCTAATGGGGGTATCCTAAGGATGTAGATGTTACATGGTTTAGGCGTGATCTTGTACAACAAAATTTTGGAAGGCTGAAGGATGTGCCTAAAGTAGAGCATATATTTTCCCCTAATGATAAGGAGAGGCCTCAATGGGGGTCTTGAGTAGACAAGGAATTAGCTATAGGTGATTATGAGAGCATTGACTTGATTGTATGGGATTTTCACTTCAATTCTAGATCCAAAAGTTATGACAACATATACAATATGGTGGGCATAGAGATGGCTACATAGGCTATTAAAATATCCAATCAAGGTAAGGAGAGGAGATGTGCAGAGATTATTATAGGCATGAGCTTGGATAGTAAGGTGATGAGTGCAAAGAGCATAACACTAGGCAAAAGGCCAGTAGAATGTGTAGGGAGGGCCAGATGTGATGGATGTGGATGGGGGATACCAAAGAGGGGTTAGAGGTGGGGATCTAACTAGAATAGGGGGACATGTAGGAGGGTTAAGAAGTAAAAATGAGGTAGGGACATCTATGCCACCCTTGAGTGAGGAGGACTAGGATCTTTGAGAAAGATTGAGGAGAGAGGTACATGCTCATATGATAGACATTATAGGCATCACAATTGAGTGAGATAAGATGGCCACATATTTATAGGGTCAAATTGTTTAGAGGGATACCTAGATGGCATGGGTGTTAGGACATGTGATAGGATTGATGGGGTAGGTGATATCTTTGCAGGGATAGATAGATACACTTTAGAGGTAGATCTAGAGTCAAGACTCATAGATAACCTCATTACATGGATAGGTTGGATAACTTTAGTTGAGGTTGAGAGAGAGAGAGAGAGAGAGAGAGAGAGAGAGAGAGAGAGAGAGAGAGAGAGAGAGAGAGAGAGAGAGAGAGAGAGAGAGAGAGAGAGAGAGAGAGAGAGAGAGAGAGAGAGCCTCAAGTGGATGAGAAGGTCAAGGAGGAGGGTGATGCAATGATGTCAGATAGGGGATGGGGATGATCATGAGATAGATCACATGAATGACATGAGATGCCCAATATTATAGGGATTTATATGAGGTAGTTATGCCCCTGGTCAACATGCAATGACATTCAGGGTTAGTTCCTCCTAGTGAGTTAGGATGTATTGATTTGTGAGACATGTATCATATTATGGATATGCCTGTATTGTAGCACATTAATGCCCATGGGGCCCATTTATGTATTTATATATATTGATATGGACTCTAATGGACATTATGGATGTTGATATATGTGATTACGATTTTATGATATATGATGTTATGTGTATGTGATGATGTTTATTGAGATTATATTATTGATAGATGAGTTAGATAATGTGATTGTTAGGTATAGATATATGGATCATGGAGGTGATGTGTTTATATTATGTGATTTATACTTATGATGTTGTGTATTTATTGATGAGATAATGATGAGATGTGTTTAGATGATGTTCATGATGTTTTAGTATGGATTTATAGATTTACATTATGTGATTTTTGTGTTATGAAAATGAAATGAGATGTTTATATATTTTAGCATGAGATGTAATGATGAACATGATTTTGTTAATGATGGATGATGATTATGGTTTTATGTTAATAATGTGATGGTAAAATGATATGTAATGTTGGTTAATAAATGTGTTAATAATAAACAATCCATTATTTAATTAGGTGTCTCACAAACCAATGTTGGGTAAAATCCTCCTACACCAAGGAGAGGGGTGGATGTGGGGAAATAGAGTAGGATTGTTAGACTGGATAGTGGAATGATTAGGGATGGGATGGGGGGAATTTGTGGCCATTGGATATGTAGGAAATTCAATTTATTGTTGTACATGTGAGTGCAAGTATGACAATGACATGATAGTAGTTAAGGACACATTGGATTCATAGTGCATGGGAACTTCGTTTGAGTGATTGTCCCAATTCTGATTTTGGGTAATCATGTAAGGCCATCCTTGTTCCTATCATTACAAAGACAAAATATAAAAATACAAGATAACAAGACTACGATAATTATTTACAAGACTTTAAAAAACTTGATTAATAACACATATACACATATGTATAAAAATATAAGACAAGACATATACAACTTACTACTTAGAAAGATAAAAAAGATTAGGAAAAATATGTTTGATTTATATACATGTGAGTTCTATAAAAGACAAACTAAGGAAATGAACAAAATGATGTTGGAAAATAATTATGTTAATATAAAATGTTGCTAAGGACAATATATACAAAAGATCCTAAGAGGAATAACTTTAAGGGTCATGATTAAATATGTACATGAGCTAATTGGGCCCAAAAGTTTTTTTAATTACAACTAAGACAAGGATCCAAACCAGTCATGAATGACCATTTTTAGGGTCTACAATGAAAAATCAAGATTTAGTTTCATAGTCCATGATGGATCCTGGAGTAATAAATATTATATGACCCCTTTAATAATGATGAGATTAATGGTTAATATTATAGGGATCTATGCTTAGGGGTGGATATGGACGGATAAGAGTGGAGGTAATTGAGGCAAATAGAAGAAATAATCATCAAGGAGGATGTGATCAAGATACGTATTAGGATGTCCAAAATGGGATGAGTGGATTTTAAAAATTGAAGTTAGATATTATGGAAGACTCCTCAACATATATTCCCCTCTTATGATTACCAATGATTTACCAATGATTTTCCCCAACTTGAAAATTCATATCTCTTGATTTTGCCTAAGCATGTAGTAAAATCCCACTGTTAAGATCAGGGTCATATGGAGAATGATGGAATGAAATGAAAGGGAAAAGTGGAGTGATGATGGATGTGCCCTCAAGAGTGGGGACTCATAGACAAAGAATTTTTAGAGACTTTCAAGTATAAAATCATTTTAAATGCATAATATTCATAGGCTCATCGAACTCATCACCATCAAGTGTAGATAATATGTAGGCTCTTGATCCAAATTTTACAACAATGATGTAGGGCTCAAGCTAGTTTGCTTCAAATTTATGTTTTTTGTCTCAGTCTACATTGGTTTTCTTCTAATTCTCCTTAAGGACTAGGTCACCAACTTCATATTCTTAGGATTGGATCTTCTTACAATATTGACCCTTGAGCTTATTCTGGTATGGCCTAAGATGATTCAAGGCATTTTGGTGATTTTAATCTAATAGATCAAGATATTGTAGCCTTTCCTATTTGGAATTATGATTAGTAATCATGCCCCATGAATAGATTCATAAAGAGGGGAGCTCAATTTCGATAGAAAAGATTGCTTATGTGCCATAGACTAGAGAATATAGAGTGGCCCCAGTAGGCATTTTGACATTAGTTATAGAGGACCAAAGAGTAGGATATAATTACAAATGCCAATTTATAATAGCATCATTGATAATTTTCTTAAGGATCTTAAGAAGTGTGTTATTGATCGCTTCTATTTGTCCCTTACCCTAGGGATAGTATGGTGTGGAAAAATACTGCTCAATGTGATAACATTTACACATATCTTTGGTTTCTTGATTTTTGAAAGAGCTATCTATCATTGGTTGATAATATTTTCACTAGGATTCCAAAGCATCAAATGATTTGATTCAAAATAAATTTTGATATTTGGAGACCTATGGTATAAGTGAGTGACATGGATTCAACCCATTTTATAAAATACTTTATAGTGATGATTATAATCTTATGCCCATCAGATGATGTTGGATTGATTTACCAATTAGATATATCCCCATATGGAAAATGGCCATGGACTCATTATAGGTTGTAGCTCTTATGTGGGGGCATAAATGGGATTACCATGATTTTGATAGGCTACACATTTTTGTACATATTGGTAGGAATCATGATCCATTATGGGCTAATAGTATCTAGTATCAAGTAAACTATTAGCTAGGGCTATCTCACTGACATGGCCACCATAGATACCATCATGAACCTCCTTGATTATGAGATTAACATCATCTAATGTTAGGCAACTCAACAAGGTCCCATCATAGTATCACTAATAGAGCGTACTGTAAGGATGGTAAAATGAGATGTATGATGGATGAAGGCTTTGCATTGGTGATGATTGAGGTCTAGTGGTATGATGTTTTCATAGAGGTAAGTGTAGATATCATGATACCAGGGTAGACTAGGATCAGGTATGGCAAAAATTTGTTAATGATCCATGGATTGATGAGCTGGTAATATCAATTATTCAACTAGAAAATTTCCTTCAAGGACATCATCTGGAAGATCTATCAATGACTCGATAGTGGTCATAGAGTTAGTTGCTTTATTACTTCCCCTAGGCACTTGTTCAAATGTGATGGACTGAAAATTTTGCTTCAATTGGTCCACTAGTTATTTATAAGGAAGTAATTTATCATCTTTCATCTGTAACTCCTCATTCACTTGTTTGATAATCAGTTATGAATCACCAAAATACCTGAAGGTGATGGATATTCCACTAGATGTTAAGTTGGAGACTAAAAATTAAGGCCTCATATTCAAAGTTATTATTGGTATATGGGAAACAATTCAGAAGGATTTAGGTATTAGGTTACCTTGTTGGGTTAAAAAAAGGATTCATGCTTCCAACCCATGTGTGGTAAAAGAACCATCAAAATATAATTTCCAGATGTTTGATTATGTAGTAGTCAATATGGACTCATCTAGAAAGGTCGTGATGAGAGGCTGTGTCTATAAGAGGTGCTACCACAAGTTGATCTGTGATAAATTATCCTTTGATGGCCTTTTGATTTACATATTTTATATATAATTCACTTAAAAACATAATCCATTTGGC
Source organism: Torreya grandis (assembly GCA_037957365.1). Classification (NCBI taxonomy): domain Eukaryota; kingdom Viridiplantae; phylum Streptophyta; class Pinopsida; order Cupressales; family Taxaceae; genus Torreya; species Torreya grandis. The sequence goes on from JARHVA010004607.1 coordinate 831,131, forward strand.
CATTCTACCAATTAAAGTAGATTTTGATAGCATATACTTAAGAGGATAAACTTTGGTTGTGTGATGGACTTGGTTGTTTAGCATATAATTCCCAAGTTTTTATGATGCAAAGATGACATCCAAGCAAGAGTTTTCAATAGGGGTATAATTAAGCCCATATGAGATAAATGTCCCATTGAGATAATTATTTTATCATTCTTTTCCTTCATCATTGTGTTGAGCTAAAATGGCCCCTATAACACAAGATGTTGTAGATATATATAAAAGTAAAGGATTTCCCATGATGGGTGGTGATAAGACCATAGGCTTAACCAGATATTGCTTGAGATTATCAAAATCTTTTTGACACTTTGAGTTCTAGTTGAAATGAGTTCCCTTCTTCAAGAGGTGGGTGAAGGGCTGACATTTATTTTTTAGTGATGAAATAAACTGATGAATGCCCTGTAATTTACCTTGAAGGCTTCTTAACTTTTATAGATTTTTAGGAGGCATTTCAACAATAGCTTTAATTTTTGCTAGATCCACCTCAATGCTCATCTTGGAGACTATGAACCCCAATAGTTTTCCCAAGGTGACTCCAAACACACATTTCTTTGGGTTCAATTGGACCTTATATTCTCTAAGCCTCTCAAAGATTTTCTTTAAGACCATGGGATGTTCGGATTAGAGTTTAGAATTTTCCCAAGATATCATCTACATAATCCTCTATAATTTCATGCATCATGTCATCGAATACCATGGTCATATCCTATTGGTAAGTTTCTCCCACATTTTTAAGACCAAAAGGCATCACTTGATAATATAAGGTCCCCTATGGAGTGATAAATGCTATTTTATATTGATCTTAGAGAGCAATTTTGATTTGATTATATCTCAAAAATCTATCCATGAGGGATAACATCTCATAACCTACCATAGTATCCATGATCATGTCTATATTTGGAATGGAGAAGTCATCTTTGGGGCATGCTTTATTGATGTCCCAAAAATCCATGCAAATTTTGATTCCTCCTTATGGTTTGGCCACAGGGACAATATTAGAAATCCATTCAGAATAATCAATGGGATGAATAAATATGCCTTCCAAGAATTTATGAAATTATTCTTTGACTAAAAGTACCAACTTGGGGTGCATATTACAAAGTTTTTGCTTGACAAGTTTTGTAGTTAGATGGATGACTAGATGATGCACTACCAAGGTTAGATCTATCCTCAACATATTTGAATAACTCCATGCAAAAACATCTATATATTCTTTGAGTAGCTCAGTAAGGAATGATTTTAGGATTTTAATCCATTCCAAGATTTACTTCAATAACCTCCTTAATGAGAGAAGGTTATTGATCATGTAGATATGTCAAGAGTGAGGGTAATTCCTCAATTTCTGAAGCAAATTCATTTGGAATTTCCATATCTAATTATGTATTGAATTCTGACTCATCAAGAGTGAGTTGGGTATCTTCCATATTTGGAGATGGATCTTCATATTCATGTTCATCTTCTTTGATTTAATTTAATGATGTTTATTGTTCTCTAAAATAAGTAGACTTATTGAGACTAATAGTGGACCCTTTCTTATGGTCTCCCAATGGCATAAAATCTCTTGCTCCCAAATATTCAATAATGGCTTCATTACTTTGGAGTATGTCAAAGGAAGAATCATTCTTTTGATCATAGTCTATCAATGTGGGATAACAAAGGGAGATGTTGATATTGGAGATGGAGGTGTCATGGAAGATATTTATGGTAGCCATATTTTCATAAAGGCTATCAATAAAACTTGTTTTGATGTCTTCATTAGAGTTAGACTCCTCAATAATTGAAGAAACGTCCAATAAGATAGTGCTTAGGTTGATGTCAAGAGGTTTATGCCATAAACCAAGATGTTTTGGGTTTTCTTGAACCCCTATAGGCTCAATCCTGACTTGTTAATCTCTCTCTAGTCCTTTCCCTTTGTAATGCATATTCTGAAGCAAATTTTAAAACTAAGGGTACTTATGTTTATGGAACTCTAAGGCCTCATCATTAAGAATAAGCCATGAATCATCTGGTTCATCAAATTATTATTTTGATAACATGTCTGCACTAGTAAAGGTCATGGATCCAAATTAGTAAATGATGGGATTATCTTTCCTCATGGTTGGGGACCTATAGCTACGTGGGGAAAGTGGTAAGTATCTTAGAAAAAATTTCTTGTATTCATACTCTTTGCAACCCATGGAGGTGATATTAAGATGGGTAATATATGAGGATTCATTTGAATTAGGTGTTAGATCATTAGGGCTGATATACTTCATAGATTTTGGACTATAATTGGAACTATAAGTGCTGGGGCAATAGCAAGCGAGATGAGATTGATCCATTTGACAGCTACAAGAGTGTTTTATCTCCCCTGGGATGGTAACCTCCATTATTGAATGAGGGAATTTTAAGCATTGATGGAAGGTAAAAAGAACTACTTACATTTCATGGATTTATGGGCATCATAGAAGTGAATTATATAGAAGATCAACATACACTACATGGATCAAAGTTTGGTGTACTATAGATCCCACAACTATAGGAGGATAAATAGTTCATGTAGATAACCCTTCATTATCATCATAAGCTTTGATCATTATGAGAGTAGGCCCTAATGAAGATTTAGAGTACCCCAATTTCTTGAGAAAATCCATATTGTACAAATTTAAAGCTGACCCTCCATTTATCAGTACCCATGGGATTTTATAATTGGAGATGTAAATTTCAATGAATAATGGATAATTATGATGTGGGCATATAGGTGACATGTCCTAGGCACTGAAAGTGATTTTTTGTGAAGGGGATAAATGACCTACCAATTCTTGAAATTGGCTAGTGTCAATATCTCTAAGGACTTTGATTTCATTTAGGACTTGATTAAGAATATCCTGATATACTAATGATGTTTTAAGAAGATCCATATGAGATATTGGGGTTGGAGTCTTCTCAAGGTGTTGGATGATGTCATACAGTTTATCAAAAGAGTTCAAGAATTTTTTATAGATATTGACTTTTTGATATGTTGAGGTGGATGGATTTTTTGGTGGTGCTCCAGGAACAATGATTTTGTCATGTTGTGTAGTCACTACATAGTGAATTATTGTCAATGTGTGGGTTCTTGGGGGCCCTAGATTTTTATTGTATTTACATAATGATAAGGAACGAAATGGTAATCAGTGTGATTGCAAGTGGAAGCTTGACCTTGATCCTTAAGTGGTTTTATTTGCCTCTGAACATGCTTAGGTAAGGAGTCCTGCTATATTCTCAATTGTTTATTCTTAGACTGACTGGTCGGGTTCTTGCCTTTTACTTCGATATCCCCTTTTTCAAATAGATCTTGGATGTAGTGTTTCAACTGCATGCATTTTTTAGTATCATTCCCCTTGACTCTGTGATATTGATAAAATTCATCTTCATGATACCAATATGGTCATGGTGTACTATCATCTAATTGTCATATTTCAGGGAGAGTAATCATATTTTCAACTATTAAATATTATAGGACCACTTCTACAAGTATACCAAGACTAGTTAGAGGAATTTTTTTAGTTTGGGATTTAGGCTTTCCCTATGGTACCCTTATAGTGGATACATTCTATTTATTAGTAGGGGAAGATTTTTACATTATCTGAACCTGCTTAGAATCTATTACTCCATCCCCTACAACATTTTTGTTCTTATTAAAGACTTTAAGCTTACCCAAAAATGAATTATCTTGATTATGACTCTATTCATTTTGGGTATATAGTTTAATGGTCCCTTTTTCAATAAGTACCTTTTCAATTTGTATCCCCTTTTCTATGATCTCATCAAAAGAAATGGCACATTGTACTGTTAGTTGATTAGTATTGAGGTTATCAATAAATATTTTTGTCAACTTCTTCTTAGGAACTATGCAACAAAATCGATTGGTAAGGTTTCTCCACCATTGTAGGAATGAAGCTAAGATTTCTCCATTTATTTGTTTAGTATTGTAAATATCTATGATGGAGACACAATGCTCGATATTGAAGGAGAAGTGTTGCATAAATTTTTCTATCAACTCCTCAAATATAAATATGGAGCCTTTAGGTAAGTGCATAAACCATTCCAATGCAGGCCTTATGAGACTTTTGGGGAAGAGCCTGAGAAGATAAGCATCATCATAGGCAATCTCATGACATGATACATAGAATTATTGTACATGATATCATGGATCACCTTTCCCTCTATATTTTTCAAATTTTAGGATCTTAAAATGGTCTAGGAAAGGTACTTGCAAGATACTCATGTCCAAAGGAGACATGTAAAAGTCTTCATATTTATATCTCATTGCTTGGGTACAAGGATCAATTTTATGAAGAGTTTGCTTCATCATCCTCTACTCTTGAGAGAATGAGGGGTCTATTAGGGGATTGAAGGTTTAGGATTGGCTTGTTCTAGGCCTAAAAAGATCATGATGGACATTTCTATGGTATCTTGGTGAAGTAGGTATTTAATTATGAGCATGGAATTGAGAAACAATAGAATTGATTTGTTGAGTTAATTGATCTAATTGGTCCTCCAAGGTGGTTCTTCTCCCATTGGACTCAACTTAGTTATTTTGTGAAGGTTATTATTCTTCATCAAGTGCTTATTCATGATTTGCAAGATTATCTTCTTCTTATTCTTTTGATGGGGTGAAGTGTTAGGTCTTATGGATGGGCAGATGAGATGTTGCAAGAAGCTCAGATCAAAGGTAGGAGGTAGTATGCCCCCCATTCCAATGACCTGGGAAATAATTTTATCTCAATTATCATAAATATATTGGTCAAATTGAGCCCTAAGCTTATCACTATGGAAGAAGTCATTGTGAACCAATCTTCTTCTCTAACGGTATGCATGTCATAATGTATATCATCATTATCCCAATTTTGTTCACCTAGATTCCCAAAGATGTCATTATATTGATTAGATCCTTGTCCTATTCTTAGAATTTAGGCATGGGTTTGGATAGCATGATGGATGATGAGGGTGACACAAAAAGAGTGATTAGGTGTGACTTTGATATATGATGATGGAAGAGAAGGTGACTTTGGATAACAATTTTGTCTAAAACAAAAGACTAAAATGTGGACAAGAGAGGTGATTTAAATGTGACTTAGATTTGATTTAAGAGGATATGAAGACTAGAATAACCAAATATTTCCAAATTAAACACCTTATAAGGATTCAATCTATCAAAGAGATGAAGAGGATAAGAGGACTATATACCCTTCACACTAGCAAGGTGAAGATTTTGATGGGTGCTAGATATGAATAGATAGGATGATGAGATGATGGGTGTTAAACCAAAAAAGGTTATAAACATTTATAGTGTCTAGTCAAGGATGGGAGTGATGAATGATGATTCACCAATAAATTTGGTTTTAGGACAAATGTTTATATCCAAAAGCTCTGAATGGTGATATGAAATGATTGATTTTTTAGTTCTAAGATGGGATATGTCCCAGGGGTCTATATGTTAGTTTGATAAAATGTGATAGGCTAACTCGTCTCATAAACAATACATGATTTAGTACAACCCACATAACATACCCCATTACAAGCCTAATTGTAGTCAAACAAATGGGTATGTCACCCAATTCGTGCACTATATAATGATTTTATGGGTGAGGCTGTAGGTAGGTGACCCGTTATAAAATGTACCAAACCCTCTCGACCCTATCTGCATTAGATGGTAACTTGGGAGTTGATACTAACTCTGATAGTAGAGTGTCTATTATGACCAATAGGTCCTATGCTAGGTATGCACAAGGGTGTCTAAGGGAGTCCCTAATATATGCAAAGGCACATGGAGCCCAAATCCATATAAGGTGTTATCTAATGCCTGGTTTAGAGAATTAACTCTTCCCCTTCATGGATGACTTGTATGAGGTTAATTTATTAGCCTAAAGACAACTGTCCCTGATAGTTATACTCACCATAATACAAATTTTGGTAAAATGTGTGGTAATGAAATCCATAACACTAACCCTTAGTGACTAAGCAAGTACATGGGGATGAATTCCATGTCACATGTTATCCTAGATAGAATGGGTTAACACACAAGCAAGAAAAATTAATTTACTCAATTAACTACCTATATGAGTAAATTTAAAACAAGTAAACAAGTCACATAAAACATATATACAAGTAAAATATTAAAACATTCAATTTAGGTACTCCTATAAGTACCCAAGATAAAAAAAATTAAATCTAGTGCCTTCTCCTTGAAAGGTCTTGCAAAAAAAAGGATTAGTAGTTTGAACATAGGCAAAATCACTTATTTCTTACAAAATTACAAATACACATTCAGTGTAAAGTAAATATCGCTTCCAAAAACTACAAAATCGTAACTTTTATGCAAAATCAAAACCATAGAGTTATGATATTATTGATTATCTTCTAACCATGATGGGAATTATATGGATCCTATAAAACTGCAAATAGTTAGACAAAATCACAATTTTTAATGCAAAATCACAACTCATAATCTGTGATATTACAAAAAAATAAAAAAATAATTAATTTTATCCTTAAACTAAGACACAAATATTCTAGATGTTATTTTCAAGTGATGCTCATAGACTATTGTTGTAGGGAGATGAAATTTTAAAGAATGATGCAAGATTTTTGACCCTTTCACAAAAGCTCAAAATGTGAGAACAAATAGATATTAGTTGTGATAGGGATTTGATTTTGAATTTTACTAGTAGTTAAAGAAGACCAAAAACCTAACAATATAGTTTCTAATGCCCGTAGTCAAAATCACATATTTAAACATAAGATCACTTATTTTAATACAAAATCACTACTTCACAAGTAGCAATATTGTAAAAAATAACCAAAGGAGTAATGATGGAGGTTTAATATTTCTTTAGACAACCCTTGTTATTTCCTTATTAATAGTCAACACAAAAATAGAACCTGTTAGCCAAAATACTCTATTGATTTAGATCCCTTAAGGAAAATCATGATTATCGATGACAAAATTACAACTTTTAAGTCAAAGTTGTGACTCACAATCTGTGGTATTGTGTAGAATATTGTGAAACTTTATAAGATTTGTACTTCCCTTTTCTTGAAAATAAAAAATGATCATAGATAAATAAAGACCAAACAATCAAGAGATTAGCAAGTCAGCTTAGGATTTTTAACTAAAAACACAAAATCGCTACTTGTGAATGCAATATGGCATAATTACAACTGTGTTTTGATAGTTTTGTGTGATCATAACAAGGTGATCTAGGGATGATAAGTCCTATTTTCCTACACTCAGAATACGAGTTTCCACTACTGCAAGATAAAGACAATTAATATAGGCATATAGAAGCCCAAGATTAATGCAAGAAACTAGTCATGCTTGGTTTAACACACTAGCCTACAAAACCACAAGTTAGAGGAAAAAATCATTGATTTCATAAAAAAACATTATTAGTGAATATATGATATTATAAAATTCTAAAAAACCTATCAAAAGGCAAAAATGTTAGTAGCCAAAATGGCGCTTAGTGGTAAAATCACTACTTTTGATGTCAAAATCATGACTCTAAATTTGTGACTTTACAAAATAAAATTGCTTATTACCTATACGTGAAAATTTAAGTAATTCTAAGTCCTATTCTTCATCCAAATAGTCCTAAAAATTATCTAAATGCTTATAAAAATCAAGAGTGATAGATTAAAGGGGATACTCCCACCGTGGTCACCAATGTGTGATCGTATTTTGAGTTATTTACAAAAAAACTACTATATTCTAATAATTAAAATCTAATAACACAAAAAACATAAAAGGCAGGGAATAAAAGAATAATCAATCAATTAAACATGAAATTCTTACCATCACTTTGTCCCTTACAAATTCTCTCTAAGATCTTCAAATAGATTTGAATGCCAAATTGATTGTGGATTGCTTGCTTTGAGCTTCAAAGTGAATCCAATGGCTTTCTTAGATTGTTGAATGGATTGATAAAATTACAAGGATGCTTTGGAATGGATAATTATGGGAGTATAATGAGAGCTTATAGATTTATAAGTTAGTTTTTCCATGGCCCAAGCATGGCTTATATAGGATGGTGGAAGATGTTTTTAGGAAATTTTATATTATTTAGAAGCCTCTAGTTTAGAGACTTCTAGAATCTTGGAGGAACTTCCCTAGTTATATAGGTTTCTTGATTAGTTTAGGGGATAATATGGGATTAAATAAGGTTTAGGATTCATAGGGGTGTAGGAAGGCTAGGGTGTTAGGGTGGGTAGGGGGTAGTTTAATAAATAAGAATTTTAAATTGGCAAGTGGGCTAGTGGATAGATTAGTGGCTAAGTAGGATAATTAGTAGGTTAATGGGATAATTAATTAGTTATAAGGGTATGTAAGGGTTTATGGTATGTAGGGAATATTATGTAGGAAGTTAGGATATTAGTTAATTGGCTAAGGTTATGGTTATGGATTAAATTATTGGGTTTAATATAATTATTAAGATGATTAGATTTAAGTGCATACACACATGACTCAAATATAGGATCTCAGTCAACCCAAAGTCAAATTTGGATAATTTAGTGAAGAAAGTATATTCTTAAAGAATACCTAAAATTATATCCAAATGATTATTATGCTCATCCCAACCTTTGTTGTAAATCAGAATATCATCAAAGAAGACTAAAAAAAATTTACTCAAATGCTTACCAAACACCTTGTTCATGCAAGATTGGAATGTGGCTTGTGTATTGCAGTCCGAATAGCATGACTAATAAATCAAAATATCCATAGTGACACTAGAAGGCAGTTTTGTAAATGTCTTCTTCTCTCATGTGTATATGATGATACCCAGATCTTAAATAAATCTTTGAAAAATATACAATCTGGTAATCCTGGAGGCATATCATTAAAAACCACACTATTTTTATCTAATATATTCTATATATAAACATGAATTGAATCATTATTACCCATTGAGGGATCATGTGTATTCACCAAACAACTCACAACCCATGAAACTTGGCTCTTCTGAAAAAGCCTTTCCATGCTTCTGGCTATAACCACTTGTGGAGATCCATTTGTGATTACTTTTAGGACCACCTCCTTCCCTTTGAATCTAAATTTGAGTTCCATAGTTTAATTATTTGTTGAATATTCTCCCAAATAATAGAGCTACTACACACCCAAAACCATATCAATATCTCGTAATACAACATAAAAATCATCACAAACCTTATGGTCTTTGAAGGCTAGGTCAAGATTCATAATCTTCTTCTCGCATGGTATATCATAACCATCAGACACAATGACATTAAAACCTTAAAAATATTGTGCTTTAAGTATCCTTCACTTTACTAATCCTTCATTAATGAAATTATGGGTAACCCCACTATCAATCAAAATAATCACTCTTTGTCCAACAAGCTCTTCTTGAAATCTAAAAGGATGGTATCTATGTGCTCCTAAGAGGGATGCAAGAGTGCCAACATGATATTATTATTTCTCTTTCCCTTTGTGGTGAGATAGATCATGAGATTCTTTGGATGCATATAAGTTTGATTCTGGGTTTAAAACAACTTCAATATAATGCAGTTGACCCTTCCGAAGGCATCTATGTCTCAGAGTCCATGGATCCTTACAAGAGAACCAAAGTTTATTCCTCCTAAGTTCATTCCTATTTTCATCATCCATATTCTTATGCACATTTGGAGGTGCATCTTTTGGTGTCAAGGTAGCCATAGGCTTATTATAAAATTTCCATTTAGCCTTATTCCACAATAAGTGATTTGAATAAGACTTTTGTTGATGTATAATAGTCTCTAAATCAAAGGCCTTATTGATAGATTCTTGTAACGTGGAAGGGTTGAATGCCTTCACAAGACCCTTGAGATGATCAGATAATCCTTCTATGAAAATAAAAATGAGCCTCCTCTCTGGTATGTTAGTTACCATGATAGATAAAATTTTAAATTCAATAACATATGTATCCACATTACCTCTTTGTTTGAGTGAGTTAACTCTCTAAAATATACCTCAAGGTCCTTCCTATCAAATCTTTTAGTTAGCCTTTGGATGAATTATTTTATGATGGTAATATAATTATGCTCTTGGGTGACCATGTTTTGGTACCACCATTCATGTGCCACTCCCTCTAAGTAGAGTGTAGTAAATTTAATTACCTCATACTTAAACATCAGATTTAGTGAGAACTACATATCCAGCTTTTGCAACCATGACCTTACTATAGATTTGTTTGACCCATCAAAGTAAGAAGAATGATTTTACTCAACTATTATTGAATATCTCTATGTGGCTGATCCTATTGATTGACTCTACCTCCCCTAAGACTATTTTTCCTTTCCAAGTCATAAAATTACCTGAAAGAGAGGGCTTGTTGCACTTCATAATTGATCTCTCCATACCTTACATGTAGGGATGCATAATCATTACCTGGATGCCTCTACACAAATTATTTTTCATTAGGTGGTTCTTCCTCCCTCCATAAGAATTTAGCCTGGAAATATTTTGAAGGTGGGGTGATTGAAACCCACTCATTTGCTAATGAGCTTCCTTCTCACTCATTTTCTTTATTCAAGTTAATACCCTAGATAGCTTGGATTAGTTCTGACATATATTCCTTTAAGGTTCTTTGGATTATTTTATCTATATCCTTTTTACCTTGGTTGATTGTCTCATGTAGATAACTGATTTCATCATAAGGAATCCCCTTCTCTCTGTTACCCATGCTTTCTTATTTGATCTCTAGTAGCTAAACTTTTATTTTTTCTCTTTGGATGTATCTTGATTATTTTTCACTAATACCACTTGCGTGCATTTGATATTACATCAATATGTGAACTCTCCTAATAGGCTGGTTAGATGTGGGCTCTAATACTACATAATAACCCTCGTTAAATTTTTATTTAAAAATAAGGAAATTATGAATTATTTATATCACGAACACACTATTTTTCTAAATTTTATCTATTTCAAGTCTAAAGAAAAATAGAAAAAAATGATAGGGATAAGTGATTAGAATGAACTTGGACTGGTTTACATGTTGTATCTAGACATTGTGAGCACTCCTCTTTGGCTAGGGAAGACTACCTGTAAGTAAGAAATCACTACCACAAGATGTTTGTTAGTAGATCAGTTTGTGTAGATGCCTGTGTGGGTTGAACTTCTATGGAACATAATCATGCAATAATTCCTTCTGTCCCCTTTTTTAACATCTTGGTCATCTGATGTGAACTAATCAATTATGTATATTTTCCCTGTAATCCATGTAGTTCAATTTTCCTACCTTTAGAATGAAAGTGCATGAATAGTTTCTGGAAGTTCATCTCAATTGTACCTAAGGTTGTGAGCCATTAGACTCCAAAAACAATGTTTGTGCTACCCATGGGAATAGAGAACATAGGAGAATCAAGATTGTACTCACCCATAACAAGCTTAATACTATGACATTTGCCTGAACAATTAATTGCATCACCATCTACAATCATGACCTAAAATTCTAGTGCTAGGTAGATGAAATAGTTCAATCGAGTGGCCAACTTATGGTTGATGAAGTTATGTGTGCTCCCCGAATCAATCAACACTGTCACCTTATATTTCTTGAGGAAACCCACCACTTTAAGAGTTTATGGAGTGCTAATACCTGCAAGTGCATGATAAGAGATTGTAGGTTGGGAATTTTTGGGTACCTCCTTTATCTCTTCCTCATCATTATTGGAGGCATCATCTTCTTCTTCATCTTCATTAGATCCCTCAATGTAGAATAAATTCTTCTCAGCACATATATGTCCTTTGCTCCACTTGCTGTCACAACTTAAACATAATCCTTTTGCACTTCTCTTCAATTTGCTAAGTCATCAATCTAGTAGGTGGAGGAAATGTTGGTGTCGATATGATATGATCTTTGAAGTGAGTGAATGGTTGCTTCTTGTTGGCTATGAATTTTTCCTCAGCTCTACATGCCATGATAATAGAATCAAAAATCTTAAGTGGATTAAACATGTGTACCTCATGTTGAATGTGGTCCTTGAGTCCACCTAAAAATAGGTCATTCAAGTTCTCCTCAAAAATTATCTCTACACATAAGGATAGGTTATGAAAATGATGAATATAATCCTTGATGGAGCCAGTTTGTCACAATTTTTCCATTTGGCTAAATTAATTCTCTGTCACACTAATGCCATAGTGTAATTATAGCTCCTCTATAAAAACATACTAGGTGACACTAAGAGTCATCTTTTTCTTTTAAGCACACAACCATTGATACCAAATGAATTGATCAGGTTCAAGATAAAAGGATGCCATGGTAACCTTCTATCCACTTGGGATCTGATGCAGATCAAAAAAAATCTCCATTTTGTTGATCCAATTGAGTGGATCTTTTCCATCAAATTTGTGCATATCCACCTTTGGTAATAGGTTCCTCTATGGCAATGTAGTTGGATTTGAAGTAGACTGGTTGGGAGAACCACCCTATTGGGGTTGTGTAATAGTGATATCTAGATGATTTGACTGCTTATTTTTCAAATCCATCATGATATATACCAAACTATCTTGTATGGATTTCATATTAGATTGTATGCCTTGCACCTCACTTTGAATGCCTTGCACACTATAGTCAAGCTGGCTCACTTTGTGATCTATGTCAGAGAACCCTGGTACAAAGGATCTAGTACATCCCCCTTCTAACTCCATCTCTTCCTTGTTAATATTTTTACCTAGAGTTTCAGCACCCTTTCATCAGCCCCAAGTTTGTGGACCTACCATAAAAGGGCTTTATGATGTCGACCCTGATTGACACTTTTGACCCAACTTTAACCAAGCAATTTTAAACTTATGTTAGCCTAAAATCAAAACATAAAAAGAATATACACTATACAAAATTTTCTAATCTTTCCAAAAATGTAAATAACTCAAAAAAATTCTTTGAATTGTGCACTATAGAGCAATTTTATGAAAAACCCTAAAATGGCGATAACTTTTGTAAAAAAGATAAAAATGAGCTTAAATTTTAATGAAAGATTAATTTAATTATTTCATACCTCCGGTAAAAAAATTGAAGATAAATTAGCAACCTTTTTTTAGATATAGCCAAATTTAAAAAATTAGGGTTTTGCCCACAAGATTGCCCAAATCGCAACTCTGATACCACTTGGAATGAAATTAATTAAAAAATAAAGTATAATAGCAAAAATAGATCCAAATATGACTAAAATATATCAAAATATATGATAATATATAGGCCACTTCAAGGGGGCAACCTCCATAAGTTTCAATAAGAGCAAAGTTCACAATATGATGATAAATAATTACCCATTACCTCCTATATATAGTCTATCTAGGCCATGGATACTCCATAGGCCAACCTAATAACCAAATGAATGCATAGATAAATGTGATATAGCATAAAAAAGGGATAATTAATCCATAAGTCAGCTATTCCTATCCTAATACATGCGATAGGTTAGGGGTGTAGCAATAAATGATTGGGTTGTCAAGCTACACACTTGTTTCAAGAAGTGTGAAACTTCCTTAGAGATGACAGTCCACTTTTGAGAGACAAAAGAGTAGTAAATAGCTAAAATAAAGGTAAAGAGAGAGTGAAAGAGGATAATATTATAGTTATTCATAACCTAAGTGCAACAGAGAGTGACAAGGTGTGAGTGGTGTCTCTTGTTTATATTTTATAAGTTGTTTAGGTAGGTTTTGAAGAGGTCAAGGAATCCATAGTCACTAATGATGGTAGGGGAGTGACCAATATCAGTTATACTACCAAGGTTGGTGGTGAAGGTGATAGATGTCAGTTAGGATGCTAGGCTCGATAGGGGCAAAATTGTCTAGGATCTTATAGAAGGATTTTTTAGGTTTGGGAAATGGTTTTGATCAGGTCTAGGAGGTTGGGGAGAGTTATGAGAGAGAGAGAGAGAGAGAGAGAGAGAGAGAGAGAGAGAGAGAGAGAGAGAGAGAGAGAGAGAGAGAGAGAGAGAGAGAGAGAGAGAGAGAGAGAGAGAGAGAGTATGATTTGGGTAGATCTCAGAGGTTTGATGTGTCAGGTCAAGGGGAAATAAGTAAGGAAGCTTTGTAACTCCCTCATGGGTGTTCTATCAGGGGTATGTAAAACAAGGTCAAATAGATATAAAGTAACAATAGAATAAATGCTTAAAAGACCTATAGAATAAGTGATGTACTTAGCTGTAGTGGTGATTGAATGATGAGTGCCAGATTGGTGGTCCCTATCAAGTAGTCCAAACTGATGGCCTGAGTAGAGAGAAAAAGTAGGTGTTGTTGGTTCTGAAGAGCTTAGTTTCTGATCATTGACATACATAAGATGACAATAAGCTAGGATGTCAAAAGTTGAATACCGATAGCTTGAATTCAAGTAAGAATGAATTTTATTGATTTTTATTGACCTAAAATTTAGGTTAGATTTTGGCTTATATCATCAACATTGGTGATCCCACTGATGTTAGCTATGGGTTGACCGATGTTGGTAGCCCTAAAATAGGTAAATCTTACTATTTTTGGCCTATTATCTATTGTTCCTTGTGCCAAGTTTGGCACCCATTAAAAAATGGTAAAAATAAAATGTTAAGAAGGAGGTAGTTGATTAGGAATTTAGTTTTAAAGTGAGAATAAGTTTTGGGTAGTTAGGATGAAGGGACCAGGGCTTGAGGTGACTCATCATGTGAGAACCAGTCTCATAATTAATAAGTGTGTGTCTTATGTAGTAAACCACTTGATCTCAATGTTGATCATCTCAATGTGCAATCATAGCACCCAAATAATGATCTATTGTGGAGATGTATAGGTAGAAGGGCTGATTTTCCTTAGGTGGAATAAGAATCGGTGGGGAAAGGAGATATTATTTGAGTGCATCAAAAGCTTCCTAGTAATTTGTATTCCAATGGAAGGAAACTTAATTTTTGAGGAGATGGTGAAAGGGTTGGCAATTATCTGACAACTAGGAAATAAAGTGACTTATTGATTGAAGTTTGCCCTGTAGGCTATGGAGTTGTTTGATATTAGTAGATGGAGGCATCTCTAGGATTTCTCTAACCTTAGTAGGGTCGACCTCTACACCATTGAGAGAAATGACAAAACCTAAGAGTTTACCAGAAAGAATACCAAAGATACATTTATCTACGTTTAGTCAAATGTTATATTGGAGGAGACGAGTAAATATGGTTTTGAGAATTTTCAAGTGATCTTGGCAAAGTTTAGACTTATCGAGTAAGTCATCCACGTAATCTTCCATAATTTTGTGTAGGAGATCATGAAAGATGTAAGTCATAATGCATTGATAAGTGGCACCAATGTTTTTCAGGCCAAAAGGCATGACCCAATAACAAAAAGTCCCCCATGGGGTAATGAAAGTTGTCTTATGTTGATCCTCAGGAGCGACCAAGATTTGATTATATCTAGAGAACCTATACATAAGTGATAGCATCTCATGGCCGGTCATTAGATCAACAAGTTGGTTGATACTTGGTAATGGGAAGTCATCTTTTGGACAAGTGAGGTCTAAATCACTATAGTTGGTACAAATATAGATTCCTCTAGTCACCTTCATGATAGGAACAGAAATCCATAATGGGTAGTCAATGGGTTAGTTAAAGTTAATAGAAAGGAGGCATTGGAGCTTTTGTTTAACAAGAAGATCAATACAAGGATGCATCTTGTGAAGCTTCTACTTAATAGGTTTAGCATCTTGATAGGTGATAATGTTATGGGTGATGATAGAGGGGTCAATACTAGGTGTGTCATTATAAGACCAAGAGAAGGCTTTGATATGGTCATTAAGAATTGTGGCATAATCAACTTGTTAAGAGGAATCCAAAGATTGGCCAATCTTGAGGATGTGAGGGTTATCATGAGAGGGTAGATTGATGTCAATGGTTGATTCATTTAACATAGCTTGTGTTTCAAATGGGAGTGATCATTAGATATAGGAATCATCCACACCCATGTAGGTGAGAATTACATCATCATATTGACATTGGACAATGTTAATGTGGGAGAGTCTTCATCAATTATTTTAGGATGAATGAGAGAAACATACCTTATTTGCTTACCCTGGTGATAGGTGAGAGGCCCCAAATGGATGGCATTTATTAAAAAAAAATTAGGAGGTATAGATACCTCTAATTTTGTAGGTGATGGTGGATAAGAAGGTGGAGAAGGAGAGACTAGTTCTTCAATAATTGGTTCATGGGAAATTTTAGTGAGTTTATTTAGTTCATCATAACCCACTCCATGCCTCTTTTTGGATTTTTCAATGGTGTTGCTAGTAGGATATTCAATAGGTGTATGGACACCTAGTTCATAATGACCCAAACCAAATCCTTTCTAGGCACACCTATAGAGATAGGTGTGAGAGAAACTAGGGTTACTTAGGAAAGAGAAGTCACAGGTAAATGGTTGTGGCAAAGAAAATGGATTACTAACAGTGGAAGCCTAATCAATTCCCCCATATGTGAAATTGGTTAGAAGGTTAGGGGGGCCATAAGGGATGACCATCCTAATATATTGTAATTTGGATGCATGTGAAGCTTTCCATACTCTTAAGGGGTATAGAACATGTCAAGCATCAACAAATGATATTCATCAAGTGGCAAACATTGAAAAGTCTCCTCCATGGGATCCTTGTCAAGAATTTGTGTTGCCAGTATCTGTGTAACCGAGGGAGTGGAGCTTGTGGAAGATTCAATAGTATCATGTGGGGAAGATGATGTTTTCAATGGAATGAGAACATCATTAGGACTATAAGTTATGTTGCATGTTTTAAATGGAGGTGGGTTAGTAGGTATAACATATACTTGTCCATCATCCTCAAAATTGACACAATGGTGCAAAGTTGAGGGTACACATGCCATAGCACGTATCCAAGGTCATCCAAGTAGTATGTTATATTGGAACTCTCCTTTCATAACATATAAGAGTTTGGGAATAGTGCGGGGATCTACATGGATATATAAGATAATAGTGCCCATCATAGTAGTTGTGGTATCATTAAAGGAATAGAGTACCACATCAGTTTGAGACATGCAATTATCAGGAAGGGCAAGCCATTTGTAGGCATGGGTATAAATATTATTAATACTAGCTCCCCTATCAATCACAACTCTCTTGACATGAGTTTGATCAATATATGTGGTAATAAAAAGGGTAGAATCCTGATCTTTAGGGTGTTGAAGTGGAAATTCTGAATCACTGAAAGAAATCAAGGAGATGGAACTAAGGGAGCTGACCAAAGCTATAAGAGGTTTAGGATCATCAATTTTTACCTCAATCTCTTGTAAAGTACTAATTAAATCTTGACGGTGTTTGGATGAGTTTTGGATTAACTCATATAAGGACATTTTCACAAGAGTTTGGTGAAGCTATTTCACCATTGAGCTTTGAATAACATCCAAAGATAGTGGTTTAGGGACACCTAAGATGGAAATCTTAGGATTAGGAGGAGAAGTGTCTTTGGTGAAGGGATGAGCCCAAGGAGCATTGGGTTTTTCCTTAGCTTTATCCTTTTGGTTTTGTGACCATGTGGTCATATTAACTATGTTGATCTAAAATATAGGTGAAGGAGGTGTTAAAGGGGTTATGACCACATCTTTGGGTTTAAATTTAAGTGGAATAGTAGGAGGCACTGTGGATACCAAAGGTAGAATAATAGGAAGGTTATGAGAATATCATCAAAGAGAGTGTCAACATCAAAGTGTTGTCGAATGACTGTTGTGAGGGCTTTACAACTCTCAGTATCATGTCCAGGTGAAGGATGATATAAAAACACTTGTGTATCATTAAACCAAGATGGCTTCATTCCAAGAGGACTATAATGCTTAATGGGAGGAAGAGTTATTATAGAAGATTACAATAACTGACGTAGGAAAAATCTCTAAGAGCTTGCAAGTGGGTTCACACCTATTGTGCTAATAGGAGTGGACATCTTCATTTGTTTAAGAATCATGGGAGTAATTTTACATTGTGCCTTGTTTGGTGGTGGTGGAGTTACATGTTTTACTAACACTTTATTGGTGTTAGGTATGAAAGACCTACTAGATGGAAAAGGTAGGAGTGGAGGTAACTTAACCTTTTATTTTGCTTGGGTTAGCAATATTCTAACTATAGTAGAGGGGTGTGGTCCCAAAATAGATGGTGAAGTTGAGGGTTGAAGAAGGGATCGATGAGATCTAGGAAGCTTAATATTTTTCTATAATTTAGGTTGTGAAACCCCAGCTTGTGGTTTAAGAGTTAAATCTAATTTCACCTATGGATGAATTAAATTAGAGATGGGGTGTATGCATAAGGGCCTAATCTATTTTAATGTGGTAGATTCATGTGAGGGTGAGGGTTATGACATAGATAGCTGAACTTCAAGTGCTTTTAGGGAAGAAGCTCTAGATTTTTCAAAGACCTTAGGGTAAAGGGTAGTGAGAGGGTTGGTGGTAAAGGTTGACATTCATTGTGTTGGATAAGGAGTTTTAAGTCGGTCCTAAAATGCCGCATGATCTAGCTTCATGGAGTCCAAAAATTCTAGACTTTTTACCAAACATAAGAAGGGTTTAGATAAAGTTTGCGTAGGCCTTACAATTGTGTCTTTAGAAGGCTGAGGTGTTTAAGAAAGAGGAAAATTATTAGTTTCTACTACTTTAAGCCAAATATGAGAAAGAACCACAATGGGGTCCTCTTTAATAGAGACGGGAGAAGAGACACGGTCTACTATGGGTGGACGAGAGGTAGGTGAAGAAGATTCCTCAAGAGGGTAAAGCATAGGTATTATGGCTCCCTCAACATGTGGGTGAGTCATAGGTAAAGTATGATCCTCCATAGGTAAAATAAGGGGTAAGAGTGGTAAAATTGGGGTAGGCACAATAGGTCTCTTTTCTATCATGGCAATAGATAATACTAACTCTTCTAAGTGCAAAGGTGGAGTGGATGGGGTACTACTCTCTATAGGTGGAGGAGAGGTAGGCAAAGAAGGATCCTCAAGAGGGCATAATATAGGAATGATGTTCCCCTAAACATGAGGTTGAGGAATGGGTAAGGTGTGGTCTTTAAGTGGTAAGAGGATAGGTAATATTGGTGAAAAAGGAATTAGCATTACAGGCTCCTCTGGTGGCAAAAGAAGTGGTAAAGGAGGATCTTCCTCATGTGGGAGTGGAGTGGGTGAAATAGGCTCTTATACTTGGGGAAGAAGAATGGGCAAAACAAATGCCATTGAATTTGGGGGAGGAGTCAATAAAATGGGTGTCTCCTGTTGAGGGGGAGGTTGAACTAGAGGTAAAGGAAAGACCATATTAACCATATGGATATTATGATCACCTGAGTTAGTCATTTGAAAACTATTTTGGTTAGGTGAATGGTTAGGAAAAGGCTATTTAAACACATCCATATTTTAATGAGGGGGTGCATTAGGATTATCTAAGATGAGATCACCTCTATCAAACATGTCTTGAACAATGTTCTTGAGTGTATTATAGCTATTAGAATTGTGGCCTTAACTCGATGGTATCCATAAAACTCATCTTCCTTATACCAAGTTGGAATAAGATGGGAGTGGTCAAACTGTATAGGAGGTTTGATCTAAGGAAGGGTTATGACACCTTGTTGTAATAGTTTTTCCAAAATAGATGTGTATGACTCCCCAATGGGAGTGTATTATCTTTGTTCATATCATTGTTGGAATTGCTTGGTCAGATTATGGGAAGTAAAGGAATTTGATTGGTTTATGGTTGTGGAAGAAGTTGACTTAACTACCACCATGTTGGTGGAGCCTTTAGCTTTTTGGTTAGAAGGAGAAGTTTTAGAGGAGGATGAGTCATTTGATTTAAAATTGGGATTCTTACTATGTAACTTGACTTTACCTTCGTCTATAGTGTGAATCTTGAGTTTTTGTGCCATTGTAAATGCGTCATCAAATATGCAAAAATTTTATACCTAGAGTGTGGATGAGATGTGCTTAGCACATGCCCTTGAGAAAAGCTCAATAAGCTCAGGTTGGGGTAAGGAGAAGGAGAGTTGATTGATCAAGCTTCTCCAGTGAGTGATAAAATCTATAATAGACTCGTCATCAAATTTTTGGATAGAATAAAGGGTTGTTATAGAATTTTTTTTATAAATGTTAATAGAGAAATGGTCCAAGAATATTTGCATGATTTGGGTAAATGAGAAAAGGGAGTGCTGAGGTATAGAGCTATACAAATCCAAGGTAGCACCTAAAAGAGATATAAGAAAAGTGTGAAGTAGTAACATATCATCATGCCCTATTAAATAACAAACATGTCTAAATGATCATAAGTGCTATTGTGGGTCCTCTTTACTTTGGAAATGAGTAAATTTAGGGAGTTCCCATTGGCTTAGATAAGGGAGAATAGGCAAAAAAGGATGGATGGGTTCGTTGCATATCTGATCATAAGATAACACATTCTTTAAACTAGAAATGGATGTCTCTAGATTAGGCATCTTGTCCATCAACATCTTAATGAGGTCTAGAGGAGGATTAGTTTGGGGGATACCTCCTAAATTATAAGGAACTTGATAGGAAGCAGAGGGAGCATATGACATAGCTTGCTGAGGTTATGTTAGGGCAACATAAGGATAATTAGTCATAGGCTGGGGTGCGGAAAGAAAGGGGGCTTGTCCCATTGGGTTAAAGACTATGCTTTGATTGTTTGTTGTTATTGCAAGTTAGATTATTAGCATGGTTAGATTAGATGAAGGGTGAGTAGTAACTCAGGTAATTATAGGTGTGAGGGTAGATGGAATAGGTACCACTAAATTCTAAAATGTGGTAAGACTTGACTGAATTAGTTGTGGTTGAGAAAGTAAGGAAGTCACACCAGGGTTTAGGTGGGATTAGGCAGTTGGCAATGCTAAACTTTGGACATTGTTTATAGTTAGGTTAATCATCAAAGTGGTGGTTTGGGTAACCATGGGGAAAATAGTGGAGGCAATTGAAATTGAATTTGTCTCCATTAGAGAGGTTGGCATACCATAGATTGGGTCACCTAAAGAATTATGGGTTTGGCTCATAGCAAGGTAATGCTGAAGGGCTGCCACATTGTGATCAATAAATTTAGAAAAATCTTGATCTCCCTCAGGCACAATGGGAATCTGGTTGGGGCTGGGAGTATGCTCTATATCTGAAGTATGCTCCATGATAGAATTAGAAGTGAGAGGGGAAGGTAGAAGTGGTTGCTGACTTGCATGATCAATAAGAATTTTGGCTTGATCTCACGTCAATACCATGCAAGAGGAAGTATAAATAGTATTACTACCCTATATTAGTGACATAATAAGGAAAAACTAGGTTTAAGTTTAGGTAAGTGGGTTATTTCAGCTTTTTATTTTGAGTAGATGAAAATTACACAGTTGCCAACATCAGTCAATTGATTGATGTCGGTAGCAAAAGTTTGTTGATGTCAGTGGGAGTAACCGATGTTGATAGATAAAGTATGCCAATGTCAGTATAGTTAACTGATGTTAATCACTGTGATAACTTGGAAGATAGAAAATTTGATGTTCTATAAACCTAGAAGTTGAAACTAGGTAAAATAGTGGATGCAAGAGGTCTATATAAGAAGGAAGAACACTCAAAAAACTTGAGGTAACAGGTTATACAAATTAAGTATTAGAAATAGTATTGATTTTGTGAATCAATAGGAAAATGTCCTTACCAACTCCCAAATATAGAAGGCAACAAAAAGGTAGAAAAAGAACATACAACCAATAACTATTAAGTCCTAGAGATTAATTTTTAGTCTCATATTGGCTTATGCCTTAATCAGATAGTGAAAAGAGAATTTGGTTATCGAAGGTATTATAAAGCAATCTAGAGCTAGTTTCAAGTTAATTTTGGTGCTCAAGAAGAAATCTGTGTTAGAAAAGGTATGTGGCTTGTTATAGGATCTTGCTCTCCGCACTTCATGAACCTAGAGCCAATCCAAGCCACTTAGCCAAAATATACCTTTTGTCTAGAGTTTATACTCTGCCAGAGAATGGAGTGGGTTCTACCCTTGGTGGTGAAATCCAAATAGGATAGCTGGGTAGGGAAAGGTTATCCACCAGGTGATGAAATCTTGATGGGATTTTTCTCAGGTAAGTTTAGATGTTTGTTTGTGTGAATGTGATTTGGTTATGTAACATAGGTGCACTTAAATTCATTCATAATTCTTGTAATTAACTAGGTGAGCTAATATGCAACAAGCAAACAATGAAATGCAGTAAGTTTTAAACCCAAATCTAAAATGTTTAGATTTAAATGAAAACAAAGATGAAATAGGAGTACAAAATGAAATTCACTATCCTAATGTTTATGCAAGAAGAAGTAAAAACAGATTCTTTGAACTTGTAAAAAAAATGATGAATTACTTTTAGAAGCAAAGAGAAAAGAAAGAAAATTTTAGTTTAATGGTTTTAAATAGAAAATAAAATGTTGAATTTTTTATTTTAAGAGAGAAGAGAAGAGAAGAGGAAAGTGCAAGAAATAAATTTTTCATTATAATGCATCTATATGAATGTTTAAAACAAGAAATGAACCCAAGGAAAACTCTAGGTTCCCACCAGGAGTGCTAGAATTGTTTCACTAAATTTTGTCTATTTCAAGTCTAAAATAAAATATAAAAGAATGATAGGGATAAGTGATTAGAATGAACCCAAATTAGTTTGTGTAATGTATCCAGATGTTTTGAACACTCCTCTTTGGTTGGGGAGGACTACCTGCAAGTAAAAAAGCACTACCACAAGATGTTTGTTAGTAGATAAATGAGTGGGCTACCAAGCTACGCCTGTTTTAGGAAGTGTGAAACTTCCTTAGAGATGACAATCCACTTTTGAGAGACAAAAGAGTAATAAATAACTAAAATAAAGGTAAATAGAGAGTGAAAGAGAGATAATATTATAGTTATTAACAACTTGAGTGCAATAGAGAGTGACAGGGTGCAGGTGGTGTATCTTGTTTGTATTTTAGAAGTTGTTTGGGTAGGTTTTGAAGAGGTTAGGGAATCTACAGTCATTGAAATCAGTAGGGGAGTGACCAATATTTGTTATAATACCAAGGTCAATGGTGAAGGTGATCGATGTCAATTAGAATGTCAGGCTCAGTAGGGGAAATAATTGTCTAGGAGCTTGTAGAAGTCTTTTTCAGGTTTAGGAAATGGTTTTGAATAGGTTTGGGAGGTTGGGGAGAGTTATGAGAGAGAGAGAGTATGTTTTGGGTAGATTTGATCAAAGGTTTGGTGTGTTAGGTCAAGGGAAAATAAGCAAGGAAGCTTTGTAACTCCATCATGGGGGTTCGATCAGGGGTGTGTAAAACAAGGCACAGTAGATATAAAGTAATAATAGAATAAATGCTTAAAAGACCTATAGAATAAGTGATGTACTTAGCTATAGTGGTGATTTAATGATGAGTGCCATATTGGTTGTCCCTATCAGGTAGTCCAAACTGATGGCTTGAATAGAGAGAATAAGTAGATGTTGTTGGTCCTCAAGAGTTTAGTTCTTGATTATGATTGACTTACTCAAGATGACAATAAGCTAGGATGTCAAAAGTTGAATGCCAAGACCTTGAATGCAAGTAAGAATGAATTTTACTGATTTCTAATGACTTAAAATTTAGGTTGGAGTTTGGATTATATCATCGATGTCAATGATCCCATTGACGTCAGTTGTGGGTTGACCAACATCAATGGCCCTAGAATAGGTAAAGCTTATTATTTTTGGCCTATTTTCTATTTTTCCTCATGACAAGTGTGGTACCCATTAAAAAATGGTAAAAATAAGAGGTTAATAAGGAGGTAGTTGATTAGGAATTTAGTTTTAAAGTGAGAATAAGTCTTAGGTAGTTAGGATGAGTGTTGAGTTGTGGAGCTAAAAGCTTCACCAAATGAGTAAATTGTAGGTTGCTGGAGTTACACAGTCACCAGCATTGGTCAGGAGTGACCAACATCGGTCAGGGGTTGACTGGGATCTGTTGACATCGATTATAGATCAGTCGACGTTGGTCATGTGCAGATAGGTAGGGACTGACGTCGGTCACCTATGCATCTAGAAAGTCTATTTTCATAGATGAACAGAATGTTTGCATGATAAGATTAAGTGTTAGTCTTAAGTCTACATCTCTATCTTTAGTAGAACTATTTTGAGCCCTTGATTAGGAGGTGCATCTAACGGTGGAGAATACATGCTCATGTTTCCTAATATTATATATAAGATTAGATCTTCATAGCTTATTGTAGAAGTAGAATACATTTTTGTAAATGTGTATCAATCCAGGTTGTTGGAATTGATTGTAATTGAGAGAGAGAACTCTTGAGGGAAAGAGATCTGTACATCTGAGAGGTGTGAGAAGAAAGTGTGATTTTCTTCATTGTATTTCCTTTTAGAAGGATTTAATATAAGTTTTTAGGGTGGTTTCTTGTATCTCTTATTCTTTGTTGTTTCTGATTCTAGTTACTTATTATTATAGTTTAATTTCGTGTTTATTTGCTTTCACATAGTAATCAAGTTTGTTGGTTGATCCCCAACAAGTGGTATCAGAGCTCAGGTTGACTAACAGGTGGTTCAGATCTAGTTAGTGTTTGTTGATTACAGGTCACTCACAGGGGTTTCTGTTTGAGTGGGAGAAAGTAATGGCAAAAGAAAGTAAATTGAGAATGGAGAAGTTTAATGGCAAAAATTACCAATTATGGAGAATGTAGATAAAAGATTATCTGTATCAGAAAGATCTATACTTACCATTAGGTGGGGTTTCAAAGAAGCCCAAAGACATGGAAGATGAAGAATGGGAAGTTCTTGATAAAAAGGCTCTTGGATCTATAAGATTGAGTCTGGCATCTACTGTGACATCTAATTTATCATAGGCAAAGTCAACGGTAGAGTTAATGACTACTTTAGCAAATTTATATGAAAAACCCTCAGCTTCAAATAAGGTATATCTTATGAAGCAGTTATTTAATTTGCAAATGTAGGAAGGTGGATCTGTATCTAATCATCTAAATGATTTCCATGGAATTGTAAATCAATTAAATTGAGTCAAAATAGTTTTTGATGATGAAATTAAAGCCCTCTTAATATTATGCTCTTTACCTGAAAGCTGGCATAGCTTGGTAATGGCAGTTAGTAATTCTACATCTGCTTCAAATATTTTAAAAGTAGATGATGTTGTTAGTGTAATATTGAATGAAGAAATTCACAGGAAAAGCATAGAGGAAACATCAGGGAATGCTTTAATTTTTGAAAGCAGGGGAAGGCAAAAAGAGAAGAGCAAGCATAGGAGATCAAGGTCTAAGTCAAAGATGAGAGGTAGATCCAAATCCAAAAATGGCAGGAAGATAACCTGCTGGAATTGTGGAAAGATAGGGCATGTAAGCAAAGATTGCTGGTCAAAACCTAAAAAAGACAATCAGCATGAAGGTAAAGAAGAAGCAAAAGTTGCAGGTATTGTTGCACAAGATGCTCTTATATTCTCTTTGCATAATAATATAGAATCTTGGGTTTTAGATTCTGGTGCCTCTTTCCATGCAACCCCAAATAGAGAATATTTCAGTGACTATGTCCATGGAGATTTTGGAATAGTTTATTTAGGGGATGATGAGCCTTGTAAAATTATTGGCAAAGGAAAAGTGCAGCTGAAAATGCAAAATGGCAACACATGGGTGTTGAGAGATGTCATGTATGTTCCCATCCTAAAGAGGAATCTGATTTTTGTAGGAAAGTTAGGGGATGAGGGTTGTACAATAACTCTCACAGCTGAATCTTGGAAGGTTTCCAAGGGTGCACTTGTATTGGCCAGAGGTAAGAGAGTAGGTACTCTCTATTTATGTAATTGTATTACTGATAATTCTCCTTCTGTATTATCTACTTCAGATGTAGATGCAAAGTTGTGGCACCAGAGGCTTGGCCACATGAGTGAGAAGGGAATGTCTATTCTTAAGTCAAAAGGTAAGCTTTCATATTTTAAAAGCATAGATCTAGATTTTTTTTAGCACTGTATTTTTGGGAAACAAAAGAGAGTGAGTTTTCTCAAGACTGGGTCAATAAAGAAGAAGCACAAGTTGGAGCTTGTTCACACAGATGTGTGGGGACCAGCTCAGGTTGCTTCTATTGGAGGATCACAATATTATGTTTCTTTCATTGATGATGCTATGAGAAAGGTATGGATCTATTGTATAAGGAAGAAATTTGATGTTTTTAACACTTTTAAGATTTGGAAAGCTTTAGTTGAGAATGAAACAGGTAGGAGATTGAAGTGCCTTAGATCTAACAATGGTGGTGAGTTCTGTAGCTATAAGTTCAACTGGTATTGTTATATGCATGGAATACACAGGAAAAGGATAGTTCCAAAGACACCTCAGCAAAATGGAGTTGCTAAAAAGATGAATAGAACAATATTAGAGTGTGCACAGAGTATGAGGTTACATGTTGGTTTGCCCTTACAATTTTGGGCAGAAGCTGTAGATACTATAGTTTACCTAATTAACAGAGGCCCCTCTACTGCTCTGGATGGTGGAATTCCAGAAGAGTCTTGGACAGGTAAAAAGGTAGATCTTTCATTTCTCAGAGTTTTTGGTTCTGAAGCTTTTGTGCACATTGATAAGAAAAATAGAAAGAAGCTAGATGCTAAGTCTATGAGGTGCACTTTTATTGGTTATGGCTGTAGAGATTTTGAATTCAAGTTTTGGAATCTAAGAACTAACAAAATATTAGGAGTCATGATGTTGTTTTTAATGAAAAAGTGATGTATAGTGATTAGCTTAAGAAGTTGAAAAATTTTGAGCAGGGCCATGGAGATTTGGATGAGGTGACGGTCCAAAATGAGCTCACGGGAAAGAATAATCACAGACAGAAAAATATAGAGACCGACATCGGTCAGGCAGGAACCGACGTCAGCAATACAGGAACCGACGTCGGTTAGACAGTGATCGACGTCAGTCAGGTAGGAATCGATGTCGGTCATGAGGAACCGATGTCGGTCAGTGACAGGCCTGGAGGTGATCGAGGTTAGTCACTGTCAGAGAATTTGGGCAGACAACGTGTTATGAATGAGTCTCAGACACCCATCAGGAGGTCAAAAAGGGTAAGTAAACCTCCAATTTGATATTCCCCTTCATTATTCTATTTATTGCTCACTGATGGTGGAGAACCAGAGAGTTTTGATGAAGTAATACAGGTGGAATCCAAGAATCAGTGGGAGCTAGGCATGAATAAGGAAATTGATTCCTTGAAAGAGAACCAAACATGGGATTTGGTTGAGTTGCCAGCGGGAAAGAAGACACTGAAAAATAGATGGATCTACAAATTAAAGGAAGGAGAGAATGGACAGATGAGATATAAGGCCAGGTTGGTAGTGAAAGGATTTGCACAAAAACTAGGTATTGATTTTGGTGAGATTTTTTCTCCTATAGTTAAAATGACTTTTATACAGACTGTATTGTCTTTAGTTGCTATTGAGGATTTGCATCTTGAGCAGCTTGATGTTAAGACATCATTTCTTCATGGAGATTTAGATGAAGAAATATATATGGATCAGTCAGAAGGATTTGAGGTCAAAGGTAAGGAGAAACTTGTGTGCAAATTGAAGAAAAGCTTGTATGGTCTCAAGCAAGCTCCTAGACAATGGTATTTGAAATTTGATAGGTTTATGACTGAGCATGGCTTTAGTAGATGTCAATCTGACCATTGTGTTTATTTTAAGAGATTGGATAATGGTAGATATATTATCCTATTGCTGCATGTAGATGATATGCTTGTTACAGGTTCACACATGCAAGATATCTCTGAGCTTAAGGTGAAATTAGCTCACACATTTGCCATGAAGGATTTGGGAGTAGCAAAGAAAATTCTTGGCATGAATATTAAGAGAGATAGGAAAAATCACAGGTTGATTTTGTCTCAAGAGGATTATGTGAATAAGGTGTTGAAACGGTTCAATATGCAGGATGCAAAACCGATAAGCACACCTATGGTTGGACACTTCAAGTTGAGTAAAGAACAGTGTCCTAATTCACATGATGAGGTAGAGTACATGAGGAGAGTTCCATATGCTTCTATAGTTGGGAGCTTAATGTATACAATGGTATGTACTAGACTAGATATTGCCCAAGCAGTGGGATTTGTCAGTAGGTATATGGCCAATCCAGGGAAGGAGCATTGGAAAGTAGTTCAGTGGATTCTCAGATATCTGAGAGGGACCAGTAGTAGGCATTTATGTTATGGAGGGTCAAACACTTCTCTACATGGATATGTAGATTTGGATATGGCAGGTGACTTAGATGGCAGAAAGAGCACCACATGATATGTTTTCACTGTTGGTGGAACGGCAGTTAGTATGGATTTCAAAGTTGCTAAAGGTTGTTGCCTTGTCTACTACAGAGGCAAAATATATTGCAGTCACAGAGGCTAGCAAAGAGATGATATGGTGACATGGTTCATGGAAGAGTTAGGAAAGGAGCAAGAGAGTTGCAGATTATACAGTGATAGTCAAAGTGCAATTCATTTGGCTAAGAATTCAGCCTTTCATTTAAGAACCAAGCATGTACAACTTAGGTACCACTTCATTAGACAGGTATTAGAGGATGGTGAGTTGAAGCTGGAAAAGATCCATACAGATAAGAATCCTACTGATATGTTAACTAAGCTAGTAACAAAGGAGAAGTTGAATCTTTATTCAACTTTTGTTGGTCTTCACGATTGAGTTTGAAGATGGAGAAGCTAGAAGATGTTGCTATACAGGTACTGGTGTAGCTGTTTATCTCCAAGTGGGAGATTGTTGAGTTATGGAGCTAAAAGCTTCACCAAATGAGTTAATTGTAGGTTGCTGGAGTTACACAGTCACTAACATCGGTCAGGACCGACCGATGTCGGTCAAGGGTCGACTGGGAGCTGCCAGCATCAGTTATAGATTGGCCGACATCGGTCATGTGTGGATAGGCAGGGACCGACATCAGCCACCTGTGCGTCTAGAAAGTCTATTTTTGTGGATGAATAGAATGTTTGCATGATAAGATTAAGTGTTAGTCTTAAGTCCACATCTCTATCTTTAGTATAACTATTTTGAGCCCTTGATTAGGAGGTGCATCTAATGATGGAGAATGCATGCTCATGTTTCCTAATATTATATATAGGATTAGATCTTCATAGCTTATTGTAGAAGTAGAATACATTTTTGTAAATGTGTATCAATCCAGGTTGTTGGAATTGATTGTAATTGAGAGAGAGAACTCTTGAGGGAAAGAGATCTATACATCTGAGAGGTGTGAGAAGAAAGTTTGATTTTCTTCTATGTATTTCCTTCTGAAAGAGTTTAATACAAGTTTTTAGGGTGGTTTCTTATATCTCTTATTCTTTGTTGTTTCTGATTCTAGTTACTTATTATTCTGGTTTAATTTCGTGTTTAGTTGCTTTCACATAATAATCAAGTTTGTTGGTTGATCCCCAACAATGAGGGGACTAAGTCCTGAGGTGACTCATCAGGTGAGAACTAGTCTTAGGATGAGGTGGCTAGGTAAGGTGGCAAAAAGAGTTTTTAATTAACTTAATTAAGTATTTTAAATTAATTAAATGTGTGGGGTAAAAGCATAGGTTAGGAAGGCTAATTATTTTTATTGAAAAATGGGCTTAAGGGGGTTATGACACAAGGAGTTACGCACATGTGTGTGACGTAATTTTGGTGTCTACACACACATGCACATAGTTTATATAATGTGCACACCTTTTTATAATAAGATGATAAAGTACAAAATGTATAACTTTTACTGTTAGATCTAGAAAACTCTCAAAATGAACATGCATGGAATGTAAAAATACTTAATATAATTTTTATGAAGAATACATAAATATGCTATCGAACAAACACAACTACAACTACTAAATCAAAATCACACTCTAGAACATATGGCACCACACTATAAAACTAGATTTTGAAAGCTCATAAAACATCTAACTATGAAATCATAAACGTATACTTGGCAAACTACTATGAACTACAACAAACCACACAAAAGATGATATCTGAATGAAGCTTTGATGTGAAGATACAATCCTTGAATGAGATTTCCCTCAATAAACCAAAAGGGTTTCATCCTCTAATCTCTAAGAACCCAAGGGGTTTAATCCTTGAATCTTGATGTTAAAGCACAAGTGCATCAAATGTGTAGAAAATAGTTGAATTAGCAAAAGATCTTAAGTCATAAAGTTGCATGTCTTAGATAATGTTTGGGCCACAATTACCAATGTCTCAAATAGAATATTTTCATATTATATCTCTATCATAGGTAATATAAAGTTTCCATATTCTATCTCCTCAAAAATCCCACCAAGGAGATGTCATAGTTTCCTTTTTAGACATTGCTGATTTTTCCCACACAAAGATTTTCTATTCCTTGATTTTGGGTCCCAAAATCCCATTCTTTGATTTGGGGAGATAAACATCAACTTTCCATCTTTATCCACTTTCACAAAATGTTCTCCACTTCCACATCATTTACAACTATCATAGAGTTTCTATATTATAACTTCTACCCCAAGATTCTCTCCACTAAAAGTGCTTCAAACATGCCACATACCCTACTAGGGGAATACAACTCATTATTAATATTTAATAACCCATTTTTACAAAAACATAAATTATGGTGGACCATAAAATATTAAATAAGCATTTTCTAACTATCCACATTAGCTCATAAAAAATATAAGAAATGAGCTAGTTGGCCACCATTAGGATTTTATCAGAAATGGGACATTACAAGTACCCCCTTCCTAACATTGTTTGTCCTCAAGAAATGAAAATTTGGATGTTAAAATTTTTTTGGACCTTCCCAAGTAGCATCTTCAACTAAAAGGTTTTTCCATTAGATGAGGTATTCTTTCAAGATCCCATTTCTCAGCTTCCTCACCCTGGTATCAAGCACAACATTTGAAACCAAAATTAATTTCCCTTCATCATCTAATGGGGATAAATCAATGAAAATAAATATATGTATAACCATTTCCATATTCAGACAAGAAACATGGAATAAATTATGAATTATACAATTTATAGGGAGTTTCAATTCATAAGCTACTTCACCTATTTTCTTGATGATTTGGTATGGCCCATAGAATTTGGGCTTCAAGTTTTTTTTCCCACTAATTTTGATGGAAGACTGCCTATATGGCCACAATATTAAGTACACCATATTACTCACCTCAAACATCCTTTCTGTTCTCTATCTATTTGCATATATCTTATGTTGGTTTTGTGCTTGTTGTAATTTTTCCTTTAGAGATCTCAAAATGTCTTGACTTTAATTGACTAAGTCATTGGTTTCAGGGACTCTACTATCTAAAAGCAATAGATTGACAAAGGTTAATGCATCATAACAATACAATTCTTTGAATGGATAAATACCAATAGACATGTGATAAGTCATGTTGTAACAATATTCTCCCAGGTGAAGCCACTTGATCCAAGTTGTTTGTTGAGTTGAGACATAATTCCTCAAGTATCCCTCCACTCATTTGCTCACAATTTTTGTTTGTCTATCTATTTGTAAACGGTAACTAGTGTTAAGAGCTCAAATTTGCATGTGCATAGTAAAACCATCTAAGTATAATTTCTCTTTGGGATTGTAACCAATTGAATATCTTTCCAATTTGATACTTTTTATACTCAACATATATCAATATTATAATTTAGAATATTCATTTATCTGAGTTTGTAATTAATTGGTATGTTATAGATTAGTTTATCACCCTTGTGCTTGATCTATTTTTATATTCTTAACCCTATCCCATACCTAAAAAAATAGGTTTAAACACTAACCTAATTAGATTTTCAACCTTGAATAAGTTATTTACAAGTCTTATGCACACTTATGAAGGTCAAATCTATGCATGCATAACTAGCTTAAGATGTCGCAAGTGATCATGTCCTATTTTCCTATTTTTTAGTAAAATCCAGGATCAACCAAACATGATCATAGTGGGAGTCAATACTATCATTAGTATATCAATTTTATCCTTATGTAGTTTTAATTCCCATTTCTAGGTACTTGTAGAATTTTTTCCTATTTTCTTGTTTCTGCTTTCTATCAATCAATACAATTAGTTCTTGGACATAAACCACTATGTTTGTCTTTTTAATTCATATCTAGTCTTATTTTAATTGTTCACACTTTATCAAATTCAGTCATTTAATTTCATTCTACTTGTCAAAATTTCATTTATAGAACTCTAATTTATTTTATTCAATTTATCTTATTAGGGTTAATTTACACATTAATTTAAATTTTGATAAAATAATTTTGAAAAATCAGATTGATCCTTGGAAAATCACTCTAATATAATCTAGCCTTTCATGTATTTTTCCTAGCTCTATCGAACCACCATTTTTGGAAAGATATAATTTTTTGCATAGGTAGTAGCATCTATAACACTATATCTACTAATTTTATCTATATTATGCCAAAATCCTCAACTCTCGCATCATTTGATGTAGGTGTTTCTAGTGGAGATTTAAATAACAATGACATTGAAATAAACTAAGAAGTTCATTCCAAAAATCTTCCACAAGGTAATGAATCCCTCATAGTTGACTATTTTTACACACTCAAAATTAATTATTATGTGATTGATAATGTTTAATCTTGACATCCTTACCTTACTTGCTCTATTCACCATTCTATTAATCTAAAAACTATATGGGAGCATTCACTATTATACAAATCATCTTAAAACTACTCAAAACATCACTCAAACATTCCTATTTTACTTATAAACTTAGGTCATAATCGTTTAAGCTATATCTGCCCTTATGGGACAAGACCGTACTAAGTCAAATGAGGCTGCACTGTGGCCATGTCTACTAGTGTGACCTTGTCCCCCACACTCAAATTATAAATTTTTAAATTAAATAAATTATAATTTACCACTTCTATAATTTTATCAAGCTCAAATAGTGGTAATATTAAAAAGTTTCCTCTATATAAACACATAAAGGATTCTCCAAACACATCTAGTAATCACTTGGAAAATATTGTTACACATTGAGAAAAAGAACATTATTCTTTCCAATTTCAATTTTATTACATTCTAATAGTCATAATCCAAGTCTAAAGTCACTTTATTATAGGTCAAGGGCACTCATTTTCAAGCATTCAAAGTAATCTATGTAGTTTCATTTATATAACAAAGTCAAGATTCACACACTCACTCTAGGAGGGAAACTACATCTGCTTGAGGCCCTTTTGGGCTATGTAGGTATCACTTAGATTACGTAGGATTTTTTGAAGATAGCTCAATTATTCCCCTAACCATATTCCCACCTTTTGACATTTAATCTCTATTGCATTTATTGTGCAAGAGTTAGGTTTTATATTTTATAGGTTTTTCATGTGGAAAATGAGACAGTCAAATAATAAACCCTCATAGATAGATGCACACACCTAGATTAGAAAATTAATCACATAGTCAACATGATGAAACTATAGTCAACAAACAAGGCCGCAATGCAACACTATCCTCCTAGTGCAATCTTGTCTCAACATAGTTTGAATTCCTACTTTCAGATGTGACATAATTGATAGGTATTTTCATCCATTTTCCATCAATAATCAACCTGCAAAATCAACAATAAATTATATCCAAGCTTGGTTTGTACACATTTTGTCAATTTACTATTTGTATCTCATTTCAAATTATGTTAATTATGTTTTTTACATTCAAATCTATATATTTCTTTAGATACAAATCAATTTTTAATAGTTTATTTGTTCTAATCATTTCATTGTTAAATAAAAAATAAAATTAAACACTATTTAAAAGATGTTCAGATTTCCCTTCATTTGATAAAGCTTATCATTAGTTCGAAATTTTCAATTTGGTTGTGTACTTTATTGAATGAATTACATTTGAGACTATGCTCAATACCTAGATGCACAATACATGGAAGTCCTATGGTGTGGATCTCTAGTGTATTGAAAAACAAACCAAAAGTTTTTTAATATTTAAGTTTTCTAATTTTAAGGACTATAATGCCATAGTTATCCATGGCCCATGTTTTATTTGAAATACCCTTTTGGTGTTTTCCCATTGGACTAGGGATTTCATAATATCTATACAAGAGCTTGAAATTACAGCCTAGATAGAGTTTTTAGGTCTACCTTTTCCCCTTTTTGGTTTCATAGATTGGTTGATAAAATTGTTAGTCACTTCATATGTCATGAACAAAATAAATTCTACTCGAATAGGCCATAAAAGCATGTGTGTGTCAAGGTCAATCTCTCTAAGGATCTTAAAGGGTCCATAAACATTTTGACAAGGGATAAATTTTATATTGGAACAATATGCATCTAAATTTTCTTGTTTCATCACTAACATTGCTAATTTTATCTATTTACATGTAATTTATCTTAATACCATATTATACTAGTCCTAATATAATATTTCTAACATATCCCCCATACTATAACAACCTTATAACATCCTACAAACCACTTAATTCACACAAGTCCCCATTATCTACTAACTAATACCACTTATCTAATATTTGGGAATTTAAAATTCTCATAACCCACCTACCTACCTATTCCTAGGATTTACTACAAGCCTACCCCCTATTCCTCACCTAAACCTTCTTATAATCTAGTTTAATCTTCCCTAACCATCATAAAATTCCCTAATGAAATCTAGAACTCTCCACCACCCTTCTCCTTCTCTAGAGAGTTCTCTCTCTAGAAAATTCTAAGGAATTTTATATTTTTTAGAATTCCCTCCTTCCTCTCTAGAGTAGTCTTCTCTAGAGTATTTTAATGAATTTTTAATCCACTGGAAAATCTCCCTCCCTTACCTATTTAAACCATACTTCCTATTGACCAAATTTGACCCCAAGTCGAATTTGGATCACCCCATATAGTTTAAAACTTCATAGAGTTGTCTAATGTTTGTCATCATCCCAAGTGGTCTTAGATAGTCCCATATGGTCATATGTGTCCTTATTTATTGTTATCCAAGTTCTAGCTTTCATTTCACTCGTCTAGTCCTATGGTCATGTATAAGGTCTTGTATAGTCAAACTTTTTCAAAGGTTGAATATGGTCTAACATCATTGTAAAAGGTTATTCAAATGTCACTTATATCATATTATCATGTACTAACCTTTGTTTGGTTCCTAGTTGTAAAAAATAATAATCTGGCCACTTTTGGGCCCATGTAAAAGAGGTGAATGTACCATTTTAAGAGGATAACATTTTAAAATATTTAAGAATGTCCCTGATGTTAGAATTTGGTCATAGAATGTTTAGGATTAGTCAGAGTCTGATAGAATTTGTAGTTCAACTCCTAATCTTGGAAAAAGGACACTTTTCAAACACTTGAATGGCCTTCAAAGATCCATTTTCAATTGAAAATAGTTTGAAAGTGACCTTGGGATCTCTAAGACCATTTTATAGCTATGGAACAATTTTCAATTATAAATGTTACTACAAACATGTTTTCTCCTCCATCTCTATCTTCACAAGCTAAGGAAGGCAAATTTGCATTGAATGGTATGACCAAGAGAGAGAGTTAGGAGCTAAAATTTTGGACATTTTTATGAGTCCAAGTAATCTTTAAATAAGTGTCATTGGTTTTCATAATGGTCACATATACTTTATGAATAATCACTAACAGTGACAATGGGTCACTATGGCCTATGCATTTGAGAGGGGTTTGTTCTTGCACCTATTTATCTAGCTTATAAATAGATGGAGAGGAATGATTTTGAGGGTGGTTTTTATAGGTATCTGATATATATTTCATGATGGTTTCATAAACCAATTCATCTCCATGAGGTACTTTCACTTGATGGAAAAAGGTCATTTCAGGCATTTATGCTACAAGTTCTTGTTTCCTTTTCATGGTGGTCATCTTCAAAGGTTTATAGTGATTCATTGTTCATAGAAATCACTCAATTTGAACTAATTCATGTTCTACTTATGTGATATGTGTTTTAGTCAATCTTTTTCAAGTGTACTTTCCCTTTGGGAGACATGACCTGTGTTTGAGCATTCTACTAGAGTTTGACTATCAATTTTGGACTAATAATTAATGATGCATCATGGTGCATAGTCTTAAGATCATATTGTGATATTGGAAGCATGGGAAAATCAAGAAAAGAGCCCATAATACACTTTCTAAGGAGAGTTCATAGTTTCTTCATTCACATATATGTTGTATGGATTATAAGGATAGGTGGGAGATGATCAAGAGTCATAGAGAGGCCTAATTCATATCTCCATGAATTTAATGGCCTATCAACACCCCACTTCCACCACCAAGTCACTTTCAACTGAATACAATTCTCTAACTCACGACTCACAATATTATGCAATAATTGATTGTGTGTAATCTGTAAATATTAGTCAAGTAAGTTAAAGATGATAATGCATGGTATTGAGCTTTATGATACATTGAGAAGTGCACACAGGGTCACAAATCTTGTTAGAACATCTAAGAACATCAAGAAGTTAAATGGATAGTTTTCAAACACCTACAAGTCTGTATAAACCTATAGGGTAGGTTGAAAGTAAACTAATGCTAGCCTAGAAGTGTTGAGCAGTATTAAGAAGGTGTCAAGAATTTGATGAATGTCAAGAATTCAAGGTTGGTCAGAGAATGTCTTGGTGAAACCCTAAAGTAAGTGATAAAGACCTACAAGCCTCAAGCCTATAGGTACTCATCTAGACCAAGATTAACATATCAAAGTTAACCTCTCCAACCTAAAGGCAAAGATTTAGACATGGAGTTTTAGTTCCAATGAAGATGCAAACATTGATATAAACCCTTCAAGAGACTATTAGGTCACTTAAGCAGTCAAGAAGGTCAAATAGTTAGAGTTGACATTCTTAAAACATCTACAACCCTATGTATAGACTGTGTATTTGATAGTAGGAGGAAAATAACTTGATAAAGTTACAAGATGTGTTACAGACCTTGATATATAGTGGTAATAAATAATTATTAGTCTATACCTTTTCAAAGCATCTACTGGTATATATGGACAAGGGTTTTGTTTCCAAGCCTACACATAGTCATGAGCCCTATAAGTGAGCACCTACAGGTGGCTAAAGTCTAATTGGACCTAATGACATAAAACCAAAACATAGAGATGGTTTAAACTCAAATTATAAACTTGAACTATGTCAATCAACCTTGAGGAAGTTAGTAGTATGTGAGGAAATATCTCAGAACTCCTAAGCACATAGTCCTATCTTAAAGGATACCTACATGCCTTTTGGGGTCTAGTTCATGCTCAAGCATTAAGGTCAATGAGATAAGGGTGAGGTTTAAAAAACATTATGCATAATAAATAATAGATTATTTATAACTCCAAACAAGTTCAAAGTATATTTAAAGATTAGTGGCATGAAGAGAGCTTTTCAAACACCAGCATACAACCATGGTCTCTTAGAAGTCAGCTACAAGTGGCTAATAGAGTGAATTAGTATTGGGATTGAGTAAAGAGACTAAGGGATTTTGAATGGTTTTAAACCTAATTTAATACCTCAACTGGTTTAAAAATCAAAAGAGGGATAATTATTGGGAGAGGGGGTTTTAAACCTAATGGATATAATCTAAATATCAAAATGCCTACAAACTACATCATTGAGATAGGTTAATCCTAGGCCTAAATGGGAGGTAAAACATGGTGGAAGAGTTATGAGGTCTACCTTAGATGTTAAATAGATCTTAATGACATTTGGGAAACCAAAATAAGCATGGAAATATGATCAAACCTAAGTTCATGACCCCATACTCAGTCTAGGCCTCAAAACCCTGCACATAGTCATAGGCCTACACCTAATTGAAAGGAGTTTGATGGTTTAAGGCATCTAAGGGCATGAAAGGGTCCAAAATTTGGTATATAACATGGTAATGAGTTGAATAATACTTAAATTGTCTCATTTAATCCACAAAAATAGTGTACATATCCATTTTTTGTCTTAGACTAGGCCCACTCCTTGGGCAAGGGTAGCCATGGGACCTAGAGGTACATTTGAAACTCAAAATATACAAAGAAAGTTTCCAAACCCTAAAGAAGGCCATGGAGGTATAAAATGGTCTTAGTAAACTTTTAGGTAACACAAAAACATAGGTTCCAATCCAAGTGCCCTTGAGGGCTAGCGAGAGGGAGATAACTCTTAAACCCCAATACTCTGACTAGTGTACCCCGTGCATATTGAGGGGTAATGAAGACTTAAAAGACATGTATAATAATGGATATGTATGTTTAAGAGTTTTTTATCATCTCAAAATATTTAGATGTATTTTTTAAACCCAAAACTCAAAAAAGGCCTATCTCACACTCAAGAAACACTAAGCAAGCCATTCAAAGAGCAACTTCAGATGCTCATACCGTTGCTCACACTTTGCATGGGAGTCTGAGACTTTTGGAAAAATTTAAAGGTACAATAAGATTTTTTTCCAAGTATAAGGAGGTAATTTAAGGATATTTTCTTTATGAATAATAGTTAACACCCAAAATAGGTCTAAAACCTCTCTTAAACCCTGATAGTGACTAGTCATGGGAAAATAAGCTCAAAAGCACATCTAATGACATATTTTTATCCTAAAACCTCTTGTATGTTATTGAGAACCCCAAGGATGTTACACCCATGAACTTTTATGTTGATGTCACTTGTATGGATTGGTACAAATGCCCTATTTTTGATGTTTTTAGTGTTTTATAGGTATTATAATAAAAGGAGAGCTTATAAATCATGGTATGAGGTCATTTGAGACTTTTTATATTTATTAAAGTCCAAAAAAATTGAACTATATATTCTATAAATGATCAAACCATGCCCATTTTTCAAGACAGTCTCAAACAGGCTCAAAATGAGAATAAGTGACTTGGCCATTTCTTGGTTTGCATACTTCCATAGGGTCTTGGACCCAAAATTTGACATGGATGTTGGTGATGTAATAGGTAAAGTGAATCACATGGTTTTGGGTGATTTCACATGTGTGACAGAAGTCTGGATAAGGAAAATAATGTTCAAAGCAAGAAGTCCTAATTCAAGAGAGAGAAAGGTAGAAAAATGTGTTTCCACATGGATTCTGAAGATGAAATTTGGTATGTATTTATAAGTACATATATGGTCCTATAATATTCCATTATTTTTTAATATAATTCTTACAACTCCCACACAAAGAGATTTATAGAAAAAAGGCTATAAGGAAACTAGGCTTAGTGAAGGCTTAAGGATCAAAATAAGTTTTTAGGAGTTGGTCTAAGAACAAAAATGGATTTTTTAAAAAATGATAACATATTTTAATACCATTAATTTATTTTTGATGATCTGGAAAAGATGCACTTGAGTTTTGAGCCTGCACCAACTAGGTGTGGGAAATGAAGAGTTATAAGACACTTATGCATATGAATGATGGAATGATACGTCAAAAGAGTTTCCTAAGGAATTTTAGATGTTTAATGAGTGGTATGAGATCATTTAATTAAAATTCATGAACTTTAAGTCTATTTATCACTCCTTTCATGAAAATAAGGGTGGTTTCTAAGGAGCTAGTCAAGGTGTCAAGCAAGTTTGTAACCCCTATGCCACTTGGAAGGTTGAAGCTACTTCAGAAGTGAGACACATGAAATTGGAGGTCTTTTGGAATTTATCATAAATCCTCTTATTTTTTAAAATCTCATGGATATTTTTTAATCTTTTTCTACCACCTCTCTCTCTCTCTCTCTCTCTCTCTCTCTCTCTCTCTCTCTCTCTCTCTCTCTCTCTCTCTCTCTTCACCATTCTCTATCAAAGCAGCCCCTTTTGGCTAAGTTTGTAAGATCCACACCTAGTATAGAGAATCCCTACTAATTTAATATTATATTTTACTTTTAATAAGGATTTAAAATATAGTTTTGATTTTATAAATTCTTGTTTAAGTATGTGAATTAGTGCATAGTTGAATGATAAGTAATAATCATCTATCCTTGTGTTCACTTTACTCTTTCATGTTTTGTGCAAGTAGTCTGCTCTCTAATAGGTCACATGAAGGGAAGTTAGTGTCCTTGTCTATCTTGAAGTGTAAGGAATAACATTATTGTTTAAAATCATAAATCTTATTCATTCACCTTAAGAAGTGTAATGCATATCACCTTTATGTTTGAAACACTTATGTTAGAGTGATTTAGGATGTTGAAGCTAGTCTTGTGAGTCATCTTTCATAGTGAAAGTATATGGTAATCTTTTGGAGATTAATTTGGTGCATCACCTCATTATAATATGTTACTTTAATTTTCCTTATATCTCTTTCATTCTAATCAAGAAATTATTATAGGTGATAAGCTATCAAAGATAAATCTAGGAAGCTAGCCCTTCAATCTAGAATTTTACCTCTATTATAGGCAACCCACAGGCCTAAAGGTAATCCAATGTTCCACTCAATTTTGATAAGGATTTAAATACCTATATAAGGATTCAAAATTGATTGACAATAGTTTTGGCATGATCGATGGAACATTATCTCAAGCACGTCTTGTCATGGTAAATGCTAGTCTTGACAACATCATAGCTGTATAAGTGTGTTTTACTCAGCATTTGGTGACTCCACTGAAGGTAATACCTAGTTGTAGACCAATTTTTCTTACTCCTTTTGTTCATGTTTCATGGTCTTTACTAAGTCAATTATTAGTAGAGTTAACTATCTTATAAATCCACTCCCTCAACTTGAACTTCCTCTTGAAGTTCAATACCATGAGCCTATCTTGACATTTGAAGAGCAAGAAGATTTTACAAGTTAATAAGAGTGAGAGAGTGAAGAGGAATTTGAGGACAACATGGCTAGGCAGCATTCTTTCCCAACCTTCACTACTAAAAATCTGATAAATCTCAATGCCTATGATGATATCCCTCCTAATGCCACTAAGAGTGTTCCCACTTTCAATGGGGAAGGTCCTATCACACCAAATGAGCATAATAGAGATGTATCTAACTTCTATGATTTCCATAATGTCACTAAAATTAACATTGTAGTTATATTACTTTCTATGTCTCTTAATATAAAACCCCTTGATTGGTATAGAACATTATCAAGAGGATGCATCACTACTTGGGATGAGTTTGGGGAGTTGCTGAATCAAAGATTTGAAGTCAATAGTGATCACACATCACTCATACATAAACTAAATGTCATTTAAAGAAGTTATAAAGAAGCTATGCATGACTTCAATGAAAGGTTTCAAATAATATGGAATAGGCTTCCACCTCCCATGAGACCCCCTGAAAGTTTTGTTTTCCCAACATACCTAAGAGCTATTGGGACTGATATAGCTATCATGTTGCAGTCCATGGGTGGAAACACTTTGCTTATAGCCTATGACATAGCCGTTAGAGATGAGAATGGTTTAATCCAAGCTAGTAAGATCCCTCTAAAAGTATCTATACCTATTATACCTAATATATATGTTGCTTCTCCAAGTCTTGCTCTAATTATAAGTTCAAATAAAAAGTCTAGAGCTTCCCCAAAGAAATTAGAAGACATCATTAATTGGGAAGCAAGATCTAAGGCCTTAAAATCTCAAGTTAGGCAATTAAATCTACAATATAGAACTCAACAGAACCCTTACTACAACCCTCCACAATCAAATAGATTTCTACCTCAATATAATGGTCAAGGGAAGGGACAAGGTCAACCTAACTTCAATAGGCCACCCATAGCCTTTAATCCAAATTCTACTCCTAACACAAGAGCCATGGTTCTAGTCCATAGTAATATAGTTCAAGGAGAAGAATGTCAACCTCAAGGATAGTATATTAATTCCAATGAAGGTGAAGGACACACTGTGGTAGCTCAAGGAGGGCCTACTCCTCAATTGACAATAGAAGATGAGAATTTCATGTAAGCAAAAACAAATGAAGGATGGAAGCCTCAAGGAGTGAACCTTAAAAACTTTCAAGTAGAAGATACACTTGTCCTAAATCAAAGTACTTCAGTTGTAGCCAACATAAGGTCAAAGAAAAGAGTTTTGGGAGATGTTCAAGGTGTGGATATAGTCCAAACAATCCTCTTCCAAGGCCATAAGGTGTGAATGTAAATGTGTCAGCCTCTTCAAGTCCTACACCTCTCCAAAATCAAAACGTGGAAAGGGTGACTCAAATTAATTCATTGCCTCAATCTCAAGGTGATTCTTTGACTCTAATAATGCAATAAAAGGTGAGTGTTTCTTATTTGAATATCATTGATTCTTTGAAGAGTAAAAAGACTAGTATATCTCTTTGGGATGTAATCCACATGCCCAGTCAAAAGGAATTACTTTAAGAGTGGATGTCCCAAATCCATATCAGTCCTCAACCATCAAAACATGGTGGTATATCCCTCACTAATTCACCTACCCATATTGTTGATCCCTCCATCAAATCTGAAAAATCCCCCACCTTTCTACCTCACCCTCATTATGGGAGACAAACTAGTTCATAACTACATTATGGATAGTGGGTCAAGTACTTCAATTATGCCCAAGCTTGTGGTGAACAACTCGGGCTTGAAATATGAAACATACATCAAAGGAGTGTTACATCTTGATGGGACACCAGCCAAGTTAGTAGGGCTCATCAAAGGTCTGAAAGTTTTCTTGCATGACTGCCCTAGCTTTCTAATCCTACAAGATATAGTGGTGGTAGATCTGCTTGCACATTTTTCTATTTTCCTATCAAGGGAATTCAATACCAAAATAGGAGGATATCTCTCATCTGATTGGTCCTTCTTGGCTTTTAAAACAAGGTATGAAGCAAAGGTGATAATTAGAGCACAACCATCAGCCAAGTTTCACATTAAATCATATGTAGAAGCTAGCTCTAATTTGAATTGTACTATCCATGAAGAAAAAAACATGTCATAGATGATGGAGCATCTTTCAAGCTTGAAGATATCTCTAATCTCTTCCTAGATGAGTATGGTGCTAACAAATATGAATATGATCCCTATAATTTCATTGAACGGATAAACCTTGGAAAATAAATCATTCATGATGAAAGTGATGAACATTCTGAGGTAGCCTTAATGATCCTTTTCAATAAGATATTAAGTCTAACTATCTTATTCATATGTATGATGATGAGTATTCAAGTGTGATTGAACATGAAGATGTAAAGGATGGTGTAATTATACCTACTCAAGATGGAGTCCATGGATGTGATAGTCATGAAGAAGAAGATTATCTATGGCAGAAATTCCATGCCATAGTTCAAGAGTTTGAATAAGTGAGTAAGCCAACTCTCCTACCTAAGAAACATGAACCTAATAGTAAGGTTATTGATGGAGCTTATGAACATGAAGGAGATCATCCTATTGAACATGAGAATGAGGTTCAAGTCATTGTTAATTAGGTTGTAGTATTGGGAGAGTTCAATTAGACTAAGGGAGAAGTGTTTATGGTCAAGGAGCAGCCTAAACCTCAATATGATGTTGAACCACTTGTAGACATGATGGGCTAGCAAGAAGACAAACATGAGAGCTCTAAACATCAATAAAATCATGGTTTAGAGGAAGGTGAATTTGAGACAACTTTCATGGTTCCTAAGGAGTAGAATGAAGAGCATCAAATGATCATCAATGAGATCAAGTAGGTTGCACTATTAATCAGTCCTAATAGAGAACTAGGATGACCATTCCATGGAGTTTTAAGTGATCAACTTGCATCTAACAGAGGTCATGTGATTGGTAAGTCTTTTGATCATCTTCACATGCAATTTTTTTTACAAGAATCCATCCTATGGTGAATTAATCTCATGGAGAAATTATGATTCAAGAAACATTATTTTTGATCCTGGTTGATGAAAGAGAAAGTGTTCCATCACCTCAAACATGTTTTGAGGTCTATATATATTAGGTTAGGTGTGTTGTTTGAGTCTTTTGTGTGTTTCCCTAAATGCTTTGAAGCATAGTGTATGTTTTCTTCTTTTTTGTGTTTTGTGTTTTGTGTTTTGTGTGAGTTTTAATTATTTTAAAGGCATATTAGTTTCAGATTGTAGTAGAAGATTGACTTCATAACCCAATGGAAGGAGAAGGCTACTAGTCCATAAACATTGCAGACATGTTACCCCCATAAATCGCCAAGAATGTTGACCAAATTTGACCCCAAGTTAATTTGGGTCGCCCCCTATAGTTCTAAATTTCATAGAGGTGTCTAATGTTTTCCATGGTATGTTCATGGTCCCAAGTGGTCTTAGATAGTCCCATATGGTCATGTGTCCTTGTTTATCATTGTCCAAGTTTTGGTGTTAGTTTCACTTGTCTAGTCCTATGGTCAAGTATAAGGTCTTGTATAGTCAAAATTGGTAAAATTTATAATATGGTCTAGAGACATTGTAAAAGGTTATTTGGATGTCACTTATATCATATTGTCATGCATTAACATTTGTTTGGCTCCTAATTACAAAAAATGTCAATTTGGCCACTTTTGGGCCCATGTAGAAGAGGTGGATGTGCCATTTCAAGAGGAAAAAATTTCAGAAGGATTAAAAATTTCCATGATGTCATAATTTGGTTAGATAATGTTTAGGCATAGTTAGAGTTTGATATAATCTACAGTTCAACTCCTAATCTTGGCAAAAGGATTATTTTTAAGAACTTGTATGGCTATTTAAGACCCATTTTTAGTTATAAATGGTTTGGAAGTGACCCTTGGAGTCCCTCAAACCATTTTATATATTTAGAACAAGTTTAAGTTTAAAATGACACTCAAAACACTTTTTTTCCTCCATCGCTACCTTCACAAGCTTAGGAAGGTAAATATGCATTGAATGGTATGACTAAGAGAGAGAAATTTACGAGATGAAATTTTGGACATTGTTAGGGGTCCCATTAAGATTGAAATAAGTGTCATTTGTTTTCATAATTATGTCCTATTATTTATGAACAATTGCTAATAGTGATAGTGGGTCA
This sequence comes from Torreya grandis, assembly GCA_037957365.1. Lineage (NCBI taxonomy): Eukaryota > Viridiplantae > Streptophyta > Pinopsida > Cupressales > Taxaceae > Torreya > Torreya grandis. The sequence goes on from JARHVA010004607.1 coordinate 876,047, forward strand.
CTATGGCCTATGCATCTAAGAGGGGTCTATTCTTGCACCTATTTATCTAGCTCAGAAATCAATGGAGAGGAATGATTTTGAAGGTGGTTTATAGAGGTTTTGGATCTCCCTTTCATGATGGCTTCATCATCTAATTAATCTCCATGAGGTACTTTCACTTGATGAAATAAGGCCTTAATGCATAAGCTGTCTCAGGAATTTCTATTGCAGGTTCTTGTTTCCTTTTCATGGTGGTCATCTTCAGAGGTTTATAATGCTTCATTGTTAATATGAGATCACTTAGGTTAAAATAATTCATGTTCTACTTGTATAAGATGTGTTTTGGTCCATCTTCTTCAAGTGTGCTTGCCCTTTGGGAGACATAATCTATGTTTGAGCATTCTACTAGAGCTTGATTGTCAATTTTGATCAGGAATCAGTGATGCATCATGGTGCATCATTTGATATCAGATTTTGATATTAAAATCATGAGAAAATCAATAAAAGAGCCCATAATACACTTTCCAAGGAGAGTTCACATTTTCTTCCTTCACATATATGTTGTATAGACTGTAAGGATAGGTGGGAGATGATCAAGAGTTATAGAGAAGCCTAATTCATATCTCCATGCATTCAATGATCTATAAACAACCCACTACCACCACCAAGTTAATTTTAACTAAATAGAATGCTTTAACTCACAACTCATAATCTTATTCACTAGTTGACTTCGTGCAATCTGTATAGATTAGTCAAGTAAGTTGAAAATGATAATGCATGGTCTTGAGCTCTATGATACATTGAGACATGTTAGGGAAGTGTGTCATGGTAGATAGGGTCAAAAATATTCTTAGAACATCTAAGAACATCAAGAAGCTGAGTGGATAGTTTTAAGACACCTACAGGTCTGTACAAACCTATAGGGTAGGTTAAAGGTGATTTGATGCTAGCCTAGAAGTGTTAAGAAGGTGTGAAGCATTTGATGAATGTCAAGAATTCAAGGTTGGTCAGAAAATGTCTTGGTGAAACCCTAAATAAAGTAATAAATATCTATAGGACTCAAGCCTATAGGTAATCATCTAGACCAAGATCAACATATCAAAGTTACTTCTTAAGCTAATCCATTAGATGCTTAAGATAAGCTAATCTTAAGCCTAAATGGGAGGCAAAACATTATGTAACAGTTATGAGGTCTACCTTAGATGGTCAATATATCATAAATACATTTTTGAAAACAAAATAAGCATGAAAATTTGATCAAACCTAAGTGCATTCCCCCATACTCAGTCTAGGCCTCAAAACCCTACACACAGTCATAGGCCTACAACTAGTTGAAATGAATTTGATGATTTGAGACCTATAAAGGCATGATCAGGATCTAAAATTTGGTATATAACATGGTAATAAGTTAAATAAGACTTACATGGTCTCATTTAAGCCACACCAATAGTGGATATATCCACTATTTTGTCTCAGACTAGGCCCACTCCTTGGGCAAGGGTAGCTAGGAGACTTAGAGGTACACTTAAGACTCTAAAGCTACAAAGCAAGTTTAAAAACCCAATATAAGGTATTAGAGGTATAAAATAGTCATATAAATTGTCTTAGTACACTTTTAAGGGACACCAAATCTCAATTTCTAATCCAAGTGCCCTTGAGGGCTAGAAAGAGGGTGATAGCTCTTAAACCCCAATACCTTGACTAGTGTACCTTAAACATACAGAGAGGTAATGAAAAATTTAAATGAATTTATAATAATGGATATGGATTTTTTATATGTTTATGATCCTTTCACAACATTCAAATAAAGTTTTGAGACCCAAAACTCAAAATAGGCCTATCTCACGCTCAAGAAACACTAAGCAAGCCATTCAAAGAGCAACTTTAGATGCTCATACCATTAATCACACTTTTCATGGGAGTATGATAATTTTGGATAGTTGAGGGGATATAATAAGAAGGTTTTCCAAGTGGAAGGAGGTCATTTAATGATATGTTCTTTATGAACAATCATTAAGACCCCAAACATGTCTAAAACCTCTCTTAAACTCTGATAGTGACCAATCATGGGAAAATGGAGCTTAAAAACACATATGATGACATATTTTTCTCATAAAAATTCTTTTATGTTGTTTAGGAATAAGGAGGTAACCCCCATGAACTTTGATGCTGATGTCACTTGTACGAATTGGTACAAATGCCATGTTTTTACATATTTTTGGTGTTTTATAGATGTTCTAAGAATGGGAGAGCTTCCAAATAATGGGATGACGTAATTTGGGACTTTTTATATCCATTAAATTCCAAAAAACTTGAATTTTATATTTTATAAATGATCAAATTAGGCCCATATTTCAAGGCAGTCTCAAATAGGCTCAAAATAAGACTAGGTGACTTGACCATTTTTTGGTTTGCATACTTCCATAGGGTCTCAAGACCCCAAATTTGAAATAGAGGTTTGTGATGTCTTATGTAAATTTAATCACATGATTTTGGGTTATTTCACATGTGTGGCCAAATTTTGGAGTAAGAAAATAGGGTTCAAAGCAAGGAGGCCTAATTGAGGCCTAATTCAAGAGAGAGAAAGGCAAAAAAATGTGTTTTCACTTGGATTATGAAGATGAAATTTTGTATGGATTTGTAAGGAAATATAGGGTCCAATAATATTCATTTATTTTATCAATATCATCCATAAAACTCACACATAAGGATATTTATAGGAAAAAAGGCTACAAGGAAACTAGGCATAGTGAAGGCTTAAGGAGAAAAATGAGTTCTTGGGAGTTGGTCCAAAAACCAAAATGGATTGTTTCAAACATGACAACATATTTGAATACCATTCATGGATTTTAGATGATATGGATAATATGCACTTGATTTTTGAGCCACTTGGACCAATTAGGTGTGGGAAATGAAGAGTTACAAGACATCTATGCAAATGAATGATTGAATGGAAGGTTAGAGGAGTTTCCTAAGGCATGCAAAATGTTCACGAGTGTTTTGAGATCATTTAAATTTTAATGCATGACCTATAAGTACATTTTTCACTCCCTTCATGCAAACAAGGGTAGTTTCTAAGGAGTTAGTCAAGGTGTCAAGCAAGTTTGTAACCCCTACGCCACTTGGAAGGTTGAGGCTGATTTAAGAGCGAGACACATGGATTTGGAGGTCTTCTGGAATTTCTCATAAATCCTCTTATTTTTTAACTCTCATAGACATTTTCAAATCTTATTCTAACACCTCTCTCTCTCTCTCTTTTTCTTCACCATTCTCTATAAGATTAACCACTTTTAGCTAGGTTTGTAAGATCCACACTTAGTATGGAAAATACCTATTGGTTTGAATATTATATTTGCCTTTGAATAATTATTTAAAATCTATATTTGAGTTCATAACTTATTTTCCAAGTTTGTGAAGCAGTGCATAGTTGAATGACAAGTGATAATCATTTATCCTTGTGTTCACTTTACTCTTTCATGTTTTTTGTAAGTAGTCTACTCTCTAACAAGTCACATGAAGTGTAGTTAGTTTCCTTGTCTATATCTAAGTGGAATAAATTTCATTAGTGTCTAAAATTATACCTCTTGTTCATTCACCTTGAGAAGTGTAATGTATATCACCTTCATGTTTGAAACACTTATGTTAGAGCAATCTAGGATGTTAAAGCTAGTCTTGTGAGTCATCTTTCATAGTGCAAGTATATGATAGTATTTTGGACATAAATTTGGTACATAAACTCATTAAAATAGGTTAATTTCATTTTCTTTCTATCTCTTTTCATTCCAAGCAAGGAAGTAGTATAGGTGATAAGATATCAAAGACAGACTAGGGAGATATCCCTTCAATCTAGAGGTTTATCTCTATTATAGGTAACTTACAGGCCTAGAGATAATACAATGTTCCACTCAATTTGGAGAAGGATTGAAATACCTATCCAAGGGTGAAAAATTGAGTGACAACACTTCCCTCAATTCCAAACTAATGAGTGGAATGTGCATGAAATCTATTAAGCTTAATCCATCCTATAATCTTCTTAAGTCCATAATCTTCCAACACTCTATTGTTCATGAGTTAATTTGTCAAGCCAATATCAGGTAATCATAAAATATGATTATATCATAGTAATATAGCATCTATAAGCTTTAGTATTTCTCGAATCTTGATTGGCAACATGACTTTAGATCTGAATGTTGTTTTAAATGTTCATTTTATTGCATTTTGATCTAATGGTTTCCAATTTTAAAGTAGATTGTTAATTTGAGTATATTTTAATGTATAATTTTCATATCTAAATCTATTTCTCAAATTTATCATTTTTAATTTGGAAATCATAGTGGGAGACATTCTTTTTGGACTACTCCCAGTGTTTGTAAGTGTGTGAAATCAGCTTGCAAGTTAGATTTAGGATGAATTTAGGCTTAAAATTTAAAAAAATTCTCATGTTCTAGTGAAAAGTGAGTGTGAACTACAAAGGGAAATTTTGAAACCATCAGTTGTTATTTTGACCTTGACAGTGGTGATTTTACCTTTAATTGCCACAATAACTACAAAACCACCTATTACTAGTTGTAATATCACTTGTTTCTAGTTGCAATATTGCAAAATTACTTCTTACTAGCTGTAATTTTGATTTCTATTTGCATTTTGACTATTCTAGTTGTAGTTTTATCTTATACACTCAAAATAAAAACATATTTTTATTTTTTGATTAGTTTATCTAACAATTTGGGGTTTTTTGACATTTGATAAGGATCTAGTTTTTGTGCATAACTCTATTTTTTAGGGATGATAAGGCTCTTGGGTGAATTTATACTTTCCATTGTCCATGTTTAATTCCATTGCAAATTATGTTGTCAAAAGTTTTCTTAAATATTCATAAGATAAGTTATAAACTTGTAAAAACTTAGTTCTTTTGGTTAATCTATACATTCATTAATCTGTTATGAGTAGCTTGAAAAAACATATCACTGTGTGATCATATTTTTGGTTATAATCATAGAGTTGTGTGTATTTTTTACAATATCACAACTCTCAAGTCACCCTAATCTATGATTTTGATAAAAATATATTTTAAGTAATGCTTTCAATATCACTTATAATAATTTGTGATTTTAATTGTAAGTTGCAATATTTCTTTTGAATCTATGATTTTATAATATTACTTATCAACAATTGCAATTTTGTAATATCACTTATAAACAATCATGATTTTGCACATCTCATAATTAATTTTGACTAACCGCCTGGTAACTATGACAGTCTACTTGGAAGCTTGCAAAATTGCTTGTCCCATCTGTGATTTTGACTCTCTAAAAGTGATTTTGAATTAACGTCGACTCTATATTTATGATTTTACTTACTGTAGTAGAGATTTTGCATTCATTTTTACCTTTAAATTATCTATTTTGAGTGCATTTTTTAGGATCATTTTAAACAAATTTTTAGTTATTCCAAGCATCTTGTAGGTCTTTATTTGCTTTTAGTATTGGGGGTGTTGACCCTCAAACTTGTAGTGTGCCTAGGGTGTTATCCTTGGATGCTGTAATGGGAATTTCCACTTGACCCATTGGGGGCTGCTGCCCCCAGACCCCTGCATCATGACCCCTCATTCAAAAAAAAATTGTATAAAACACATGATTTTTTTAGTTTTTTAATTAAGGATTATTATGCTAACCTTTTCTTTGGATTCTTACAAGAGTAAAGTTAGTGTCAATTTTTTCTTGATTAACATTACTAACATCTTATCTTGTAAGTCTTTGTCTAAAATATTATCTTACAGGTCATATTTTTTATCTAACATCTTGTCTTGTAGGTTGCCCATCAAGATTACGAAATTGAAACTACTAATCACTTACTTTAAAAGACATCTTTAAAAAAATTGTCATTTAAAAAAAAAAAATTATATATCACACTTAATTAATTAGTTAATAAATATTTTTGTTTGCTTGAGTGTCACTTGAGGGCTACAGTGGTGTATACTCTCCTGACTGCATCCTAGCAATGAGTATCAAAGGATAAAAACCACTACTAAACCCTCCCATTTTTATGTTTAGGAGGTAACATGATATGGAAGTAATTACCACACACTTTCTATATTATTAGGGGGTGGTGACGTATATTTCATCACTATGCATTCAACTACACTCCATATTCTGGTGGAGTACAAAAATCATGGATAACTATCATTAAGCTAAATAGTTGATCCCATACAAGTCTTCCATGAAGGTAAAGAGTTAACTCTCTAACCCAAACATAAGACAACACCCTATACAAAGTTAGGCCCCATGTACCTAGCGTATATTAGGGATGCCCCTAGAAAACCATATAAAACCTAGAATAGAACCATTACTCGTAACAAACAACTTATTTCTAGATTCAGTATCATCTCCCAAGTGACCGTTAAGCATAAATGAGGTTGAGAGGGTTTGGGAGATTATGTAACATGTCACCAACTTAAAACCTCACCCATAAAGTTTTTAGATGGTCAAGTCATCAAATTACACTCCGAAATCAATTTACTAGTGATAGGTTTATGCTTTGCTTGATTTAGTGAGTGTTGTGTTAGATCAGTGTTTTTTATGAGCCGATTCAACATTTTTCCCAAGCCTATACCCACCTCTATAGGTCTCTTTCACATATCATCATCTTTTGTATCCTTGTATCATCATCATCATGTACATCTTTGCCAATATCCTCTTGTTCATATTTTTTTTGTACATGTGTGTACATCCTCTAATATTGTCTCATATTGTATCTTGTCCTATACCTCATCACCCCTCTCATCTTAGTCACATCCTAGTCTAGTCTCATCCACTAGGCATACCCCTAATTCATCATTCTTCTTTGCCTACTCTAATCTTGTCTTAACATAAGCTTCTATATTCAAGACTGGTCTTGACTAATCATACCCATCCCTAGTCATCCTTACATTATATCTTATCTCAAAAACTCAATCCCTTAGCCTAATCATATTTTGTCCTAGCTATATCAAATTAGTTATTCATATATCCTCATTTTGCATAATCTTGTTCATCTTATTTAAACAACATTGCCTTATTAATCTTATACATTCTTATCTTATTTATCCTTCATCTTAAATATATTTTTAAATCCTGCATATCTTGTACATTCCTAACCCATCATTATCCATCACCACCATCATCTTATCATCTCATTTTTTCTAGTCATACTCTCATCACTTAAATATCTTTATCAAGTCTTGTATTAACCTCTTATTATTCACTTAGCCTTAATACTAATCATCCCTAGTGTCATATTTATGACTAAGTCCACCTTATCTATAACCAATCTTGGTCACGTCCTTTATATTTTTTATCACCATATCCTCATATCACCTTGTCTTCTCTTATTCATCCTTAGGGACCTAGCCCAAATTGGTCATTTGTCTTGACCTTTTCTAGACTAATCACCTTGTACATCACCATATTCCTTATCATAGTCCAACCCATTCTTACCTTGTCATCCTTGTTAATACTAGTCATCATGTCAAGTCTGTAGTCATACACTAGTCTTAATTTATGTTGGAAAATAACTATTTCCACATCAGCATTATGATTATAATATTGCTTGTGTCTAATCAAGTTTGAGTCATACACACCATCCAATCCTATCATCTTATCCAATCAACCAAGTCATCTCATTCAACTTAAGTTGATCATCTTAATCTTGAGCTAGTCTTAATCCAATCAATCCCTAGTCCAAATTAGTCTCTTGAACCAGTCTATCCCCCTATAAAAAAATTAGAGATTGTCATCGATCACCCAATCAAATCCAATCATAATTATCAATGTCTAGCTAATGTCCTAATTTGGTCTACTTAATTTTATCTTACCCCATCCAACATCTCATATCATTTAGTCAAGCTTAAGATAAAAAAAGCCTTTATCCATTTTTTTTCCACATGTCCCATCTTCATCCCTCAATATTTACATTCAATCCCCCATAATTGTTAATTGGGGATGACAAACCACATCATCCATACTTTATCCCATCATGGCATCCAAAACAAATTTGGTCTATAACCTAATTGAGAAATGCCTCATGGCCAATAGGTTTGTACTCCTTCTCACCTCTTTGAGATAAGCACCTCATATTCTATAGACTTAGACTCCATCCACCTAACATTATCTATAGTATACACCCATCCATATGAGTCTAATTTAAACCCTCCATCTACTAGTCATATCCATTAATCTACCCTTCTTATACTAGCAAAGGGAATCTAATCTTGGCTACCTCATCTATTACTAGTTTGTCCACCCACTCACATTAACAACCATTTGATATAAAGTCCAATGCTTCCTCATCCAAGTCAATAAGTGAAGAGAGGCCCTATAATCATCTTCTTATATCCTTACAAGCCCTAATCCACCAATGTTTTACCATTAACATGATGGTTTATCCACCCATATGACATCTTGATCCAACCAAGCCTAAGCCCACTTAGTATAAAGCAAACCACTACTATATATAACATCAAACCTAGGGGCATACCATTAATCAATGTCAGAATTTCAAAAACTATGGCCAACAACCTCAATGACCATGGTGACATCAAAATTGATAATGGATTAAAAGGGTTTACATCCCAGGGTGAATAAGAAGAGGAATGCCAAGATTTCATTCCTAGTCATGATCAAGCCATTCCCTTTCTAAGCCAAGGTCAAGACACCAAGTCCATCTTCCATGGCCCCCCATCTTTGATAAACCCTCCATCGATGATGAGTCTATTTACCATAAGCCTAGTCCTCCCTTTTCTCATAATTCTTTTTTCCATGGACCTATATTTGTCAAATCCATTGTCCTTCCATCATTTTCCTCTCACCTATCATACCAAAGACCTTATTTGGAAAGGTCACTTGTGGACAAAGAATCCTATATTAGTAGCATTTCCTTGTTACTATCACATGGACCCTTGTCAGAGTCAGAATTAGAGTTAATACAAGTCTTATCTGCATTAAGATCATGTTCATCACCAATATCCAAATAACATTCTTCATCAAAAACATCATCCCCAAAATATATTGCAGAATATGATGACTATGCCTACCTTTTTGAATATACCTCCAATATGGATGTCAACCAATCACAAGGCATAAATTTTGATCCCAATCAGGATGATGAAGTCATAACAAATTTTTTAAAAGCTTTATTTATCAAAGATAGTCATATTGGATCTGATCTTGCATCATATGTGTATCCTACAAATAATATTAGTGATCATTTTGTTGATTTTGAGGATATTTTATCCGATGTCAAAACTGGGAACCCCTATGAGGACCATGTTAACCCACCATCACTCATTAACCTCATCATACCATCTCCCCCACTTTCATTTATAATAAACCCCATTCTTCATATCAATGACCATTTAATCACCTCCATCCATAGGGATGAACATGAACATACATCATTATATTCTTCCCCAAGAAACATAAAATGTGCCAAAAATACAAAGGTCCAAGACTATATTCAAAAAGTCATACATGATGATCAAATCACCTTTGATCTATCAAGTCAAAATAAAAAAAATTCCAATCATTGACCTAATTAAAAAGTGTCTACCCATAGTGAAAACTTCTTTGAGGCACTACGGGACCATAAAGGTCAAAATAATCATCATCTATCAAGTTACATATCAATCTCCTCTAGTGAAGCCCAAAGTCAGGCACTAAGGAGAAGAGATATAATCAAGTCTAAAAATAAAAAAAATGTATTAATATGGATGATAATCCTTCAAATAATACTATCAAATATGAATCTCAAATTCAAAGTATCTTAGATCTCTTAAAATATTTTTTCATATGGCACCAATCAAATATGAAATGTCCAACATCTCCAACAATGCGTGTGATGAATAGTCATAATCTTCAAACACCCACCACACCTTCCTATCATGATCATATCATCCAATCAAGTCCTATACTCCATTGTCAAATCTAAACCCTAAACCCATCCATACCTCACCTCACTACACCAGACAACATTGTCTCTTATAGGGGTGATGAAGACACTTGGTTTATATGTATGAAGAGGTCTCAATCAAGAATCAATGAAGGCCACAAGGACATCAATACATCCAACATTAATAACATGAACTTAATATCACATTAATCCAAAATAGGTGTTGGATAAATATCAAGAAATTATAGATATTATTTCATCTTGAACCCATATCCAATAATTTGACATGCCAAAAGTAAAAAAAATCATTCATCCAATGGTGAAAACTAGTCTTCTAGCACCTTGGGCAAGTACTATGATGCAAATCAATTTGTGGTGTCATGGTAAAATAATCTATTATCCACGTTGTACCTCAAAACTTAGGGGAAAATCTAATTCATCCATATAATATCCCTTGTCAATCCCATCTATACCATCCTTATCCATATTATCCATCGATCCATTGCTCCTACCCATCATATGCCATCATATCTTCAATCCTATTATGTCCCTCTTTTCTTCTAGTCTTTACCTTCATAAGGGAGTGGAAGATATCTTGGGAAATGTTCTAAAATCATCTTGGCATATCTTCCAATGGATACTCAAGTAAATAGATGTCTGGTTCCTTCATAATGTGGTCAATGATGATCCCTAGTCCATTATTCCTTGCTCCTCATCCCCTTTTTAGTCTCACCTTCATCCTTTATCATCCCATCTAACATTTCATCTATCCTCATCCTAGTTTCTAGGCTTGGTATTAACTTTTATAGTAACCCCATTTGTATAGTGTATATACATATCCTAAAAGACCTAAAAATTGAAATATTCCAAAAAGAACTAAAAATTGAAATATTTCAAAAAGCCCTAAAAATTGAAATATTCTAAAATCCCCTAAAAATTATAAACTCCATAAAATCCCATAACATCTCAGTTATATTATCCTATGTCATCTTGTCTTATGTCCTAAATATCCTAGTTGTCCTATCTTATGTCTTATTCATCTTATCATCTTGTCCTCCTACCTTGTATTATGTCATCTTATCTTGTCCTATCTAGATATTTATCCATAGTCTTATCCTAATCCTAGTTCCTAGACTACTCCCTATCCATACTCTTGTCCAAGTTCATATCCTTATTCTAAATTCACATCATGAACATCATAATTAACTTAGTACAACTCATCACCTGATCACTCATCCCATCAACTCTCATCAAAATAATTAAACAATACACAATGAAACTACATGTTGATACTGGTGTATGTTATGTGTTGTTTGACTTTTTTACATATATGTATATGCATATGTTTGTTTGATTATATATATCTTATTTTATTAGTCTTTCATCATATCTCTTTCATCAAGGGTGTAATGAAAGAGGATGCTATTATGACACCAAAAATTACAATGATTCTTTTGGTGCCCTTGATGATGCATAGTTCTCTATTTCCCAATTTATAATGACACACTTTGGCATAATGTCCTTTTAGTCATACTTAATATTATGGGGCATAATTCCTAATAATATAATTACATTAGATTACTTAGAATATAATGAGCCTTAATATAATAATGATGGCTTGATAATGGACTACACTCATCATTTATCCTATCCTCTATAACTAATCATAAGATCTAACATCCCATATCCAATCACTTATCCTAATCCTCTATCTTCAAGCCAATCATCCAAGTGCACCCATCTAGTATCTAATCATTCCTCTAAATCCATTTATTATCTTGATTATATCTTATAGTTCCTCATCTATCATCTCTCTATTCGACAACATCTAACATATCATTTCCCATCATTTTACCTAGTCCCCTCTCTTCATGTCTAACATTTGAGTCACATCCTCTATCTAATAACTAAGATGTCTAATAGTCATTCTCATCCTCCTCCTCTAGTATATCTTATCATCTATTATCTAGTCTGAACTACATTAGCCTAAGGTCTTTTTAGACTATGTATGCAGTGCTCAGTCACATGGCATGCCTAAGGTCAACTCGGCCATTCTCTCCTCTTTACCCACCATTTGTCATCACATCTCACTTTCCCTTCATCATCATCAAGTATTACATTATTCAAATCCTTGAGCTATAATAATAATCATTCATCAATTAGTCTATTGATCTATCACCACCCTCACAATCATCTCCCTAATATTTTTATCAATCCCCACACTTGTCAATTGGGCCTGACAAATCACAACATCCATCTTTTCTTCCATCAAGGTAGACTAATGATAAATCACCATTTAAATTTTATGGTTTCCTATTTTGATTGGGGCATGACTAGAATCATAAATTTATTATCATCTCTCATTCCTTTGCATGTGTTCTTGCTAGGGGAGTTATCATTATTAATCAAATTATGGCTCATTAAGTCAATTACATTGTGTTCCAATTCCTCCCATTCATATTTTGGTCACTCAATCATATCATTTATTATCTCTCATCTCTATCATCTTATTTTTCTCATTTTAGATTTTAGCTACACCTATCGATTAATCTTATCAAATCATTATCTTAATTTGGCCTAATGCTTTCCCATGTATGCATATTTACTTGGGTTATATCGATAGCTCACGGACTTCTCCATCAATTATATTGGTCTGTATCTCTCCCTGGCATGTGTCCTTTCTTAGGATATGTCAAAATATTATGGCCTTTTATCTTATCCTCATCAGTTATTGTTTATTCACCTTATGATGTGTTACCAACCATGACATAGTCATTTATGCTCACTATGCATAGGTCTTTACCATGGGCATCATCTATTTTTAGCTCACCACTCATGTTGATCTCCTCTTCTTCATAATCACTCACCCATCTAGCATCCCAAACCATATTCTCTTCACACATCCCACCCCTCATTTTCTCTTTTTGAGTGTCCATCCACCTCCTTCCTCACTGTATGTCCCCTCGAGGGGGCATCATCACATGTCCACTAACATAATTTACTAACATTCATCCATGAGTGTCTTTCTTATTTTAAATACCATTACTCCTTTGACTTTGTACACTCACAATGCCCTTTCAAAAAGGAGAAAAATATATGCATATAAATTTGCTCACTTTATAACTAACATCACTAATTTCATCTATTTTCATCTGATTTGTCTTAATATCAGATTATCCTAGTACTAGTATAATATTTATAATATATTCCCCATCCTATACTAACATTATAACATCCCACAAACCACTTAATCCACATAAGTCCCTATTATCTACTAACTAATACCAGTTATCTAATATTTTTGAATTTGAAATTCTCATAACCCACCTACCTACCTACTCCTAGGGTTTCCTACAAGCTTACCCCCTATTCCTCACCTAACCCTTCTTATAATCTAGTCTAATATTTTGCTAATCATCATTGGATTCTATAATCGAATCTAGAACTCTCCACCACCCTTCTCCTTCTCTAGAGAATTCTAAGGAAGTTTAAATTTTTTAGAATTCCCTCCTTCCTTTCTAGAGTCTTATTTCTAGAGGCTTGTAATGAATTTTTAATTCATTAGAAAAACTCCCTCCCTTGCCTATTTAAACTATGCTTCCTTCCATTCCAAACTAATGAGCATGCAAGAAATCTATTAAACTAAATCCATCCTATAATCTTCCAACATTCCATTGTCCATGAGTCAATTTGTCAATCCAATATCAAGTAATCATAAAATTTGAGTATATTATAGCAGTCTAACATCTTTAATCTTTAGTATTTCTTGAATCTTGATTAGGAACACTTGGTTTTAGATCATAATGTTGTTTAAATATTCATTTTATTGCATTTTGATCTAATGGTTTCTAATCTTAAATTAGATTGGTAATTTGAGTAGATTTTAGTCTATAATTTTCATATCTAAATATATTTTTCAAATTTATCATCTCAGAGGAACATGTGTTGTACATCAACATGCCTAGCATATTATTTTGGTGTCAAGCCATAGACTTTAATATTCATGAATACCTGCTCATGCAAAACTTATGTCTATCAATCTTGGATAAAGCATATACTTAGGGAATAAAACAAATGTTAATTTTGTAGATGGGTGGACTACAATCACCAATAAAAAGCTACTCAACAAGATTGTGAAGCAGACAAAGCATAAGTTATTGTGTATAGACCCACATGTGATTTTATTGCAACCAAAAATAGTCATTTCTTACTATTTCTCTACTGGTGATGTTCATTTATGGCACTCCACAAGTGGTGGTGATATGTTTCAGGTATTTAGAGCTAAGTAACAAATTCACAATCATCACAATTCTAGGTAAAGGCAAAAAAATGGGATTAGCCAATAGTTTAGTTGTATTTGATCACAAATGGTTATGTGTTTCTCTAAAAAATCATCACTACTTCTTGAGGATGGTAATTATGTTCAATAAAAATAACATACTTTCCAACTCAATGATGTCATGCATGGTAATCATCAGGTCTACTTGTCTAATGGTTTTTTTTACTTTAGATGAGAAGGATGAGGAACCCAACATGAATATTGATGTTTTAAAATGATATTTTACCCTTGGAATGAGCAAGGCATTAATATTTATGCACATGAAAAAATTTATGGTAAGAGACACACTTAGTTTTTTGACCATATGAAAGTCATATGTATGCAAAAGTTAAATTTTATTTTTTTTACTCCATTATGAAACTAGATCTATTTGGCTAAGAGAAGTTTGATAGATTTCCAATCACGAAAATAAAAGTGGGGGAGTGGTAACACTTATTAAACATGATTTATCTTTATGCATCATTAGTTGGGGGTTTGATCCCACTTATCACTTAGTGTGGACCCCTTTTTATGGCTGCTCACTTAGTATTACCAACATTTACACCTCTAATGATGTTGTTGAAAGGGTAGTGTTTTGGAAGTATATTACAAACACACATATATTTCAAATAGATTCTATGTGGTGATTTTAATATGACTAAATTTAGGGAAGATAAAGAGGGAATCCTCATAATGTGATGGTGCTCTAATTAAAGATATGTACAAAAAATCTAATCCCAACCTCTACCAAAAACTCCCCTCTACCATCCCATGGAAAATATCTATGTAGGGACAAATCAACATCCAATTACAACATCCTTACTATAAATTATGTATAACTACACACTCAAGCATGATTTAGATTCTTATAAATCATACAAATTACCTCATTGTAACACATAAATTAGTTTACCTTGGAAATTTTGAGACATAAATGGAGGCATCCTAAATTTAGTTGTCCAAATAATTCATCCTTAGAATGAAAGTGTTGTTCCCAAAAAAATAAATCACTTGAATAAGGCACATTAATTTCATCTAAAAATGTTCCCATGCATAAAACTAAGGATTAATACATAAACAAGCCAACCAATGCCCTTATATTCCTACACAAACTACATATAGGGCACAAAACACATGTATGGGGAGTCATCCTCATCATGGATGTTGTAGCTACAAATCATAATACCATGGGGATATTTAATCTTACAAAAAATCAAACCCTTTCAAAAATGCATGCATGTGTTTTCCCTAATTTAGATTGTGTAACCCTAATTAATTTAGAAACTTAAATGTAATTAATATTATAAGATATGGCATTTAGGCATGAATCTAAATGTATAAGATTGAGATTGATTTGAAAAGTGGCATGTAAAAATATAGAAAGTACTAAAGGGATCAAGATACTTAGTTTTCCTAGTTCGCTAACTGACTTATTTAATTTCTAATAGTGGGAAAGAGCTAAAAGTAGGACCGTGAGTCACTTAGATTCAAAATTGTCTATTTATGCATGCAAATTCACCAAAATTAGGTTGGGGTAAAAATGTCAATGCTAGGGATTTAGGCTGACATTATTGTCTTGGGCTGAATTTCCTCTCTATAATCATATATTCAATTGCATCTACTTATAGTACCTCTCTATGTGTGATATTGATGTTTAACTATATGTGTAACTCCATAAATTAGTATCCACTTGTGAGAGATAAAAACCTATTAAAAATTAGGAAGTGTAATGGGTTGAGATGATTCCAATCACGCCCATTGATGATTGATTTTTGCCTACATATCTATTACTCTAAAGGTGAAAGTCAAGCCACACGTAGTTCTTCCCCTTAATATGAATATGAAATTGTGTTCCTTTGCTATATGAATGCACCTAAAATATGGCTTTTGATGCTAAAAAATATTCACCCTTGACTTGGTTTGATGTGTTTCAAACTTGGCTAATGATTGCTCCTAGTGATTCATTTATAATTTGGGAAGAATAAGGCATATTTTCTCAATGTGAAATAGCATATAAATGCTTGATAGATAAATTATTAATGGGTACTAAGTGTGGATTTGACTTATATTTATATGAGTCCATTCGGCTATTTTCTCATGCCACCAACATGCTAGGAAAATTAGCCAACCCGTAGGAATGATTTAATTTTGAAAAATAATTTTTATTGGGTGAGAGTGAGACCCTTAGGTTAGTTTTGTCAATGAAATTTTATAAGCTTAAAATTAGTGTCCATGAGACAAGAGTGTGGATCTGATGATTTGGATATTTGTAAGTAAGATATTTAGTTGGTTTGACATAGATTAAGGGGTTCCTTTAAGTGACTGACAACAAATGGGAGGGTCATACTCATAAAAAGCATGTGGATGTGAGATAATGGAAACTAAGAGGTATATATGTGTGCACAAGTCATATATGGTGAAGGTAGGTCACAACTGACATTTTAAAATGTTTATTACTAGATTTTAAAATCTACAAATGCCTTCCTTTTATTATTGTATCTAAATTCAATATAAATACTAAAGTAAAAGGATAAAGTATACTTGAGTGTGTTAAACACACTTTATCTTTGGGAGATGGCTCCAAATGTACAAATTTTCTCCATGAAAAACCTATAATGAAAATGTAATCAATGTCCATATGTAAAATCTGATATCTAAAATTGAACATAGAAAAAGTTTTAAGAGCAAGGAAGGAGTACACATGTATGTGAGTCAACTATTTTACCATGTAACTTATTGGAGATGATGTTTCCTTGTTGAAGCATTGGATAATTACGCTTCCTTTCTAAATCACATGGAGAGTTGGGGTGAATGTTCCCAAAATTTATGTAGCTATGAAATCCCTTGGATTGAAAAGATAAATTTCCCAACCCTAATGAATGTAGATTAGTGTTGATGTTGGATCTTAAATTTTGTATCAATTTATTCTAAGTGTTTTTAAGATATAGGTGAAAAATGAAGCTTAGGCATAGGAGAGACACAATGCAAAATAATCAAATCAAGTAGGAACTAAGAATCCAATACTCATACAATATTTAATGACTTGGACAAGGGAATAAAAGATGAAGACATTTAAGGAATGATATGTATAAACATTTGAGGATAATAGTAAATTATAAATTTAGCACCAGTCTGAATGAATATAGGAGCATGATAATGAATATCCAACATAAAACAGGTATATAGGGGCAAATAGGCCTGATTCAATAGGAATTCATTGTAACAACTTCCATGACTCATTATTTTTAATGGTCATTGGGAAGTCATCACTTTTGTATTAATTATGTAACTAAATGATCAGGGTAAAACCAAGTATAAATACCCCCAAGCTTATTAGATAGGAAGTTGGATGATGAATGATTGATACTTGTAATCTTGAACTTTGTTGACATTTTATGTAAATTATGACTTATGTATGGTGACCTTTCAATGAATGAAATGGAATACTTGTGTTGTTGAATCACCTTTGTAAAACTTATTATGGAATCAATGATACTACTATATTTTCTTGATTTGTGCCTATAGTTTTTGATGAATAACTTAAGTATGGAATGAGCAAGATTAACTTTATTATGATGTTTGTGATTAAAACTACGTTCATGTTTAGTCACCCTAGTATAAAAATCTTGATGCACACACCATCATGAAATAAAACTAATGGGAACTAGTCTTAAGCCATGCAATTTGGGTGAGCATGTGAGACCCCTTTCTCATATGATATGCCAACGTACTAGCTTGTTGGACTTATTGCTTTATATAGGCATGTGACTAGGATAATCCATTCTAAACTAAAAGAAAAGAACCCAAAATTTTGGTTTCATTACTTAGACCCATTGCACTTGTTAACATGATGGTAGAATTATTCTCAAACAACTTTATTTGGAGAACATTAAGCACTGGATTGGTATGGTAGAAGAAAATTTTACATTACAATATATTAAACCAGGTTATTTATGCATGCATGGGTAGAGTAAAATATTTATGAATTTCTATATGAAGCTTTATTTATAGAGTTACCTATTCACATGCATGCTTGGATTTAAACATATGTGTGAGACTATTCATAGAACATTGGAAATAATCATTCTTGGTTAATAGAGCACTAGTTCACCTTATCAAAATTGAAAACTACCTAGGCTCGGGTAGTGGATTTTTGGTGGAAGGTAATGCTTAATAGTTACATTTTGGAATATTTAGTATCCACCTATTCTTGTATAAAAGAGGCACAGTTCAAATTTATGAGATAACCATGTGGAAGGTATTTACAACAATTTCATTTACAGATAAAAAATTCATGGTTGACTCTAGAATTGAGAACTTCCATATGGATGGCTAAATTCTCTCGTGTGTGAGCATCACAATCTTTGGGGATATGGAGGGATAAATATTGGTATATGAATTGGTAGTTCAACATGGCAGGTAGTCAATGAGAGATAACAAAGCGCAAGTATGATGAGGCCAAGTGCAAATTTATGATAGGAAAAAATCCTTAGAGGGAACAAGAAAATTATGGAAGTGTCATGAGAATCCACAAGGAAACAAAGAAGCATAGTGAATATTCCCTAACCTTGGATCTATGCCCTTCACTAGAACTAATATGTGTGGAAGTAGTAGGATAATCATGGGTGATATTTGAACCCAATATAATTATGCCACATTCCCCCACCATAATGCATGCTCATAGTTTGACAAAATTAGTTCAATAAAATGGGATAGTGATAACGTGCAGTTTGAATAAATGTTCATAGAAATAGATCTTATAGTACAAGTTCAAAACATCTAGTTACAACAAGACCTATTATATTTACCTCTAACAATTACATTTCCATTGTAGATAAGCCATATGTTCAACCTTGAAATTCCATGTGGGCTAAATATAATGGGCAAAGTTTTGGGCCAAATCAATCACTTTACATGCCCATTATTTCAAGTATTCCAAATCCTTATGAAGGTGTGGGGATCAATGCTGGAGGAGGTTCTACTGGAAGCACATCTAGAGGATTTATCAAACCCCCACCATAGGGTTTTAGAGGGGTTGTCATACCATAACTTCAAGGTCCACCCCTAGTGTACCCATAATATATTATGAAATGATATTCCATCTTCCTGAATATATAGGTGTTGATAATGGAACAGAACATGTTCACAAATGTGAACTCATTTGGTGGGCATGGGGGATAAGTTTTTCTAAGTGAAAAGAAACTCAATTTTCCATTACATTTTTGGATTATGCCCATGAATGGTACATAAATTTTTATTCTTAGAAAGCAATTGTGAACTCTGATATATTGAAGACTCTATTCCTTTAGGAATTTGGCATCCCCGAGTTTGAACAACAAAGTATAATTTCCTTGAAAGATATAAATCAAGAATTCATTGAGAGTGTTTACATGTAAGATGCATGATTTAAAACACTTCTATTGAAATTATCATTTTAAATTAACCTGACACAATATGCTCAATGGTATATGGGAGGATTGTTACTACCTTTTTGCCAGACACTCTCCCATAAGAACTTTACTAATCTGCATAAGGCACTAAAATCTGCTCTCCATTCCAAAGTTATGGGAAGTATAGAAAAAGGGATAAAAACCTTTATGGAGGCTAAAATTATCACTATGGCCTCTTAGCTATAAAATATTATGACCAATAGTGTTCATGACACATGCAATGGACTATGGTGTGTTGACTATGAGAATAATTTTCCATGGAAGAATGTTCACACTTTATTAAAGTACTCATGTGATATTTTTAATGAAGATAATTATGTAAGGATTTTCCCCTTACTTTAGCATGTAACTTAGACTAAGGTGTATTTATATTGAAAAATATGTGATGCCTATACATATGATACTAATGATTGTCGAGTGATCGATGGAATTCATGAAGCATGTGCATGAGTTACTTGCCAAAATTATGTTACTAATAAGTAGGATAATGGTGGAGGATGATCCTTTTGAAGTTGAGGATGTGTAAATGGGAAAGGTGATGGTTATTTTACACTAAGGACATGTTACAATGTGGATACCAAAATCACTATCAACACAATTGCTCGATTTACCCAACTTGTGCCTTTTTCAAGAATGAACATCATCTAGAGAAGTACCATAACATATATGTATCTATCACTAAAGAAAATAATGAGAAGATTTATGTAATGATTCATGTCATAAAAAATATAATTGTTTAGTGGAGGCCACACCCTTCCACTCTACCATCTTGACCTAAGGTAAATATTATGACATAGAGTGGTGCCCATTCCCAACCAGTGTCAAATCCACCAACTGATAAGGTTTAGCATGAAGACCCTCATGCTCCTCACTACCCAAATTATCAATAACAAAAATAATTGTTGCATGACACAATGGCTCTAGTATGTGAAATATAAGGTGAAATAGAGTTTTTGAAGGAGAAGGATGCAATAATACATGCTAAGATACAAATAAAATCTACCACAAAAAACTCTAGATAAGATGAATGTCAATAAATATGTAAAATAATCATCAGTGAAAACATCATTCCCCTCTTGAAGAACTAGTTATGACAAAATATGACCAAGACTCCTACGGATCATCATTTGAACCATGCATGATGATAAGAAGCCTATGTCTAACCAAATGCTAAATATGACAAAGAGATTGTTATGACTACATACATTGATGGTTGGATGGTATGATATATATTAATGGATACTTGTGTGTAAGCTAATGTTCTCATAAAGGATTCCTAGATGAAGATGGGGATCCCTACTTTGTAATCATCCATGCATGCTCTATTTATGGCTAACAAGACTCGAGTAGTGCCAATCAGTGGCCTCAAATATGCCATTGTTCATATTATAGGTGTCCCATTCAAGGGTGATTTTAAATTAATTGAGTTGGCCAAAGAAGATGATTTTTTGGATATATTAGGTTAACCATGGTGCTATGCAAATAATGCTAACTTATATTTCATGAAGTGCTACATCAGTTTTTAAAATGATACCCAATGTGTGGTCATTCCTTTAAACAATGATTAAGACCCCCTTATATATAAACCATTGATGTTGATGAAGACCTCAACCACATTTATAACATCATGACACAATGAAAGTATTTTATTGATCCTACTCCTAATGGACTCCTTTAGTGGGGAGATGTGAAATCCATCTCTGATAGCACTATCATTGCTTGTAATAATTGGGCTCATGGTTCCTATAATATAACATGATGAGGTTTTGCTATAGTTGGTCATTATATACATTCTTCACTCAATCTACCTATACAACACAAGTGTGTTCATCTCATCGGTGGATGTTTGATGGATGGACCACCTTTATAGTTGGATTAGGCACCAAGGTATCATGGGTAAATGAAGGTTCATGAGTACTTGAAATGATTGGAGGCCTACTATGTTTATGAGGATGAATGGTTTTGTGTTATTCACTTTATTTTTCAAGGAACAATCACTCATTGGTGGTTTACTCATTGCTATCATTTAGATACATGGGAACAAATCTGTGAAACTGTGCATCATCATTTACACCATGACAATTGTGTTTGTGCCACCTTAAGCTATAATGGTGTTAATTATTTAAAAGAACATATATCTCTATATGAAAGCCTTTGGATGGCCAAGGAAACATTCTTATCAAAATTATTATGGGTACATGCATTCTATAGTACCCTATGTGTATGGGTTAGGGCATGGTATATTCACTAAGAAATTCAAAGAGACACAAATATTTGTCAATGCATCAAGCATAATCTACTATCCACCTTTGCATTTTATCCACCCCAAATGGATTTAAATTTATCTTTAAGAGTTATCCATTAGCTAGTTATGTACTAGGCACTAATTGGAGACCAAATATAGACTATGAATAGAGTAACTGATAATTTGACTATCTTTCAAGAACCTAACACTCTTGCTAAGACTCAGTTGGAAATAGAATCTAATCATCATGAATAAATCTAAAAGGGTAAGAAAAAATTTGTATATCTAGTTAATGAGGGTATTAATGCCAATTCACCTGAGTCACCACTTAACCATTTGAGCTTACTTATGATATATGGGTTGCAGTTTGTTCAAGATATTATGCCGTAAAAACTAGGACCATATTTCATGCCACTTCAAATGGTTCAATACAACATCGACACAGAAGATGCACCTAAAATGGCTACGGTGGGAAATTATTGGTCCAAAGAAGGGTTAGAAAAAATATTTGAGCTTGTACAAGACTATCAATACATATTCTTATATAAATATATAGAGATGAAAGGAGTGTACATGACATTAGGTAAAATGCATATTAAATTAGTGGAGAGTGCTTGAATAGTCAACAAATGACCATACCAAATGAACCTCAATTTATGTGCTCATGTTAAAGATGAAATTGACATCATGTTGCATGCCAAGGTTATTACTCCCATTTATGAGTTTTAATGGGTTAGTTTCATGTTCATTATCATCAAGAAGTATGTCCTAATTTCTATTTACATGGATTATCAATAGCTCAATGTTGTGTGTGGTATAGACCCATTCTCCATGCCTTTAACAAAAGAGATTTTAGAAGGCATATTTGGGTGTGAAAGTTATACCTTTATTGATGGATTTTTCGGTTATCATAAAGTTTAGATTTTTGAGGAGGATAAGCCAAAAACTATATGCAAATGGAAATGTAGTTTAACATATATATTCAATCCTAGCTTAAAGAAAATAGATCCAAACTACACCTCCATTTGGAGATACATTAGATATTTAGGAACATGAACAAGATGGATATGATAGACCTATCCAAGGGATATATTGACACTATAATATCATTAGGGATGGTTCTAAATCCTCCAGTCAAGTAAAACTATGCAATAACCCTAACTAGGTCCTATGTTTTCACATTCACTAGATTAA
This sequence comes from Torreya grandis, assembly GCA_037957365.1. NCBI lineage: Eukaryota > Viridiplantae > Streptophyta > Pinopsida > Cupressales > Taxaceae > Torreya > Torreya grandis. The sequence continues at coordinate 899,157 of JARHVA010004607.1, forward strand.
TAACAAGTAAATCAAATCTAATCTAGTGCTCACCAAATATTGTGGCATAAAATGGTGTTATTAACCATAAAATAAACATGCACAAGAGAATAATAATTACGATATGTATAGGTAAAACCCTAATTCATGGAGAGATAAATATATTCAAAATCCATTACTTATGTTACTTTTATCTACTAAAGAGAGGAGAAAAGTTAGATATACTTACCTTGAAGATGAACCCGTCAAGATTCAATCTATCCCTTGGCCAAAGGTGCTTCACAAGAGGTTTTTGTGGTTTTTAAGGATCACTAATAAAGGCCAAAACATCCAAGACTTTTCCACAATAAAATATTCTTCTCCAAGTAAAAACCCTAAGCTAAGACTCCTCAAGTAGAATGGCAAAAGAGCAGATTATAAAAAAGTGAAAATGAAAAATTAACTCTTGTTTTCTCTCTAATAATGAAAAAATAAGTGTGTTTATATAGGCCGATATAACCCTAATCCTTTCTAAAATTTTAGGCTGACAAGTTCAAACTAATTGACCTAGTATCATTAATCGATAAGACAAGTATCAATTAGAATACACATTCGACCTAGTTGACTCTGTAGTGTAAATTGTCAAAAAGGGTTTTTGGCAAGGGAAGGGATAATGAAGGAAAAAAATGACTAGAGGAGGGTGATAAATATGAGACAAAGCTTAGGGGACTATTTTTAGGTGATGATTTCCTTGATATAAAGTGGTAATAAGGGAAAACAATCCTATAAAGCACCAATGGTCTGCCCACCCCTTTTCTGGTGCACCTTTTAAGGCATGCACTTAGAGATATTGAGACTCAATAGGTTGCTCAAAGAGAGAAAGCATCGATAATTAATAAAGTTTAAAATGTTATGTGTATACATATGTCCCACTCAAATCTCATCATGTGTCACTCAGGTATAATAGGGGATGGTGCTTCAAAAAATAACATAGCAACAGACAACACTGAAGCTAAAAAATTACAGTATTTTTAAAGCAAAAATAAGTGAAATTAAATAATTGAAGTGGAAATAACTAAAAATTAAATGTATGCATACCTTGACTTACTTTTATCATTGGATGGTTGTCTATTATGTTTGTAGTTTTGATTATGGAGGGCACATAAACTACTTTCAACAAACCCAAGGATAAAAAACTAAAGAGCAAAAACAAATAAACACAGGAAAGCCAAGATAATTGATGTTATGTGGATAGGACATACATGGAAATTTGTCAAGATGAGGTGAGAAGTGATATGTTAGACCAAATGACCAAGTCAAAAAATTAGAGCAAATCAGGTAATCAAAAAACTAAGGCTACTAAAGACTGAAAAAACTCAAACAAGTAAACCTTAAGTAAGAAAGTTAAACTCACCAAGTCAAACCAAGGATATGTGTCAAAAAATATGTTAATCAAACATCAATATAAAATTAGTAATAATCCTTACTTAGACAAATATGTAAAATCAAAATGGTAAAACAACATTGATGAGTGAGTAGTAATAATATTTACTCAATCATCAATGGAAAAAGTGCATAAAAGTTGAAACAAACTTATGTGTCCACAAAAAAGTGGGGTAGTACAACAATAACCAATGATAAAAGAAATCAAAGTGATAAAGGGATGTAAATAAATGGTATAAAGAAAATAATCCATAATTACTCAAGCATATTGTTTTGTTCTAAGGATAGATAAAATTGAAACAAAATAGTGCTAGCATGTTTTTAATAGATGAAGAAGAGGTCATATATAAGAAATTAGAAAATAGATTGAGATTCACACTTGCTTTTCAAGGGAAAAATGAAATGGGTGGAGGGGAGAATGAAGGAAAAACTAAGGTAGAATAACTCTTTATCTAATTCAAGACACTAAAATTAGGTGTGTCAAAACAATAGGACTATCGACATTAAGGACTCTAAAGAACTTCTCCTAGCCACACAAATCCTAGGTCAATAAATGAAGTATGTAGATCATCTAATGAATGCTATATGCATGAAAATTAAAATGGACCTACCTTCCCACAACATGTTTCCCAATCCTCAGGACCCCTTATAGAGCCGTCGGTCTACTGTGAAGATTGGGTACTTGCATGAGAAAGTAGGTAACACCCTAGAGTTTGTTAAATTCTTCTATTCCAATATACTAGCCTACTGCACCCCAATGGACCTCAGCTCTATCATGAGGCTGATTTTAGAGTTTGATCTTTTATTGGAGATAAGATATGTGCTTGTAATCATGTCTTTTGGTGTGATTTTAACTTTTGAAATGTGTATGTTGCCTTTTGTATATCATTACCTTTTATTTCAAATGATTTGGATTTTAACTATCTTTGATGTATTTTTTAATTCCTCCTCCATATGGATTTTGAAGACCAATAATGGGTTCTAAAGATGACTTTCATTTAAAAATTTGGACTTGGTTGTTAAGAAAGAGAACTTAGAGAGCATGGTGTCTAAGAGTCTTGTTAATTTAGGTGAAATAAAAGTGTTATCTTGAATTCAACCTTGGTTTATCCAATATGGAATGTAAGGAAAGTAAATCAAGAGGAATAAGACATGAAACAATGTGAAATACTTCAAATCACAAAAAATGTGAAAAAGGGAAAAAAGGGAAAATAATGATAGTAAAGTGTGATTTCTTATCATAAGAATGAGATAAGTGTAGGAAAACATGAGAACACTATTTGTTGTGAAAATTTTATCTACAAAAGAAGAAAAATCTAAAGTTGAGAACAAAGATAAAAATTCATAACCATGGCTAGACACATTTTAGAAAAGCAATATTGAATTAAAGATGGAAATTTTATGAGGAGTCATATCCATGGTCTTACACTGCAACATGGAAAATAAAAACCCACAAGGGTGCAAAAAACATGAAAAGTAAATGGGGTAAAGATGGTATTTGTGAGGAAGGCCAAGTCCTATCCATGGTATTACAATGTAACTCACAAAATAGAAACCCAAGAGGTGTCGAAAAGTATTGGAAAATAAGGAAACAATGAGAACAAAAGTGGAAATCATGAAGAAGATCGGGTCCTATGCGGTTTTACAATGCAACGCATGTGAAAAAGGGAAACCAAAGGACCCAAAGGAAGGACTAAGGTTTGTAAAAGGAGGGAATTTATTCAGAGGGTGAGACCCATGTAAATATCCTAACAAAATATAGATATCATATAGGAAGCATGATAAGAGGGGAAGGATCTAGGCAAAATATGTTTTTAGAAATTATACATTGGTGGGATCTTTGAAAATATGGCCTTCATTAGTTTGAAGGCAATAGGTGTTTGGACCAAGGATGTCTTTGAATAAATAAGGGACCCACCATTTTTGGATGTATTTACCTTATTTATCATGAGTATAGTCTAATTTAAGGACAAGATCACCAACATTAAAAGTGTAAACTTTAATTATTTTGTTATGTTTTTTGTAAATATGGGCCTTGTATTGGCGATTGTGTTCCAAAGCAGAAAGATGGTGTTCATCAAGAAGATCAAGAGAATGAAGGCAAGATTCACCTAATGTTCCATTTAGTATGATTCCATGAAGAGAGATACAAAGGGAGGGAAGTTCCACTTCTAATGGGAGGATTGATTTAGAACCATAGACTAGTGAAAATGGCATTGCCCTAGTGGTAGTCAATATGCTAGTGTGACAAGCCCAAAGAACAAGATAGAGATCAAGATACCAATCCATGTAGGTGTCATGAATTATCTTTTGGAGAATTTTATTAATAATTTTTTTAGTGGTCTCAGCTTGGCCATTACATTTTGGATGGTAGGGTGTGAAAAATTTGTGATTGATTTTAAATTTAGCATAGAGTTTTTTGACGTATTTATTTTTAAAGTTACCACCATTGTCATAAATGATAGTATGAGGGACATCAAAATGGAAAATGATTTGATTGAGGATAAATTTGGACATGGTGGTACTGGTGGCATTGATGAGGAACATATCCTTGATCCATTTGGTAAAATATTTTGTGGCTATGATTATAAAGATATGCCCATCTTGAGATTGAGACAACTTGCTTATGAGATCTAATCCCCACATGGAGAATGGATAAAGAGATTATATGGGTTGAAGCTTAGTTGAGGATGCATGAATTAGATCATCATGAATTTTTCAAGGAGTACATTTTTTAGCAAATTTGATGGCATCCTTTTGAAGAGTGGGCTAAATGTATCCCATACATAAGAATTTATGAGCTATAGCTTGTCCACTATAGTGGCCACCATAAATGCCCCAATGTGCTTGTTCGTGAAGAGGAGGAACCTCTTATTTCATAACAAAATAAAGCAAGGTACCTTCAAAATTGTGATAATATAAGATGCTATATCAAAATACATACTTAAAATTTTGTTTGTGAATGTGAGTCTTTTCATGGGAATAAATGTTTGGAGGATAAGTTTGGTGTTCAAGAAATTGAATAATATATTTGTACCATGGGCTTTGGTGAATGGTAAAAGCCTCATTTTGGTAGATGAGTGAATATGGTGATTGAAGAGAAGACGGATATTTTATTATTTAGATAAGAAAACTGGGATCGGTAAGCACTTAGTGTGGATGAAAAAGAGATGTTGAGGAAGCAAATGAATCAACAATAGAATTTTGATCTCAAGGGATGGGATCGATGGTAAAATAAGTGAAATATTTGGAAAGGGTAGTGGTAATTTGATGATAAGAAATGATATTTTCTATTTTTAATTGATAATGACCATTGAATTGGTAGTAAATGATTTGGGAGTCACATAAAGCATGCAGATAAGTGATATCTAGATCAAGGGATACTCTCATGCCTAGGATTAAAGCTTCGTACTACGCCATGTTATTAGTGGCATCGAATGTGAGGATAAATTCTAAAGGGATAATTTTACCAAGGGTATTTATGAGGATACAACCTACCCTAGCTCTTTGAAGACATTTAGAATAATCGAAATGAAGGGTCCAAGTACCTTCTTATAAATCAACATTAATTTCAGGAAGTTCTTCGATAACTATGTTTTGTTTAGTAGTATCAAGGAAGATAGAGGAATCTTATAGATTAATTACTCCAAGGTTATAAGTGAAGTTATGGAAGTAATCCTTAAGATAAATGTCTTGGTTGAGACCTTCAATATAGAGAACATTGTCATCAGGAATATTTTCTTGAAGGTGGTTGGTAGCTGGGATTGGAGTGGCAATAAATTGATCAATAATGATTTGTCCTTTGAAAACTTTTTATGTAATAATTCAAAGATCAATTTCCATGAGAAGGACCATCCACTTACCAATTCTATTACTAGGAAAAAAGGATTTAGAGAAGAAGTGATGAAGGGAATCAGAATGAATGATAATGTAAGTGGTTTGATAAAGCATATAATGTTGAAGATTTTTAGCATCAAAATATATGGTAAGGCAATCATGTTTGAATTTTGTCTAACATTTATCATAGTCAATAAGGCCTCAACTGATATAATAAATGGCATATTCCCTCTCAGCATCATCTTATTGGGAAATCATTTCCCTAAATGATATGGGTGTGGAAGAGGTATATAAGATTAATAAATGATCATGTGAAGGTGGATGAAGATTAGGTGGGTGAAGCAAGGATGCTTTCATATTATCAAATGATTTTTGTCAAGGATCCATCCATTATAGGGCATTACCTTTCTTAAGAAGAGAATTGAAATAATAGATATAATTAGCCATTTCAGGGACAAACCATCTAATTGCCTCAAGTTTACCAAGGTAAGTGTGAATATCTAAAATGGAGTGAGGTATGGGCATGTTGATGATAACATTTATTTTGGAAGTATCAAAATCAATGTTGTGAAGAGAGAATTAGAATCCTAATAGTTTGCTAGATGTGACATTGAAAATGAATTTATAGGTATTTGTCTAAATTTATATTTAATGAGGTGATTGACTATGATAGCAAGATAAGAGAGATGAGTCATGCATCTTTTATATTTGGAAATTATGTCATACACATTAGTCTCTAAAATCTTGTGAATAATATCATGAAAGATGTGAGTCATTACTCATTGATAGGCAGTTTCAAAAAAGTTGAGACCAAAGGGCATTTTAACGTAGCAATAGGTGACATATTATGTGGTAAAAATCATCTTATGTTGGTCTTCAGGTGCAATGTGAATTTGGTTATATCCCAAGAAACCATCCATGAGGGACAAGATTTCATAGCCAATAATGGAATCAATGATAACATCAATATGATGTAGAGGAAAATTTTATTTTAGACAAGCAAGATTAAGATTAAAAAAATCAATATAGATGTAAATGACCATGGTGACTTTCTTTTAAACCAGGACAATGTTAGAGCCCCATTTTAAATAGTCTATGGTCTTGATAAACTTATCATCGAGAAGTTTGATTATTTCTTTATGACATAGAGTTGAAAATTATAGTGGAAATTTATGTTTCTTTTATTTCACGAGTTTGGCATCGAGGTAAGTGATAATATTTTGCACCACAATGCTAAGATAAATACTAGGCATGTCCTCATACAACCAAGAAAAAGTCTAATGATATTTATCAAAGAATAAGTTGAATTTATCATGTTTAGTTGGTGTGAGTTTGTAAGTGATTGTAATTGGTCAAGGGCATGAAGGGGTACGATATTTGATTCGAGTAGTTTCTTCAATAAACATATAATTTTCATCTTGGAAATGATATGGTTCATTAGGTAAAGATGAAATAAGATTTGATTTAGATTCGATGATAGTGATGAAGTTTTTGAAACAAGAGGCTTTCTTGTTGAAATTCTTGAGTTTGTGATGATGTCAAGGAAGTTGAGGTTCTCATGAATGAAGCAATTCAAGAATGGCTTCATCACTAGGCAAAGTTGGAAGAAGACCATAATACTTGACATCTACTACAAAATCGATAATTTGATTACCATGGTCGTCATATTTAGAATCTATCTAATGTACATCTATGGCCTTGGCATCTAATGTAATCTTAGGGGTAGGAGAAGAAGGTTGATTGGATTTGGTTGGTTTATCATTAACTATATTTATGAGGGAAGAATTGGATGCAAGGGTTGACTCTATAGGTGGTATAGAAAATGTAAGAATTACTAGTGGGGCATAAGGTATGATATGTTCTACCACCCAAGGTGCATCAAGAAGTGGATAATTAACATGAGGTACATGAACTTTGGGAATTAACTCAGAGGTTGTGTAAATGGTATGAACATCACATTTGAAAGAATGTATTTATGTTAAAGTTTTTTTATAATGCTAAACATCCAATTCTCAGGATTGAGTTTGGGCCATGATGTAGTTATCATCATAGGTTGGATAAATTGTACATGTTTGATATTTAGGAGTTTCAAAAGGAGAAATATTGAGATCACTGAATTTAAGTGGAGACATGATTAAAGTGTCTTGGAATAATTTGGTCATTCCATAATCATTGCATGTGAAATCATCCTCTGGTTAAGAGGCATCTTGAGCATTACATGGAGGGTAGAAATCAATGATCTCATTAATGAGGGGGATAGAGTGATCACGAGGTAATAGAGAAGGAGGAAGCTACTCTGATATGTAAGGAGGTAGCTTAGTAGTGTTGCATGTATGTTGTAATTCATTCAGTTTATCATCATCTAATCAATAAGAGTTACATGTAAGTCCAGATTTATGTTGATGAATTTGGGTAAAGGAGCACTATTGATTGTTGGTATGGTAGGAATGTGATATTGAGATTTAGGATTGGGAAATTGAATACTCTAAGGGTTGGGATCAGCCTCATGTTTATACATTTTTCCATTATGTAGGAACTTGATGCATTGATTAATAGAATAGGCAATAGCCCACATTCTATGAGTCCATGTTCAACCTAGGAGTATGTTGTAAGATAGGGGCAAATCCAGGACCATAAGCTTGGTTTGAATAATCTTAGGTCTGATTTTAAGGGGAAGACAAATACAAATAAGTGTCTTTTGATTGGTTTTGTCAAATCCATGACAGGTTAGGTAGGTTTGTTTGAGATGATCCTTATTGTAGCTAAGTTGTTGGATGAGCCACAAAGATGTCACATTAATACCATACCCTTCATCAACTAAAAAATTATGAATAAGGGTGGTATTAATGACTATTTTAATGAATAGGGGTGGATTATTAGTTCAAAAAAGGATCTCATCATTAATCATGTCTTCTTCAAGAAATTCAATGAAAGGTTTGGAAGAAGGACAAATGGATTCAATGGTATGGACATTGGTAGGTTTAGGTTGAAGAGAGGGTGGTTCATCTAAAGAAGATGTATTTTCAATTTCTTGAAATTATTGCATGAGGAATTTGTGATGATAAGGGGAGGTACAAACTAACTCCATAAGAGGAATCTTTCAAGGCATGGAGTTGAGCTCGTATAAAATATTCCAATGGGATTTAGAAGAAGAACCAACATGAGGTTTAAAAGGTAATGTGTGATTTGAAGGAATGAAAGTGGTTGGTTGTTTGGAAGGAGGAGATGGTTCCTCGTTAGCTTTTGAGGTTAGATGAGTGGTTGTATTATATTTAAGGAGTTACTCTTCTATAGATGGTTTTTTAGGTTTAGTGACAAGATCTTTGTGAGCTAGTTTGCGATAATAATTGACCTTAGTTATATTAACATATTGAGAATTATTGTAATATTGGTCATAATCAGCATCAATGGCACAAACATCCTTGGTAGCTTATTGAACGCTAGATGTGAAAAATGATTTTTGGCTATTATAAGAATAAACTTTGGGAGATTTTCATTCTTTAGAAGTGATGTGGTATTCTTGATGACGAAGTTGGATCATGGCTTCATTATTGAAGGAATCACCAAGCATATAGGAGAAAACAAATTTGGTAAGCCCTTTACAAGTTTCATGAGAATTACCAATGTTAGCGTGGAACCAACAAAATTGATTAGTTTAATACCATTGGATTATTAGGATAAGTAAATGGTTTAGATGGTGTTGCAAATTGTTTCATTTGTTGTATAGTTAATGGTATGTGAAAAGATGGGGGATTATCAACCTTGGCAACTCTTAATTTGGTTTGAGGAGTATTTTTTGTGATTGGATTGGTATAAGTTTGAAAATATCCCTTAAAGAATTTGGTATTAGGTTTAAATTGCTTCATTAATAAGTATTGATGCTTGGCTTGGTCAAGAATTTCATTAAGCATTTGAGGGGAAAAAGTTCAAATCTTATATTAAAGAGGAGTTAAAGAATTTATATAAAGTTTCAATAGATTATCATCAGTCATGTTATGGTCAACCTTATGAGCTAAAGATTTCCATCGTTTGAAAAAATCATGAGCTGATTCAGTGGGAGATTGATTATCATTGATGAAATAGCTAAGGCAAGTTCCAAGAAGGTCATTATGTTGAAATTATTAATTTTAACAATTGACTAAATCCTCTAGTTGCCAGATGGAATGTTGGGTAAGCTGGTTGTACCATTCTAATACATCACTAGCGAAGGTTTTAACTAAAATTTTAGCTGTGGAAAAAGTATTGGTTTAGATCCACTTTTTATAAATATTGTCAAATGCATTAAGAAAAGATGTCAGGTCTTTAGTCCCATCATACTTGAGATTTAGAGATATATTACTAATATCAATGGAAATGATGATCAGAGGTAAAGGCTCATTTTAAATGTTTTAAAGCATCTTTTTATTCATGATAGGTTGGGGAATAACATTTCCTGAGGTATCTCTAAGAGGTGGAGGAATAAAATTTTGATTATTTTGAGGTATTAGAACTAGAGGTTAATTAGCCATATTGAACAAGTGATGATGTAATTCCATCATTTGGGAGGTGTTATATGTTTGCATTATGTTCATTTGTTTCACTATCTATGAAATAATTTGGATTGTATCAATTGGTGGGTTGGCATTTTTAGGAGGACTCCCTAAATTAGTATTAGGGGGAGGGTTATTAGGAGGTGGATTACTAGTGGGGTTGTTGGATAGACTTGTGTCAATCACTCCCACATTGTGTTGAGATGCTTGAAGATGAGAATTGTCTTAATAGGTAAAAAAAAGGATCGGATCTACCTAATTCATCTTGAGGTGTGATTTTAACCATGTTACAATTCATAGGTGAAGAGGGGGAAGAAGCAATCTAATATTGAGGTTTCTCTTGGGAGGTAAATAAAGGGAGAAAGGAATGCTCCATATAGTGTCTAAATGGATTCAAGTTATCCAAGAAGATTATGATAGGGGATTTCATTATGTTTGATGAAAGGAATATGATGTTGAGTAAGAAGAAAGAGAGATCAAGGATAAAGAACTAAATTAGCTAGACAGAGAACTGAGTCAGCTAGACAAAAGAGCAATGTCAATCCATAGGTAAAGAGTTGACAGGGTTGATCGAGTATAATGAAGACATAGGATGAGAAGAGTAAACAGTTGATTGATTTGACATTGTACTATTGGATAGAGACTAAGAAGAGTATAGATTCGATAGGGTTGACTATGTACTATTGGATAGAGGGTAGAATAGAAAGATAAGAGACATAATCATGTTGGTCAATTGTGTATTATAGGCAGGATATGGAACAATCTATAATATAATATATCGATTAGAAGGATAGTGTTCTGAAACAAGGGAATAATTTTGAAATATAATTTAAGTGATAATGAAAACAATAACACAAACAATTGGATCAATGTGAGTGATCCAATTAGAGCACACAACACAAAACCTTACACCAATGCTAGCCAATGCAAGTTTTTGTAATACAATATGCAATGATTAGAGACAAATCAATCAACTAGAAATTAAATGATAACTAAGTGGTCATCCTAAGTGTCATTGGATTATTAGAAAAGTGTTGATTTTAAATATGATAGGAGAGTTGGCTGAAATAGTGAACTAGAAAGGTAATCTATGGATAGTTTTAAGATGTTTAGGTTGAAATGGATCTATGTTGGAAAGGGTACTAGCTTGGTATTTGGGCCTGCCCCCTCACCTCACAATCCCATAGTGATAAGGGTGTCGGGTGATTGTATAATATATACCATTAACCACATATTTATACTTGGCTAAAAAACCAAGTTGACTTCCCCATTGGTGATGAAATCCAAGTAGGTAGGCCTTGGGAAGACAAGTGCTTAAATACATTTTGAATGTTATGTGATTTGGTAGGGTGTGTAAAAGAGTAAAATAGTGTACTTAAATAGTCTTTAAAAAACCACCTATTTAGACTATGTGAGTTAATATAAGCATGAAAATAGGTGAAGAGGAAATGTGAGCTAATTACTAGCAAATAGTTGTTAATTCCTTGATTGAGAATAATACATAGTTAGCTTAAGTGACACTTTATGAAAATAGTATACAACAAAGTCGACTGGGTCACTACTGTTCTATAGACATGGTGTCTTTAAGAATAGAGTCGAATAGGTTGACTATGTCTCTCAAATAGAAGGTAGACTATAAAACTAAGTTGACTAGGTTGACTTAGTTAGCTATAGGGTTATAGTTTTGAAGACTGCTAACTTGTGAAAAACAGAACCAAACAAAGCACTAAAATGACAAAGAGAGGAAAGAAAGGAACCTTGGTGGGCTTAAAAATGGTTAAGATTGAAAATTTTATGTTGAAAATGCCTTAATTGCTACTTTTAAATTCTAGAAATTAGGTTGACTAGTTTGGCCAAGTTCTACAAAACCCTAGGTGCTAAAGAAGGATAAAGAATAGGGTTGACTTGTTCAACAATGTTTGTTGACCTGTATGTTGGTAGAAAGAATAAGATGAAAAATTTCAATTGTTTGACTCTATATGTTAATATATAAATGAAGAAGATTATTTTGTCAACATATTTGATATAATAGTCTATATTTGATGAAGACATAAACAAATATAATAGAGTCATTTTGAAGTGACTATGTTTTAAACCTATGCATAGAGAGTTATAACTATACTGAATGGTTCAATACAATACTAAAAATAAAAAAAATATAATAAGATGATAAAAATGATGATGTGAAAGAAAACCTACAAGGGTTAGATTCACATCAGGTTCACATAATGTATGCAAAGGGAAAACCTATATATTCAATCCTAGCTCAGAGAAGATAGTCCAAACTACACCTCCATTTGGGGATACATTAGATATTCAAGAACATGACCAAGATATATCAACTAGACCTAGCCAAGGGATCTCTTACCAAGATAATATCACTAAGGAGTGTTTCAAAGCCTCCAATCAAGCAAAACTATGCAATAACCCTAACTAGGTCATATGTTTTCATATTCACTAGACTAATACAAGTAAAGCAAATCTAATCTAGTGCTCACCAAAGCTTGTGGTACAAAATGGGGTTAGTAAACATAAAATAAACATGCACAAGAGAATCCTAATTAATTTATGTATAGTAAAAACCCTAATGCATGGAGAGGGCAATATATTCAAAATCCATTACTTATGTTATTTCTATCTACTAAAGAGAGGAACAAAGTTAGAGATACTTACCTTGAAGATGAACCTGTCGAGACTCAATCTCTCCCTTAGCCAAAGGTGTTTCATAAGAGGTTGTTGTGATTTGTAAGGATCACTAAAAAAGGCCAAATCATCCGAAAATTTTACACAATACAGAATTCTTCTCCAAGTAGAGACCCTAAGCTAAGACTCCTCAAGTAAAATGGTAGAAAAGCATATTGTAAAGAAGCACAAATGAATAATTAACTCTTATTATCTCTCTAATAATGGGAAAATGAGTGTGTTTATATAGGTAGATATAACCCTAGTCCTTTCTAAAAGTTTAAGCCAACAGGGTCAACCTAATCGATCTAGTATCATTAATCAATAAGATAAGTATCAATTAGAATAAAAGGTCATCCTAGTCGACTATGTAGTGTAAACTATCAAAAAGGGTTTTAGGCTAGGGAAGGGCTAATGAAGGTATAAAATGACTAGAGGATGGTGCTAAATAAGATATAAAGCTTAGGGTTCTATTTTAAGGAGATATTTATGTTGATATCAAGTGGTAATAAAGGATAACAATCCTACAAAGCACTAATGGTTTGCCCACCCCTTTCCTAGTGCACCCTTTAAGGCTTACACTCAAAGAGATTGAAACTCGACAGGTTCCTACAAGAGAGAAAACATCAGTAATTGATAAAGTTGAAAATATTATGTGTATACAAAAACCACTTTTAATATTGAATGGGGATCCTTTGCATATAATGTTATGCCTTTTGGGTCGAAGAATGCACCAACAATTTTCTCTCTTATTATGGTAGGAGCCTTCACGGATTTCATACAAAAGTTCCTTCAAGTCTATCTGGATGACTAGACTATCTATGGTTTGGTGTGTGATCACTGTGATAATTTATGCCTCATACTCGAGTGTTGTCAATTATTTTAGATTTACTTAAACTTGAAGAAGTGCATCTTTACCACACCTTTTAGGATCCTACTAGGGCACATCATTTTGTAAGATGGACTACTCGTGGATCTAACCAAGATTAAGGTGATTATTTAACTACCCATTCTGACTACTCAACATGAGTTCCAAACCTTCCTTAGTTACATAGGGTATTATTATAAGTTCATTCAAGGATATGCTAACATTGCATCTCCATTGGAAGAATTTATCATGTAGAATGGTCTCTTCCTATGTACTTCAATACATCAAACAACATTTTAGGCTTTAAAAGTAAAGTTAGTGACTATACCCATTCTCTAATTTATATACTAGATGACACTATTTCATGTCCACATTGATGTTTCTGGCATGGTAGTGGGTGTCATCCTTGCACAACCTAGTGAATAATATCTTGACCATCATATATATTTTACCAGTAAAAAGCTAACAATAGTTGAAATAAATTACTCCACTACACAACAAGAGGCCTTATCCATGGTGTATGCACTCCAAAAGTTCCATCGATACTTATTGGCCACTCCATTCACCTTATTTATAGATCATGAAGTGCTCAAGTACCTTGTGAACAAATCAGTCTTACATGGATGAATCTATTTGTGGATTGTTCTCTTCTATAAGTTTCAATTATTTGTGGTTGTAAAACCTAGAAAGGTGAATTTTAGTCTTGACCACATTTCATGTATCAAGTTTGGTGAACCACCACGAGATATTGAAGATGATTTACCTAATGCATAACTCTTTCAAGTTACGCATGTACCTAAATAATTGGAATAAATAGCTACTTTTATTTCCACAAGTTTTACACCAGACCATATTAGTATCTAGGAAAAAAAGTAACTATTTGTGCATGATGTGCCTTTCTACATTATTGGTGGAGACATATACAAAATTAGTCAGAATGAGATAATACGAAGATGCATCATGCAATATGAGCATGTGGAAGTACTTCATGAGGTTAATAAGGGTGTTTTTAGAGGACATTATATTGGTGATGCAACTATGATTAAGGTTCTACTAGTTGGGTTATGGTGGCCCATTTCATTTAAAGATGCTAAAGCTTATGGGTGCCAATGTGATATATGTCAATGCATAGATAAGACAAACTAAAGGGATGTTATACATCTTCATCCCATACTTTCTCATGAACCCTTTGAAAAATGGGTTGTTGATTTCATTGGTCCTATTAACCCTACTATGAGGTGCACTGATGTGCATTACATCATTACTTCCATAGACTATCTCACACATTGGGATGAAGCAATGCCCACCCATGATTGTACCACTATGACTATGCCCTAATTTCCTTGGGAAAATATCATCACAAGGTATATATACCCTTAAAGTTTGATAAGTGATAATGAATTTCAATTCCTCAATGAGATAATATGCATCCTTTTAGCCGAATTCATGATTGCACCCCAAAAGACCACACCTTACCATCCATAAGCTAATGGCAGAACTAAAGCCCTAAACAAGATCTTGGGTAGTACATTGACCAAGATTTTTAATATTGGTCACAATGATTGGGATGCTCACATTTATATAGTATTATGGGAATACTAGACCACATATAAAAGGTTGAATAAGACCATTCCTTTTAATCTTTTATTTGGCATTGAAGTAGTGTTACCAATGGATTTTCTTGTTCTTCTTTATGTATTTCACATATTGGTCAGATAGATAACAAATAATCTATCAAAATTTACCTTGAAACCTTATTATAGTTATATTATGTATGTTTTCTTGCACATAAGAGTCAAGGAGTTGAAAAATATAAATAGAAGGCCTAGCATAATAGACATCTTAAAAATAAAACATTTTTTGTTAGTATGCACATCTTGGCCTATGATTCCAAGTTTGTGTGACATTTTTATAAGATTCGTGTACATTGGGATGGCCCATTCATCATTCATAGAATCCATCCCATAGGCACCTATAAGTTATGATGGTTAGATGGTGAATTTCTTCTAGGTCATTTTAATGGTAGTCAGTTTTGGCCCTATCAAATAATTTCAATAAGGCATGTACCACTAGATTATTTTACATTTTTCATTTTGTTTTCCAATAAAGAATCGCATTATTTGTGTGCCTTTTATTTAGGATATTTTAGCACATGATTCTCTTTTTATTTATTTTTATCATGTTGGTGGAGGATCATGGAAATATTTTAGCGTGGGGTAAGTTTTAAGATAAGGTAAAGCTAAAGCACATAAAGAAAAAGTTGAAAGGAATTAATCATAAAAGAGGAACACAGGTGAAAGGTAACACACATGGTAGGAATTCAAGTAAAATCATGACATAAATGTATGGATAATGTGTGTGCAAGTGAAAACACATAGGGTAAAAAGCCACACAAAAGAAGGTGCATTCCCTAAAGTGTGGAAAAATAGCGATAAGGTAAAATACATTACATATGGGTCAGGAGGGAAAAAGTAGTTATTGCGTCTGAGAATGAAAATTTAAATATTTTATAGCTAGTATGCACTAAGATAAAATCATGAGGATGGGATAGGTGTATTAAATTAACAAAATGAGAAGTATAATGGCAAGCATGTTGAATGGATGTCATGGCATATAATTTGAGAACATTAATGAGTGATGTGATGGATAAAGGCATGGGAGAGTAAATATGTGCCGACCCTCAAAGCTATATAAGGTTTAAAAGTCCTCATTTTTATACTTTACTATTGTAAATTCTCAAATTCATAGATCTCGAGCAAAGCATTTTTAGGCCATCAAAAAGAGCATTTATCAAAATCTGGTGACAAATTCAAAATTATGAAGTGAGGCAATAATCATGAATAAATAAAAGAGTGAAATTATGATTTAAGGAATGTTGTTGAGGGAGTTACAGGTTACATGTATCGACATTTTTAATTAGAATATGTTAAAGTAGGAAAGCTAAGGAATTTTAAATCAGGAAACACATATTCTTTTAAAATAGTCAAATAACCATGCCTCAACCTTTAATCTCCTCAGAGGATGATGAAACCAAAGCAAAATTCCTAGATAAGTGAACCCTTACCGGTCATTCATGAAGAAGAAGAGTATGAGGGCACATGAGGACATCCTATTATGATCTAGGAAGAAGACCCTAGTGAGTCCAACATGTAAGCATAAAATATGGCATAATAAATAAAGGATACTTATATCAAGAAGGAACCAATGATGGCATACAAAGGGGGGAAGAAAAAGTATATAACACCACCTTAATCCTCTAATCTGATTGAAAAAATGCAATACCTTGAGTCAGTCCTACAGAGTGAATATTGGGAGTCCAAGGTGTCCTCTTATCATGTGCTCAAATATAGCCACCATCAACCCAAGAATGAGGGAGACTTGTAGCACAAATATAGATTCAAGTGCTAGAACATAAGGAAAAAGGTCACCTATGACCTCAAGGTGTTTAATTGATTGAATGATTTCAGGGTGCTCTAACTTTTTCACTTGCCTTATTTTCGAAATCCCATGGAAGTGATGAGATTTTTGGTGTCATGCATCCATAGGGACTATTTGTATTTTTTGAGGCACAAGATGTGAATCACTATCTAAATAATTAGCCAAGTAATAGGTTTATAATGTTTAGGCATTGAAGTTAGTATAGATCTAGAAAACCACAAGGCAATTAAGAAGGTAGCGATGGCACTAAAGTATTAAAAAGATGGTCATGAAATGTACATTTATAACCTCCAAGATCTTGCTATTCAAGTATCTTCATGATTGGCAATGACCAAGATTGGAGGTGGGGACAAATGGAAAGAGGTTGACTAGGCACACCTCTATGTGGTAAGCCAAATGTCCCAAGGGCAAAAGTATAGTTATGCCTTATATTTTGATGAGAAGATTACAAAGGATGTTGAGAAGGCCCACTACTTTCCAAATCATAAATTTCCTTGGGGCGTGATTCTTTTTTTGCTAGTATTTGATGAGATTGGCATTCCACAATATGTCTGGAAAGAGTTAAAGTAGGTGTACCCACTGGTGAACAAGTCCCCTATAGAATGATTCCAATAGTTCACCTATTCGAGTGCCATCTCCCCTTCCTTCAAGCTAAAGATGGAAGGAAGGTTTGATAGGATGAAGGAATATTTTGGAAATGAATGGTGCACCCCTAAAGAGTTGCTCACATATATGAGAACTCAAGCCTAATTTGATCTAATGCACCATTATTCACTCATGCACATCTGGATGGAGCCCATGGATAAATTATCTAGATGGCTAAATCTACCATATGAATTTACTACAAAGTACTATAAAAATGTAGTGAATCACATTAATGATGCATGTAATGTGCACATAAACACTAATAAAATTAATGCTAATGTCCACACTCTTTGGTAATTATATGTCTATCTGGCAAGAAGGCCTATAGGGAGAAAAATGAGATGGATAACACCAAATCAACATGCACCAAATTCTTGCTGAGAAGTACATTCATGTATTATATTATATTATCAAGCCTAAGAAGAAGGCTCCAGGAAGCTAGGAGGCCCCTAGATAAATCCTTCCCCTCTTACCAAAAATAACAGAGTAAAGAAGGGAACATAGATAAGATAATAGGCCAAGGTTTGATGACACTAGAATCATGCCAATATAATAACCTAAGTGACAAAGGATGAATCCATCACATCTGAAAGACCAAGTCATTCTTATATAATAAAAAAAAGAAGGCCTTGATACTTATTGACAAACTGATATTACTTCGAGATAGGAGGCACCAAGTGGTGGGACAATAGAATAAAGATTGATGACTTCCCAACCATCAGCTACAAGGGAACCTAAGGAATCCACCCCAAATCTAGAGGAGGAAAACCTAGAGCAACAATAATAATTTACTTTTGATTATGGGCAAGTGTACATTATAAGTCTCGCTAGTGAAGAGGAAGTAGATAAAGGCATAACTCTAGGTGTTAGTGACCAAGATGTTAGCCTAAGTTGTTAGTAATAATATGATATAGACATTGAAGTATTAGAGTGTGATCCAAATAAGGGGGAAGAGCCTATTGATGAATTTGTGAATTAACAACCACCAACTAATAATGATAACCCTGCAGCTCATGTATTTATTCAATAGAACATCCCTGAGGAGTAACTTTATATATGGTAGTATCTTCCCAAGGAGGACTCAACTAATCAGGTTTGACATGAGCTTTAATTTTATATGGATGTTTTTAATGAAAAATGTCAATTTGAGATTCTATTAGATAGTGTGGATTTAGCACTAGGAGGGACATAGCTTCTTGAAACATTTTTGGTGGATCCTTGATATTGTTCACCATCCCAAGCAAGTGTAACTTGTTAGAAGCATAATCACTGAGGGGGGTGAATTAGTGTATTAAAAAAAAAATTCAATTCCTCCTTAGCATACATGAACCATAACACCAACATATAGATCAATTAATACATAATCAATCATATATTAAGCATGAAACAAGATTACACAATACAACACATCATATGTGTCAGAAACCCTCAAGGGGAAAAACCCACTATTCCTTGCAAATAGACTATAGTATTATAATTAAAATATAAAAATTTAGTGAAGCACCAACTTCACACGGATCACCAATCCCAACTAGCTAAGCATCAACTCAGCTAGGATTTTAACAAGCACCAACTTGCAAGGAGACACCAACCCCCTAGATGACTCAGCACTAACTCAACCACCTGAAGCCATTGATCACATTTAGAACACTTTGTTGCTCAACCAAATGATGATGACCACCTCTTAAGCTCTTTAAACTCTTATTCCACTCAAACTACCTTCTAGGCCTCTTCACACAATTAAGTATCTTCAAGACAAATTAGGTCATATGACCTTAATATTCATATTCAAATACATTATAAAATATTCATTACATATCCTCTACACACCTATGATGGTATATAATACCTCCTTCTACTCACAATGTGATATATCATTTGAATACCTACTATAGCATAAATTTTCACCCTTATGGGAGAGTTTTTTAGTCTCTCTCACTCTTGGGTACAAAATGGGAACACCTCCAGGCTATGGGTATCCTATAATGGAGGTGAACCTATGGGTTATGGGTCAGCTCCCTAGGTGTATCAATTAGGATCTTATCAAACTACTCTAAAATACCAATTGCCAAGAAAAGGGTTAGAAAGAGGAGAAAGGGATGACTAAAAAAAAAAAGGGTGGTACACTAAGATTTGACACTCCAAATTGCATGAAACTAACACTAAGGAAGCTCAAAGACAACCCTCACTCACACAATCTCTCAACATGGTCATTTTACATATTTATTTCCAAAACTAGGCCCACTAGACAAGATATGAAGTATGGAGGAGTATAAAACTCACACAATACCATTATCAGTGATCAAATAAACATAATTTCATACCTACAATAATGGTGGAATACTTTCAAAGAGGCAAGAAAGAAGGACAATCACTAAAGAAGAAACCCTCCCCATAAATAAATCATGCACAAACTAACCATAGCACTAGTTGCAAGCAAAGAGATGGACAAAATAAGTTATTTTATTACTTCAAGAGGCTATTTTTTTAAAAAGGAGCAGGCTTACACCATACCAAAATGAGGAGCATATTTGACAAATGGGGAAGAAAAGGGATATATAGGAGAAAAGGGAAGAGAGAGGATAAGAAAGCTCTCAAAATTCAATAAATGAAGCTCAATCACCTTCCATGGAGTCTCAAAAAAATTTATATTAATTAGTCACTAATATTTTCTGATCAAATTAACCTCCAAAGGTCAAAATGGTCTTCAAGCCTTCTCATTGGCCTAAAAAGGCAATAGAAAACACAAATTATTTGAGGAAGATGATGTCGTACTCCACTAGGTTTGAAAAAAGTCTTCAAAGACTAAAAATCTCATTTAATGATCCAATCAATGATTTATAAAAATCTCAAAATATCTAGATACTTTTTTAAATGCTCCATCAATTCTCCACAAATATCTACTCCACTTGACTTCTGTGCCCCATCTCCACTTGGTTTTTGCACCCCATCTCTACTTAGTTTCTACTGGGCTATCCTTTTAGACTTTCCACTTTTTTCCCACATAAATCTATTTCTCCAACCTAAAAATTACTCCATAAAACCTAAAAATCTCTTGGACTCCATTGATGGAGGTCTCCAAGCTTAAGCCACCTTCAACTGGTTGTGCAAGACCTAATTTCAAGGCTATTTTGTGCCTCTTAAGCACCCACACATGCCAATTTATTTTTAAAAATAGGTAAAAAATGAGTTTAAGAGAGTCTCCTATATTCTTTAGGTTGTTTCCAAGTTATTTTAGGTTATTTCATGGGCTTCTGAGCTCAAAAACTCAAAACTAGTCAAAATAGGCTCTTTGGTAGCTTGTAATGGTTTTAGGCCTCTCCATGATGCTTGGGAGCTTAAATGAGCTTATTTTTTGTTCAATACTCTTTTTTTTGGGGCTACACTTATTATTATACCATTCAAATCTTATGAATCACTTGTAAACTCTTTAAATTAGCTTGGAAAGGTCTGTAACCTTGTGTTCACGAGGTAGGTCTAGGAGGGTCTCTTTACTAATTTGAGCCACTTGGAGTCTTTTTTGCCTCTTAAAACTCACTAAAATCATGCTCATGGATGTTATAAAAATTATTTATCACTTTTACATATATCAATCCTCTTTTTGACCTTTGAAATTCTCACTTTAAGATTTGGTTTTGGTGCTAAGACTCCAATAATGAAGGGATAAAAACTTGATTTTTCTTGCTTCTTAGAATCCCTTTGCCTTATTTGGACCATACCATAGCCAATTAGGTATATTTATTTCTTATAAAACATTTTAAATACCCAAAAACTTCAATCCAAATCTAATGATTACCAATTAAGCCCATTTTTGCTCTTTTAGGCCTTAAGACTGTCTCTCTCCCACAGAGTGCATGAGGTTTGAGACAAAAAAATGGATTTAAACGATAATAGTGTGACTTAAATTTCATCATGGGTGGATATTTTAGGTCATAATAATATTATATACCAATTTTCATAATGCGTATGTACCTATTTATCCCCCAAAACTCCATTTTTTACTCCTAGGCACACTCAAAAATTGTGAACTACGAGACATAGGGAGAAAGAAAAAGGTGTATCTAGAGATTTATGAGGTATAAATACCTCATTAATTTTTTTTTAACTTATAAGTATCTATATAAATTATAAAATCATTATATTTTACCATTCAACCCTTTAAGTTCCTAAAAATGCCTTTTCTAACTGTCCCCACTTGTATCCCAAAATCCTAAATTTTGTAATTTTACACCTCTCTTCATTTTGAATTGAAAAATAAAAATGTAATCACTATAACCAAGAGTTTTAAGAATTAAAATAACTATTTTATATCCAATAAATCCTCACATTAGGTTCAAACCATTTTTCATACCTTAGAGCTCTTCAAGAAGCTTGCATAGTTCCATATTGACTGTCAACATACAAGCATAAGACTGTGACAAAATAGTGGATGATTTCACTATTAGTGTGATATATAAAATAAAATTTAAACTTATAACCACTCATTATCACCACTTTTACCAAGTTTCATAGTTGGAGTATGCCTATAGAGGCCTTAAAACACATTTTTCTCAAAACTAGCTAGGGGTTGCCTAAATTTTCATGGAGGGTGCCTCAAGTCTAAGACAAAATAGTGGATATTTCCCTTGTTTTTTATGAAAAATTTAAATCATCTTGGTATATAATAGGTTATAATGACCCTCTATACCAAATTTAATGTCTTGACTCAATGTGTAGGTGCCCCAAAAATTCAAAACTACCTTCAAAAGTTGATTGTGTAGTGTATCTTCATGAGCTAGCATTGCTTAAGTGGTCTTGATGAAGGCTTGGATATGTCCATTTTTTAATTTAATTTTAAATGATACCTCAAAAAATTAAACTTTAATGGAAAGTTCTTGAGTTTCAATTTAAGGCAAATAACTGATTGAGTCAATGAAATTGCCATTTGGATGTCTGTAGGTGTAGATTTGGGGTATTGGTTGTAGGTGAAATTGGTAAATGCCTCTCCCCATAGCTTCTAATATTTCAAAACTTATTATTTACCTTCAACCTATCATCATCACTTTCATGGTTCCCAAATACTTGCCTCATAATCTAATGTCTCTTACACTTGGCTCTCAAGGCACTTGAGTTGGCTGTAGGTGATGTTTTTGAGCTAGGAGAGCCAAAATACTTACTTTTGCCTAGAGTGAATCTTATCATCAAAACCTAATTGTATAGGCCTAAAATAGGATGGTAAAGGCACTTAATAATTTTGAGAACATTGAGTAGGGTTATGAATTTGGTCCTTTCCTTCTACCATCAAGTCATCCATTGCACTAAATCTACGTGTAGCATCTTAGAACATCTTTGGAGCACCTTAGAACATCTTTAGAGCACCTTAGAACATCTTCAGAGCACCTTAGAACATCTTCAGATCAATGAAGGCAAAAGGTCACTGAGTGGTTTAGGAGAGTGACTTGATCCATCTAGGCAAAAGTTTTATATGTAGGTCAATTTTGGCCAACATTTATGGAAACCTCTTAGTATTCCATGCCTTTCTATGCAAAAGACTAGTTGCCTTAGTTTATCCATTTGGCTTATGAGTCACATAAGTCTTTTTCAATTTATCAAAAAGATGCAAATATTCTAATTAGAACTCTCAAAATAACAAGGACAACCTAAAATGAAACAACAATGTGCTCAAAGCACTTAGGGAAGGGAAACACACAACAAAATGGAAATGTGCACAAAGCACTTAGAGGAAAGAAAAAACTATACAATGTGTACAACTAAAACTTAAAAGTACCTTCCTCTTGGATCAAATGAGAATCCTTTAGCATCACTAACTTTTAATAGACAAGGATAAAAAATACTTTACTTGTGAGGCACCAAACCTAGTGAACTAGGCTGCTTGATTGCCAATATTTTTGGCATACTCTTTAATGGATGAATTAGGAAAAACATGTCTCCAATTTAGACAAAATCCCTTACCATTTCAAGACTTGTTTCATGTTTCTCATCACTCTTAATAAATCCTTGCAAAAAGACTTCATTCAAGTTCTTGGGAGTAACTATATTTTTTTCACTTGGTGGCTCGAAAAGACTATATTCTTCCACCTCATTCTTGTGCCAATTAGGAATGATCATGATTATATCAGCATGCTCATAATTTTTTAGAAGAATGATGTGTCTCTTAGCCTTCTCAAACTCTTTGGTTATGATATTGAACTACTGCCCTAACTCTTTAAGCTCTTCACTAATATGTTTCTCAAACTATATCACTTGAGCACTTGAGATGTCTCCTTCATCAACCTCACTCAATATTTCATCTTGTTTTTCAACTAAAAATAAGGGTTGATATGACCAACCAAGGTCCAAAACATCACACTTATCTTGCTTAATGTCTAGTTTATTTTCCTCTAGCTCCAACATATCAGGGTTATCTTCAATTGACACCTCATCTTGAAGTGGACCAACCTTTGGCACCTAGTTCTGATCCTCTTTTTCATCTATGTAGAATATACATTTATTAGTCCATTCAAGGTCTATCCCATATTTATCTTATGTATTTACCTCTTCAGGCTCTAATTCATTAGTGACAAAGCCATGCCAAGAAGGCTAG
This sequence comes from Torreya grandis, assembly GCA_037957365.1. Lineage (NCBI taxonomy): Eukaryota > Viridiplantae > Streptophyta > Pinopsida > Cupressales > Taxaceae > Torreya > Torreya grandis. The sequence continues at coordinate 923,140 of JARHVA010004607.1, forward strand.
TCCAAATCTGATTTTTTCCCTGCTGAATGAAGTGATATACCTACCATGATCTCTTCATCATAGACACTTGTATTTTCCTCTTATGGCTCGCCTATGACTGAAATCCCCTCCTCTATCCTTAATAAAATAGGCTCTTTCTCCAAGAGGAATATGGTGAGAGGGTGAAAATTTTCACTTTGCTTTGAACTTAGGAGAGTACTAATCCAACTAGGGATCTTGGGAGGTGTCTTTGGTGGATCTTGAGGAGTGAAGATGGAATCTTGAAACTATTTTAAATCAAGCTCATTGAGTTGAGATATGCATAAACCACTTTACTTTTGAACTAAAAATTCCTCTTTCTCCAAGACTAATTCTTGGGTCACCACAACCAGCACCTCTTCCTTCATCCCTATGTCTTCCTTGACTAATTTCCATGAGGGAAATGTAGAGGGTACAACCAATTTATTATCCTCTTATTATTTAATAGGATTAGAAGAGAGTGGTTTCACTAGTGAGGGCATGATATAACTAGGATCATTGGCATAGGGAGAGATCCATGGTGGGATGACTTCATGCTCTTTAGCTGAACGGTCTTCATTTTCTCTCCATACAATAGGTCCTCCTTTGAAAATGGAGATGGTGGGAGGGAAAGAAGGTCCCCTTGGTGGAGTAGGAACATAAGGATTTACTAGAAGATCTTGGGAAAGAGTGGGATGAATATGCTCATGAGGGAGTGTGTGTGTGTGTAGGGGTAGGAAAGGGTAAACTAATTTGTTTTGGTTTGATATGTTCTCCTTCCCAATGCTCTAACACCTCTTAAATGGTTAGTACCCACTCTTTCATCTCTATCTTCTCAACATATGGATATTCACCTTCTTCAATGGATTCCCACACATTCCAAAACTTATGCAAGAAGTTCCTTATCCCCCCATGGCATGAATGGGGAATTCTTATCCAAGTCTAACCTCCTTATTGATTTTCATTATTTATATCCCTTGGTCTAATATTGATTCTCTAATTCTTAATAAGGATGGGCCTTGACAAGGTTGGCTAGAGGGTTGATTTGAAAATCTTGGAGGCTAAGTTTGAGGCTCGTGGAGGGGAGAGAACACATAAGACTAATTACACTAAACCTGTTGATCCTCATAAGATATCAACACATTTTCCAAGCTTTGGGCCATGCTTCTCAAACACACTATGTTCTCCCTCTCACAAACTACCCATTGTTTAACCTCAAACTTAACACCTATTCTTGACCAACTAAAGAGAACTCCTTTCCTCTTATATAACATGGATAGGGATGATTGAAAAAAAATGTAAACCCCTACCAATCTCTCTTATTAACTCAATATAATCTGATAATGCTTGATTGAAACCTGACAAGGATGTAATATGATAAGCATAGTCTTGACAAAGGGAATTAGAGGACTGACTTGAATGCAAAGCAGGCTGATCTTGGTCATATATAGGGGTGGGAAGGAGGCAAAGGCCATGATTGTGCTGATAGGTTGTTTGAGTGCCACTTGGGGAAAACACAGATGTTATTAGCATGATATTAGTGATGCTGAGGTGGAGAATACACATGTTGACTAAAATAGGTTTGAGTATTTTTAAAAATTTATGATTTTGGGCACTTAGGTTGCTTGACTAGATGATGTTCATAATAGAGTCACCATTTATGTTTGCAAACATGCCTTCGAAGGCTGATTGCACTAAAGAGTAACACCAAGAAACCTTTAGTGAAGTGAAGAACATAATAGTCCCACTAAGTGTGCCATAAACTATTGTAGCATAGAATTTCACCCTTGTGGGAGAGTTTTTCAGGCTCTCTCACTCCTGGTTACAAAATGGTAACACCTGTAGGCTATGGGTATCATATAATGGAGGTGAACCTTTGGGTTATGGGCCATCTCCCTAGGTGTATCAATTAGGCTCTTCACAAACTACTCTAAACTAATGATTGCCAAGAAAAGGGTTCAAAAGAGGAGAAAGGGATGACTGAAAACAAAAATAAAAGGGGTGATACACGAAGCTTTGACACTCCATATTGCATGAAATTAACACTAAGGAAGCTCAAAGACAACCTTCACTCACACAATCTCTCAACCTGGTCATTTTGCATCAATATTTACAAAACTAATACCACTAGACAAGAGATAAAGTATGGAGGAGTATAAAACTCACACTTTACCATCATCAATGATAAAAAAATCACAATTTTAGACCTACAACAATGGTGGAATACCTACAAAGAGGCAAGAAAAAGGGGCAATCACCAAGGAAGAACACCTCCCCATTAAGCAATCATGCACAAACTAACCATAGCACTAGTTACAAGCAAAGAGATAGGAAAAATAAGTTATTTTATTGCTTCAATAGGATTTTATTACAAAAATGGTCAGGGCTATACCATACTAAAATGAGGATCATATCTTACAAATAGGGAAGAAAAGGGATATATAAGAGAAAAGGGAAGAGAGAGGAGAAGAAATTTTTCATAATTTAATAAATAAAGCTCAACCACATTCCATGGAGTCTCAACAATATTTATATTAATTAATCACTAATATTGTCTCATAAAATTAACTTTCAAAGATCAAAAGGGTCTTCAAGCCTTCTCATTGGCCTAAAAAGGCACTAGAAGACAAAAAATCTTTGAGGAAGATGATGTCACACTCCACTAGCTTTGAGAAAATTCTTCAAAGACTATAAATCTAATTTAATTCTCCAATCAATGCTTGAGGAAAATCTCAAACTATCTAGGGACTTCCTTAAATTCTCCATCAATTCTCCACAAACATCTACTCCATCTAACTTTTGCACCCCATCTCCACTTGGTTTTTATGCCCCATCTCCATGTGGTTTCTATTGGGCTAGTCATTTGTAATTTACTCTTTTTTCCCACATATATATACTCATACAACCTTAAAAATAGTCCATTAAACCTAAAAATCTCTTGGACTCCATTGATGGAGGACTCCAAGCTCAAGCCACTTCAACTAGTTGTGCAAGATCTGATTTCAAGGTTATTTTTTGCCTCTTAAGCACCTAAACATGCCGATTTATTTTTAAAAATATTTCAAACATTATCTTTAGAGAGTCCCCTATATTATCTATGTGGTTTCCAAGTCATTTCATGGGTTTATGAGCTCAAAAACTCAAAACTGGTCAAAATAGGCTCTTTGGCAGCTTCTTACAGTTTTAGGCCTCTCCATGGTACTTGGGAGCTTTAATGAGATTATTTTATACTAAATACTCTTTGGGTTGGGTCTATCCTTTTTTTATATACCATTCCCATCATGTGATTTAGTTGGAAATTCTTTAAATTAGCCTACTAAGGTCTGCAACCTTGTGTTCACTAAGTCTAGGAGGGTCTCTTTACTAATTTGAGCCACTTAGAGTCTTTTTTGCCTCTTAAAACTCAATAAAATAATTATTATATATATTATAAAAATGTATTATCACTTTTACATACACCAATCATCCTTTTGACCTCTGCAATTCTCACTTTAAGACCTGGTTTTAGTGCTAAGACTCCAAAAATGGAAAGATGAAAATTTGATTATTCTTATTTCTTAGCCTCCCTCTACCTTTTTTGGACCATAAAATATCCAATAAGTTGTCTTTATTTATTATAAAAAAATTTAAATACCCCAAAACTTTAATCTAAAGCCAATGACCACCAATTAAGCCCATTTTTGCTCTTGTAGGTCTCAAGACTATCTCTCTCCCATAGAGTGCATGAGGTCTAAGACAAAAAAATAAATATATAGGATAATAGTGTGACTTTAAGGTCATAATTTGTGGATATTATAGTTCATAATAATATTTTATACCAATTTTTATAATTTGGATGTACCTATTTATCCCCAAAACTCCATTTCTGCTCCCAGGCACACTTAAAAATTATGAACTGTGGGACATAGGGAGAAAGAAAAATGTGTATCTTGAGATTTGGAGGTCTCACGACCTAATTAATTTTTTTTAACCTATATTTACCTCTCTAACTTATCCAAAAATTATATTTTATTATTAAATCCTTTAAGTGCCTCAAAAATGTCTTTTTTGATTGTCCCAACTTGTATGCCAAAATCTTAAATTTTGTAATTTTTCACCTCACTTCATTTTAATGTGAAAAATCCAAATGTAATAAATTTAACCAGGTGTTAAAATATTTAAAATCACTCTCTTATACCCCACAAACCCTCACATGAGGTTTAAACCATTTGTCATACCTTATAGCCCTTCAAGAAGCTTGCCTAGTTCCATGTTGACTGTCAACAAATAAGCATAGGAATATGATAAAAAAAATGGATGATTACACTATTAATGTGACCTATAAAATACCATGGAAATTTATAATCACTAATTATAATGACATGTATAAAGTTTTAAATCTAGATTTTGCCTATAAAGGCCTTAAAACCCATTTTTCTCAAAACTAGCTAGTGGGTTGCTTGAATTTTCATTGAGAGTGTCTTAGGTCTGAGATAAAATAAGAGATATGTTTATTATTTTTCATGAAAAATATAAATAATAATGGGATTCAATAGGTCACAAGGACCCTCTATACCAAATTTGAGGTCTTGACTCTATGTGTAGGTACCCCAAAACTACAAAAAACCTTCAAAATTGCCTTCAAAATTTTATTGTGTAGTGTATCTTCATGAGCTAACATTGCTTAAGTGGTATTGATGAAGGATTTGAGATTTTCATTTTTTACTTGACTTGAAAAGGAGACCTCACAAAATTAACCTTGAATGGAAAGGTCTTGAGTTGCACTCTAGGGCAACGGATTGAATGAGTCAATGAAACTACCATTTGGATGGTTGTAGGTGTAGATTTGGGGTATTGGTTGTAGGTAAAATTAGTAAATTTCTCTCTCCATAGCTTCCAATATTTCAACACTTATTACATACCTTCACCCTATCATCATCACTTTCATGGTTCCCAAATACTTACCTCATAATCTAATGTCTATCGCACTTGGATCTCAAGGCACTTGAGTTAGTTGTAGGTGATGTTTTTGAGCTAAGAGAGCCAAAACATTATTTTTTGGCTGGAGAGGACCTTCTCATCAAAACTTGATTGTAGATTCCTAGAAGAGGATGGGGAAGGCATTAAATAAGGCTAATAACACTAAGTAAGATCATGAAGTTAGTCTTCTCCTTCCAACATCAAATCATCCACTACACCAGGTTTGCCTATAGCATCTGTAGCATCTTAGAACATCTTCAGAGTAGCTTAGAACATCTTTAGAGCACCTTAGAGCATCTTCAAAGCACCTTAAAACATATTTGGAGCACCTTAAAATATCTTTAGAGCACCTTAGAACATATTTAGATCAATGAAGGCAAAAGGTCATTGAATGGTCTAGGAGAGTGGCTTGATCCATCTAGGTGAAAGTTTCATATGTGGGCCAATTTTGGATAAAAATAACCTCATACATTCATTAATAGGCCTAAAACTACCTTGTATTTATACAAGTTGCTTACTAATATTTCCACTTAGTCAAGAAAACATTCTTAACCTCTTAGGTTTGTCATGGAATATATTTTATGACATCTCATAGACATGAAAAAAATGATCTTTGAGTCCCTTTAGGTCTGACATATCTCAATTAGGCCTTATTTCATCTATAGGTCTCATGGAGACCTAATCCCATTAGGTCTACTTTAAGACATGTTACACTTTGCCTTTCTTGGAATAATTTCAAACTCCACATATGGAAAGAACATATCATATAACAATAAAATATACATATAATAATCTAATATAGGCTCCATAATACCTTTTAAGTCCAAACACCACTTGAAGTGCACCATTTATACTATTCACAATTAGGCCTTTTCATAAAAATAGAAAGTTTGTCTTGAAATATTGAATATTTAACACAAATTAGATAAAGAACCATGGAAATAAAATATATATACAAAATATATATGACCTCAAGGTCATCACCATATGCTTTATACTTCACAACTTAGGGCAAAAGGACTCAAAATCTTCTCTTCAACTACCCCATTTAAAACTACCAAAACACTTCAAAAACCCAGTCATAAACAACTTGACCTTCAACACCTAAAGTAAAAATTCTCATAAACACTGATACTTTAAAAATATCCTTTGACATCCATAGACCACTCTCAAATACAAAAATCACAAGGTCTAATATCAAATATTGGTCTTATAGACCAATCTTTTGACCTCAGTACAGATAATCAAACCAGAAACAATCAATTTATTTTGGTTTCAACATTTCAACCATTTACACTAAATATAAAAACCTTATAAAAAACATTTATATGACATAAAAGTCCAAAATAATAATATAATGTGCATTATATACTTAAACTTAGGGCATAGAGCCTAAAAAACATCATTGCAACTTGCTTACCCAGAACTGCCAATTTTCCTCAAAGACTAGTTATGGTGACTTAGACCTCTAACACTTGTATAGGCAAACTCAATGTATTATGATGCATGTATATGATACTATTATATCATTATAACATTCTCAAATATAAATATAATATGGTCAAATGGAAATATTGGTCTTGCAGACCCATCTCATAACCTTATATCTCATTGTCTCATCTGAACCAGACAAGTCAACTTGTGAGAAACCTTTTCACTATAATCACTGACCCCCAAAACTTATAAAAAAAATTATAATGTCTCATTATTAATTTAAAACATCTCCATGCACTTTTTTTCATCACTATTTCATGATAACATCTCCCTAATCATTTTCTCATTGTTGCCTAGGTTTCTCATTATTTGCATCATTAGGCCTGTTAGCAACTGGCTAACTTAGACGATCAGTTTAGAATAATTTATGGATTTAACTTATCCAAAAACCTTCATGTACATGAAACATTTGTCTCAATATTCATCCTTCATTTATTTTTTTCTTGACCAATGCAACTTTTGATTGCTACGATAAGTTCTTCACAAATAAGTATATATATATGGATTTTCTCTCTCATCTGACTAACCACCACCACTTCGAGGTACTTGAGAGAGTTTAATATATTATACAATAGTTTTTATATTCATTTGAGACCATTCTATACTATTTTGAACAATATATTTTACAGCAGGTCCTTGTTAGGGTTTTAGAGAGGTTTAACATAAGTTTTGGTGTTAATGATTGTTCATAAAGGATTGAAATTTAAATATAAAACTAATTACTATAGTTATTATATAGGACACTTACCCATATTTATTTAACATATTATGTTCCCATACATATATTACATGTGCCAATGAACACCTGATATTCCTTCTCAGGTTTGTATGCCTTCATTCTCTATAATCAAGAGACCTCAAAACCACTTTTCATTCCTTTTCTTGAAAACCATGACCTCAAACATTGTGAAAAATATTGAAACAACATATCATACCTCTATCCATTCTCACATACTCACACTTACCTTGGAAACTGATCTTGATACCATATTAGGCTTACACTTTCTCTTTACACCATAGTCTTCATACCTCACTAGACCTTTAACTATCCTTCATGCCTTCTTCCATGCTCTCAACACCTTAATGTCATGATAAACATATTAATCTCATTATATAAAACCTATCTCATGCTAAACATATCTATACATCATTCATATGCCTTGACAATAGCTCATGATACCTCATTAGGTCAGGCAGGTCTAGAACTGGCCTAGTTACTGATTTGGATAGAAGGTCTTACCCCTGTAGTCTCACCTTGAAATTCTCTTTGATTCCTCTACATATTTCTCACATTACTTACATGATCCTCAAAAAAATTCATACTTATACACATAGCTATGCACATACATCTTTATGCTCATCATGCACATGATATGACTATGTGTGCTTATTAGTGTAGGTTTCTATTTTTCCCTATTTATTAATTAGGGAAATTGTATTTCTTGTGCATACATAGAGTTTTCCTACATTTGTGGGATAGGCTAGCTTATGTGGAGGTGTGTGTCATAGATGTGTCATAGGTGTCATAAGAATGTCATAAGTAACTACCTTAATGGGAGTTACTTCTCTATTCTTAGCACCTTGTCACCACCTTTCATGGAGGAGTTACTATCTATTCTTGGGGTGCCTTGTCCACCTTTTGTGGAGGAGTTACTTACGTACTCTCCTATATGTATTCCTCACTTTGGCCATCTCATGCTAATCAAATTTTGGTTTTCTCCATTTTGTCTTGTGCAATTTATCTTATTATGTTAATTTCAAATTGCTTTAGCATTTATGTGGTGTGCACTTGCTTTAACTCATGTGATCACATCTCTATTACACTCGCATTATCTAGATTCTAGCAACAACTCTGATATGGTATCAGAGCAAGAATGGTAATCATGTGTATGGTTATGCTTTTAGTTCATTTTGAAATCAAAAGGAGTGGAGTTCTCTTTATTTTTTTTATTTTTCTAGATTTGATCTAAAATTAAAGAAAAATATCATTTTTGGTATCATTTCTTACATCTTGGAATCCTTGGCCTTTGGGTGTCTTGGCTGTCTTCACTTCAGGGGCTGGTTCAGCAGTTTGCCTAGGCACCATTGTTGCACTTAGGGAGCAGAGGGAGGATTAGCAACTCCAAATAACAGTCCTTCTACAGCCAGGCTTCAACACTTAGCTTCTGGTCTTTAGTTCTGTTTGCCACACCTTCAACAACACCTAGCTTTTGGTCTTCTCTTCTGCCACGCCATCCTTTGTACGACATCCAAAACAAGCCATACGACGTGCAAGCCTACAAGTCTGCACCAACTTCAGCACTCAACGCCTTCTTCTGGTCCATGCCACAGTATTTTCTTTCCCAACAAGGCACCAAGCAAGCCGTACGGTGCATCCAGTAGGTCTGCACATTTGTCTTTTGTCTTTTCTGCAAGTATAATCTGGACTATTTGTTTTTTGGCGCCCCTTTCTTGCTTGAAGTCCTATGTGGCACCCCTTGGACACGTGGCATCCTTAATTCTATCTTCAACCTTAATTTTTTTAGTTAAAATTGACTTGTTAAAACAAAAATCAGTCAATTTGACTGAATATTCAGTTTTATAGACAGTTTGGTAATTTGGGGGTTTTAATTTAAAACTTGTATCTTCGACCTACAAAGATGAAGGGTGAGGCCTGGGTTGGCGGGAGGCCAATTCCCCCTCACACAAACCTCCTTTGGATTCCTCATTCCGTGCCAAATCCAATGAGTGGTTGGAAGGCCACTTTCTCTCTCATTAGAAGCATTTTTTTTAAATTTTACTATTTTTTTTGCAAAAACACTAGTTTACAGGAAAATTGAACCTTTAATATATTGCAAATGGTAGCTCGGATTTGGATGCCATTTTTTGCAAAATTGTTTGAAATTCAATTCTCCACATTGTAGGCTTGTTATTTTTTAAAAATGCACTATTTTATAAAGTGCCTAAAATTTGGGTCTCTCGAGATGCATTTTTGGCTGAGTTTGACATCTTGTTTGCTTTAGTCTTGCACCGATTGCTCTAAGATGCATTTTCGGCTGAGCCCGACATATTTTGAGTGTGCACTTGCATATTTGGGGAGGGGATCAATATTTTGGGGGGGTGTGATTGCTTTTCACAACTTGTAAATCTTTGCTTTCATTCTCCTTTCTGCATAAATTCACAACTTGCAATCCACACAACTTCACCTAAATTCAACTTTAAAATGGATTTTTTTCAAATTAAACCCCTAAAACCCTTAAACTATCATGAATGGAAGGTTAAAATGTCAATCATTCTTAGAAGTAAAGGGTTGTATAGGATCACCATGGGTACTGAAGTAGAACCCAACACTGATGCTGAAAAGGTCAAGTGGTACAATCGTAGTGATGAAGCCTATGGATTACTGTCTGTGTTTCTAGAAATTCTCTTCCATTTAGAATCCTCCAAGACTCCCAATGACATATGGGACACCCTAGAAAACTTATTTGGGAAGCTTGATGAGATGACAGGTCATGAGCTCGAAAATGAACTCATAAGTCTAAGTCTTAGCAAATTTGACACCCTATAGGAATTCTTCACTAATTTTAAGGCCCTTAGATTGCAATTGAAAGAATGTGGGATAGAGAAGAAAGATGATCAACTCATCCTTTCTATTCTCGCAAAGTTAGGTCTAAGTTATTCAGTCTTTGTCTCCACTTTCCATGCCACAAAAAGTGTCCTTGACACTACATGAAAAATGCTTTCTTTGGATTCATTCATTACTGACTTGATTAGGGAGCAAGATAAGCTAATTCAAATGGGCACAATGAAGTATAATCAACCCCAAGCTTTGATAGTTGGAAATGGTAAGGATAAGACTTCAACAAAGGAGAAGAAGAAAAAGAACAAGGACTAGGAAAAGAAGAAAGAAAACACCAAACCTGCCAAAAACAACACTGAGACTTCCTCTTCCAATGCTAAACCTAAGAAGGAGAAGGTTAAGTGTGACTATTGTAAAAAGACAGGGCATGATGAACACAAATGCATAAAGAAACAAATAGATCACCTAACTCATCTTCTAGAGAAGAACAATATAGGTGTTCCTGAGTCCATCAAGCAGAATTCATCTACCCAAGATTCTACCAAGGCAAAAGGCAAGGGTAAGGAGAAAGAAAAGGGCAAGGCCCTTGTAGCTACAGCAGATTCTACATCTTCATGGGTCATCGACTCAGGTGCTTCTCACCACATGGGATCTTCACTAGTTGAGTTTTCATCTTTAGAGCTTTGTAGCATAACTTCAATTAGTTTGGGTGATGACACATTAGCTTCTATTGCAGGGAGAGGGTCAATTGAAATGGAAGGAGGAACATTCAATAATGTTCTAAGTGTTCCTTCTCTTTCAACCAATCTCCTATCAGTGTACCAAATCACTCACATTGGTCAGGGCATGAGAGTTGAGTTTTCACCAGATTCAATGGCTATTAGGGAGTTGCATAGTGATACTACAGTGGCAGTGGGTAGGCCAAATCACCAACCCAAGTTATACACCTCACATTTTGCATTAGATTCTTCTCCAATAGCATTGTTGACTCATTCAAATGGAGTTAGCAAATTGTGGTATGAGCAGTTTGGCCAACTTAACTACCGCTACCTTGAGCAACTTTGCAAACATGACATGGTCATTGGCTTGCCTCATGTCTAATTCTCAAAAGGACTTTGCGAGGGGTGCTCCCTTGGGAAACATCCCAAAGCAAAATTTGACAAAGGCAAAGCTTGGAGGGCTTCACAACCTTTGGAGTTAGTCCACAGTGATGTATCAAGACACTTTCCCAAACCATCTTTCACAAGGGCCAAGTACATCCTCACTTTCATTGATGATTTCTCTAGGTACACTTGGATATATTTTCTCAAAAAAAAGTCTGAAGTGTTTGAAAATTTTCTAGACTTTAAGGCTCTTGTTAAGAAATAGAGTGAGAAATCCATCAAGGTTCTTCAAACTAATAATGGAGGGGAGTATGTTAGCATCAGGTTTAAGTAGTTTTGCACCACAAAGGGGATTGATTTATAGCACGCAGTCACTTATAGTCCTTCACAGAATGGGGTTACAGAATGCAAGAATAGGTTCTTAAAAGAGATGGGTAGCTATATGATTCACTCCAAATCCTTAGCACCACAGTACTGGGCCGAAGCCATTAATTATGTTTTCTACATTCAAAATAGGGTTCCTCACAAAGCTTTGAAAGGGATAGCACCCTTTGAATCTTGGCATAAAAGGAAACCTGATGTTGAGCACCTTAGATTTTTTGGATCCCCATCCATGGCCCGCATTCTGAAGAAAAAATGCAAAGCTACGGAATGTCAGTCCAAGCCTTGCATCTTTGTAGGATATCTAGATCGTATTAAGGGATATCACCTTCTAGATCCAGTCACTCATGAGTTGTTCATCGAGAGAAGTGTCTATTTTCAGGAGAGTCCTAGAGACTCAACACTTGACACTTCTTCTCCCTTATTTAATCTACTTTTTCATGATGATTCCTCATCAGATTCAAATCAGCCACAACAACTTCTTGAGTCAAAGACATCTTCTTCTTCAATGAGTTTAGATAGTAAGGATAGTGATGCAGAGTCATCCACCTCTAGTCAATTAGAGGATGAGGAGTTAGCACCTGACTCACCCACTTTCAGGCCACTTTGGGCCAGACAGACACTTGACAGTGTTGTCACTTGGGTAGGAGATCCCACAGATGACAGACGTACTAGGGGGGGTTTTTAGAGAGATCCACATGCCTTCTTTGCTTCAGTTTTAGATCCATAAAATTTTTGAGAGGCATCAAGGGTACCTGAGTGAGATAATGCTATGGAGGAAGAATATTCTTCCTTAATCAAAAATCAAACTTGGGATTTGACTTCACTTCCTAAGGGAAGAAAGATGGTTCAATGTAGGTGGATATATTAGACCAAGTTTATAGCAGATGGGTCAGTTGATAAGTACAAGGTGCGATTAGTCACCAAGGGTTTCTCACAAGTGGTAGGCAGTGACTACTCAGAGACTTTTGCACCCATTGCAAAGATGCCATCTATTCGACTCACCTTGGCTATTGCTACAGCACATGGTTGGGATGTGCATCAGATGGATGTGAAGAGTGTCTTTCTTCACAGAGACCTAGAGGAGGAGATATACATGGAGCAGCCTCTAGGATTTGTTCAAGATTCTTCCTTAGTATGTAGACTTAAGAAATCTATCTATGGCCTCAAATAGGCCCCTCAGGCTTGGTATGCCAAGATGGATTCCTTCCTTCTCACAGCAGGTTTCACTAGGTGCCATTCTGATCCCAATGTCTACTTCTTATGGCAGGATGATTCGCTCTTGATTTTGGTTCTTTATGTTGATGACCTTTTGATCACTGGGAGTTCTTCATCAGCTATTGCGATGGTGAAGGCATCTGTTTAGGATAGATTTGACATGACAGACTTGGGTTTGTTGCACTACTTCCTTGGCATTGAGATCTCACATTCAAATTTAGGGATTTCTCTTGCACAGCCTAAGTATGCTCTTGAATAATTGGCTTAGTTTCACATGGCTAATTGCAAGCCATATCTAACTCCCTTTCTATCAGGAGTCAAGCTTGAGGCTAATTGTTCTTCACCATTGGTTGATGCCACTCAGTATTAACAACTTGTTGGTAGTCTCATCTACTTGACTCACACTAGGCCTGACATATCATATACAGTGGGACTTGTCTCCAGATTCATGCAGGAACCTCATGAGCTGCATTAGAAAGTAGCTAAGAGGATCTTATATTACATACAGGGTTCACATAGATATGGGATTCATTAAAAATTTGGCATAGAGGTTGACTTGGTTGGATATACAGATTTAGACTGGGCTGGAGATTCACAGACTCGTAATTCCACTTCTGGTTACAGTTTCTCTCTAGGTTCTGGTCCTATCAATTGGTCTAGCAAGAAGTAGAATGCTATTGATATATCATCCACAGAGGTAGAGTACAGGGGAGATATTAATGTAGCTACTAAGGCTATTTGGCTTCAGGGGATACTTTTTGAGTTTGGCATTCCTATTAGGCAGCCCACCATCATTTATTGTGACAACTAGAGTACCATTCAAATTTTTAGGAATCCAGTTTAGCACTAGCAGACCAAGCACATAGATATTCACATGCATTTCATTCAGGAGATTATTCATAGTCAAGTCATTGACTTGATATTTTTTCAATATTTAGAGCAGGTTGTAGACATCTTCACTAAACCTTTCACTGAGAGCAAGTTCATTCATATAGAATCTCTTCTTGGGGTTTGATCCACATCTGTAGTAGCATCATCTTTAGGGGGGCCTTCTAGCCTCTTCTTTATTTTATGTCTCTCTTTTGGGGGGAGTTTTTCTTACGGGTTTTCTCCTTTTCTCTATCTTATGGGAGATTGCATTTGTACATGGGTACCTCATCAGGCCTAGTTGTCGGGACCCATTTTATATTTCTACACTGCCCACCTAAGCTACGCTTATGGAGGGGTATTAGTGTAGGTTTTTATTTTTCCCTATTTATTAATTAGGGAAATTGTATTTCTTGTGCATACATGGAGATTTCCTACATTTGTGGGATAGGCTAGCTTATGTGGAGGTGTGTGTCATAGATGTGTCATAGGTGTCATAATAATGTCATAAGTAACTCCCTTGATGGGAGTTACTTCTCTATTCTTAGCACCTTTTCATCATCTTTCATGGAGGAGTTATTGTCTATTATTGGGGTGCCTTGTCCACCTTTTGTGGAGGAGTTACTTATGTAGTCTCCTAATGTATTCCTCACTTTGGCCATCTCATGCTAATCAAATTTTAGTTTTCTCCATTTTGTCTTGTGCAATTTATCTTATTGTGTTTATTTCAAATTACTTTAGCATCTATGTGGTGTGCACTTGCTTCAACTCATGTGATCACATCTCCATTACACTCGCATTATCCAGATTCTGGCAACAACTTCGATAGTGCTATGACTAGGCTTCTCAAGAAACCTTATACTCAAAAACTAGTACTCAAACATGATTACCTCAATGATATAAACAAAACACACTACTAAAATAATATATTTGTGACCAACATGTTTTCATGACCTCATGCATACCTAGAGCCTCATAACCATGCTTCAATGCTCACTTGAGCATCAAACCTCTTTATGACAACACTGATAACATGAAGCTAACCTGAACCATGACATTTATCATGACATCAACCAATAGAAGATACTATAGGTTGCCTTCAACTTATTTTTTATCACATGAATTATTTTTCACATCAAACACACAAGCTCATACCTCAAAGACCGCTCACCATACATCTTCACTAGATGCACCTTGACATCAATGACATCAACCTTGACATCAATGACAACACTTCTCAACAAATTCCCCCTTTGTCATTGATGGCAAAACATTCTTCAATCTGATCACTCTCATCTCCCCCAATCTGGTCAATCTTCCTTCTTAAACTTTCTCCCCCTTTGGCATTAATGACAATGGGTCATCATACTACAACTTCTATAACCACTCATTCTCCTTCTTTGGCAAATAAACTCAAAAAATCTTGTATGGTTATCAACAACTACACTTGGAGCTTATGAACAACTTGAATAGCTCCCCCTCAAACCAATCATTCATCATGATTTTTCTAATTGAAAAGTGTCTCCATGAATCCTAATAGAGTCACCCCTATTCATAAGGTACTAAAACAACACAAACTCATGAGATTCCTAGATATCCATGCTCTCAAAAGATTAAATATCCCTTAGGATCCTTTTAGGATTGATTATTCTCTTTGGTTTTACCTCTTTATCATCCATGTGGTCAACAATATAAGCTAATAATGAACATTCCTAACTTGATTTCTCATCTGAAGTATGCTCTATCATAGCAAATAGTCTATTTGGGATTGTAGACTGATCATGACTTACCTTTATTGTCTTTGGTTTCCACACATTTAATTGCCTTCTCTCTTGCACTCTAGGGGATTTAAACCTCTTGTTTTGACTTGATGTATTTCTTCCTCTATTTGGATAGAATCTTGCAATACGTCCCACATTATGATAGCTATTACAAAACCTCTTGATTGATTATTCATTTCATAATCCCATGCATATTCATTTTTATAGGGTCTTCTACACTCTCTTGCATTATGACCAAATCTATTGCATGTATAATGATAACCATAAAATTAGTTAACATACCTCATATCATTAGGCTTTTTGATTGGTTTTATCATGTTTACCTTCTTGTCTTCATTATCCTTCTCCTTGATTTGACTTGCCTCCTTTTGGTCTTCTTTGAAATGAAGACTATCTTATCACTTGAAAACTTCTGACTACTCAAGATATCATCTAGATCCTCAGTGCTCTTTTCAAACTTCATAAAGGTACTTTATAGATTCTTGATCCAACTTAGCTTTCAATGTTTCCATTTTAGTTCCATACCTAGTGCATTCTTCCTCTTTAGATTTTAAGCTAGTAGTGGCTATCTTCATATGTGCTTCAAATTTATTGATGATTTCATCATACTCCTTGAATGTGTTACTTAGTCTCTCCTCAAACAAACCAATCTGCTCTTCATAGTCCTTAACTAATAATCTTAATTTGTGATTCTTCCTTATTTGAAACTTCAACTTCTCTAGAGCACTCACCAATTCTACCTCAAGGTTCACTTCAACTTATTCTTCATCTGATTTTTCATAATCCATAAGGCCTTTCCCATTTGAGACAACCCTCATTATCTATTTATATAGCTATGAATAAAGGTTCATTATTTCCATGTTCATTTTCATTACTATTATCATCACTATCATATGTACTTAAGTTACTTACATCAGATGAGTTATTATCTTCTTTGGTATATTAACTTATCTTGTTCTTGAATGACCCTTTTCTACCTTCATACTTCTTGAAATATTTCTTGATCTTGTCAGACTTATAGACCTTCTTATCATCGCCATGATGTTCATCATGTTCTTCATCGTGCTCAATCTTCTCCTTTTTAGGTCACTTAGATGTGAAGTGACCAATCTTAC
This sequence comes from Torreya grandis, assembly GCA_037957365.1. Lineage (NCBI taxonomy): Eukaryota > Viridiplantae > Streptophyta > Pinopsida > Cupressales > Taxaceae > Torreya > Torreya grandis. Next base: position 939,614 of record JARHVA010004607.1, read on the forward strand.
CATAGTTGAAACATTTGAAAGGTAATTTATCCTTGTATTTACTAAATCTAAACCTCAATTTTCTAGCAAACATGGCTCTTTGTTCATCATCATCAATATCTAAACATACATCATCCTTGACCTTCTTGTATTTTAACTTCTTCTCACCTTTGAATGTTGATTCTTTCTTGGGACGTCTTCCTTCATTTGTTCTCATTTTATAGTCAGTCAAGATGCCATGAAGCCCAGCCATTTTCAACTTATCCAAATATTGCATATCTTCTACTATAGACACCTTAGAATCAAACTTAAGAGTTAGTGATCTCAATAAATTTTGAAAAATTGTAGATTATTTCACTTCTTATCTTAATCCTCTAATGACATTGATAACTTCTTCAACCTTCAATAGGTAAGATGTAATGGTTTCATCTTCATTCATCTTCAAACTTTCAAACTCTCTCTAGTGGGTCTATAATTTGGCCATCTTGACCTATATGTCTCCTTCATGGATAATCTTTAATTTATCCCATATCATCTTGCCTAACTCATAGTGCATTAAATTCACAAACTCTGCCTCTGATAGGCCACATAGAATAACATTCATTTCCTTAGAATTGCTCTCACTTTCCTTCTTGCCTACTACATTAGTTGGTGGTGTAGGAGGTGTAGTGTATCCATCCACAACTAACTTCCATATGTCATGGCCCATTAAAATTATATATTTACTCATTATGATGCTCTAAAAATCATAATTGTTCCCATTTAATAATGAAGCCTTACTAGTAGAGAAACCACCTTGAGCTTGTTGACTAGCCATTCTTGCTTATAGGAAATGCTTTAGGCTATTAGACCTACTTCAAAGGAACTACTCAGATACCAAATGTTATAAACAAAATCAATGAGAGTGGGTTGAATCAGTGTCTTAAAAAATTTCTTTCAATTCCTCCTTAGCATGCATGAACCATCACATCAACATATAGATCAAGCAATGCACAAGAAATCATCTATTCAAGTATGAAACAAGATTACACAAGAAAACACATCATATGTGTAAGAAATACTCAAGGGGAATACAATTCAATGATCCCTAAAAATTTGCTACAGTCATATAAGTCAAAATATCACAATTTAGTGATGCATTAACTTCACATAGAGTACCAACCCCAACTAACTAAGCACCAACTCAGCTAGGCTTTTAGCAAGCACCAACTTGGAAGGAGGAACCAACCCCGTAGATGACTTGGCACCAAATCATCCACCTAAAATTTTTTATCACCTTTATAAAAAAAAAAATTTCAACCAATTGATGATGACCACCTCTTCATCTCTTCACACTCTTATTCCTCTCAAACTGCCTTTTAGGCCTCATTGCACTAATAAGTCTCTTTAAGATAAATTAGGTTATATGACCTTGATATTCATATGAAGATACACTATTATATCTTCATTAAAAATCCAATAAACTCATATTATGGTCTAAAATACCTCCTTTTACTCAAAATGTGCTATATCACTTGCATACCCTCTTACATTCATTAATAGGCCTAAAACTGCCTTGTATTTATACAAGCCTCTTACTCATATTGCCACTTAGTTGGCCAAAAATACTTAAACTCTTAGTCCAGATATAGAATATATATTAGTACATCTCATATACATTAAAAAATTGATGTTTAAGTCCCTTTAGGTCTGACATATCTCAATTAGGCCTTATTTCATCTTTAGGTCTCATGGAGACCTAATCCCATTAGGTATACTTTAGGACATGTTAAACTTTGTCTTCCTTAGAAAAATTTCAAACTCAAAATATGGTAGTAAAATATCATATTAAAATGAAATATAACTCAACTAATCTCATCTATTATCCATAACACCTTTTAGGTCCAAACACCACTTGAAGCACACCATTTATATTGTTCACAATTAGGCCTTCTCATTCACACAAAAAGTCTATCTTGAACTAATGGAAATTTAACACAAATTAGATAAATAAACATGGAAATAAAACTTATATACAAAAAATATATGATCTTGTGGTCATTACCATATGTTTTAGACTTCATAACTTAGGGCAAAAGGACTCAAAATCTTCTCTACAACTACCCCATTCAATATTGCCATAATACTTTGAAAAATCTAGTCATAAACAACTTGATATTAAACACCTAAATTAATACTTATCATCACCATTGATACTTTAAAAATATCCTTTGACATATCTATACCACTCTTAAATACAGAAAACATAAGGTCTAATGTCAAATATTGGTCTTGCAGACCAATCTTTTGACCTCAGTACATAGTCAAACCAAAAATAATCAAGTCATTTTGGATTAAAATTTTTAATGATATTAAATGACTATAAAAAATTTAACAAAACATGTATAGGATATAAAATTCCCAAACACAAATATCATATGAATTTTATACTTCAACTTAGGGCATAGAACCTAAAAGACATCATTGCAACTTGCTTACCCAAAACTGTGAATTTTCTTCAAAGACCAGTTATAGTGACTCAAACATCCAACACCTGTATAGAAAAATTCAATGTCTTATGATGCATGTAGATGATCCTATTAAATAATTATACCATTCTTAGATATAAATTTGATATGGCCAAATGGAAATATTTTTCTTGTAGACCAATCTCATAACCTTATATCTCACTATCTCATCTGAACCAGATAGGTCAAATTGTGAGCAAGTTTTTCACTATAATTATTTACCTCCAAAACTTATACCAAACATGATCATGTATTATAATTCCTTAAAAATATCTCCATGCACTTGGTTTCATCACTATTTTATGATAACACATCCCTAATCATTTTCTCACTACTGCTTGGGTTTCTCATTATTTGCATCATTAGGCTTGTTAACGACTAGCTAACTTGGATGATCATTTTAGCATACTTGAGATTTAAAATTTAAAAAAAAAACCTTAATGGACATGAAATATTAATCTCAACATTCATCTTCTATCCATTTTATTTTATTGACCAATGAAAATTTTGACTGCTATAACAAGTTCTTCACAAATAAGTTTGTATCTATGCATTTCCTCGCTCTTCTGACTAACCACCACTTGGAGGTACCTAGGAAATTTAATACATTATCCAATAGTTTTTATATTCATTTGAGACCATTATGGACTGCTTTAAATAAATATTTTACATTGGGTCCTTGTTAGGATTTTAGAGAGGTTTAACATAGGTTTTGGTGTTAACGATTATTTATAAAGGATTGTCCTTTAAATATAAAAATAATGCTTTTATTTCTTATCTATGACCCTTTACCATATATAATTAATATCCTAAGTTCCAATGTAGATGTTACATGTGCCAATGAACACCTACAAGTCATTCTTGGGTTTCCATGCCTTTATTTTGTGTACTCAAGAGACCTCAAAACCACTTTTCATGTCTTTTATTGAAAAACATGACCTTAAACTTTGTGAACAAGCTTGAAACCACATATCATACCTATATTAATTCTCAAATACTCACACTTGACTTGTAAACTAATCCTGATACCCCATTAGGCTTACACTCTTTCTACACCATAGTCTTCATACCTCACTAGACCTTGAACTATCCTTCATGCCTTATTCCATGCTCTCAAAACCTCAATATCATGATAAAAATAATACTCTCATTCCATAAAACCTCTCTCATGATTAAACACATCCATACATCCTTCATATACCTTAAAAAGAGCTCATGATACCTCATTAGGTCAGGCAGGGTCTAGAACTTCTCTAGTTGTAGACTTGGACTGAAGGTCTTACCCCTGTAGGCTCACCTTGAAATTATCCTTGATGCCTCTACATATTTCTCACATTATTTACATTCTACTCAAATAATGTCATATTTCTACACATACCTCTACACATACATATTTATGCTCATCATGTACATGATATGACTAGGCGTCTCAAGACACCTTGTACTCAAGAACTAGTAATCGAACATGCTTACCTCAATGATATAAAATAATAACACACTACTAAAACAATATCTTTATAATCAAAATTTTATCATGAATTCATGCAGACCTAGAGCCTCATAACCATGCTTCAATGCTCACTTCACCATTAAACATCTTTGTGATAATGTTGACAACATCAAGCTGACCTGAACCATGACATTGACCTCGACATCAACCAATAGAAGATACAATAGGTTTTCTTGAAATTTTCTCTTGTCACATGACTTCCTTGTCACATCAAGCACATAATCACATACCTCAAAGAACACTCACCATACAGCTTTACTAGATGCACCTTGACATCAATGACAACACTTCTTAGCATGACCCTTATTAAGTTAGCTCTTCAGGTCACAAGATAGAGTAATCTATAGGCATTTGATTTTAGTAATATTAAACAAAATCATAAATAAGTTTTTTACCTGTACCACCATGAATTTTTAAAATGAATAAATATTAAAAAGGAATTAAACAAGCTCAAGCACCAAATGGAAGCAACAATGATGTCTTGAGTAAAGACTCAAAAACTCTACAAGCCAATTTTGTAACAAAATTTAGGAATTGATAATGGGGTTTCTATTTTAGGAGAATTAATTGATAAGCTAGAGGTCCTAGTAAACTTTTTTTACAAAAATACAAAGCCCAAGTGACTCTATAGTGTGAGCAAACATGGGCTATAAAGTAGTTTGTAGATTATGTAGAAATATGTAAGCATTTTTTGTCTCGAGTGGGTGCCATAGTTCCCATAGTGGATGGGTTTTTTGTCAATTTAGAGTGACACACCAAAGTTTTGGAAGCTATGCTTTAGTCAAAATGACTTCAGTGCCAACAAATGGTCAAGAATGCAATAACAATAAAGGATATAGTAGAGCACACCAAAGCATTCTAGAATGTGGAGGAACTCAAATATAATATTAGAAATCATCACCAAGATCTTAATAATAGTTTTATAACACTCAGAGGATAGGTTTTGATAGAGGTTATAATGCTTGAGGATTTCTGTAAGGATGCTACTACATCATTTGAAAATTTGACAACTCAAACAAGTTTGCAGCAACCCGAGGAGACCAAATGACCACAATGTAAATTTAAAGAAATTACCTCTAAGCTACAAACTATTTTAAACCACTGGGAGGAGTTCAAGTACCAGGTCGAGCAAACATGACCTAGATTTTTAATATCTAAGGCACCTGAGGATAGTGCATAGTCTAAAACAAACTATTAAATTAGTGTGGGGTGATGTTGGACCCTAAATTTTATATCCATTTATTCTAAGTACTTTTCCAAGATATAGGCATGGAAGTAAGCCTACGTGTGGGGGAGACATAATGCATAATATTATGGCACTGAAGAAGCAAGCCATGGAGGAACCAACAATGTAAGACTTAGATAATAGCTTATGACTTAGACAAAGGTGAAAAAGTTAGAGATGGTTTAGGGAATGGTTTGTATAAACATCAGAGGATAATAATCAATCATGACTCTAGCATCAATATGTGAGAAAATAAGAGCACAACAATGAATATTCAACATAGAGCAAGTATATAGGGGCAATTAAGAACTTATTGTAATGGCTTCCATACCTCATTATTATTAATGGTTGCCTGCAAGTAATCACTTGTATATTAATGATGTAACAAATGATTAGGGTAAAACCATGTATAAATTTCCCCATGCTCACTTAGATAGGAGGTTGGATTATGAACAATTGATACTTGTAATCTTGAACTTTGTTAAAATCTTATGTAAATGAATTATGTATGGTGACCTTTCAATGAATCAAATGGAATACTTGTGTTGTTGAATCACCTTTGTAAAAATTGTTATGTAATAAATGGTACTATTATCAATCAAATTTTCACCCTAAGGAAGACTATTGCAGCCTCCTTCAATTTGATGTAATATGGAAACATCTCTTAAGTTGTGGGTGACCTTCGGGAGAGATGAGTCTCTAGATTGAAGGGCTAGATCCATTACACCACACATATAACTAACCAATAATATACTTTATTTGAAATAATAGGGATATAGGGAGATTAAAACTAACCTAACAGAGGGGATGCACCAATATTAACTCCATAAGACTACTTGAACTTGCACTATGAAAGGGAAATTTGCAAAATTGATCTCAAAAACCAAGGTTCTCCTAAAAAAGTGTTTTAACATGAAGGTAAGATGTAATGTATTTCTCAAGATAGATGAATAATAGGTTTGATCATAGACACTATTAATCTTACTTAACACTTAAAGACACACAAAATAACTAACTACATATCATGTGACCTGATAGAAGGTAAATTACTTACACAAAGCATGAGAGAGTGAGATGAACACAAAGAGAGATAACTATCACTTGTCATTAAATTATGAATTACTTCACACAATTAAACCATAATTTGAAAACTTAAACCATCTTGAAATATTTTATTCAAAGGTAAAATTAGCATTCAAACTAGCAGGTCTTCACCATACCAGATGTGGATGCATTACAAGGCCAAAAGTGGTAACTTATATAGAGAATTGAGGAAGATAGAGAAGGGCATAGTAGGAGGATACCAAGTGTCCACCATGATTTACAATAATAAAGGAGTTATATAATAGTCCTAATATACTTTCAAATCCATGTGTCTCTCTTATGAATATGTTCCATTCCCCAAGTGGCATAGGAGTTAGAAACTCAATTTGACACATTGCATAACTCCTTAAGAATTATCCTTCTTTGTAGAAGAAGAGTGGTAAATGGGATTATCAATCATAAATTCACCATGATCTAATTTTATACCTCTCATTTGACACCTATCATGCATTAATAAACTCTTATGATCTGATAATTCAATAGCAATCATCATTCATATGTATAGGTGTCTTGAAACTCTCTATTTCCCACGCCTAGATTTATCCAAGTGTCTCAAAACTTGATTTAATATTATCCAAGACAATTTATCTCTATGTATGGCCTTAAAATATCTCATCATATCTACAACAATCCATTTTGGTTTCTAGAACAACTCCCAAGACTCCATTTTTCTCCTCAAGCTTCATCAAGCCTGTTTTCCTTATAACCCTGAAATCATGTAAACCTCCTTGTGTAGGGAAGTGTACAAATGGTATTGACAAAATAATGACATATTTGAGGACTCATTATGACTTTACATTTCCATGCCAAGTTTTAGGTCTAGATTCTGAGTGGAAGTGTCATTTTTTCCCTTTCTCTCTCCTTAATTAGGCCTCCTTGCCTAGAAGCTTGATTTTCTACTCCAGATCTCTCCCACACATGTGAAACCACCCAAAAACATGAGATTAAATTTTTATAGCCCATCACCAACCTCAATGTAAAATTTGAGGCCCTAATACTCTATAGAAGTTTGAGAATCATGAAATGGCCTTGGAACCTAGTCTCATTTTAGACCTATTTAAGATTGTCTTGGAAAATGGATTTTGTTGGATCACTTAAAGAATGCCCTGTGTAGATTTATTTACTTGAATGGATGAAATACATCTTAGGTGACCTCATCAAATATTTTTCAAGTTCTCTTTTGCTCAAAACCCCTACAAAATGCAAAAAACCATGCAAAATAGTGCATTTATTATAGTCTATACAACTATAAGTACAAGGTTGGAAACTAATTGAAGTCCTCAAAATTTTATAAGAGGTTTTAGATTCAAATTATGTCATTAAATGTTATTTAAAAATACATTTCTCATATTGGGTCTCTATTAGGGGTTTAGGAGGGTTTAGAGTGGCTTAGGTTCTTAATAATTGTTCATAAACCCTAAGCCCTCAATCGCTAAACCAATGCCAAAAAATTTCAAGTGTAATATCCCCCTCAAATATCCATATGTGCTAATTTCCCCATGCATATTTACCATACAATTTTGAATGTGGTAAGTTGACTCTTGGTCTAAAAACTATCCATTAAAGAAGGGTTGATGGTCTTAGCTATTATTCATGCATGTGAGAGACTCAATCCAACAACTGATGCCACAAGCATGAAGCATGGGGACCTCTCTACCTCCTTTAAGATTCATTTATCTCCATGTATATGGTCATGGCCTCACCAAGCAAGAGATGGCTAGAATTGGATGACAGTCACCCATTGGAGGAACTCAAGATGGTATTGAGAGCCTAAATAGCACTTTTATTGCTTTGCTTGTATTGGCCAACTAGGTTACCCCATTTGGTCAATGATAAGTTACCTCAGGTTATGAGATGAAGGCAAGACCATGTATTTTGGGATGTGCCCCATGTTCTATCATTTTAGACTATCTTATGAGGGGAGATCATGTGGCATCCTTACATACACATTGCTATTATATGGCCTAGTTGGTCGATCATTATGATAGGGTTAGCACAGGCATAAGATCAAAGATCACTACTCCTCATGGATAAATATGCATCTAGTGGCATGATTTATAGGGTATTTTAGACTCTCACACCCAATGGTTCCTTTATTAGTTCCTACTTATTGGGTATAACATGCTAAAGATTCAAGGGGGAGAGGAGGAAGAGGAAGAACTAGTGGATATACCTATGATTAGGTCATGGAATGCTAGACCATGCACTGGTCAAGAATGGTAGTAGGAGTTAATGGGAGGAGATGACATGGATGTTGATGCATGCATAAGACATACACCATAGTAGGCACCATAGTAATAGTAGTGACCATCTTTTCCACACTATAGATAGAGGTACCACCAATGAGAGTAGACATAGGTGATGGATACAACACAAGATGACCTAGTAGCCACTCTAGGACATATTTGGTCCATATAGGCACCTCTTAGGATAGGATCATGGTGTCATCAAGTGGTGACTCCTAAATTTGCATTGGTATGGAGGTAACCTATGGAGGAGGTGCTTGGTAGCTGAGCAGATAGAGAGACTACATTTTGTAGATGAGAAGATGGGGAGACAGTGGTTGGTGACACTAGCACTCATGAGAAATGTTATAATTTTAATTTTAAACTTTGATATAGGATACTAGTTACATGTGATTATAATAGATAGATAGATTGTTTTGAGATGTCTATGTGTGATCTAATGTCTATTTAGTTTTGGTTTTGTAGATCTTGTGGTCAAGGAGATCAAATGGGGACCTTTGGTTATGGATGTGTACTATGACATTTTGGATGGGATAATGGATACATATGACCCCACCATGCTATATGATCCTAAGGTATAGTCTACCCCAGCTCAAGTAGGCTAGTTTAGACTAGTGGGGGAGGTTGTAAGGTAGTTGAAAGCATGTATGGATGGATTACAACCACCTAAAGGGGTGGGAGAGGGAGAGGCATAGCCTTAGAAGGACTCAGATTAGGAGAGAGTGGTGCACATGGATATCATGATTAAGCTTAGATAAGTGTGGGCCTAGGTGGCCAATCTATGAGGACAAGTAGCAGTTTTGAGATCCTAGATTGCCTCACTATAGTGTACCATGTAGAGGGGATAGTCCTAGGCATCTATGGACAATGTGGCTAGGCCAAAAAATATCCATTATGGGGCCCAACCTTAGATTTGGATCTATTATATTTTGTACTTTGTATTTTTGTATAAAACACATGATAAATATATATTGATTTTGATAGTTAGATTTGATCGCATGAGCTGGATCTAGCTGTAGATGTTGATGCATGGATATATTTATTTTTAGCACATGTATTTTAAATTTTTTTGTATATGACATGGGAAATATATGTTGTGTGTTTTTTATCTATCATTATGTGATACACATGCATGATTAAAAATAAAAAGGAAAAAATAAATTGGAAAAGTATAAGTAATCAAAAACAAATTTACTACACACTATATCATGATGGAAAATGTGTAATAACAAAATATGACTAAATATAATAAACCAAAGATGGTAAAAAGGGCAACAAATGCTTGTAAACCATGTAAAATATTTGCACCAAGTTAAAACAACTAAAATCACACTATATCATGTTGGGAAGTATGAAAATAATGTAATAAAATGGAAGTCACAATAAAACCAAATTGTATAAAAATAAAACAATTAAGTTAATCCATCATACTAAATCACATTGGGAAGTATAAAAGAGAAACAGAATTGGAAAAATGAACTTAAATTGATTATACTAATTCAAGATGGGAAGCATGAAAAGTTTAATAAAATGGTTGTAATCATACATGCAATCAAAAAATAAGAAGATAAAAGTGAAAGATCAATGAAGTCAGCATATAACATACTATATCAAGATGGGAAACATGTCAATGATGGGTAATTCATAATCAATCACTACGTATCTTAAATTTGACATATGTAATTTCATTGTGACTCAGGTATGGAAATATTTTTTGATGAAGGTCTGGTCCTATCCATGGTCTTACACAATAACTCACAAAGGGACACAATGAGTTGGAAACAACTGGGAATTTATTTTTTAAAGAAATGTTGGTAATGTGGTAATTTATGAGGAAGGCATGGTCATACCCATGGTCTTACAATGTAACTCATAAATGCAATCCCTAAGGTGAGTGATCAGTTAACAAAATAATATTTCTCAAGGGGAAATATTAGGAATGGTGTAAATGAAAGAGGGAATGTAAAAATCACAACGTAGGCATCTATGAGAAGACCTTAGGAAACATGAGGCATTTTAAGGACATAGAAATGACATTAAGTGGCTAGTGACCATCAATATACAAATGATACATGTTCTCAATAAGCACAAAGTTGTATATGAAAATAAGTGAGATATTAAGATTGACTCATGTTAGTTGGATTAACAAGAAAATTAAAATGGACCTACCTTCCCACAACATATTTTCCATTCCTTAAGATCTCTTATAGAGTCATCGATCTATTACAAAGATTGGGTACTTGTGTGAGAAAGTAGGTACCACTAAAATATTTTCATTCTCTTTGTTCAATCTATTGTCCTACCACACTCCAATGGACCTTGACTCTATCATGAGGCCAACTACAAAGTTTGATCTTTAATTAAAATAAGGAGATGTTCTTTGAACCATGTCTTTTAGTTGGATTTAACTTTTGGAATTTAAATTTTTCCTTTTATATCATTGCCTTTTGTTAAATGATTTTTATTTTAACATTTTATGGATTTTAATATTCCTCCTCCATATGGACTTGGAATAACCAACATGAGGGATAAAAGTGATACACACGAATGAGATGTATACTTTGGCTAAAGGAAGCTAAACATCCATAGACATGACTGACTAAAACACTTAGGCTTACCTATGAACCAATATGTTATCTCAATTTTCAACCATGTGTATGCTTAGTTTGTGAAAGTAAACAAGGGGAATAAAGGAATATCTAAATTGGATTGATAAAATAGGAATACAATGAGATGATTTGTTCGCTAACTGATCACATGGTAAAGAAGGATTTATTAAGGGGAGTAAGGTTTGTATAACCAAATCATAATAATAATTATCTATGTTATGGATATAAGGTAGCAAACAATCATGATAAAATAAAAGACATCCATAGAAAGAAATTAACTCCTGAATATAAGCATGTAAATGAATCCATAAGAGGAAATGAAATAAAGGAAATCATATATAACACAAAATGCAAAAATATACAGATCCATGTAAGATAGATAAATGAAACAAAATTTTGACATAGATTCAAATAATATAAATTAGATAAATATAAAAGTGGAGCACATGTCCAATCCAAAACCATAGTGAAGAACAAAGTGAAATAATACCATGTTGTGTTCATAAAAACTGGTAAATATATCCATAACATTTGATAGATCTCTATGAAGTTGGATCCTAACTACAATTAGGGTCTCATCAATCTTTAGTGAATTAAATCTCCTCTACAAAAAATAAAGGTATAGCTGAAGGATCATGCTCATGAGGTCCATCATGTATAAAATACTCAAGAAAATGAATACAAGTGGTATTTGTGGGATAGGAAGGAGACACTAGTGTATAAGGGACCAAAAGTGAAGGAGGATCCATTGGTGGATAGGGAACCACAAGTGGAGAAGAGTCTATGGGTGGAAGAGCCATAGGTGGAGAGGGGATCATAGGTGGAGGGATCATAGGAGAAGAAAGGACCATAGGTGGAGGGACCACAGGGGAAGGAAGATCCTTCTTATATAGGATACCTATAGGAGGAGGAATAGAAGGTGCAAGAATGGTCATATGGTGATCCTGAATATGCTATTGGAGGATGCATCAACAATTGGTGTGATGGGTACCGCACTAGGGCCATAGACAATATACCTATCCATATGTTGGAATATACCCATGTAATAACTTGGGAGGAGGTATAGAATTATCTATACGATGAGGAATATTAGGATAGAATGTGTCAATATATTATCAAATATTTTGACAATGGGTGGATGAATGGTTATTTGTGTTGTGAAAGCAACATATATTATTGTTAGTAAACTTTGTGGGTTTAATAACAAAGGGAGTAGAGTCAAAATTTAGGGAAGGCTAATATAGTTGGCAGCCTCTAGTCTAATGATCAATAACTCTATGAATGTCATAGCAAGGTTGATCGACCCATTAGGTAGGCAGGGGATCAAGATATAGTAAATAAATTAGGCCATCGTTAAGAGGAGGTAGGGTGAGTGGAGAGACTGGGTGAGGCTCATCTAAAAAAAAAATCAAATACAAGAAGTGACTTAGCTAAAGGTAGAGCAAGAATAAGATCTAGACTAGGCTTAGTTGAGGGAGGAGTAGGATGCATAACGGATTAAGTATATTAGCAAGCATCTCTAGGGGAAGCAGGCTATAGGGATCCTCATATCTACTAAAATTATAGGGACAAGTCATAACATGATCCATAAGCATGATCTTAATAGGTTATTTTAGAAACTAGAGGTTTGCAATGCAAACACATCATCTCTACCCTACAAACAAGATTAATAATGCTAAAACTAGGAACTATATAAGATGGAATATGATAAGATGAATGAAAAGACTGAAATAAAGAAGAGTACTGAAGGATCTCAACATCTCTAGCCTAAACAAGACCTCGTAGAAATGGATCATTTAAAGTATAACCATCATCATAATTAGGTGTATGAAGGTCAATGGTGAAGTAGGTATGACATTCTCATCATAAATTTCATGATGAATAAAAATTTGAGTTTTAGTTAAAGCCATTGGTATATCGTCAATAGGTGATTGGTGGGAACACAGTTTTAAGGATGGTGAAAGTTGGGAAATGAGATGAGGAGAGGGATCCAAAGTTTTGATTTTGAGGTTGATCTTGTTTAGCTCATCATCATTGGAGTCTAAGAGTTTAGGTGGTATGTTATCGATAAGTTTAGGATAACCATGATAACCTTGACTCAATTTAATGGGAAAATTTAAATGTTTATATTCCCATAATGGAACACTTGGTAAGGGTTCAAGGGTTAGAATTTTGAATACACCACCATCTTGTAATTGTTCAAAATTTCAAGGGTTGGTGTCTCCTTTAATCTCATAGATAACACCATTATGGGTAAACTTTACACATTGGTAGCCAGAAGAGGTGACATCCCTTATGAAATGAGTCCAAGGCCTTCCAAACAAGATATTATAAGAAAGGTGAAATTTAATATCATATCCTTCACTCGAATAATGATAGGTAGTATGGTAATAAGAATCCACACACAACATAAAGGAGACATTTTCCTTTGATCATAACCTTAACATTTGTTGCATGTAGACTTAAGATTACACTTGAAATATTCAAGTGTTTTAATGAAGTCGAGGGAGGAAACACAAGTACTTGAGCCCTCATCAATCAAATCACATTTGAATTGTATATCACCCATTTAGAATCTTATAAAGAGTGGAAGATCATTCTTGCAAAGAAGAATCTCATCTGGGATCATAAAAATAATAAGAAATTTGAGAGGAAGAGAAGTGTCCATGATTTATTCAATGTGTATATACATCTCTTCACATTATTGTAAAATACTATCTTATGACCCAAATAAGGTAGCTTCACATCCTACTAGGGAAAGATGAGGGATGTTTATTTTGAATAAGATTTGCATAAGGTGATTAAGATGATGCAGAGAAGTCCACACGAGTTCAAGAAAGGGAATTTGAGATGGGATATTGGTAAGCTATGATATAAGGTTGCATTCATCATAACCCATGGGTGGATAGCTGGATAGAGATGCGTAATATTGGAAGAGATCCTAGGAATGAGGAGTATAAGTGCATGTAAAATTGTGTTGATAAGATGTGGTTGATTTAGGTTAGGGACAAATCGATTGATTGTCTTGAGAGGATGGTATAGTTGATTTAGGTTTATCTTGTGATAGATTGGAAGAAGTGATATTAAAAGGTTGAATAATGTTGTCAATGGGTAGAGATGTTGGGGAAATTGTATAAATAGTATGTAAGTTGTTATCCAATGGAGGTGTTGGAATTGGTTCTTGAAAATAGATAAGGTCCTCTTAACCCAACTCTATTAGGTGAGATGGGGAAGAATCTTGGATAACACAAAAAGTTTGGAATGATTTGTGCATGTGTGTAGGATTATAATCAATGAAAACAACTAACTTTCACATATTATTAATATTTACCACATTCTCTTTAGGAGATTAGTCTATAAGACTTTCATGTTATTGGTATAAGGAGTATGCTTGTCATTATTGTCTTGATGATTAAGAAAAGGTTATTTGTAAATGGCCAAATGAACATGAGCTTGGTTCAAAGCTTGATTTTTATTTTGTGTTTCATGAGCTTTGAAAGAAATGTCATAGGATTGTTGATGTTAACAAATGGTTGAATCATGATCAAAATTAAGACCAAGGAGGAAATTCATAACTAATTTTACAAGGAAGAAATCCATAGCTAAGTTACATAATTGCCTACAAGTCTTGTGAGAGTGACCCAAACTAGCATAACCAACATAATTTATTTGGATCATACCATGATTTTATAAGGAGAGTCAAGCTATCATGGAAGAGGCCTTGGTAGATGCTTTTGGATTTACGCTAATGATAATGGATTGTGAACATTGATGTTATTTATTTGAGAAAATTGAGGATTAGGGGTGTCGTTTAAAGGGGAAGCTTTCTCCAAATGAGGATTGGGAGCAATAGCTTGAATGTTATGAATGGTATCATAGGAATCACTGACACCACCATTGGTAACATGATGATTTTTATTTTTGATGAGCATGCAAGTGCCCATAGGAGGTTGGGATGGCTCAAATTGATGCATGATAAAATATTGGTGCTTGGATTGGTCAAGGGCCTCTTCCAAAGTTTGGGGAGAGAGAGTCATAACCTGATATTATAACTTAGGATAAAGAGCATTATTGAATAGAGGAAAGATATTATCATCTACCATGTTATGCTCACACTTATTAGACAAGGTCTTCCACTATTTGATGAAAGCTTGTGCGGTTTAAATTTTAAGTTGCTTAAAATTGATAAAATGAGCCATAGTATTCTTAGGGAGGTCACTAATTTAAAACTCTTGTACTAGAGCATCGACTAGATCTTCCAAACTCGTGATAAAATGGGACTTGGGTTGATTATACCAATCTAAAGCATCTTTAGAGAGGGTTTTTGTGAAGAGATTGGTAGAGGTATAAGTGTTTAATTTGACATAATCTTTATAAATATTGCCAAATGTTTTTAAATGTAAGGTAGGATCAGTTAACCTGTTATAACTAATGGTAGGTGTGATACCTCCAATATCACTAATACATTATTATCATTGGTATAAAATGATGCACTAGTGGAGGGATTGAGAAGGGTGGTATTAGAAAAGGCCCACTAGATGTTGAACCTGCCATGTTAGTAGAAATACTTGGCATGGAGGTGGAATAAATCAATGAAGAAAAGGTCATAGTATGAGGAGTCAAAATAGAAGGGAGAGGTTGAGAACAAAATAAGGTATCACCCCCAAATCCATGAGAGAATGTGGGAGAAGGTGAATGGGATTATTCTAATTAATCACTTATCATGAGATTGTAAATAGTGGAAAGGTTTTTTCCCCTATGTTGAGGAAACTCATTAATGAAGAAAATCATTTCAGGAATATACTCTAATTTAAGCTAATATTCTAAAGAGAAAAGAGGGTTATGAATTGAAGAGGAATGAGGAGTCCCATAATTTGTAGTGTGAGTGGCCACATGTATATTATTTTCATCTAAAGTGGAAGCCACAAGTTGCTTATAGGGAAACCTATTGGGATTGTAAAGCTAATCATATATATTGAGTTCAACTCTATGTTTTCCTCAAACAAGAATTTCATGATGAAATAAGGGAGCTAAAAGGATGATGATGCAAAGACAAAGTCATAAAACAGGATACAAAGTCAAACTAGTCAATTGTGTTCTATAACCTAAAGAAGATAATGATACACAGTCATTTAGGTTGACCATGTATTGCAGACATCAAGTTTAAACAAGTTGATAAGGATACATAGTCATGCATGTCAACTATTTAATATTGAACAGAGAACTAAATAGGGGGATAAGAAGACATAGTCATTCAAGTCAATTGTGTATTGCTAGTAGGAAGGTGGAACAACCTGTAAGAGACTGTATTGACCAAGATGACAGTGTTATGGAACAGGGGATTTTTTTTTCAAGATAATTTGAATCAAGAATGAAATCAAACATAAATAATTATATCAATGCAACTAATCCAATTGGAGCACACATCACAAACCTTGCCCCAACATTGGCCAATGCAAGTTTTGAAATACAACACATAATGATCAAAGAGTAAGCAACAATGAAAAATTAAATGCTAACTAATTTTTCACCCTAAGTGTTATTAGATTATAATAAATTTTGAGTGTAATGTGATAGGAAAGTTGGTTGAAAATAGGGAACTAAAAAGTAATCTAAGGTTGGTTTAAGGATGTTTGGGCTAAAAGAGATCTATATTGGCAATGGTACTGGCGTAGTATTGGGGCCTACCCCCTCACTTCACAATCCTGTAGTGATAAGGGTGTCAAGTGATTTTCCAATATATACCATTATTTATTTATTTACACTTGGACATAAAACCAAGTCATTTTCCCCCTTGGTGATGAAATCCAAGTAAGTAGACCTTGGGAAGACAAATGTTTAATGTTTTTTGAATTTAAAGTGGTTTGGTAATGTGTGTAAAAGACTAAAATAGTGTAACTAAAATGGTAATTTGAAAAACTACTATTTAGACTATTTGAGTTACTCTAAGCATGCAAATAACTGAAAAGAAAATGTGAATTAATTAACAACAAATAGATTTTAATTCCTTGATTGATAATAGTACATATTCAGTTCATGTGACATTGTATGCAAATAATACATAATAGATTCAACTAGGTCATTTTTGTTTTACAGAATCAAGGTCTTTAATAAAAAATTCAAATAGTTTGACTATGTCTCTTAAACAAAATACAAACTACATAACTAAGTTGACTAGGTGGACCTAGTTAGTTGTAGGGCTGTAATTTTGTAGACTACAAACTTATGAAAAATAGTACTGAAAGAAGAAATAAAATGACAGAGAGAAAATAAATAAAACTTGGTGGGCTTGAAGATGATTTAAATTGTAAATTTTTATACTATGGTACTTAATTTCTGCTTTCAAATTCCATCAACTGGGTCAACTAGTTTGACCAAGTTTGTAAAACCCTATGTGTTAAATAATAAATAACGAATAGAGCTAACTTGTTTGACAGTGTTTGTTGACTTGTATGTTGATAGAAGAAAATAGAAGATAGAGTTGACATGTTTGACTATGTATGCTAATTTGGAATTGAATAAGAAGACTACGTCAAATGGCTTGATCTAATAACCTATAATTGATGAAAACCTACACAAACAAAACATCATTTTGAAGCAATAGAGTTTTAAACCTATGCACAAAAAGTTATAACTATACTGACTAGTTTAATATATTAATACAAATATATAAAAATATAATATGATAATAAAAATGATAGCATAAAATAAAACATACAAGGGTTAGATTCACGTCGGGTTCACCAGAATGTATGCAAAGAGAAATATAACTGATCTATAAATCAATCCTAGCTCAGAGAAGATAAATCTTACTTATAATTCCAATTGTTGATACATTATATATTAAGGTCCATGACCAATATGGATCCACCAGACCTATCCAAGGGATCTCTAACCATAATAATATCACTAGAGAAGGTTCCAAATCCTCTAGTAAAGCAAAATGATGCAATAACCCTAACTAGGTCTTATATTTTGAGATTCACTAATGTACAAATGACAATAGCAAAGTAAAGTCTAATATAGTGATCATGAAAGCTTATGGCATAAAGTGGTGGTAAGAAACATGAAAATCAAACATTCATAAAATACTTATACTCACATCAATGTATATGGAATCCTAATGCATGGAAGAGAAGTACAAATGCAAATCTATCTACTCTTACAAAGGAGGAACAAAGTTAAGAATACTTACCTTATAAGATGAACCCACTGAGACTCAATCTCTACCTTGGCCAAGGTGCTTCATAAGAGGTTATTTTGGTATGTAAGGATGATAAGGATAAATCAGTTCTAGGCTACATAACCTATTCATGCATCTAAAAGACTTTTCCACAAGACAAGATTTGTATCTCCAAAGAAAGTAATGAAACCCTAAGCTATGTTCCTCAAGTAGAATGGTGGACAATCATATGCACAATATAATATCTCTTTTTATTCTCTTCTCTTCTTAAGAATTAATTAAATGAATGTGCCTATATAGCTGAATCTGACCTTAGTTCTTTCTAAAATTTTAGCCAATAGGGTCGGCCCAATCGACTATGTATCGGTATTGATAAAATCAAATTAGGCCCTGGTCTAGGTCAACTAGGAGTGAACCTAGACCTTAAAGACCTTAAATGAGTTTTTTCAATTAGAGTACATGGTTGATGGGGCTGAAATTATATCATAAATTGTCAAAAAGGAGTTAGGCTAGGGAAGGGATAATGAAGGAATAAAATGACTAGATGAGGGTGAAAAATAGGAGGCAAAGCTTAGGGGAGTGTTTTTAGGAGATAGTTGTATAGATAGCAAGTGGTAGTAAAGGGACAACAATATTATGAAGCACCAATGGTTTGCACACCCATTTCTTGATGCACCCCTTAAGGAATACACTTAAAGAGATTGATACTCGATGGATTCCTATAAGAAAGAAAGCATCAATAATTGATAAAGTTTGAAAATATTATGTGTATTTACTCTGAACTAGTTTTTATCTTGGTTAGATACTGGTGATACTCCTGTGAAGGCTTGATTTACAAGTATTTGTAACTATTATTTGATTGTCAGTAATATAATGAGATGCTTTGGAGTGTGGGGTTTTTCTCCCAAAATTGTTTTCCCCACGTAATCACTTGCTATGGTATATTGTTATTTTTAGTTGTATGTGTTTTTTTATAATTTTTTAATAAGTTAAAATTTGTTTGCATATTCTCCTCTCAAAGTTAGTTTTATGGAGTTGTTTCCATGATCTCATATTCCTTTCATTTTAGTGGTCATTTTCAGAGATGCATTAGAAATATTGTGTTTCCATTATAGGTTGGAACAACACATATATCCACTCGGTTCTTAGTAGTACTTAGAGTAGGCATGTTTGATATGTTATTAGGTAGGTCATGGATACATCATCTATGAGCCATCCTATCCAAAGTACACAGATGCCTAAAACACATACACATAAATTAGGTGGTCAAAGTTGAGAGTCTTTTATATGAGTATCCTCTACCTATTCCATAGATAATTGCATCACATACACTAACACAATTACCATTTATAGTTCTAACACATTTACCAGATATAACATAGTTATCAGTTTTAGCTCAAAACACAATTCTTATTGATACAACACAGAGTTCAATAGAGCCATCAATGCATTCAAGGTCTACTCCTACAATATTGACACGTATACATACTCTCCCAAAAAAACCATTATTGGAGAGACCCATGCATCAAAGATATGTCACATATTCTAGAGGGTCATCCTCCACTCACGTTTTGTCAAGATTGGTATTACTAGATTCTTAGGATTCTCAGTTCAGGTCACCTATATCACCTATAGCTTCTTCTACCATATGGGTTGATAAGACCCCTATAGTTCATAGGATACCATAGCTAGTGCCAAATATTCCTAACACCACTACATAGGAAAATATATATCACTCAGTGTAATAGATTTTGGGATCATAATTACTTTTTACACCACACACGATCACAATTCCCTTATTTGGCATAGGTCATATCGATAGTGAGTCTCACATGAGACTCATCGGTTAGTATGGTTTCTTTCCTCTTTTACATACTTTCCATATTTATTTGGTCCTTTTACATAGTTAATTTCATCTTGTTTGTACATAGATTATATCTTAAAAATAAAAAAATAATACAATATTTCAAAAACATAAAAACATTCAAATAATTACTCAAAAAACACAAAAAAATTATAAATTGTATGCATTTATATGTTTAGACTTCTTATATTTTCTAGACACTACATATTTTATCCATCTTAGTATAGTTGGTTTTATCATACATACATGCTTCACTTGTTCTTATAAAGTGTGTGTAGATTGCTTGCAAATTTCTGGTCCATTGCACTGATCCAAACTTATTATTATCTACCCATTGGGGGAATATACATCAATTCATGAATATTCATTTGACACATTCACCCACTTGGGGGCATCCTATACATAGTTTATATTACCTTGTTTTATCCTTATATTCTCTACATTCTAGATTTAGAATTGTTATATCTAGATAATGATCATTACTAATTATACTCAGATTTTTTACTGGCTATTACTAATTTAGACTCAACATATATACATCCTATCTCTTACATAGATTTGTATTACATAATCATGAATGCTTTCATTTCTATCTTTCCTAGTTTAGACTCGATTGTATTTATATGTTGATTATATTCAAGGGCATTTCATTATGCCATTGCTCTTTGAATCTATACCACTTCTATCCACAATATGTATGATTTGGACATGTTCTCATTGCCATGTGTGTGCTTTCATGATGATTTATGTGTACATTTAAACATGTCCTTCTATGTAGATCTAATCCAACTTGCTTATTACTTGCGCATGTGGACATTTGAATATGTCCTTCTATGTCTTACATTCTCAAATTTAGTGGCATGTGTCCATTTCCTTTATATTGTGTCCCCTTGGCCTATTTTGTGTGCCTCAAGTGTTTTTTAAGTATTTTTTCTTTTATACATCATGGCCATGACCCTTGTCTTTGCTTGTTACACACATTGGTTTTTAATGCCATGAGGGACCTCATACATCTACCCTTCCTACTTAAGTGTCATGATGGACATCATGCCCCATTCCCCTAGATAGTTATTTAGTTATACTCAGATTTGTTTTTACATATATTGATTACATCTATTTTGACACCCTTGAGCAATGCTAGACATAACATCCATATGACATTACATACTTATGCTCATATTCTCTTAAATTATGATGTTATCTATGCACATTATATTGGATTATCATGTAGTTATCATATATGCTCTGACTAATATACATTTTGAATAGATTTTTATTTTAAGGATAGTTATTACACAAGTTCAAAAATTCCCCTCAAAATAATGGGTATTCACAAGGGTTTGTCATAAAGATCAGGATCCTATATTGCATTTACAGTACATTTTTTAGCACATAGGCTTAGTTATAGAAAATCAAACACAAGTAAACACATAGGGAAAAAAATAACTTAGAAAGTAGTATAGTGACATAGAATCCATATGAGAAGGACATTAGCACTTAAATGGAGAAACTATCACCACATGGCACTACTATAAAAGATATGGTGTTATTATCTAGTAGCTTTAGTTTTAGAAAAACTCAGATTGGCCTGAACAATATAATAGGTATAGTATAAGTTTACACACATCTAGTTACACAATTATCAATTATACTCAATTTTTGTTTAGATTCATATTAGTTTAATAACATTGGGGGCATCATGCATAACATGACTATTCCCATATTTAGTTTAGATACTCAATTACAATTATTACAACTTAGTCCAAAATCAATATACTTAGATACTAGATTCGGGGCATGTGTACAACACATTATTTGTGTATGCTCAATTACACACTAGTTTATCAGATGGAATGATAAATTTCATGTCATTATCTATAATGTATACACTTGATATCATATTCTAGGTTATCAATAGTTTCATGCCTTACTCCATCTATAGTGGTTGGCATTCTTGAGTGGCCTAAAGCTACTAAATGCACCTAAGTGGCTGTAGAGCTGACATACAAAATTAGACATACTCAGTTAGACATTTTCATTACTTCACATAGTTTAGTTTCATATGCATCTAATACACATGTGTGGGAAATGATAGATTCATAACCTAATTGATTTCTTGAGCCACCCACATCAGAGGGTTGGACACACTATCAATCCAATCCAAGTTATTCATAGGTCATGATCCACCAAGTAGGGGTGGGAATTGATAGATTCAAAACCATATATGGTTTTTGATCCACCCACACATGAGTATTGAGAAATATATTATCTCAGTTCAACTTATTCACTGATTGATCACTATGTATATGCACACACACATGATGTCACCAGGTTAATGCATTGGTTCACATACCCAACAAGGTATATTCATTCCTTTCCTCTTTCTCATTTCTTTACTCAGTTTTATTCATTTATTCAATGGTATTTTTATTTTAATATCTCTTAAGGATTGATTTATGTATGTTTCATTTTCAAGACATGCATTAGATCATGCTTCACATATGCAGACTCAACTTCACATACTCATATTTAGCTTCACAGGCTTCACTTCCTAGGTAAGTCTAGGTACATTTATTTTTCCTTTATACTAATCATTTCACTTCACTACATTTATATTATAAAGGGGGGAATGTAATCACCTAAAATTGGTATTTGAGTTTTAAGAGTGTTAGTTGATACTACCTATCCCTAGCTTACCCCTAGACCTATCCTAGAGCTTATTATCACACTTATCTAGGCTTCATGTGAGAAACAATCATCCCTAGTTAGCTCAAATGCAGTTTTAAACCCTCATTTCCCAATCCTGGCCCTTCATTCCTAGTGTTATGCTACTTGGATATTAGTGCCACATTAAGGACACTAGAGCCATGTGGAACTAGTGTCCCAAAAATGGCACCTATGTCTTTTACCCTAGCTTTATCAAATGAATATATTTTCAAAAGTAAAATACTTCTAAGGTTAGTTTAGACATATTTTATTATTTATATACGCAAAAGAACATTATAAATACATGAAATTTATCCATATATCCATTGGATGGAGATTATATGAAAAATACTTATTCAAACATGAAACAAGTTGAGCAAAATCAAGGTTATCAATCGATATTCTTCCCTACAGCAGCCCTAAGCTTAAATTTTATAGATTTCCAATATCAAGCACACTCAAGGCCACTATCATACTATCATCACTTGCACTTGCACCAGTACTTAAGTGGGGAGAACTACATTGGGCTTGATCCCTCTTTGAAGTATTTGTATGTAGGCAACTCTCTTCATAATGGTGTTTTAAGGATGTCCAGCTTATCCTACTAATGAACATGTTTTTTTACTCATGCCCTACTTGAAATGAAGATTAGGGTTTGTATCATAAATCAATAATAATATTCATAGTATAGAGTTCCATAATTAGTGTGTGTAGGAACACACCCTAAAAACCCAAACATAGGTGCACTCAAATTTTTAGGACAGTCTTACACATAGGACATTAGCACCAATATCAGGACACTAGAGCCACATGGTGCTATTGTTTAAATATGACAATACCATACAAGAGGGGTTTTAACACAAGGTTCTATTTGATGACACTCAAAACTATTTCCATCTTAGTTTCTAGCACTCAAATCATCTGTATTAGGTGTTTTCTAGATAATTATTTATTTGCACATATTTATTACTATTTTTAGAAAGTAAAATCTAGTCAATTATATAATAAATTAGTGGTTATTTTATGCATATTATTTCCTTGATTTAGTCTAATCATCCATTTAATCAAACATAGGATTTACATAATCTAAACCCTAAAAAGTTAAAACACTCATCAAAGGAGATAATGAGAGATACACTACAAAATTCAAACTAGAGTTGATGAAAGGCTTTGAAATGATAGATATGGGTTACCTTCATTACTATTTTGGTATTGCAGTGATTCAAAATTAAAGTATATCTTCATCACTCAACATAAATACATTAGTGAAATTTTGAGCAAATTTAGAATGATAGATTGTAATCCTCTCAATACACACATGGAAAAATATAAAATTGATATCAAAAGATACCATATATTTAGTGAATGCTACTAAATATAGAAAAATCATTGGAATTATGATCTATTTGTTTAAAAATAGACCATATATTTATTTCATTTTTGGTGTTATTTCTTGATTCATGGAACAACCCAAATAAAGTCACTGGGTATCAGCAAAAAGAGTCATTTGATATTCAAAGGAACAAAGAAGTTTTGGCTCTAATACTTCAGCTAAGGAGACTTCAAACTCATTGAGATTTTGATTATGAATATGTTAGTGATTTTGAAGATGGAAAATCTACTCCAATGTTTCCAATGAATTTTGGAACAACATTTGTCAATTGTAAGTCAAAGAAGTAACCAAGGTCGATAATTTCTTCGGTAAAAACAAAATACAAGACAACTTTAGAATCAACTGAAACAATAAAGTCACTGGGTATCAGCAAAAAGAGTCATTTGATATTCAAAGGAACATAGAAGTTTTGGCTCTAATACTTCAGCTAAGGAGACTTCAAACTCATTGAGATTTTGATTATGAATATGTTAGTGATTTTGAAGATGGAAAATCTACTCCAATGTTTCCAATGAATTTTGGAACAACATTTGTCAATTTTAAGTAAAAGAAGTAACCAAGGTCAATAATTTCTTCGGTAAAAACAAAATACAAGACAAATTTAGAATCAAATGGAATAATAAAGTCACTGGGTATCAGCAAAAAGAGTCATTTGATATTCAAAGGAACAAAGAAGTTTTGGCTCTAATACTTCAGCTAAGGAGACTTCAAACTCATTGAGATTTTGATTATGAATATGTTAGTGATTTTGAAGATGGAAAATCTACTCCAATGTTTCCAATGAATTTTGGAACAACATTTGTCAATTGTAAGTCATAGAAGTAACCAAGGTCGATAATTTCTTCGGTAAAAACAAAATACAAGACAACTTTAGAATCAACTGGAATTTTTTTACCTTAAAATTCTTCTTTCATATTTGCAAGAAAAATAGATTTTATTAACACCTCTCATATTTAAAAATATATATTAAATTCAAATTTCAAAAAAATCTAATCATTCAGAACCAAACTAAGAACATCAATGCCAAATTTCATCTGATTTGGCATTGTGTGAAAGATTGCAATGCAAAATTGCTATATTGTCCTATTGCATAGCAACTAATAGACATCTTGACAAAAGTGCTTGGAATAGAAATTTTTTAAAATTTAATAGGAATGATTGGTCTCACAATAACCTCTATGGATTAAATGGGGACGTAATATTATTTTAATATAATAATGTTAAACCTAGGAAAAATTGTAGGAGAGATTTTGTCTTGAAATGGCAGATAGTTATTCTACACAGGAAGATGAATAGTTTTCTTGGAATATGAAATAAAAATTCACATATTTGGCTATAAATATTTTAATATCTCATTTATTTATGAATTCAATAACTTCAGTTTGTCCCAAATCTTATTATTTTTATTTGTCATCCATTCTTGGCCTTACATCGACCCTCTCCCAACAATAGTTAGTTTTTAAAATTAAACCTTTCCTTAGGTTTAATCCATTTTCATAGCATGTTGGTGGTGTTATAAATTACCCAATTGAACTCATATATAAACAAATCAATGTCTCATTTAAAAGTGACTTGGCACTTATCTGGTACACATCTATACACTATTACACATTGAAAACATATTCCATATTCTTCCTAGTTTGAGAATTTATCACTAAGAGCAGTCATAATCTAGGTTTGAAATACAAAAAATCCAAGTCAAAGTAAACATTTTAAAGTATCAAATCCAAATTATTAGTTGCATACATATAGTGAAATATCACAATTACACAATCACAATAGGTGGAATAACTACATGTAGATTGATTTCCCTCCTTGGAGTATCAGATACATAGGTAGTGATCAATCATCAAATGAGGGTGATTGTGGTCAACTCAACCCATTACACTTTCATTATTTTTTCAGATTTTATAACCATCACAAGTACACTTAGGGTTTCAAGGTGAATAATGTTGATTTATGGAGTTTTACCCATCATCATGGTTTGGGATCAAACACACAAATCATACAGAGATAGGTGCAAGTGACCATAGAAGTCGTAGTCCCTCATTTATACATAGGTTAGTATTGATCAACGATACTAACCTAGATTGATGAACCTGAACTTACATAGACATAAGTATAGTTCTTGAACTAGATGAGTCACATACCTAATTTAATGTGATTTCCAATCCTAGAGTATAGTCATAGTCAGATAGTCAACTAGAAAAGCTAAGTACTCACTTTTTTGTACTTAATATATTCAGTGTATATCATTTATTGAATCATTACAATAGTTTTAGTATTTTACATTTATATGTATGCTTGAATTCCATAACTATTAAGTTGGATTATTATACATGCCACTATCATATTAGGGTTAGTCTTAATTACATTAATCTAAATTAGGGTAAAACACTCCCTTTTCTTCATACTTTAAAATTAATTAATTAATTAATTAATTATATTAATATTTTATGCATAAATTTATCTTAATCAATTTTATTATGGGTATTTATGCTACATGTGAGTGTAAATTCATTAATTTATAACATACCTTCAAAGCACTTGTTAATGTGAGAAAAAACCACTAGTGGCTTTAAAGGGAAAACTCACTCTCAATTTAGGATAACCAAGTATGATCCATGGCATGAGTAGTTATTATTTGGTTTCATGAATAACCACATGGTGGAATAGTTTATATTAGGGGGGTTGCTACTTATGAAGACCCTATTTACAAATTCATTAAATCTACATGACAATAATATAATTTATTCTAGAATGAATATTCACAATGATGATATAGTATAAAAACTTTCTTGGTTAAAATAAACATAAAAAATAAGGGTAGAGAAGAGAGTTTTCTAAATGAAACACAAAATGTCTCCTTGATTGATTAATTTATGAATTTTATTATGTTAAAAACCAATGCTTGCCTATCTCTTATTGTGGCTCAAACATAAACAAACATAGTGCAGAGTCTATTGGATGGTGGAGCCTGATCTTATTAGAATGCCCGATTCCCACTAGTGGGTGTGGGGGGCCAATGCCCCCTCCCCCCCCACTATGGTCACCATGGGGGTCTAGGGGGTGGCGACCATACATTGAGCCCCCATGGCAGGGGTTTGGGGGTAATTCCCCTGAAGCAAAATTTTGTGAAAAATGCATTATAAAATATTATAATGTCATAGTAAATTTGGATCATTCACTATTAGGTCATAAATCTGACAGTAAAAATTATGTTGGTATATTTTAGCCCTAATATATAACCCTTATTTAATATGAGGCCATTGTAATCATGATGGCACATTGTATGTGAGTGAAGAGGAGATTACAATGGATGTATTACAAGTTTATCCCTTCATTTATTAGATTGAATAAGATAAGAACTGGTTATTTTTTTGTGGACATAGCTCACATTGGGTGAACCATGTTAAATTTGTGTCTCTCTTGTATTGTGTTTAATGCATTTTATTTCCATATTTATTTCATTAATATTGTTCAAATATATCACATAGATTCATAAATTAAGAAAAGATAACAAAACAACAATCATTTGGACTTTTTGTAGAATTATGAGCTTTTATTGTTAAAAGATTCCTCCCTTCAAAGTGAATACAAAGTGTCATTTTATAATTGGATGGGCATCACCTTATTTTAAAAATACATGAAAAATATTTAGAATGATTTTATAAATATAAACTACAAGAACAAATTCATGTTAATATTATAATACTTTAAAACATTACAGAAATTGCCAAAATTACCATTTCTTCCACTTTATTGCATCTTTGGTGGAACCTAGGAAATGCTAGCTTGAGAAATACCAGTCTAGGGTTTGTCAACTTGTTGAGTCTGTAGGGCCTTTGTGCATGCCTAATAATATTATTCTAGATAAATTAATAATAGGTACTCTGAATAGTGATTCTATCTTGGCCAGTTATGCTACATGGTTAGCTAAAGGGGTCTTAAGTGTGCTTTTCATAATAAATGCACTTTCTATTTTCTCCCTTGCATAGCTCACTAAGTCAATGACTTGGATGCTACCTCCCTTATTTACCTCCTAAACTCTATTTCTTGAACTCAATCATAAAATTAGTCAATTTGGCCTAAAATTCAATAAAATAATCTAATCTAACCTCCAATTTAAAAGATAAAATAATCCTTGGTTCTTGAAATAATTCCAAAATTATGCTAGATGCACTATCAATAATATTAAGAAATGTGTTCATCTCATAAATCCATTCTTATAGTGAGGTTTACATAAGAATCATTTAATTCTAATAGAGCCCAATATCATACAAGGTCATAAGATTGAGATGTGGGAATGTGATTTTATTTATAACCTTAGCTAGGTTTGTCAATTTAACACAAAATTTAGAAATGTGGTCTTCATATATTTTTACCTCTTACTACCAAGGTGTGATCTTATTTTTTCTTGACATATATCATCTAGAAAGATCATACAAAGATTCAACTTCTTCTTTAAACTCTTCGATAATTCCTTCACAAACTATGGTCTTGGTTTTGGTTTCTAATCTCTTCATCTTTTGTTTCATTCCTTAGACAACCCTCTTAGATAGTTCACTTGTATCTACTACGGACTCAGGTTTTAGTACTTATTTAGGTTTGGACTTCATCTTCCTTTTGAAAATAAATAGTCCCTCTTTTGTCTCATGGAAGGTGGGACTATCTCCTTTGGTAAATTTTCTTTGGGTGACTCACTTGATCTTCTAAGTGTGTTTCTCTAACTTTAGCTTTACCTCAGGTTCCTCAACTATGACCATTACCTTTATTTTGGCCTTGGCCAACTATATTATCTCTATTTAATTCTCCTTTTCTTGGGATATGGGAGTGGCAATGGATGAAGGTGGTATTTCCAATGTGGCTAGAGATGGATGGAATGGAGAATGCCTAGGAATGGGAGCTATAGGGTTAATCATGACAAAGGTTATGCATGTGGTAGAAACATGGGTATGTGTTTTGGGGGGAGTGGAAGGTGGTGGATCAGAGCATACCACTAGAGGAGGATAAGTGATAATTAGAGGAAGACAAGTGGTTTTTACAACTAAAAAAGGATATATTATTGTTTCCATTTGAATGGTAGTTTGATGCTACTAATTGGGATTGGCTAAAAAAATAGTGGTTATCTTCCTTTTCCCTTGGATTCCTTTGGTTTTGATATGAATGTGCAATAATATTAGGAACCCCAGCCATAATAGTGACCTTTTAAGTTGGAAAAATTGTGATTGGGTCCATTGTAAGGATTGTTACTCTGAATGAGTCCACTAGAAGGACTTGTTTATTCAATGCCAATGTGGTGAATACAATAGAAGAAACTATTATCACATAGCATAATATGGGTGAAAATACTGGTTGCATAGTATATTGGATTATACTAAACATAGCCTGAGTAGTTACTAGAGGGCATTGAGTAATAGCCCTTAGTTCCAACTTTATTTGATAAACCTTGGTCATAGAGATTAATTTTTGTAGATCACTTGGTGTGGATAACTCCAATTGAATCATTCATTGAGGTGTGTCTAATGGAACATCCTCAATTTTGGGTATTGAGGGAGGAGGAGGAGGAAAAATCTTAGCTTGCTCCATTACTTGTGTGGTAGTAGAGAGAGGACTAAGGAGGTAACCTATCAATAGAGATGCCAATAGACTACAAGAGTAAACCAATCTCAAAACACCAACAATATTGAAATTTAATAGGGACCAAAGATGTAATCCTCTCTTATGAACATATGGTTAAGTATGTATGCCTTACATGGCCTGAAGTTGAATCCCCCATGGTTATGAATCTATAAATGTAGAAAGTAATCTTGAAGATAGTCTCAAGGTGTAGACAATGAGTGAAAATTTTAGCTTGGATGATGCACAAAGGAATGGTTTATTTGCAATGGATTATACACTAAATCATGAGAGTCTGGAGTCTCTCTATATGATCCCAATCAATGGAACCTATATTAGATCCCCAAATCTTAGACCATTATAAAATTGTAGTCTTGATGACTGTATTGAAGATGTGTATCTTAAAAGGATATATTTTAGTGGATCTTGAAGTATTGGCACTCCAAGACAAAAATGGAGGCATATCCTTTGCAAAGGCATGACTACGAATCATGTTTCATCTTAGAATATGGTCCAAAAAATTAGACCCCCAAGTAAGTGTAGGCCAATGTGATTTCCAAATACTTCCCTTTGCAAATAAATTAGAACTGGAAAGAGAATGTTTAGAGGTGTTGAATATCATGACCTTAGTTTTGCTAAGGTTGACCATCAACTAACAAAGTTCATAGAAACAATTAAGGACATCAAGTTGTCTTTGTACCACCATCGGTATAGTGAGAAAGGAGAATAATATCATCAACAAAAAGTAGTATGGCTATTACCACATCATGTAAAATGTAACCAACATTTTCACAGGTATATTATGGAATAAAATCATCTAGCTGATCAATGTAAATATTGAAGAAGGTCAAAGAGAGGGCATCCATGCTTAACCCCAGCGGTACTCTTCACATGTTTTGAAAAACTATGAGAAGTATGAACTTATCCAACAACTATCTCATAAAACCTTCAAGTAGCACTAATGAGAGAATAAGGATTTTTGAAATCTTGCAACTTTTAGAAGATCAAATGTCTTACAATAGATTCAAAAGATTTCTTAAATTATACAAAACAACTAAAGACTTTAGAAGATCAATGATGAGCCTTCTCAATTGTAGCTTAGAGTGTAAATGTCTGATCAATTGTCTAGTATTCCACCCTGAAGATGGAATGCACCCTTACTATAATATTACCCCTATTTAAGTGATCTAAGAGCTACATGTCTAACATTATGGAATAAATTTTGGCAACATATGAACTATCACAATGGTCCTATAGTTTTTAGGGTTGGAGCTATCTCTAGACTTAAGAATGGGATGGATTATGTTTTGAGACCAAGAAAGAGGAAAACATGAGAAAATAACCTTGCTAAACAACTTTGTTAATGGTAAGCCAAGGGAATATACACCATATTTGAGGAACTTAGTCTAAAGGCCCTCATGATAAGATACTTTATTGGTACATAAATTGTAAATATCCCTCCTGATTGTACTTGTTGAGAAAACAATAGATGATGATGGGGGGGTGGAGACAATGACAAGAAACTACTTTGGATGTCATAGAGAGAGTTAGCATAGGAAACCCATGCTAGGGGATTAATGTTAGAATGAGGGTCTTCTTTGGGAGGAGAGTGTACCAAAAGGTCCTATGGGAATGGTGGAGCATAAAAAAGAGAGAAATTTCTATAGATGTAATAAACTCACATGTATTTTATCAGAGAATAAAATGATAATCTCTATGAGTCGTAGGTATAGAGGATGATCATTGGATAGGAAAAAATAGTCTCTGATGCAAGAATTTATACTCATCATTGTACCAATGGTTCATAGGGCATGACCCATGGGGATGAGGAGAGATAGAGTAGTGTATAGTGTGGGGGTAGGAGTCAAGGGATGCATCCTTGAGGGCATGGCATAAAAAATCATTCATGGAATCTATGGTGGAGAAAGGAAGGAAATAATATCTTAATATAAGTTGGGAGGGCCATTTTACATAGTTAATGGTGTACTCAATTTTAAATTGGTTTGTGGTGTCGTATGTGTTGGAAATCATGGTGACAGGTGTTGGGGTGATAGGAGAGTTTAAGTAGTAGCCCTTTTTTTTTAGTAGAGAGAGCCTTGAAGAGTTGATGAGGTGGATAACAAAGTTAGTTTTTTATTTTGAGGAAAGGAGTATTAAATAACCCAAGAGGTAAATTTTAAAATCACAAGGTTGTGTGGATATGCTGCTATATGTTGGGAAGATATCTAGATAAGGAGACAAGACAAAGGAAAAAAAGTGAAGAGTTGGTATGTGATGGTGTATAATATGATGGGTGTTGTTTTAAACCAAAGAGCAATTAAGATGGCTAAATGGACTACATGAGATGATGTTGAGGAAGAAACTAAAGAGTTTTGTGGTGGATTTGTCTCAAGGAAAAGAGAGATGTAAGGTTGTGATCAAAA
The DNA here is from genome assembly GCA_037957365.1 of Torreya grandis. Taxonomy (NCBI): domain Eukaryota; kingdom Viridiplantae; phylum Streptophyta; class Pinopsida; order Cupressales; family Taxaceae; genus Torreya; species Torreya grandis. The sequence continues at coordinate 971,982 of JARHVA010004607.1, forward strand.
AATAATATAATCATAAATATTCATCGAGGAGATATGGAAGTTGTAGTTGTTAATTAAGGAGGCCAGGCCCTAGAGGAATTCTATCCTAACATTGTTTATATGGAGGAGACACTATGTGAAAAGGAAAGTGTGTTGGCATATGCAAATGTGACAAAAGGTTGTCCTAGATAAGTCCTAATTGAATAAGATATGTATGTTATAGGAGTGGTGCAATTGAGGGAGATGCAGATGGGAGCTCTTGATTTCCATAATGTTCAAAGTAAAGTTTTCATTACTATGAGTATTTGAGATAAACATTTTTGGATTTTCAGTAGAGGTACCATTAGAGGAAATGTGGATGGGAACTCTTGATTTCCAAAATGTTTTTTTGATGGTTTGTGTGCAGGTAAAGTAGGGTAAAATGTGTAATTTGACCCAACATATCCATTTGTATGATCAGTCAAAAGAATACAAATCTTCAAATTAATTGGAAAATCTTGATGAAGCCCTTATAGACGATGAACCTAATTCATAGAAAAATATTACATCATAGGTATAAATTTTATTTAGCTCTATCATGAACTAAAAATAGATGATGACATGGAATTAATTTTAAAGGTAGTGGTGAAGTTGATGATTAGTCAAGAAATAAAATAAGTGTTGAGCTTAGGTAGAAGTGGTTGGTTCAAACCTCATGAAGACTAGAAGAGGGATATGAGATGAAGTGAGGTATGGAAGAAAATATTTATGATGACAAGGAAATGGAGCTTTTTGGGAGATGGTTTGTCAATGAATATTGATCCAATAATAGACTACAAATATGAATATATATATACAAGATAATCGATAAGGTAAAGAGAGTTGATTGGAGGAGGTGGATGAACTATGCCCCCAAAATGGGCAACAAAAATAATTAGAATTCAGTCAATGGGTGGAGGAAAATATTCTATGGTCTAATAGGTGGATGTAAAAATAAGATTAAATTGATCTAAATAAAACTTGCATGTATTACAAATTGAATAATAGCACTAAGTTCCAAAGCTTTGTATAGAATTGAAACATCAGTATTATGCAATAATTATAAAATAATACAATAAAGCCACCAACAAATAAGGAACCTTAGTTGGAGTGATCAAGAGAAAGATTGTGATGGTAAGAAATAATGTCAACACCATATTGTTAACCTAACTGTACCACCCAATTCTTTGTTCAAAGTTGATATATGCTTTGAAATGTTACATAAATGTATTTTCTCTTTTTTCATATACCTCCATACTTTGTCATGACTCAAATTATGGTGACCTTACCAAAACGTCATGGAGTAGATAAATCTACTATATCATAACTTGCTACTAAATAAATTCTAAAAAGATCTAAGTTTGGAATACACAAATATTTTGTTCCATATAACTGACCACTATCAAGACTTAAATTTGAAAATGTTAAAGTTTCTAGAATTTTAAATCATTCGAAAAGTTGTTACAATTTTGAAATTTTTGACCATCTAAAACTTGAGATAAGAGTATCGAATGAATACACCTATGTGCGTGAAGCCTAATTTATGCTATTTTATGAATTTTTTTTGTTATAATATTTCCTTAAAGCATTGGAGAATGTGTGCCTCTCAATAAGCATAGCTTATATAATAATAACACCCATTGGAGAAGATTAGGGGTGATCAAACATAACTTATATATAATAACACCCATTGAGGAATGCTTAACCCAAAATTCAATTTATATGGTCTTTATAACCCTAAGACATGAAATAGTTTGGAATCCAAAATGGATTTGCTCACATAGTGCTAGAGTCACAGTCATCTCTAAGTTATGCACGATGTTCTATGAATTGAACTCACCACTACATATGGATTTTGATTCAATTATAGCTTAAATGCATGGTCAAAATAGAATGAATGTCATCCATGGCCTTAATTTTAGGTCCAATAATCCAAATTAACAACTAGGGTTTGGCAAAGGGGTAAGAATAAAACAACTATTGGGATGAAGGACATAGGAATCCACTAGAGGTTTATGGTAACTATTCAGTTTTTAGGCTTGAACTAGGCTAAAGATAGACTTATAAAACTAAGTTAAGGCTAGTGTGATCAAGCTCACAAAAGAGCATGTATATCTAATTGGTCTAACCACAACAATGCAAGAAATTGAAGGAAATAAAAAATACATTTTGAACAATAAATCAAAGCTATCTAAACAAGTAAACACTCTCAAGTAGAAATAAAGATTCATAAAAATGTAACCCTAGGAAATGAAATACAATTTCAAAGGAAAGACATTTTAAAATGGTAAATGCATAATCCTTTTAGAATCTATGATAAATGCTTGTTTAAAATGAATCTAACTCTATCATGTAATCTCTAACCCTAAAAATAACACTATGCTAAGTAAAAATAATTATTTCAGTTTACAAACAAGGTACCCTTAAATCATTCTCAAAACAATTGCAAGAAAATACTAAGCAAGGGTCTAAGTTAGATCTTGATCAAATGAAGACTAAGAATTAGTGTATAACTCTATCCAATCTAATACTGGTAATATAGGAGAGAGATTGATGCATGATTAAGTAGGAGATATGAAATCCAATTCATGCACAAATCATGTATAATGATAGTTGATACAACATGAGAGCAAGAAATAATGATGGCAAGAGCAATTGTGGAGTAAAATGGTGAATCCAACTCAAATAACAAGTGCATGTGTGAATTTCTATTAAGAAGGAGGAGAAATCAGAGTATAAGTTCAAATCAACTAAGAGAGATCAAGATTTGAAGAAGACAAAAGAGGCTAAGAGAGGTTTTGAGGAAGATTTGTAATTGATATAGGGTTACCAAAGGTTAGAGTCCAAAAAATGATCATTTCTAGTCATTTGGTAATGGCCAGGAGTGAAATGGACCTATTTGGATTAAGTTATGGCCTATGTTGCAAGTAAGAAATAAAATGGGTATCTTAATCCATTGATTCTACTGTTAACCAATATCCTAGGACTTAAAAGTTCCTATAGGGACTTAAGAGTAGTTAAAATTGACTCTGTAGGGTGTGGGAAGGTCCAACAGAGTGCAAGGAGGCCTAATAGGGTGTCTGAAGGCTAAAAATCTCTGTAAATGATCATTTAGGGTCAAATTGGTCTATTAGTGTTTGGTGTATGAATGAAAAATATATATGTAATCATTAGGAGGAATTTATTAAGATGAATCACAATTACATATACCCCTGAGGTACAAGCAGTTTATGTTCAAAAAAACAAGGAGTGTTTTGCAGTACCTGGAAGACACAAAAAAAAGAAAGAACAAAATAATAATATAGATAACATCACCTGTACTCACCTAAGGAGAATGGTGGTAGATGAAATGTTGATGGCATAATAAAATGGGTACAAATATGAGCTCCTCATGATCCAACTTCATATCTTGCATAAAAGGTGGCAAAAAATGGCATTAAACCATAAAAACAAGATGGCATTTACTAGAGTGCCCACTTTGGTGTTCTCCAAATGTGGGATTTAGGATATTTAGAAGTACGTAATAGAGGAGAGCAAATCATGTGCCACCTAAAATATAGGGAACAACTCAATGCTAAGCACGTTCTAGACCCTTGGGAGCTAACATATGATTAAAAGTGAATTGGAGAACTACACATAGCATGTGCCTACCACATAGGTAGTGGTCAAGGATCCAATAATTATGTGATAATCGACAACATTATTCATCTCACTGAAAATAAAGAAACCAACTACAATAAGTTTGTGGCCTTGTGGGTCATCAATAGTCAAAGTTATAGTTATATGTCCTAGGTTACCTTGAATTCCACCATGAATTTGAATCACCTCAAAATAGTTCACCATGATATGGGTCAAGGACACAAGACATAACCACAAGAGGAGTATCTCATCACAAATTAGAGTAAGCAAGCTACACGAGGGAGATAAAGTACATGAAAAAGCTAAAATTTTAGGAAGGATACTAATGTCAGTCTTAGAGAGGAAAAGAGAGATGGTAGGAGGCTTGTGAAAGATTAAGAATAGCCAAATAATACTAAAACATCTCATAAATAGTTGCAACCAATAACTCACAACACCTATAGAGACCACGAAGAGGGAGTTTGTAGAGGACTAGCTACGATAAAATAGTAACTAAAAGAATTAAAAGACTCTAATTCTATCCTTAGATGTATCCAAAGAGGATTGCATAAGCAAAAACAAAAAAAGAGGCCTAAAAGGTCAAAAAATGGGAACTAGATAGTTTTAGGGAACAAAATGGAGACTACCATTGCATCTAAATCAAGGCAAAACTCACAAGGCAAAGTTTTTATAGATAATGGAAGACAGATAGGCCCCCTACTAGGTTGGAGACACTGAAAAGGTGTTCTGGCAAGCCCTAGGGCTTCTTAGGCCACCGATGGTCTAGGTTGAAACATGGCAATACTATACTTAGCTTATTTCAAGGGTAGGCATGACGGCTTAAAAGTCATAGCCTAAAATATGTTTTAGCAAGTTAATCCATGTCTTACTCTTCAGAGGGCTGAAGAGGCCCAAAAAGAGTCAAAGGGAAGAGAATGAAGATCATTATATGCACCTAAAAATTACACAGTATGATGTTCTGATACAATGTCCAATGATGATGTAGTGATCTCCTAATTTACACTCAAATGAGTTCTCTCTAAAATTCCAATCCCTGCTCTCTCCCTAATTTTTTCCTTATACCATTTCTAAACTTTTTTCTTATATTTTTCCCTATTTTTGCTTGTTTTAAAAATCTTTCTCTAAGGAGGAAATCACCCTTCTTAGTGATAGAACCACAATTATCTATTATGGAACCACCCCTAAAATGATGAAAATTCCACTTGTTAAACTACCTTGATGGAACTGTCATTGACAGGGTAGTTATGAATTTCTATAGGGCAATTTTATCACCAAAACCGGTGGTTGTGTAACCACGCCTATAAATATGGGTGGTTATGTCATCATTATTTTGGCTTTTGTGATTCATTATTTGACGCATTTTGCATGCTTATTATTTCCCTTCTTATTTTATCTACCCTAAATTCACCTCTAATCAGGCACAAATCACTCCCTCTTCTATTTATAATCATTTTTAGTCCCTCTCAAGTTCAACTCCTAGTTAAAATCCTTCATGCAAACTCTATTTCTCTTCTATAACTAATCCAATTTTGTCTTGATTTTGGATCCAAAAATTTGCATTAGAGCCTAGAGGTTTTAATTTTTTAATAGCCATAGACTACTACCATTGTTTTGAATCTCTACCTTTGTTGTTTTCATGTTCAACTACATTATTTCAAATAAAGGAAGTCATTATTTTCACAACCAGATCATTGCATTCAGTGCACTAGCTAGCCATAGTCAGCTACGCTTTTGTTTGGAGTTGTGTGTCTCTTATCTTCCCCCCCTTTTTACTATTGTTTTATCATCCTTCCATTTAGATATTTCTTACAATCATTTGTTGAAGGAAGGAGTTAACACGTTGAGAATCACATCACAAATACTACTCTTGCTTTCAACTGATCTGCACCTTGATCAAGTTGGGAGTTTATAGCTTAGATTTATTTATTTTTATTATTAGATTATATTAGATTAGTTTCCTTAATTGTATTAGTTTAAAATATTTGCTTTGAAAAAAAATAAGTTTTGATAGGAAAAAGAATTCTTCTCTCTCTCGTCCTTGCACAAAAATAGTAATTAATTTCTCTATTTCCCTACATTAATTCAAATAGATTATTTCACACCAAAATATTACATATAAACCCTAGGTAGATATTATAAAAAAATTACACTTTCATGTGTAATTACAATCATTTTTTAGTTTCAAAACAAACTCCCATTCACACACAAACAAGCATGCTAGCAAGTAGAAAACCCTAGTCAAACCTAGGTAATCAATATGTGTTGTTTTTATCCCAATTCTCTTTGTTTTAGTAAATTAAAAATGAGATTTTTAGTTTAATAATTCAGAAAATTAGAATTCAAATATTTATTTTATTTAGAACGAATCATTCAAAACCTAGTGTGCATCCACCTAGAAATATCAAAACTAAGTCTAGCTTGCATTTGTAAAGATAAATCCTATATATTATGTAGTATTGTTGCTTAGGATATAGATTTTATTTTTAATTTACTTGCATGTTATAAAATCTTAGTATTCACAATAGATCTGTTCATCTACAATCTGAAAAAATAAAAAACAATTTCATTTACATTGCACCTAGAAAAGTTAGAAATCAGCACTTGCATTTGTTAGGCTATATTTCTTTTTCAGTATTGCATACATCCAAAAACTCAAGAAAAAGATTAAAAAAAAAGAATGGCCTATCTCTATTTTCTTTCAATAGTTGTTGGTTCTTTGCTTTATGTACTTTTATTTCATCAATCAATTTAGTTTCAATTTATTTACAAAAACCTTGTCAAAATGTGCACAAGTATAAAACTAATCAACAATCAAAACCTTGACGAAACATTCACAAGTACAAAAATAATCAACAATCAAAACCTTTCCAAAATGAGCCCAAGTACTAAAACTAATCAAAAGTAAAAACCTTGTTAAGATGAATGCAAGTACCAAAACCATTCCTAAACAAAGCCTTTCCAAGATTAGTGTAACCAAAAGCATTACTCACACATTCAAAATAGCAATAACTTACAACACATTCAATACAAAATATAGTCTTAACCCATTACCATTTAATCTTCCACTACCATTGGATGACACTCATTGAGCCTCTTTATCCTCATAGTGCTAGTCCATTTCCTAGAGTGCATGCTCTTGTTCTAGTAAGTGCAATTCAAAATGATATAGATTTTGATCTTAGGATTTAGGCCTTTCACTCCACCTATAGTTCAGATCTTATACTTAGCTATTTTGAAGCCTTAGATGAAAAATATAGTCCCATATCTCCCTTTAGTAGGACCCCTCTATATTCAACCCCACCAAGTAAATAACCTTCAAATCTAAGCCTTCCATATTATATTTCCTTTGTCCTCGGATCTCACCTCATCTTATCTCATTTAGGCTACCCATCATGTTTCATTATGTCATCTATCTTGGATAGACCTTGAGAACTTGAATGCGTAGTTTAGCATGTGTTATTTGTGTGCATATAAATTGGTGAACCTGGTGTGAAAGGCATATCTTTTTACATATCCCTCTTTTCTCTCTTCTCTTCACTTTTTCTTTTCATTCATATTTTGAGAGTATTATATACTCCCTGAATATGTCTAGTCAACACATCTTCGAGGGAACCATAAAATTTGAAACCTATAGGAGGATCCTTCACCCTGGTGGTGAATGCTCCCTTCATAGTTGGAATAACAAAACTCCTCCACAAAATGTGGAATCCCAATATCAAAATCATCCTTTCAAATCACAAACTAGATTAGGAGTAGTGATCCATTAACTACATGATCCATCAAAAACCGCAAACAATCACCTTGACTCTAACAACATGGCCTTCACTAATATAAGTGAGACCAATGCTCATTTTGTAACCTGGGCATCAACTATCTTACAAAGCCCAAATGCCCAAAGTGCAGAAAAATATGATCAATACATTGATAGAATCCATAATATGGAGGATGACCTAAGTAGACTACAAACACCTTTGCATATTTTTACCAACAACCAAAACATCACCAACCCATAGGAGCAACACCCAACAGCTCCTCTAGAGTTTTCTAACCCCAATCAATCTATTGGTGGTCACAAAATCATACCTTCTATGGTTGTTACCAAACATGTCACTAGAACCACCATTAATTCTTCCCAAAATGATCTCATCTCAACCTTGGTGGGTCACATTTCAAGATTTAGAGAGTAATAAAGACTCTCTAAATCAAGGGATGGAAAATAATCCCTCTAATCAAATTTTTTCATCTCATATTCCTACCCCAATGGCAACTTACCAACTGTTGACATATCCATCTAACAAAACTCTTGTCAATCAGGCCTCAAACCCATATCCAAGGGACATCCTTACCCATGGCATTCCCAATCCCTCTACTTCAAACATTCCCTAATCCTACCAACTCCCTCTTCACAATCCTTTGAGAGGTTTTTACACCTACACTCCTCTCCACAATACGGTGGCCAACAATCTACCACCCTACGTCCTTCTGAGTTATGTGCCACCCATATATGTTCACCCTTTGTAAACCAATCATATATTACCTTATACACCTTCGAGTTACATGCCACCCACGTATGCTCCTCCCCAACAAACATCTATCCCTACTTCATCTAACACTCTTCTTCCTTACTATCATATGTTCTCTAAATGCACTCAGCCGAATAACTATTTCCTAGCTTATTCTACACTACCTTACCAAGCACCCTGTTTTCCTCCTATTAGTTACACAAGTAACCCATATCCAATCCCACCCATTCAATCCTATTCCATGCCTTTAATAGACTTCAATGACATGAGGACATAATGTTGAGTACTTGAAAGATCCCCTTGATCATAATATATGAAGATTTTTTCTACCACATCTCTACCTAACCTTCACATATTCAAGGGAGAAGGAGATCCAAACACACATGTCAAGGCATATGATACTATTGTTCAATAACTCTTACCTTGGGATGGGGTGATTGAAAAAAAAATAATAGAGAACCTTGAAGGAATTGCCCTTGATTGGTATTATTGCCTTCCTTAGTGGTCCATGCATTATTTTTGACAACTCATGGTCAAGTTCAACAAAGCCTTTGATATGAACAAACTCCTAAAGACTAGCATATGAGAGTTCTTACACATTAAGCAAGAGCATGATGAATCAACTACCCATTTCATTATGATATGGAGACAAGTATTGTACTCATCTTCCAATATGCCACACACGGACCAAAGGGAACTATGTGATCTCTTCTTACACTCCCTTAACAAGGAGATAAGAGAAGATGTGTGGAGATTCCCCTATCAGTCATATGAAAATCACCTAAAAGTGCTCTCAAAATTGATCAAGAAACCATTTACAATGGCTTTAGAACTTATGGGACTAATGGAAAGATAGTCATCCCAAACAAAAATAATGGAGGCTATCAAAACTCTAACTAAAACAACTCTAACAACCAAGATCCTAAGATTCTAAACAAGAACCGTAATTCCACCATAGTTGTCATCACAGATCAAAATAATAAGGTTAATTTGGTTAATAATAATCAAACTCAACCTATAAACAATAATAACAATTCTAACAACAACCACATGGGTGCAAGGAATCAAAACCCTCTACCCGCTATCCATATGGTTGACTTCAATTTCCCTCCTCATCGTAACACCCAATGGATAAACCAAAACCAAGGAAAATTTTGAAATCAATTCCAAAACACTGACCCTAATCATAATAAACACTTATATTATAACAACCAAAAATAGTTCAGTCAACATGGAAAACATCAAAATCCTCAAGACTATGATCCTAATGTCTACTGCATTTTAAATAGAGTCATTACACATGATACTCGATCTTGTAGGGAATACAATAAACTCATTCAAAAACTCCCTAATAACCAATGACAAACATTTATAAACATGTTCCTAGGGAATGCTAATGAAATCCCTCAAGCCTAATTAACTGGTCCAATATCACCTAAAAAAATAACCTAGAAATCTATCAAAACCCATTTCCATACCATCAACAATGTACCATCTTAAACTAGTCATAGGTTAATCCAGCTAACCAACCCCCACTAACTGGTACTCACGATGTCAAATCCTCTACCTTTGACATAATCAACCCTCATGTGTCTACCCAACTAGGACCACAAGCAAAAACCCACATTATATGAGTTTTAGAACTTGAAACTGAAGAAGACATGAACTTTGTAACTCGCACAAGAGAGTGTCCACCCACAACCTTTTACATGAAAAATGTCTTGGATACCAACATCAACTACAAACCTATGGGGAATTATGATTTAATTTATGATCTCACAAATACATTTTCCCACATCTCTTTCCTAGACCTCCTCAAGAACTCTCAAGCTCATCGTTTAGGATTACTCGATACTTTGGGATTGGGCCATCTAGCCAGTGTCACACTTCCATTGTAAGCTCAAATCAATCATATTGGTTTGGATACATACCCATTCGGGAAAATTTTGAGAGATTTTAATTACTTATTTGACCTAAAAATCCTCCCCCATATGCAAAAATGGCTTGAAGGGGAGATCCAACCTTGTAAATGAGCGATTGTTAATAACATGGCAGATGTCAACATAGTCCCCTTTTCATTTCTTCAAAAATTCAAGTATGGAGACACCAATTGCTCTACTACTAGGAAAACTTTATGAGGTTATGATAGCCTCAAGTCTACATCAATAGGGACCATCATGCTTCCAATCACTTTGGGTCCCAAGACCATGTTGACAGAATTTTATGTGATCGTGATTTAACTTTTAATGGTTATGGAGTTTAATCCCTAGGTTGTTAAAGGGTCTAAGCATAGAAAATCAAGGTATACAACATGCAATTAAGATAACCACTGATTTTTGAAAGAACTAATCTAATCTAATATTTATAATAATAGTAATGAATGATACAAATAATTACTTAGTTGGAAACTATGTTAGATGAAGGATCTAGAAACTAAAAACTAGTACAGGAATTGGTTTGAGTGTCATAAATAGGATCCATGTGTTAGAAACCCTCCTAGACAATAGCACCATACCTTGGATAGTAGCATTGTGGTGCTAGTGTCCAATCTTGGTGCTAATGATATCTATGTCAGAACTGATATGTACTTATGGGAGCAACTATGTCTAAATCTACTATTCCTATACAGACAAACCCTACTTTGTTGTTTGTGGTTGGTTTGGACTAATTTTGTATGCAAACCCTATACCTACATGTTGTTAGAGTATTTTATTGACATAAGTATAAAAAGTGTGATGTTAGCTGGGTAAGTTGGGCATCCTCAACACCTTGTTGTGATGAGAGTTACCTACATACCAATAATTTGAAGAGGGATCAAGCCCAATGTAGTTCTCCCCACTTAAGTGTTGGTACAAGTGCAAGTGAAGCTAAAATGAATGTTGGTTTGAGTGCTTTGAGTGAGGCTTAAGACTATAAATCTATGTATTTTGAGCTTAGAATGGTTGTAGATGATTGTATGTTGAAGTAGGGTAGAATATGGATCAATAACCATAATTATGCACAACCTGTTTTTAGCTTATTTGTGTATTTGCATCTGATTTCCATCTAGTGAATAAAGGGATAAAATTCATGTGTGTGTGTGTGTGTGTAGTGTTTTTGTGTGGTTTGAAATAGGTCTAGAGGGACCCTAAGTGTCTTGGAATTGAAAATATATATGTTGGGGCTAAAAAGAGGGAGAAGGACAATAGCGCCAAACTGAGACACTAGTGTGGAGAGTTAGTGTCCAAAGTATGGCACTAATGTCCAAGTGGCAGAACCTAAGGCACTAAGAGCCTTCATACCTAAGGGAGGGGTTGAGATTTATAGGGATATGTAAGGCCCACATAAAAGTTGGATAAGTATCTAAATAGGCCCTAAGATAGGTCTAGGGCTAAGCTAGGGATGGGTGGTCTCAAGTAACACTCATTGCACTCAACTAATATTTTATATGAATGTGTTTTACCCTCCATTTATTTTATAAATATAACAAAGCAAAATGATTAGGATAAAGGAAAAGATATGTACCTGGATTTACCTAAGAGGCAAAGCTCATGAATCTGGATTTGAGTATGTAAAGCATGCTCCATTGTGTGTCATGTATATAAAATGTGCATAGATCAATCCTTACTTAAGAGATATTAAAAATAAAGATAAAATTGAGTAAAGAGATAAGTGATGAAATGAATTAATACATCTCATTGGATATATGAACCAATGCATAAACCTAGTGACATCATGTGTGTGTAGATAGTGATCAATCAGTGAATATCTTGGATCGAGATGAATGGCTTGCTCAATCCTCATGTGTGGGTGGCTTAAGAAATCAATCTAGATTTGAATCCATCATTTCCCACCCCTATTTGGTGGAATGTATAATGTGAATAACTTGGATTGGACTGAATGTCTTGACAAACCCTCCTATGTAGGTGGCTTAAGAACTCAAGTAGACTATGATTCCATCATTTCCTATCCATGTGTAGCAGATGTATTTGTAATTAAATTATGCATAAAGTAACTAAATTTATATGATTATAATTGAAATTGTATATAATGTCTTTGCATCCACTCGATAACTCTAGAATGAAAATTGGCTCAGGGGCCTCTCAAGCACCTAGGTATGCAGTTCAGGGACTACTTAGTAATGTCAATTGATGCAAACAGAGTAAGGCATCAAATATGGTAAAAATGATTGAAAATGGTGTCTATAATTATAATTTAGAGAATGACATGGATTTTTCCATTCTATCTAATCAATTGGTACGAAAGTCAGCATATAGAAACAATGTGTCACACACATGCCCCCAAATCTAATATATGTGCATATGGATTCTGGATTGAGTTGTAATAATCTATATCTGAGTATCTAATATTGAAATATGAGTGATCATGCCACACATGATGCCCCCAATCTAATAAAATTGGTATGATGTTGTGCAAAACTAAGCAAAATTTGATAATCTGTAACTAAATCTATGCAAACCTGGATTGTACCTATTGTACTATTTTGGCAAGTCTAGATTTGCTTGCTTCTAGGGATAATGGATAGTCATACCATACCTTGGATAGTATCCCCACAATTCTAGTGTCCACTTTTGACACTAGTGTCTAATTATGTTGTTTGTCTATCAAACTAACTCTGATTTCTATCTAACTATTTTCCATTGTATGTTTCTAAAATTGAGCTCTGTATTCTATGCATGTGTATTGAAAATTGTAATCTAAGTGCACTCAAATGGCCTAATATCAGTGACAAACTTCTTTTAATGCTCCATATTTTGAGGGGAGTTGTTGAACCTATGTAATAACAGTCCTCAAAATAATAAGATCTGCATGATATTTGTTAGCCTAAGTATTTATGATATCTACGTAATAAACCAATATAATGTGTATACATGACATTAGAATGTAAGATAATCTAAGTATAAGTTGTTAATGTACAATATATGTTATATATAGAACTCACAAGACTATCAAGATAGATATGATAATGTAATCATGTGTATGGACAACAAACCTAAGTAATGAACTGAGTAACTACCTAGGGGGATGGGGCATGGAGTCTATCAAGGCACCCAGGGAGGAAGGGGATATGCATGAGGTCCCTCATGGCATATAAAATGGGAGTGTGTAAAAATCAAGATACAAGTGTCATGTCCATGACACATACATGAAATCATACATACAATGCACATGAGAAAGGTAAAGTAGGCCAAGGGACCACAATACAAGGGATATGGGCACATGTCACTAAATCTTAGAAATCAAGACATACAAAGACATATTCAAATGTCCACATACACAAAAAATAAGGGAGTTGGCATGGAAGGACATGTTCAAATTTTGCATACACAATCAAGAAGGCACACACAAGGACATGGGCACATGTCTAAAGCATACATACAATGAAAGGAAGTGGCGTAGATCCTAGAATAATAACATACTCAAATGCCCTTGAATATATGTATAAGCTTAAAGATATAATCACGTCAAAACTAATTAATATAGAAATGAAAGTATGCATGAACATGTGGTACAAATTTGTATAAGAGAAAAGATGTACGTAAACTGAGTCTAGAGTAGTAGTAGTCGATAAAAACAAATTTGTGTAGTGTAGGATGATCGATATCAAGATAGAAACAATGATCAATATCAAGATAGAAATAATGCTAAATCTATGATATAGAGTATAGAAATATGTAACCTAAAAATCAAAAATGTGTATAGGATGCCTCCAAATGGGTGAACATGTCAAATGAGGAACTTGTGTATGTGACCATATTGGGTAGATAGTAGTAAATTTGGATCTGTGTGGTGGACCTGAGTCTTATAATAATCTAAAAACACTCAAAAAGAACAAGTGAAGCATGTATATATGATAAAAATGACTATACTAACATGGATATCATGTGTAGTACATATCAAGTATAAAAAATGTATACATAGACATGCATACAATCTATAATTTGTATATACAATCTTCATAGAATATGTCAAATGAATATCTCGTAAGGAATATACATGTATAATTCCCATTTAGTAAATGTATAAGTCATGCAAACCAATGTCTAATATATATTCATGTACAGATATGTATGACAACCATAATGTTCTAAGATATAAAAGGTGCACGAAGAGTCATGTGTACCCACTAGTGTAGCAATGCAAGGCACATAGGTAATGTATTTCCAAAAGGTGATATGGTATCAATGATTTCCAAGTATAGTTATTATTAAGCATAGCCTATGAGTATGAATGTATGTGTCTAGATATATTCTCATGTAATGCTCAATGTAATATGTAAAACTATTGTGTTCCCCCTAGTAGAAAGATATAGATGATAGGATTAAAATTGAGAGGTACAAATATTTTTTCCCAATAAATACTCCATTTGAATATGATGTATATAATAATTACAATGAGATATATGGTGAAATTATGGTCCCAATAGCAAGGCATGATACATTTATTATGTTAGTGATGTGTCTTTAATTAGGCTAGGTATAGTAATAAATCATGGTCATAGTACTAGAAACATCAATGGTATAGTACCAAGGTGTTATGTGTGTGTGTGTGTGTGTGTGTGTGTGTGTGTGTGTGTGTGTGTGTGTGTGTGTGTGTGCAAATATCGATCAAAAAGTATAAAATGCAAACATACATGTAACAATAGCACTTATATATCCATGTACACACCCTAATTGTAAATGATAACAAGATATGTCTAGTTTATGTAAAGTGGCTCTATATAAAAAATGGTAATCTATAAATATTTTACCATATAAATCCATTTTATGAAGATGCCCTATATCATTTGCATGCATATAAACTATATATATCTTGTATATTTTTCATCTCATACAAACAAAGTATACCATGAGAATCACACATGGAAAACATGAGTATGTAAACCTATTGCATAGGTAGATAAGCTTGATATGTATCGTGTGATTAAGATATGGGTAAATATTTATTTATTTTATTAATGCTTTTTATTTTACATTTTTGTATTTATGTTTTTTTTTTCTCAGTTTTATGGTGAAGACAAAAAATAACTAATGTAAAATATAGTACAATAATGATGTATCAATAAAGTACTAAATGTAGCCAAGCATAACTAGTGTATAAGATAGCTCAAAACATAAAGTTATAGTCATGAATAGGTGGATGTCGCATACTAAGCACCTAATATATAATGTGGTAAGAAACTAAGAACCTAAATAATAAAATGAGATAGTCACCATGGAGAGGAATAAATGATGGTCATAGTCCAAATATTTCATATGTAATGGAACTCTAAATCTATATAAACAATCTCAAGTAGGAAAAGATAAGGTATCAAGAGTAACAAAAGACATGAAGCAGATTAGTACCTACACCTGGATAAGAAAGTGTCTAGTTATGAAATGGCTTTGATTATAACTTGAAGTAGCGGAAAGGTCCCAATAGTGGTGCACATTCCAATTATGGAACATGGTTTTTGTGCAAGTGTGTTTCATTAATGGAACATATTGGTTTGTATAAATATTAAATTGCACAAGAAGTTAAACATGTAGTATCTAATGCTTGTTCAATATTTACTCTATACACTTAAAAGTAACCAATTACATCTTGACAAGTAAGACTCAAGTATTGATACTCTAATGCACAGTTATTGGTACTCCAAAGGTTTAGTTTTGGTCATAGGTTTAAAAAATATATTTTATGACCTCTCGTGATAAAATCGGTTATATCATAAAATGTATAATGAGTTAGACCTTGAAACCTTAGTTATAAGTAGTGAAGATGACATATTAAAATGGATAAAATTTTTGAAGCTAATGTGATGTTATGGCACCTTAATTCGTTGTCCAAAGTTAGGGTGCACCGCTACTGAGACCTTTCCCCTAGGTTGTGCAGATTGTTTTTGTGTTTTATAAGATCGTAATATTGTCAATAAAATTTGTTACTATAATATATGGTTATGATGACATTTATTTTGATTTTTCACACAATATAAAGGAGCATGATACGTAAAATCTACAATTTAGTACATATAGTTAATGTATAGAATATTATAAATTATAATAATAATTGATATGAATATACTATAATTAGTAATATATAATATATTATATGTAATATTATAAATTTATATTATTTATTAAATAAGATAATGTTAATTATTATATAAATATTATTTTATATAATATATATTCTAATATAATTTTAAGTTGTAAAAAAAATCTAATTGTCGAAGATGGTTTATTAGAGAAAAAGAAGGTGAACCATACATCTTTGTACAAAGAATCATAAGGGCTTCATAGAAATAGGTTAATGCTCAAATGCCATACCATAAATTGTCAATCACTATGCTCATAATATAAGTATTGTTTAAAGAGGATATTTCCAGTATTATTTTATTCATGTCTTCCCTGAGCTTGTTCTCAATTATGCTTTGCACAATTGGCAGACACACAACCATCAAACATAAGTTGAGACTGTTATAACAGTTACATGTGGCATCCTCTTGCTCTAATTATGCTTTGCACAATTGGCGGACACACAACCATCAAACATAAATTGAGACTGTTCTGGTAGTGCCATGCGGCATCCTCTTGCTCTCTCTCCTTTTGCCAAGAAGATCTTGGGCTATGTCTTTGTGATGGGTTAGGTTTTGTATAATCTTGCATTCACTGAAACTTTAGGTGTTTTATGTATGTTGTTAAAGTAAAATTCCATTTGTGAACACTTAATATTTTATATATATGCATTGTCTTGAAGTTTACATTGATTCATTTCGTTGTTTTTATGCAATTTGTTTTCTAAATTGGTGGTGAAGAACATCTAAGCCAAGTTGGTTGAAGAAGGTTTAGAGAAGCTAATTTTCTAGTGGATGTTTGTGTTTTTGTATTTTTATTGATACCCATCAATCCTTATTTTGCATTGTTTTTTTCTAGAACTGGTTGGGAGAAAACATCCCACCCATGATATTTCAGTTATAAACACTGAATGTAGAGGGATGAGACTTGCCATTTTAACGCAGTTTAATCTCCCCATCGTCCACCACTCCAACTTTGTATGCTTCTGCCGCCTGTCACTCTCCATCTTGCCCATTTAATTAGCCGTAGGCATTAGTATTATTAACATATGCACTATCATTGTAGAGTATAAGCTTATACTATTGTATTCTTTACACAGTTTCAATTTAAATTTTCCAACAAAGCTTTTCTATACAATAAGGGCAACAAACCAATGATTAAGCAATGCAAAAATTCAAAGCCAGAAAAAAACATGAAAGTAATGAGAGATTTCAAGGTGGGATGAGCGATGTGACTTCATGATTTAAAAAAGTGGAGTTTTGTAAGTGAAAGAGTGTAAATCGTTAAGAGTACTCCACATGAGATCGATAACCACTCAAATCATTTCACTTTTTATACATGAAACATAAGTAAAAATAATTTAATATTTCTAATAAAATTGTTGGTGGAAAATGAGGTAATGTATTATTAATATATGTAATAATGGTATATATTATTATTTATATATATATTGAAATACATATATAATATTAATATAAATATGATATAAGAAATTATATTAGATTTTAAATACATAAATTATAATAATAATTTATGTATATATATTATAATTAATAATATATAATATAATAATGTCATAAATTATTATAAATTGTATTATATATAAATATAAAGTTATTTTATATATATATATATATATATAATAAATTTATATTATTTATTAAATAAGATAATGTTTGGTATGTTCCTGCAATGTGTCCTTCCACGCAATTTGGAATAGTTGCATGGTGTCTTTACAGGTTATTCCATTACAAGTGCAGGGGTGTGTGTCTCTATTCCATTTGTCAAAAACTAATCGGTCGTTGTCTAATGCTGTGGCAAAGCTTAACAGAGCCGAAACATCATCTGCACCACACTTATTCGACACTAATGCAAATATGCAGACCAGAAATGTTGTTATCATTATTGTCATTTGGCTATCTGAGATTTCCCTGCCTGCCATTATTGTACCCCTGCAAAGCTTCTCTTAGGACTGAATTGGAGATTATATCCATAAATATTGGCGCTTGTTTTCCCTGTTCCAAATCTGATAAACTGGCACATGCACTTAAAACACTAGAAAAATTGAATTCATTAGGTGTTATGCCTGCCTCTCGCATTTGACAAAAAAGTTGCAGGACCTCTTCACTATTTCCACTCTGGATATATGCCCCTATCATTGCAGTCCACGAGACAACATCTCTTTATGTCATGCTATCAAACACTTTATATGCATCATCTAAGCTCTGCCATTTGGCATACATGTTAACTAGAGCATTTCCAACATAAATATGTGACTCAAATCCAGTTTTTATTATTGAGGCATGGATTTGCTTACCTTGTTCCAATGCTGGAAGGTTGGAGCATGCATTAAGAATAGTAGGAAAAGTAAAGTGAGCCACTTTCATACTTGCCATATGCATTTGACTAAAGAGTTTTAGAGCCTTAGTTCCACATCCATATTGAATGTATCCTGCAATCATTGCATTACAAGACACCTCCTCTCCTCCTTGAACCTTGCCCAACATTTTGCATGCATCTTATAGGCTTCCACATTTTGAGCACATGACCACAAATGAACTCCATACAAAACTATCAATGCCAAACCCGCTTCTTAGAATGTAACAATGAATTTGCCTGCCTGATTCAAGAGCAACAAGGTCGGCACATGTAACCAGAACACTCGAATAAGTAAATTGATAAAAGTATTCGCCTGCATGAATCATGTCTCCAAATAATTTCAAAGCCTGCTCCCCATTTCCATTCTGTGCATACCCTGAAATTATAGAAGTCCACAAAACTGCATCTCCTTCAGGGATTTTGTCAAACACTTGACGTGCATCCTCAATTCTTCTGCATTTGGCATACATGTCAACCAAAGAACTAGCAAGATCAAGATTCAAGCCAAGTTTAACATTAATATTGTAAGCATGGGTTTATTATCCCTGTAATAAGGCAAAATTTCCAGCATATGCGCTGAGAATGCTACCAAGAGTACTCATTCGGCATTATGCCTCCTTTCACATTTGCCAAAACAACCCCATGACTTCCTGACCGTACCCGTGGTACACAAATCCCATGATGAGAGAAAACCAAGATATCGAATTTCTCTTAAGAAATGTGTCAAACATATCGCGCGCCTCCTTCAACATGTCACATTTCTTTTCGCAGATCCAATAATCGCATGCATTATAAAAGGGTATGTGCACGGCGTTGTTGGACAATTGTATGGATATTTCCCATAATATGATTGTGTTATTTAATAATATGAGATTATTTAAATTATAGTTCATTAATTATTAAGTCATAATGTGATTGTATTATTTAAAATAATATGATTGTGTTAATTAAAATAAATAATGTGATCACGTTGATCGTATTTTTTATATCACTAAAAATAAATAAAAATTAGATTTATACGCAAAATTTCCTCATTTTATGTTTGAGCATTCTCTTTCCCTGACTCTTCTCTACTCCTTAATTGTTTTTTGTCTTAGTGAAGCTAAACCTTGCCACAATTCATCTCAGGGAGTTACTAATTGATGATGCCGCCACGTAGAAGAGGTAAGTGCTAAAAATCTAGACTTGTTAACCCTAAATTTTAATAATTTTTTGTTATTTTCATTATTTAATTGTTTTGAACAGCGCATCTTGTTAACCCTCATGTTCTTCTGCCTAACCCTCCTAACCTTACACCTAACCCTCTTGTTTCTCCTTTTAACCCTCTTGTTCCTCAGTGTAACCCTCCTCTTAACCCTCCACCTAACCCTCCTATAGTTCCACAAAATCCCCCAGACAGTCAAGAGAGTCTAGTTAACCACATTGTGGAAAATAAAATTAAAATTGAAGAGTTAATTTAGAGAATGAGGGATCCCACTTCTACCAACACCCATTGTACCTATCTAGCCAATTCCCTAGAGACATTATTAAGTTAAATTGACTCTATAACGAGTCCAATTATCAGATGGGTTTTATATCGGGACAGTTGTAGGGCTTATTATGCTGACAAATTTTTAGCACATGAGGTCAAGAACAAAAACATAGCAAAAGCCTCCATTTGTGTATTATTCATTGATCCAGCCATTAATGCATCATTTTTAATAATTGTTAAACATTTTCCAATCCATCATTACCAACATAATTTAATCACAACCAATTTTTGGGATCAATGGTGGATGATGTTTGATTATCCACCGTATAACAACCACGAGGTCCCATTGTATTTTTTTAAGAAACTCTAATATGAGTTTATCCTTAATGAGATTTCAAACTATTTTGATTATAGTGAGTTTCAGGGTCGAGCGAAAGGCTCTATACAGAGTCGACCATGTGCACATCATGCACCTAATCAACTTGCTAGGATTTGTATCTAAAAGCCACTTGAGCCCAAGATCCTCTTTGTAGATCAACAGGGCATGGAGATCGACACTCTACATGTAGTTCTCTCACTGATACATTCGTTCAACATACAAGTAGGCTCTCACAGACTAATGCTAGAAATACGTCACCGAGTGTGCATACCTAACCCCACCCTTGCAGATCTTGTGGAGTTATATGCACTGGACCTTCTGATGATGACAGTGTTGGTGGTTCAGAGGGCTTGGATAATATACTTATGAGTGATGAGTTTTTAACACGCACATTTGATGTGCAAACATCAGTCACTACACAGATGCAGGTATATTTTATATGTCATATTAAATTTAAGTTATATTTATAAATTTAATTTATCTAACAATTAATTTACATAGAAATTGAATCATATATGTCATTTTTTATGTCTCAGGATGTGATGGTGCCTTCATCATCATAGTCAACATATGCAGCATTTGATTTAGTGCAATCATTTACATTTTAAGATGTAACTGTTGGCCCATCCACTACTACATCTGTCTCTGTTAGGATGACACCTTTTACTTATACAGAGGTAAAATTTTGAGTTAATATTATCCTCTATATACATTTAGTCTATGTATATTTGTCTTGTAAGTTTAAGTTAAATTTATATATCAAAGATCTCAAAATTCAAGTACAGTACAATTAAATCCACTCTTGATTTAATAAAAGAGAAAAACTTGGCATATATATCTTTGATACCTTATAAAAAAGAGAGACCTTGTTTACAACCAGTTGATGGCTCAAGTAGACACTCCTCCATCATTGTGAGTCGAGACAAACATAGAGATTATTATTGCAATGTCATCTACACAAGGACTAACAGAGGTATATATTAACTTATAATTTTGAATTGTAAAAATAGACTTATTTTAATAATTTTACTACATACTTGGAGAAAATATAACTTATGTAAATGTATTGTGTATGTAATTTTATCTCATGACATCTGATAGTCCCAATCAGATGATTCGTAGGGAAACTTCTCATTTTTTTTCGTTATTTCAAACACCTATTTGAACAGTTGAACCTACCACTGACTCGTTTGAGCGTCAAAAATAGATTGAACATGACCGTGCATTTGCATTAAATGCATGTCTAAATGATTTTTTATTCTAATTTAAAATCAATTTCTTAACAATTGGTTGAATGTATTTTATGTTAATTTTGTAATAATACTTGTATCTGAATAGGTTCAACTACAAGCGAGCTATGAGTGTAGGACCCATAGTCAGACCTTAGAGAAATCCAAGACATTAAAGGGATCTCTATCTACTAGTAGGATATCCCAGTGAGAGTCTTCTTCGAACAAGGCAAAGAGAGGGAGGTTATTTAATGATTAAGATATCTTACATGAGATGTGCTTTTTTGTATGCCTATATGGAAATGTACGCATTTTTAGTATTATATATACATATATGACATTCACTCGACATTAGATACTATATTGGTAAATGTTGTAATTTTTTATATCCCTATCATGGCAATATATGTATTATTGACATTGTACATGTGCATATATAATGTTTTTAGAGTTTTCATCTGAATTATGTTAATCTATCTAATTTATATTTAATTTTAATTTAAAATGTTATTGTATAGTGTTGTTTTGATCTTCCAAACTATTATCTATAGGATCTCATATTTACTGTTTTACACAAACAGGAATTAAAAAATTGTTCTTTTCAATACTATAAATCTCTAATCTCCCATATTTTTTTTAAATTAAAGTTTTATTTGATTGTTTGTAGTGTAAATGACTAACAAAACTCTTATCTATTTTGCATTTGTCATCACCCATTTACAACTTTTCAATCGATCATTAGCATAATTTTATTTCACTTAAGGCCCATACACAATCATTTCCATACTTGTATAATGTAGAGACATAAAATCATTCATAAATCCCTGTAAATTTCTCACTCAGATACCTATACCTGCAAGTTACTTGATCTTTCACCTTCCCTTGGCTCTAATGCCTTTTGACAAGCTT
This sequence comes from Torreya grandis, assembly GCA_037957365.1. Classification (NCBI taxonomy): domain Eukaryota; kingdom Viridiplantae; phylum Streptophyta; class Pinopsida; order Cupressales; family Taxaceae; genus Torreya; species Torreya grandis. The sequence continues at coordinate 994,562 of JARHVA010004607.1, forward strand.
TTCTTGAAACTAGGCCTACTAATTGTATGCCTTCTATGATTTCTATTCATTTTTGTATTCCCTCACCTTTTGAGTAATCTCTATCAATACCTCTTCTACACTCAACTCCTTTAGGTGACCATGTAAATGATATACTTCTTCCTCTTTGTAGCTTTATCTTTGCTAAACTTGCAAGATGAACTTATGTCTAACCTTGACTATAATGTCTTTAATCTGATAAAAGGCAACCTTACTGATTTGAAATAGAATATTCACTCATGAGACAATGATCCATTAAACCCACTAAATCTACTTTCAAAGGTCTCCACACTCCTGTTGATGATAAAAATTGTATTGTCAACAAATTTGGCAACTCATAAATGCTTGATAAGATTTTCCTTTTAATGTTTGGGAAAAAACTCTTAAAAAAAATCTTTTCACTAGTAATTCCAAGAGTAGCACAAACTAACCTAAAGGCTTCTAAGTGATCTTCCCAAGATTCTCCAGCAGCACTAGAAAACTTTAGTGTATTCAATCCCTTAAGAGAAGGTAACTTACCAGAATGATTTCTAACAATGATTGGATTAGCAGAAATCCATGATGTTATAGTTATTTGATTCTCTTCCTAAGCTTCTTCTTCATCTTCACCTTCAATGAGCTTTTCTTGTTATCTATTGTTCTGTAACCCATGAAGTAGATCCTCTAACATCTGCTCTAGTACTGATGGTTATACAACTAGTTGATTTCCCACTAGTTGATTTCTCACTGGTTGATTTCTCACTATCTGATCTCCCATTGAAATTTTTAATAGTTTCTACTTGAACAGAGTGATTATCTTGAACCTAATTTTTTTGATCTAAATGCAGATTTGTAAAAGCAGTTTTAGTAGGCACAATAAAATCATCAAATAGAAATGAATCAGAAAGAAAATGAGTTTTAGGTCTAGGATTAGAATCTAAAACTCTATCTCTATCTTCTCAAATTCTCCTATTTGAATTCAAAATATCACGTTGAGTCTCATGCGTAAGATTTGAATACCAATCAATTTCAAATTCAATAATTTCTTATTCTTGATTTATGATTTCAATAACTTGATAAAGATTTTTAGGATGATTATACCATACATAACATGTTAGATTGAAATCAACATCAACTTGATCATCTTCTAAAGCTATTAAAGGTTTAATAATAGGAGGTTGTTGACCTCTAATAACCATTAGCAAGAAGAAAATAATACTTTAGATTTCTGAACAAAATTTTCAGCAAAGTCACCAAATTTGTTGACAATACATTTTCCATCGTCAACAACTCCTTTACATTTTATTTCACTTTTTCCCTTCAATTAATATTTGTCCTAATAGGCCTAATGTGCATTATTGAGACTAGTTTTTGACCCTTAAACACATCACTCATTCAGCGCCTTCAACACATCACTCCTGACATTCTATTATTTTCTAGCCCTGTCCCTTAACGGTGTTTGGCCTCCTACAACTGATATTTGAAAATATCACAAACCTATTATAGCCTCCAAATCACCTTGAACACTTAAAATACACTTTCATGCAAAAGTGGGTGAGAAAAGGGAGAGAGGAGAGTGGAAACATTGACAACAAATGTTGTCAAAGTTTAAGTTGTGATTGCAAATGATATGGTCTTGATATGATTCAAATATTCAATATATGTAGAAATACCCTTAAGGTAAAGCAACACCATATAATACTCCTTTAGGAAGGAATAACCCACAATGTCTCTTCGAGGGGACAACCTCCAATATCCTCTTACAATAGAAGACTCAATGCTTACTTGATATCTTTACCATGATAATCATCTCCTTTATATAGACATCTATCTAACCAATGGATGGATAACCTCCTAATCTCAATGTAGGCTGACCATTACCTAATGTACTAATTTCACAAGTTACTCCATTATCTTAATATATTATACCCATATAACTAAGGGGATGTGTGCCACATGTCGACATCTCCATCAACCAATATATATTAGTATATCATATCCCTAGGTACATAGCATTACTTCCCTCCTTGACATGTTTCATCCTCGAAACATAGGAAGAAACCAAATAATGAGTGTGCTTCAAATCATTGTACACTTGTCTCCAATCTCGATCATCTAGCCATCCATATGTGATCTTGGCAGGTGATAACTCTCCAAGCATATTTCTAAATTCTATTGTGCTCCTCTAATTTCGTTCATGATCATAATTATACTGCTTTGGTGTCCAAGCATAATTATTCTTCTTTTTATTCCATGTACCATATTCTGTTGTGCTACTCTTATTCCAACCATGACCATAGTAGGTATTCTTCCATGCATAATCATAGTGATTTCCCCATTCATTCCATGTGCCATAGTATTTTTTCTTTGGATTCCATGCATATCTATAATAATTGGAAATTTTATTTCCTATATAGACAAAATGATTGTTGTTATGACACTTCCTGAATTGGTTCCATGATTGTTTCCTCTCATGATGATGTAGGTGTCTATATACCTCAACTTTTTCCAATATTTTGACCTTATCCACCTTTGCTTCTACTTCTTCCACCGTTTCCTTCTTTGTCTCTTTAGTAAATGAAGTGTTCATTTCTAGTCATAGTGTGTTTTTATCTATATCATCTGAATCTTCATTATGCTCTTCATCACTTGTTTCAACCTCATCCTCATGATCTACCTAGATTGTTATTGGTGCCTTTTTCACTATGATATCTTGTAAAGTGATCTTATTTTTCCTATACCAAAAATTCATGAACTTTTTTTGAACATTAATATTAATTGTTCCCAAAATCTCTAACCATGGATATCCAAGAACTATATCTATATCATCCATATCCAAAGCATAAAAATCTGAATGCAAAACATATTTTCCATAATGAGCTTCAAATCTTCAAACATTGAAATATTATTACCATATACTTGAACCTCCTTGATATTATTTGCTTGAACATGTATATGTTTGGCCACATTCATGTTAATGAAGTTATACTTATTGGTAGGGTTTATAGACACAACCACTTTCTTCTTTTGAATGCATCCATGAAATTGAAAAATTGACTCAGATTTATTTGGAGCCAAATTATTTGAACCCTTCTCTTCTTCTTCTTCTTCTTCTTCTTCTTCTTCTTCTTCTTTATCATCATTATTTTCTTCCTCTTCTACATCCTCTTTTTCTTTTATATCCCATCGATCTAGGAAGATTTGTTCCATTGCTTCACATGAAGAATATAGTTGCGCAAAGCTCAATTGATTAAATCACCAATGTTGTGCAGGCCCAGACAAAGAAAGAGATAATTCTATTTTTCATAAAATTATTTTATTATTATTCTCCTTAAAAATGAGCCACCATTCTCTAGCATCAACATCATCTTCCCCTGAAAATTTTTGCAACTTCATGATCCACAAAAAAAATTAGGGTTCATGAAACCCTAAAATGTTAATAACTCATACAAAACTAATCCAAAAAGTGAAAAAAAATTACTGTAGATTTATCTTATGATATTGGAACCTCAGTCAAAATTTTGTGAAAAAATGTCACAAATTTAGACTTGTAGATTGAATATACGAAAAAACATAAAATCACAAAAAATCACTCAAAAGAAACTCCAACAATTTTGAAATATTTATTGTGCTTCTCTTATGTCTTCTTACATCTTCATTAAAAATTTAGAATAAAAATTTCTTATATTTCGGAAGATATAGCAAAATTAGTATAAACCCTAAAATAACAATAACTCCCTCAAAAATAAGCAAAAAGTCTCAATTTTTTTACTGTGATTTATTTAAAATATTCTCCATATCCAGTAAAACAATTGTGAGAAAATTCACAACCAATCAAAATATATTGATGATTCAAAAAAACTAAAGTTTCGCTCCACACAAATTGCCCAAATTGAAGCTTTGATACCACTTGATATGGTCTTGATATGATTCAAATATTCAATATATGCAAAAATAACCTTAAGGTAGGGAAACACCATATAATATTCTTTTAAGAAGGAATACCTCCACAATGTCTCTTCTAGGGGACAACCTCCAATATCCTCTTATAATAGAAGACTCAATGCTTACTTGATATTTTTACCATGTTAATCATCTCCTTTATATAGACATCTATCTAACCAATGGATGGGTAACCTCCTAATCTCAATGTAAGCCAACCATTACCCAATGTATTAATTCCACAAATTACTCCATTATCCTAATATATTGTACCCAGATAACTAACTAAAGGGATGTGCGCCACATGTCGACATCTCTATCAACCCATATACATTAGTATATCATATCCATAGGTACATAGCATTACTTCCCTCCTTGACATGTTTCATCCCCAAAACATAGGAAGAAACCAAATAATGAGTGTGCTTCAAATCATTGCACACTTGTCTCCAATCTCGATCATCTAGCCATCCATATGTGATCTTGGTAGGTGATAGCTCTCCAAGCTTGTTTTCAAATTCCATTGTGCTCCTCTGATTTCATTCATGATCATAATTATATTGCTTTGGTGTCCAAGCATAATTATTCTTCTTTTTATTCCATGTACCATACTCCGTTGCGCTACTCTGATTCCAACCATGACCATAGTAGGTATTTTTCCATGCATAATCATAGTGATTTCCCATTCATTCCATGTGTCATAGTATTTTTTCTTTGGATTCCATGCATATCCATAATGATTGGAAATTTTATTTCCTGTATAGACAAAATGATTGTTGTTATGACACTTCCTCACCTGGTTCCATGATTGTTTCCTCTCATGATGATGTGGGTGTCTATATACCTCAAATTTTTCCAATATTTTGACCTTATCTACTTTTGCTTCTACTTCTTCCACCTTTTTCTTCTTTGTCTCTTTATTAGATGAAGTGTTCCTTTCTAGTTGTAGTGTGTTTATATCTATATCATCTGAATATTCATTATGCTCTTCATCACTTGCTTCAATCTCATCCTCATGATCTACCTGGATTATTATTTGTGCCTTTTTCACTATGATATCTTGTAAAGTGATCATCTTTTTCCTATACAAAAACTTCATGAAATTTTTTTGAACATTAATATTCATCATTCCCAAAGTTTCTAACCATGGATACCAAGAACTATATCCATATCATCCATATCTAAAATATAAAAATCTGAATGCAAAACATATTTTTCCATAATGAGCTTCAAATCTTCAAACATTGAAATATGATTACCATATACTTGAACCTCCTTGATATTATTTGCTTGAACCTGTAGATGCTTGGCCACATTCATGTTAATGAAGTTATACTTGCTGGTATGGTTTATGGACACAACCACCTTCTTCTTTTGAATGCATCCATGAAATTGAAAAAGTGACTCAGATTTCCTTGGAGCCAAATTATTTGAACCCTCTTCTTCTTCTTCTTCTTCTTTATCATCGTTATTTTCTTCCTCTTCTACATCCTCTTTTTCTTTTATATCCCATCGATCTAGGAAGATTTGTTCTATTACTTCCCATGAAAATTATTGTTGCGCAAAGCTTAATTGATTAAACCACCAATGTTGTGTAGGCCCAGACAAAAAAAGAGATAATTATATTTTCCATAAAATTATTTTAGTATTATTCTCCTTAAAAATGAGCCACCATTCTCTAGCATCAACATCATCTTCCCCTGAAACGTTTTGCAACTTCATGATCCAAAAAAAATTAAGGTTTATGAAACCCTAAAATGTTAATAACTCATAAAAAACTAATCAAAAAAGTCCCAAATTTTTATTCTATATTTATCTTATGATATTGGAACCTCAGCCAAAATTTTGTGAAAAAATCTCACAAATTTGGACTTGTAGATTGAATATATGAAAAAACATAAAATCACAAAAAATCACTCAAAACAACTCCAACAATTCTAAAATTTTTACTGTGATTATATTATGTCTTCTTACATCTTCATTAAAAATTTAGAATAAAAAATCCCTATATTTTGGAAGATATAGAAACATTAGTATAAACCCTAAAATAGTAATAACTCCCTAAAAAATAATCAAAAAATCTTGATTCTTTTATTGTTATTTATTTAAAATATTATCCATATCCAGTAAAAAAAATTGTGAGAAAAATCACAACCAATAAAAAGATATTGATGATTCAAAAAAATTAAGGTTTCACTCCACACAAACTGCCCAAATCGAAGCTCTGATACCACTTGATATGGTCTTGATATGATTCAAATATTCAATATATGTAGAAATAGCCTTAAGGTAGGGAAATACCATATAATACTCATTTAGGAAGGAATACCTCCATATTGTCTCTTCGAGGGGACAACCTCCAATATCCTCTTACAATAGAAGACTCAATGCTTACTTGATATCTTTACCATGATAATCATCTCCTTTATATAGACATCTATCTAACCAATGGATGGGTAACCTCCTAATCTCAATGTAGGTTGTCCATTAACCAATGTAATAATTTCACAAGTTACTCCATTATCCTAATATATTGTACCCATATAACTAACTAAGGGGATGTGTGCCACATGTCAGCATCTCCATCAACCCATATACATTAGTATATCATATCCCTAGGTACATAGCAGAAAATTTTTAGTTATGATGTTTCCTGATCAAAAAATAACACTTCCAACAATTCTAAGGGGGCAGATAACATTTAGGACCAACTTCTTGTCCTCCCATCAAGCCCAATTGACAAATCCACCACCCATTTCAGCCTCAAGAATGCCCTTCTCAATACAAGAAAAACATAGTTTTTTAGCCTAAGTTTAAACACACATAAAATAAAACCTGTAAGTCATTTTCATGAACCATCAGATCCTTCCCCTATCTATTTAATCCCTATAATTGTGTCTCGTATCACGCAAATAAAACTTTTTAGAGCAATTTGTTAGACAAGTTGCAGTGACAGGTCCAAAATACAACTTTTTGGCATTGAATAGGCAACTTCTATCTGAGACCTCCACTTGAGAATATATCTCTTTGATCATGTCTCAATAATCAAATTACATATTATCACACCACCAATACTTTCAAATCCACCCAAAAGTGCATTTTCACTACCATTTTTGAAAGCATTCATTTTTTCTCTATTTAGCGACTTACTACACAAGTTGTAAGCATACATTGGGCAGCATTACAATCTTGGGTGCATGATCTTGAGCCTATAGTATGATATGCATCATGTAGATTTTCAACAATTTCATTGTTTTCATCATTCATGTTAGATTTTTTTAGTCCTAATGTGTATATTATAGGTCTCAACTTAATCAATTTTATCAATGAACCAAATAATTGACATCTTTGTGTTAGGTTGTGGAGCTAAAAGCTTCAACTATGCAAACGAAAAGGAGGTTGCTGAAGTTCCAGAAGTATCGGCATCGGTAGTATGACCGATGTCGGTCATGATAATGTAGAAAGAAACCGGTGTCGGCAAAAATTCAGCCGACGTCGGTCAGCACCAGTTAGACAGGGACTGATGTCGGTCCACTATGTGTTTCAGAACTGTTCGTTGCACAAATAATTAGTTAGTTGAACTGAGTGTTTGCATGTAAAATTTATTTCGAGTCTTGAGCTATGTGGATAATTATAGTAAACTAAGAGTCTAAGTTATTGTTTAAGTCTGGGATATATTTATAGACCCATTGGCATGTATTGTAATTATGAGTTAAAAAAGAAGGCAAGAAAGATCCTTCCATTGTAAGATCATTGAGTTGCAGGTTGTTGCAAGCTCATAGGAGATCTACATGTGTAAGTATGGTCTATTGAATTGCAAGTTGCCGGTTCATGAGAGATCTACTTGAAGTACTTTAGAGTGCTTGGTGTACTGGCAGGGTTATTACTTACTGGTTGGAGAGGTGAACACCAATTTTATGTGTGAGTTGTGTGTTGGGACCGTTTTTGGTAGGAGTGTGTTTTGAAGAAGAATTACTATACACTTGAGTGTGGCAAGCCTCTGTAAAGTGGAAGAGAGTGGCGCCTCTTTATTGTATTCTTTTCTGTACAAGTGTTAATACAAGATAGTGTATTATCTCTCATATTCTGTGCTATTTGTGAATTCTAGTTACTTGTACTTTTGGATATTTCTGCATGTTTAATTGATTGTATTTGGTAATCATATTGTGCTCTTTCTGAGGAGCAAGATCTTAACAAGTGGGATCAAAACAAGGTGTGTTGTTCTTGGATTCCCCGACAACTGGTATCAGAGCTTTTGGTTGAGATACTAACAGGTTAGATTAGATCTGGTTAGTGTGTGTTGATTACAGGTTACTCATAGGAGTTTCTGTTTGAGTGGGAGTAGAGCAATGGCAGAACACAGTAAGCTACGAATGGAGAAGTTTAATGGCAAGAACTATCAATTATGGAGGATGCAGATTGAAGATTATCTGTATCAAAAAGATCTGTACTTACCGTTGGGTGGGGTTGATTGCAAGCCTCGGGATATGAAGGATGAAGAATGGGAGGTTCTTGATCGAAAGGCTCTGGGATATATAAGGTTGAGTCTTGCATCATCTGTGATTTTCAACTTATCACATGCGAAGACAACGATAGAGTTGATGGAATCTTTGGCAAATTTATATGAAAAACCCTCAACTTCAAATAAGGTATTTCTTATGAAGCAATTATTTAATTTGCAAATGTTGGAAGGTGGATCTGTACATAGTCATCTTAGTGATTTCTATGGTTTGGTAAACCAGTTAAGTTCAGTCAATATTATTTTTGATGATGAAATTAAGGCTCTCTTAATCTTATGCTCATTACCTAAAAGTTGGAAGAGTTTGGTAATGGCAGTTTCTAATACTACATCTGCTTCAAAAATATTAAAAGTGGATGATATTGTGAGTGTGATCTTGAATGAAGAGATTCACAGGAAAAGCACAGGTGAATCATCAGGAAATACTTTAAGTGTGGAAAGCAGGGGAATGCAAAGAGAGAAGATCGAGCGTGGGAGATCAAGGTCTAAGATAGGCAGGAGATCCAAGTCCAGGTATGGCAGAATAACCTGTTGGAAGTGTGGAAAGCAAGGGCACTTAAAGAGAGATTGCAAGTCGGGTGAAGATCAGCATGAAGGACATGAAGAAGAAGCAGATGTTGCAGATTTCATTGCACAAGATGCTCTGGTATGTTCTTTGGATAAAGTAGAATCTTGGGTTTTAGATTCTGGTGTTTCTTTTCATGCATCCCCAAATAGGGAATTTTTTCATGAGTATGTCCAGGGAGACTTTGGAGAAATTTGTTTAGGGGATGGTAAGCCTTGTCAGATGGTTGGCAAAGGGAAAGTGAATCTGAAATTGCAGACAGGTAACACATAGGTGTTAAAGGAGGTCATGCATGTCCCAGTTCTGGAGCAAAATTTGATTTCTATAAGAAGTTTAGGTGATGAGGGTTGCACAGTAACTCTCACAGTAGACTCTTGGAAGGTAACCAAGGGTGCACTTGTTGTAGCAAGAGGTAAGAAAGTAGGTACACTTTATCTATCTACTTGTATTACTGATTCTCTTTTTGAGTTATCTACTTCAGCTGTAGATTTGAAGATGTGGCTTAATAGGCTTGGTCACATGAATAATAAGGAGATGCATGTTCTTAAGTCAAAGGGTAGGCTTTCAGATTTGAAGAGCATAGATCGAGATTTTTGTATGCAGAAGAAGGTAACGTTTCTTGAGGAATCTGATGTTCGTGACAAGAGCAAGAAAGCCTTGGTTTTCAAGGAGAAGGTGACGGACAGAGTTCAGCACAAGGGGCAGAAGAATTTTGAGCAAAGCAAGGGTGATTTGGACAGGGATTTGATCTAAAAGGAGCTCGCGGGTAGAAGTCAATTCTCACTAAAAAAACATAGAGACCGACGTCGGCTAGAAAACCGACATCGACGTCCAGAGAGGGACCGATGTCGGCTATGTGCAGCCCGATGTCGGTGACTCAAGGTAGATAAACACTGGCATTGGCAAGGGGGAACCAACGTCGACAGTGAGGCAGTCGCATGGAACCGACATCGGTCGGGTGCAGACTGAGATGTGACCGGCATCGGTCATTGAGATAAATTTTGGGTGGACAGCAAGCTGTCAAGGAGTCTCAAGCACCCATATGGAGGACTTAAAGGGTAAGTAAGCCTCAAATTCGTCATTTCCCTTCTTTACACTACTTGTTTCTCACTTATGGTAAAGAACCAAGAAGTTATTAAAGAATCAAAGTAGGTAGATCCAGGAAACAGTGGGAGCTTGGCATGGATGAAGGATGTGATTCCTTGGAGGAAAACCAAACAGGTGTTTTAAGTGGAGTTGCCGACTAGAAGAAAGCACTGAGAGACGAATGGATGTTCAAAATAAAGAAGAGTGAAAATGGACACGTGAGACAAAATGCCAGGGTACATGGTCTTGAGTTAGTTGTAGGGCAATGGAGGTTTGACCATTGTGTTTCTCTTTACCAGGTTGGATAATATTAACTACATTATCCTATTACTGTATGATGTGCTTGTTGCAGGGTTACATATACAGGGAGTTACTGAATTAAAGGTAAAGCTAGTTCAGAGGTGTGTCATGAGGAATCTTGGAGCATCAAGATTTTTTGGCACGAGTGTGTTCTAGGGACATGGAAGGTCACATGTTGACTTTGTTTCAGGATGATTGTGTGAGACCAGTTAGCACACTGATGGTTGGACAGTTCACAAAATAGTGTCTTGATTCACACAATGAGGTTAAGTGCATGGTATGTACTAGACTTGAGTTTTCTCAAGCAGTGGGAGTTGTCACAAGTTTGGAGCCAATCTGGGAAAGAAGCATTGGAGGGTAGTTCAGTGGATTCTTAGAGAGACCAGCAGCAGGTGCACATGTTATGCAGGGTCAAGTTATTTTCTACATGGTTTGTAGATGTGGATATGGTAGGTGATTTGGATGATAGAGTTGCACCACAAGATTTGTGGTGGTTGGTCTTTAAGAGTGATCTTGAAGAGAAATACAAAGCCAAGGGAACAAACTAGACGGTGTACAAGTACAGGTACAGTTGCAGCTATTTATCTCCAAGTGAGAGATTGTTAGGTTGTGGAGCTAAAAGCTTCAACTATGCAGATGAAAAGGAGGTTGCTAAAGCTCCAGAAGTACCGGCGTCGGAAGTATGACCGACGTCGGTCATGATAATGCAGAAAGAAATCGGCGTCGGTAGGAAGTCGGTCGACGTCGGTCAGCACCAGTTAGATAGGGACCAACATTGGTCACCTGTGTGTTCCAGAACTGTTCGTTGCATGAACAGTTAGTTAGTTGAACTGAGTGTTTGCATGTAAAGGCTATTTCAAGTCTTGAGTTGCATGGATAATTATAGTAAACTAAGAGTCTAAGTTATTGTTTAAGTCTGGGATCTATTTATAGACCCATTGGCATGTATTGTAATTATGAGCTGAAAAGGAAGGCAAAGAAGATCCTTCCATTGTAAGATCATTGAGTTGCAGGTTGTTGCAAGCTCATAGGAGATCTACATGTGTAAGTATGGTCTGTTGAATTGCAGGTTGCCGATTCATGGGAGATCTACTTGAAGTACTTTAGAGTGCTTGGTGTACTGGCAGGGTTATTACTGACTGGTTAGAGAGGTGAACACCAATTATGTGTGTGAGTTGTGTGTTGGGACCGTTTTTGGTAGGAGAGTGTTTTGAAGAAGAATTATTGTACACTTGAGGTGTGGCAAGCCTCTGTAAGGTGGAAGAGAGTGGCATCTCTTTATTGTATTCTTTTCTGTACAAGTGTTAATACAAGATAGTGTATTGTCTCTCATATTCTGTGTTATTTGTGAATTCTATTTACTTGTGCTTCTGGATATTTCCACATGTTTAATTGCTTGTATTTGGTAATCATATTGTGCTCTTTCTGAGGAGCAAGATCCTAACAAGTGGGATCAGAACAAGGTGTGTTGTTCTTGGATTCCCCGACACTTCGACTATCATAATCCAAATTATGAAATAAACTATACCAAATTTGGTAAGCCAGTATTTTTGATTATCGATCAGACAGTTTGTTATGCATTGGTTCTAAAATATTTTTATCTACTTCAATTAATTACATACTTTTTCTATGCACAATTCTTGGAGCTATTGTTAATGGTGAAATTTGTTGATAGGGTGTTTCAAAGACGTTATTTCTTTCATTGTTTAGAGGTGGGATGACATCTTCTTCATTGTTTATTTATTCATTATATGTTTCCATAAAATTTTATTGATTTTTAATTTCATCATTATTTGTTTCCATCAAAATTTTCTTCATTCATGGGGGGTGATGCATCATTCATAGACTCATCATCAACCAAATCAAAAACTTGAACTTTCAACATAAACTTTCAACATTATCTAAATCATTATTATCAATTTCATTATTATTAATTTTATTATGGTCAATTTAATCATTATTCAATTCATTATGGTCAATTTCATCATTGTTTAATTCATTATTATCAATTGGCTCATTATTTATGGCATTTGGTTCATTAGGATTAGGGTTTGTACCTTGTCTATCATGAAGTTTTTGCATTTGTATCTTGTGTTTCTCTCTCAACTCTTCCAATTCCTCCAATGTTTTGTTCTTCAACATCTTCCTCTTTCTCAAACGTGATCTGTCACCCATCAAGGACAATGAATAGCTTTTCAAAGGTGGGGTCAAAAGTACACAGGGCCCACAAGTCCCACAGAGAATGTTTGTGGGGACAAAATTCTCAATTTGGGTTAAAAATGGATGTTGAAAAGCAAGTTTTGTATATATTAATAATAAATGATTATGTTATCCAATAATTTGATCGTGTTATTCTTAATACTTAGTTCGTGTTAAACATAGATGTTAAGAAGCAAGTTTTGTCTATATTAAAAATAACACGATCACATTATTTAATAATGTGATTGTGTTATACTTAATATATATTAAGGATTAGGGATTAGTGCATAAGGTTTAGCTATTAGGGAATAGGGCTTACAATTTATGTTTTATGGTTTAGGGATTAGGGCATAGGGTTTAAGTTTAAGGGTGTATATAAGGTCTATTCGCTCTATTACATGTGAACCTAATTCTTACTACAAAAGATGTTAATTGGGACTAAATAGATTGGTAAATAGGGAAAGTTTGTGGTTTATAATTTAGGGTATAATGTTTAGGGTTTATGGTTTAGGGCTTAGGTTTTATGTATATATGATTTAGGGCACACAGAGTCAATTGTAAAAATAATTGAGGATAATTTGAATCACTTGGACCCATTTATGACTATAGAATGTGATTTTTGATTGTCATTATACCCTATATCATCATAAATATTGAGTGAATTAGTCAAATGGAGCAATCAATCATGTGATTTAGGCCAAATTAAGCTCTGTGAACTTAATTCTTAGTCTAAATGATGTTAATTTGGGCTAAAATTATTGGTTCAGGGTTTAAAGAGTTTATATTTATGGTTAGAGTTTAAGGATTAGTAACTTTAGGGATTAGGGCTTAGGGTATAGGTTAGGTATTGTTGTCACTTGAACTTGCACCCAATAAGGAGATGGGACAAGCTTCTCCTAATTCAAGTGAAACAATGGAACCATCCCAGGTTGTGGGTATCCCTATTGTGGGGTGGATCTCTAGATTATGGGCTAGCTCCCCTTGATGCATCATTTAAGCTCATATTCCTACTAATAACAACGTGGGGGATGAAAAGGGTTAGAATAAATGAAAGTAAACCTATTATACTGGAGGTGATGCACCAAAATATTTCTTCTACTCATACCTTTGACATACACTTGAAACTAAGGACAAGTAGCACATACACTTAATTCAACATCAATCTCTCCTCTCACATCAATGCTTTAACATGGGGTCTTGGAGATGACATAGGATAGGAGGAACTAAACAATAGGAATTATAAGGCACTCTATTGAGCATCCCACTCACTTACACCTAAATTCTCTTCAGACACTTCTTTTTGACCTGCAAGAAGGAAATCACAATACACTAGGTATTAATGGATCAACATGTAAAGGTAAATGGAAACTACACTTGCATAAGACTAATACCAAGCATGTACACTTAATTCAATATTTTAATGAGGTAAAACACTTTTATTTATTGATTCAAGATAAAATTTTGGCAAGGATTCGCCATAACCAAGTAGAGAGATCTCTTACAATGCCAAAAGGCCAAAATTTATAGAAGAAATGCGAAGATAGAGAGAAGCGAAGTTGAAGAGTCACTTGGACATGTGTCCATCTGAGAGAATAAGTTAAAATTTCATGTGTAATATATTTGGGGTGATATATTCCATTTCATATAGGTATACTTGTCCAAAACAACTCATAAAGATAATGAAAACTAGCACAAAACTTGTAATTTTGGCATAGGAAACTGCCCTTATGATTTGCCTTCCAAAATTGACTTTATCTCTATATATGGTCAAGTATGATGGTTGATATAAACAATAAGGGTTAAAAACAAGTCCCCAAATTCATTTTATTGACCTCTGACCATCCCTATTCTTCTAGACATGCAAAATCATTCTTAGCAGTCTCAAAAAGGCTCTTTTCCATGCACCTTCTCCACTTGGCATTAAAAACTTAAAAATTTTACAAATTTATCCATAAAAAATATGGAATGACACTTTTCAAAGGTTCCCATATCATCAATTTTAATAAAAAACATTTAAAAGGCTTCCCTAATTGTTTTTCACCACTTTCTCCAAGTGTTCATTAGCTGGCTCACTAGACTGGCTGAAAGTGAGGACCTGGTTGGAGAAATTAGAGGATTATTAATGAGATTAGGTGAATTTTTTGAGTCATCTCAAGTTTAAATCTTCCTTCCAAATTTTTTTTCATCTCCTAACTCCTCATGTAGCATGCACACCACTCAAAATGGTCAAAATAATCATTGTTTCCCTCTGATCCATATAGTTATGTACAATAAAATAACATGTGTAGGATTATATGAGGGTCATATACAAATTATAGGTGCTTTCATTTCCATTCCATTGCATCTGGATACCTCATTTTCTTCCTTTCTCCAATCAGGTCTCTATAAGTGTTTTACAAGGGTTTTGAGTGGCCTGGACTCTAAACCTTTGTTCATAAAGTTAAAAATTTTAAACCCTAGAAAAATTATATTTTTTTCCTCTTAATAACCCCATATAAATTATCTTATTGTATCAGGGTCCCATGCAAACATCTATGAAAGATATGAGTGATGGAAGTTAAACTTCGAGTTGTTTTTGTGCTCCCTGTGAGAGTTTCAGTAGGTCTGAGGTTATATATGGATTCCTATCAATTTTCCTAAAAAAAAAATATTATTCACCTATATATCTGACCTAAAAAAAAATTAAAATCATTTTGAGAGCTCACCAAGAGGCAAAAATGGGAATGACCCATGTTTTGGGACAAGAGTTATGCCTTGCCAATAGGCCTATTAGCACCTTGTGAACCAAAAGACCATAATTCTCACATTTAATAAATTAATTTATAATTAAAACATCATATTTTACACCCTATTCATCATAAAAACATCATATTTCTTGGATAAGGTTATAACTTGAAGTGACCTCTCATTTGGGGTTGGGTTTGTATGTTTCTGTACTAGGTTTGCCTGCAGACCTACTTGTCCAGACCATATCCTTGGAATTCCAACCCTCCAAGATAATTTATTACATAAAATTATGTGTTTTACATCTTTAAAAAACTTAACTTTAATTCTCATTACCTTCTGGTCTATGTTTTCATCACTTTTCCCAAAATTGACACCTTCATGCACACTAAAAGTGACCCTACTCTGATACAAAATAGAGGGTGTTTTCACTATTGAAATTGGAAAATTTATGATTTTATAGTTTTATATATGTCTTAAGGGTAATTTTTTACAAAATTTATCTCCCAAATCCTCCATTTGGTCTTCTAGATCTCCATTTTTCCAAGGTAGACTTTTGACTAGGCAGGGTTTGTGGGTAAGGAGGGTATAGAACTGTATTTTGAGGTCCTAGGGATTTAATTGAGATTTATTTTGATGTGTAAGGATAGTAAATTATTTACACAACCTTTTAAAACCCTATCTATCCTTATTTCCCTTTCAAGAAACTTCCATGCCTCTCTAGCCCCATCTCATGTATTGCTTCACTATATTGCTTGTACGGATTGAGACACAATTTTCATTGTTTATAAGATATGATGGATGTATTTAGCCACAAAATGTGTGTAAAAAACATTATGGTGACACTCCTAGCATCACATATTCATCTCATCCATTTGAATGCATTGTTTTTCCTCAAAAGACCTCATAACTCTTGACTGAGATCAAACTCAGGGTTCTGACTGTAGATGCATATTTTTAGGCCTGTAGGCTTCATGGTAAGGAATTCAAGCTTCAAAAGGTGTATATTTAGACTTTTTTGATATCCATAGCATCATACCATATTCATATTACTCACCTACATGCTTCATTTTAGCTCAAAAGACCCTTTTCACCTTGATTGCTACCAATTCCTCATATTCGGTTGTAGGTTCATGTTCCCAGCCTTGTAGGTGCATCTTGATAGGTGTTAAAGCTTCAAAATGTGTATACAACCTTATCTTATGCTCTGAATTCACATTATACTCACTCCATCTACATGCTTCATTTTTAGCACAAAGACCCCTTTTCACCTTGATTAGGCTAATCTTCCACTGTCCTTGGCTGCAGGTACATGTTCCCAACCCTGTAGGTTACAATGAGATTGATTTGGATCATGTTCACCTTATCTAGGGGATTTTTGAAAATTCATTTATCCTTTTAGTATTTAAATTTGGATTATCTTATTCTCTAAGAGTCCTTACACCATCCTTTTGTGTTAATCCTTGAAACATTTCCCTCACTACCTCTCTGCTCTGTGTACGGATAGGGGATGGTCCAAAAGGTAATTTCATGAAATATCCCCCTTATCCATTACCAAAGTGCTCAGGACTGATTTTTATAGACATTGGAAGTGTTTCCTCAACTTGGACAAGGTCTAGGATTCTCATACGTAGTGCAAGTTGACAAACTCCATCAATATCTTGTAGACATCACTATTGCAAATCAATGATTTTTAGCCATTTTGAGAGGTCGCAAAACCTATTTTCCACTCCTCTTTTTTCCCTAAAACTTGGTTTGCTTGTTCTTGGATGATAGGGATACAAGATGAACCAAACAAGGATGTTGTAAACCTCTTATAACATGGCACACATCATTTCAAAAAACCCTCAGGACCTATGCTTGGTCAATTTTTGGACTGATAACCCAAAACAGTCAACTCTCTTTTTTGGAGTGAACAATCCACTTTTAGAAGCCTCTAAATCTTCCTAGAATGGAAAAAAGGACTCTTAGATAGGCTAGGTATCAATCATGAGTTCCACCATGTTTTTTACCATTCATGCTCCATACAAACCTCCTGGAGCTCAAGTGCAAGGTGACTGTAACAAGCTGGGCAATTAACAATTGTGCATAGTTTAGGCCTTAGGATCTCTTCTTTGATCATAAAATGTCATCCTAATGTTTCCAAGGAATTGAAAACATTACCAAGCCTTTCTTCAAAGTAAGATGACTCTGCATGCTCTTGTAAGTGAAACTTTGACTATTATATGCAAGGAAAACATGAGAGAGCAAGAAAAATGCAAGTCAAGGCCTTCCTAATACCACAAAACACTTTTAAAACCATGAATATATATAAAAATCATTATAATCATTAAAACAAGCACCAAATCCCTTGTTCCAATGTGAAGAAACCACACACAAAGCAACTGAGTTGACTGCTAATGCAAACTAGGCCATTTGCAAGCATGTACAAGACTAAAGGAGTCTTTCCCAAGTATTTGAAACTTAAAACACCCAAATAAGCATAATGACATCTTGAAAAACATGTGGAAGCACCTGCAATAAACCATTCATTCAATCCAAAGCAAGAAAAGTTGAAACAGATTCAAAAAGAGACCCCTTCATGGTTGAATAGGCATAAAAAGTTGTCTTGAGTGTTAACGATCGTTCATAAAGAAGGATGCACAAAATTTAAACTTATTATTATGGATGTGAATTATACTCAAATAATTATCCACCCCCAAGATCATTTCCTCCAACTCAAACATACAGTCCATAGTGAGCACTTGAAGTTAACCTTTCTTTGCATGCCAAGAGGAAAAGGAGGGAAAATGAGTTGCATATGCATTTTTTTATGCAATTTATTCAATTAAAATGTGGGAATGACCTATGAGGAGGTGAAGAGTCACACCACCATGTTTTATAAGTGGCACATTTCTCAAAGAAATTGTACAAGTGCCCATTTCTTTCTTTTTGGACAAGAAAAATATCTTTTATTTTAACAACCTGTAAATTTCAGTTAATAAAATTTGCTAAAGATCTAATAGGACACATGGCATGTGATAAAACTTTTTTACACTTGCACAATTCCCAAGAAACCTATACAAAGCATTAAATACACTAATTAGACCCCTTAAAATGACTTAAAATGATAAATGGACCTAGAGAACACTTAGCCAAAGCTAGTACATCATCAATTAACACTAATTGACCTATGAAACACCTTATAACAACATATTTCACCCCTTTAAATGCCTAAAAGTGAAGTTTTTTACTAGGGGTGCCCTATTTTGACCTAAAAGTCAAAATTAGTCAATAAGTATGTAAGGTACAATCATGAAGGCAATTAGGGCAAATTTGAGCTGCTTGAACCTATATCTATGAGTAAATAATGTGATTTTGGGCTCAATTATCCCCCACATCATCACAGATTAACCTAATTAAGTTAATTGTGGCAATGAGTGATGCGATTTTGACCAAGTTCATCCTTGTGAACTTAATTCTTACTATATAAAGGATGTTAATTGGGGCTAAATTTATTGGTTTATGATTTAGGGTCTATAATTTAAAGGGTTTGGGGTTTAGGGATTATGGCTCAAGGTTTAGGTAAATGGTACAGGGTTTATGGTTTAACTTAAATGGTACAATGTTTAGGGTTTAAGATATCAGATATAATGTCCAATCACTAAGGTAATTAAGGAAAATTTGAATTGCTTGTTCACCTATTTGTGGCAATTACCTTCATGTTTGTATTTCTAATAAAAGTAGGGTCAGTTAAGCCATACATGTTCATACCTTATACGATCGATTGAGCCATAAATTTGGTTTAGCGGCTCAATTTTGCCCAAATCATTCCCCTAATTGCACAAATTGACTAATTGGATTAATTCATGATAGAATCGAACTTAATTTTGGCCCCAATCATATCTTGCTCTTAAAGGGGTTCAAATTGGCCTCAAATGCCTCCTCAATTAAATGAATCAACTCTTTGGTTAATTATATATGACATGACATTAGGGTTAATTTCACACCAAATCACATCATATATGATTTAAAATAAGTTCATGTGACTCATTTTGACCCTAATTACCTCCACAATTGAACTAATCAACATTTGCATTTATTAGCTAATGATAGGACCCCAACAAGTAAATCAAAAAACCCTATGAAGAGTTCAATTGTCCATCCATCAAACCCTAGAATTTTCTCCTTTCAGAAAGTAGTGAGGACATACTAGATTTCTTCCTTAGGGACTTCCTCAACAAGCCTTTCATTTTCTTCCTCGTTAATGAATTTGTGAAAAAAAAAGATATTTTAACTATCTCCACTATGTTGAATCTATCAAGGTCCTTATAGAACTTCTCAAATTGAGATGCTCCAAAACCAACTATCCCTTGTAATGTCCACACAATAGAATCATCTTCATTATTCATTTCCCATATAGTATTTTTTATTTTATGGTGATCAGCTAAATCTTTAAACAATTTTGTGTTTTCATCACCATTTTCTAGCCACAAAGCTCTACATTTTAATCTCCATTATGTTTCCATATCCACTAACATTTTACTCTTCTTCAACACCAGTTCTTTAAGCCTTGATTTGGTAGCTTCATCAAAAATATTTTCAAAATATTGACCATAGATATCAGTAATATATTATTCCACAAATAAAAATATATATTTTTCTTCCCAACACTTGATTACATCCCATCTAATCACAGCCTTCAATACTCTTTTAAATTTGGTTGTAAATTGTAGAGTAGCTGACTCCTTGGAGATAACATAAAAGGCTACCCACTCTTCATTAACCAACTTGATAAAATCATCCATCTTCAACCATAATGGATTTAATTTAAATTGGCTCAGAGGCTTAAAGACAATATTTTTAACATGAAATAGTATGGGAAAATAATCATAATCACCTCACAATGACCCCCTTAATCTAATTCTCTAAGAGCCATTCAAAAGGGAATCAAATATTAATAACTTATTGAGTCTCTTGGCACACTATCTATACCATCTCTCTTATTCATTCAAGTAGGTACTCTCTTAAAAGGATCCATATCCACCAACCTAGCCTCCTCAAACTTGTGTAAAAAGTAATCAACCAATGGATCAATTATCTCTAAATCTCCCCACACTTCAGCATTTTTCGTGGTTAAGTTTTAATCACCCCCAACAATGATATTATCTCCTCCCAAATTTTTATGCAAATATGACCTCCCAAAAATCAACTCTCTCCTCCAAAGGCCCATAAATATTTTCCATAATGAAAGTTTTTTATATCTCCATAGAATGAAGTTACACCTTAATGTCAGAGACAAAAAAAAATGATCTGACTAGTGTCATAGTAGATTTCCTCCAACCCACGACCAATCCCCTAGAGCTTCCAGCAAGGTCCATGGCAAAGACTCCTAATATTTTAAGATTTTTGATGAATCTCAAATAACTTTTGTCCCTTCTCCCTTAATCTCTTAAATCAAAACCATGTCCAACTTATGAAATTCAACCGCAATATTTTTTGAAGGGTTGCCCATCACTATGATGTTAAGGGATAAAATGATCAAGGATTACACCTCTTCGAGGCTTGTCCCACTCCAAGGGTTGATATAAGTGGTTTTTATTTTCCCTATTGGATTTCCCTAATAGCTTTGGACTTTGCTTGAGATAGATAGGAGATCTGACCTCTTCTTGATTGATATATCTCTGTCATTTTCAATATATTTATGCCTCATTTGATGTTACCATCTTCCATAGTTGTAGTCGATGTTAAGAATGAGAAAACATTCCAAGAACCCATGAATATGAAGTTTTCACAACAATAACATCACAAGAAAGTTGAAAATATGATATGCAAATAAAAATCAAATCATGTTATTCATAATAAGACATGCAAGTACAAAGGAGAACCCTCACATAAGCAAGCAAGGTAAAATAAGAAACTAGCCTAAATAAGCAATGTAGGATAAATCCTCACATAGGACAAAACTAGGAAAAGACCAAAAAAGTTATCTAAAACCTAGTAAATATGATAAATATACTCTAACACCCTCCCTCAAATGAAGTTAGGGGCTAACAATAGCCAAAAAATAAATAGTGGCATATCCACAATATGAGTCCTGACAACTAATCTTGATAAGGTACTCATGTACAATATATATCCATGCAATGAAGAATGAATATGTCCTCACGAACACCTCTCAAGGACAAATTTTGGTACCCTAAGCATGCCATACAAATCACTAAAATGAGGTGATTCAAAAGGATTTTTGAAGATGTCGGCAACCTACTATTAAGTCAAAATGTACTCCAAGGTAAGAACTCCATCCTGAAAGTGTTGATGAATGAAGTTCATATGCACCTCAATGTGTTTGGTCTGTTGATGCTCAATTGGGTTATGAGATATTGGAATTGCACTCTAGTTGTCACACCAGATTACAGTAGGTGAATCTTGTATGAATCCAAACTCTATCAATAACTAATGAAGCCAAAGAATCTGTTGACTTGTTATAACTATTTCCATGTACTTAGCCTCTATAGATAAAATTGTAATAGCTTATTGTTTCTTGCATACCCAAGCATTAGGTGAAGAACCAATATAATATATGTAGAAGCTAGAAGTAGAACGCTTGTCATAAAGAGAACCTGCCCAATCTAAATCAATGTACCCAACCAACTAAGTAGAACCCCTAGTGTAGTGTAATCCAAAAATGGGTAATGTCTCACAGATATCATAAAATCCTCTTGGCATCTTCCCAATAACTATCATGAGGAACATGTGAAAACCTATATATAGGCCCAACTACAAATAAAATGCTAAGGCGAGTATGGGTTAAATACATAAGACTCCCAACCATCTACCTGTACAATGTAGGATCACAAAGAATAGTGCTAATAGAAGTGAGAGTGACTCCAGACTAAAAAGAAGAGGGACTTGGCTTGCAATGCCATGCCAAAATACTGAAGAAGATCAAGGGTGTACTTCTGCTTACTCAAATAAATCCCTGAATCTGACTGAGAAATCTATAAATTAATGTAGTAGTACAAAAGACCGAGATCTATCATATCAAATTATGTTAAAAGTGCATGCTAAATAGCTTGAATCTGAGAAGAGGAGTTGCCTATGAAAAGTAGGTAATCAACATACAAACCTATTATAAAAATGGCATCCCCAATATGTTGGATATAAATTGTGATATCGGAGTGGCAATGAACAAATCCAGTAGAGAGAAGAAAATAATCCATCTTCTCATACCAAGCTCGAGGGGCCTATTTGAGAGCATAATCAGACCCTCTAAATCAATAAATAAGAGAAGAATCATGAACAAACCCAACAAACTACTCTATATAGATTTTATACTACAAATTACCATGCAAAAAAACACTCTTAACATCCATCTGATACACTAGCCAACCCTATGATGCAATAAGAGAAATTACAAGATGAATAGAATCCATCTTGGCAATGAGTGGAAAAATCTCAGAGTAGGCAATACCTTCGACCTGCGAAAAATTCTTTGCAACAAGACATGCCTTATACTTGTCAATGGACCCATCAACTTCATACTTGGTGTGGTATTCCTACTTGCACCTAACCAACTTTTTTCTCTTAGGAATAGATAGCAAATCCCAAGAATGATTCTTCACCAAATAAGAATATTCATCTGTCATCGCATCATCCCACTCTTGTATCCCATAAGCTTGTAAAAAAGACTGTGGATACTTAGAGAATCCCTGACATAAATTTTTAGTACCAGTACAATGTGCATGATGATGTATAGTGGGTTGAGTATCCTATATAAAAAGTTCTTGATTCGAAAAATATTTCAAGTGACAATTCAGATGACAGTTTTACCTATTGGTGGCAGAACTTTTGGGAGCCATAACTTTTGCACCATAGCTCTGTTTGACTCCCCATTTGAACCGTTGGAAAGCTAAAGATGGGGGGAATGTCGTGAGATGGCACATAGCTCCCTCGGTGGGTTTTGACCCTTGAAAACCAAATATAAGTGCTCCAAATTTCAATTTTAGTAATGTAGTATAAAAATAGTAAGTTTTTAAAAAATAGTAATTCCTCAAATTTTGTATTGTTGTAAATCATGAAAGTCAAACCACTTAATCTCCATCGAGATTGGTGACCTTCCACATCCTCCTCCTACCTTCAAAATGTGTATAAATGAATATGTAACCTGAAATAGAAAGGAGACATCTCTTCTCAAAGATAGGCATATGTTTGGGTCTGTAAATTTGATCAATAAAACATCTCTTCTCAGAGATAGCATTATTACAATTATGTTTTTTTTGTTTCTTGAATTATATTTCAACCAAAGCTTATGAGTTTTGGATCAGTTCTACCTTAGAAACTATAGTACGAGCCCACAATAGCATAGTGATAATATCATTGGGAATTGGACCCTCAACATCCATAACCTCCGTAGGGGCCTCTTGAACTGGTTCTCAAAAAATGAATCCTCAAAAGGAGGTGAGGAATCAACAAAATAATGACAAGAAAACATGGAAGAAGATGAAGAGTTATGAGAAGTAAAATGTTCATCAAATTGTGCATGTGTTTGAAAAAGAACATCATGAGTATCAGGATCTAAAAGGTGATAATCTCTCATGTCCTCACAACACCCTATAAAGATCAAGGGTTTGTTCTTCTTATCCAATGCTTTCCTTTTCTTCTTTGGTACAAACGCTCAAACATGGCTCCCAAAGACTAAAAAAATGAGATATTAGGGTTGATTCCAGACCAAGCCTCCTCTGAAGTCAAATACTCAAGTGCTCTATGTGGTGTGCAATTCTGAATGTAATTCACATAATTAATTATTTTTACTCAATATATAAGAGGTAAATATTGTGAATACATCATGTAGTTAGCCATCTCCTTCAAAGTGTGATTCTTCCATTCTACTAAGCCATTTTGTTGTAGAGTATGTAAAACAGAATGCTGGTGAACAATATCATGAGCTGCCAAAAAATCAAATAACTCTCACTGAAGTACTCCCCCCCTATTATCATTACAAAACTTCTTGATGAAACTAGAAGACTAGTTCTCGACCAAAGCCTTAAAGACTTTAAAGTGTGAAAAAACATCACTCATATACTTGAGAAAATAAACACAAGTATGTCTCGAGAAATTATCAATAAAATTAAGTGCATACTTAGCTCCGTTGAAAGGAGTAGGAAAGACCATCAAATCATTATGCACATGTTCAAGTGGTGAAGAAGCTCTCTTGGACATACCCTTAAGAAATGGATCTTGATGTTGTTTCTCTAATGCACAACTAGGGCAAACTCTGTCAAGACATGAAAATGTAAGAAGACCATCTACCATACCATGAGTGCTCAACTCCTTAAAATATCCGTAATTGAGATGTCCAAATCTCTCATGACAAATCTTACTCTCAAAATATGCATAACAAACTAAACACGTCCCTAGAGGAGTATCATCAAAACCCTCAAAGTAATAGAGTCGAGAACTATGATCAACAACACCCTATGCAATAAGTGTATGAGGCTCTAACAAAGCTCTAACTTCAGCCCCCTGTGGTGTGAAAGTCAATGTCTTGCCCTAGCCAAAATGATAAATCTAATAAACTAAAAATAGATTAGTGGTGATGCGACCACTATCAAATTGTATGTCATATTTTCTCTTAATAGAAACAAAAGAAGAATCTCCAACCTCAATGTTGGAATTAGAACTCAATTTAAGAGAGTCATATGGTGAGAAGCACCTGAATCTATAACTCAATTATCTGAAACAGGTGACTGAGATCTTCCAACAACAAGTGTTTTACATGCTCATGGGATGGAGATGGACTGGAGATATAAATCTTGTGTTTTTTTATGGCATCTTCTAGGGCTTGCATTCTCTTAAAACACCTAGATTCTTCATGACCAATCCCCCCATAATAGGAACATGAAAAGCTAGACTTATTCTTGAATTTGGTAGATGATTTGGGTTTAAATGTGTTGTTTGGCTTAGGGGAACTCTAAGATGGAGGAGTGTTCTTGGACTTACTCTTTGTTTTTTCCTTGATCTTGGGATGTGATGCTACTATTATTTTTTGAGAGGTGGAAGACTCAAGGTGAGATAATTTGGATTCCTCCCTAGTAAGTCTTTCACAAAACAACTCTAAATCAAATATTTTGAATGCGACACCTAAGGCATCGATGTTAGATAAAAAAAGTAAAAGAAAAGATTTAAAATGAAAATTTCAACTTAGATAGAATCAAGTACACACACTTTTCATCTTTCTTATCTCATTCTTTTCCATTTAATTGTGTCAACAAGTGCTTAAACTTAGTGAAATTGTCTACAATAGAAAGAAAATCTTCAGGACTAAGTGATCTCCACTTCAAGTTGCATGGCTCTCATGTGATCTACTTTCTCAAATAAACCTTTTAGTTTAACCCACATTTTGAATAAAGTGTCACATCCATTCAAATGAAACAACAGACTATCACTCACACAAATCCTTATTGAATCCATACACTTATCAAATTTACATTGATGCTAAAAATTTTCATATTCTCTTGTAAATTGTGGCTGAGTTTCATTCATTAGGGACCATAATCCTTTGTGTTTAATGATTGTTTCTTTTTTAGATCTCCATGTATGGTAATTATGTGAAATTAAAAACCCACATTGATCTAAACCAGAAGTATAATCCGTGATATTGAATCACCAAAGAGCAAAAAAAAATGTAAAAGGGTGCACAAATCAATATCGAGACAACCTCCCAAAATATTGTATTGAGTCCCCCCCCTAATTTGGCACTTTATAAAAGTAGTGTATTTTTACAAATATATGAATCCAATGGATAGAAAACTGAAAACCATATGCTTTTGAAAAAAATTAAACTCAAATCCGAGTTACAATTCAAAAGATATAGGTTTTATGAACTCTTGTAAATGGATCAACGCTGATGTTTGTGATCAAATTGGAAATGAACCTAACCTTCCAACCACTCGTTGGAACCATAATTGAGCCTCGAACATTCTTAAGTCAATCAAAGTGGAAAAATAATCTGCTAGTGACCCCTATGGGTATGCAAGCGAAACTGCCTTCCTCTTAAGAAAAAAAAATATAGCTTGTAAAACACAAATAATAAATATATAACTCTGTTAAGAGGATGAAGGAGGATTAGAGTTTGGCACGTTAATTCCATGTAGGTCATGTTGGCAACACAGAGGTCAGGAAATCAGGTACAAGTTGAGTGGTTGGACAGCGAACCACCAAAGCGTGACAACTTGAAGATTAGCTATGCAACCTTAACACAACAAGTGGAGAAAGTAGGTGGCCTCTATATAAACAGGGCCCATTAAATATATATGGTGGCCTCTATATAAACTAAACTAACTCTAATCTAGACTGTGGGGGGTATGCTCTGTCTAGTCGAGCAAGGGATGGTCGAGATGCCCTATCTATATGGGGAGAGTCGAACCCCATGCCCCCAGATAGATAGATAGATAGATAGATAGGGCTGGGACCCAAACCCTATGCCCAATGCCTATCCCAATGCCCAATGCAAAACATATATTGCCAAGGCTTTGTAGCGCTACAGTTGGTACTATTGGTAAATGCAAACTAGATAAGAGACCAGATCTTCTTTACAAAAATATTCCAACCTAGGAACGCAGACCTGGATTCATGGCTCCAATGTCAACCTGGATGCGTGACTCTGACGCATCTGCTAAAATCCGTAGGTTCTGGAGCTTGCATGTAACTCTAAGTTCATCTTTTAATTTCTAAATCAATTGGCGGGTTCCGTAGAGGTGTCTTATAGACTGCAGCGCTTGAGATGGCACACTTTGGAGTATAATAGTGGTTCAAGGGGCCAAGAAGAAACACACAACACGTTCTTTGAGGATCGATATTTGCATATGCAAATGCTGCTTAATGCCCTGAGTATGGGTACCCTGTATGCGGACAATCACACCTCGTATAACAGAAAACTGGACACTAGCTGAGAAGAACGGCTAGTACGGATTGGTCTGGTTTTGAAAACTTCCAACAGAGAATGTAAGACGGCTCACACCAGATCAGATTGCCAAAATAGAATGGCACAATAATAATTGGAAGATGCAGTTAGATAGAATTATCTGAAACAACTTGCACCAAACAATCAGATGGCTAGAAATCTTTCAAGGCTCTGGTACTATGGTAGGAATATGAAAGCATTCTAAGAAGTTAGGAATCTGAAGTGTTCACAACAATAATATCACAAAAAAGCTGCAAATATGATATGCAAACAAAAGACAGATCATGTTATTTAGAATATGCAAATACAAATGAGAACCCTTACATAAGTAGGCAAGGCAAAATAAGAAACTAGCTTAATTAAGAAATATATTCTAACAGTTGCTAGTTAAAATCAAAGGGAATATCTTGGTTGGTCTGAAGCAGCGAATGATTCAATTCATTCCAAATCAAAAAATCACCTCTAAGTCCTAGTTGACTTATCCGGAATAGTCACTAATTTGACCTCCCTAACATCATCCAAAATGACCGCTCTAATTTCTTGAGATCTCACTTGCTCTCCCAATGATCCACCATATTTACTTCTTGTATTTCTCCCCAAACATTCCATAGGAACCCATAGCTCAATCCTCTCGGCAGAAAATGTTGAAAAATGGCAGTGTCTACCACCACTGGGCATAATAAAATGGAAGAATTGCACTTCTTGTGCTACTCAATTTCTTTAGTTTTTCCAAAATGAAGTTTCCTCGGCGTGTAAGACCCAATTGCTCTGGTGCCAAACTTCAGGGTTATATATGTGAGAACCAAAATTTTAAAAAAATTATGAAGTCAAATTTTGGGTACAACAGCGAGACTCTGACTATAAGACCGCATTCCTTAAAGGGATGTAGGAGAACTTAGGGTTTTTTGGTGAACACTGCTTTCTCCACCTTGTCTTGTGGATAGTGTGCAAGGCACATGCATATCTCAATCCGACCAACTAATATCTAGTTCACCTATCCCAATCGTATGGGAAATGAAATTGCATTGCCAAGCCAAATCATTGCCTTGTAAACTCCATGTATTTCCCTGTTAAAACTCCCAACATATGATGAGTACCATTCACTCTACCCTAATCCAACCAACTGGGACCCAGTTTGTCCATCCCAATCGTATGGGAAATAAACATGTGCTATTGAGCTAAATCATTGTCTTCAAAACTCCACCTATTTCTCTAAGTTTAAATTATGGGCATTTTAAATGCTTGAAAGGATATATAAAGACAAATTTCCTTTGTGTTTGAAAACAAAAGTTAATTTTTGTTTTGAATACCTTTGGAAACAATGTTACCTAGAATGGATCTTGGAAGAGCTCATGATATCTATGATCATCCATTAAAGGGAATGCTCATGTTAGAAGGCTCTGATCTAGAAATGTATTATCAAGGGTTATATGTCTT
Organism: Torreya grandis; assembly: GCA_037957365.1. Classification (NCBI taxonomy): domain Eukaryota; kingdom Viridiplantae; phylum Streptophyta; class Pinopsida; order Cupressales; family Taxaceae; genus Torreya; species Torreya grandis. The sequence goes on from JARHVA010004607.1 coordinate 1,023,275, forward strand.
TCAATCAACTCCAACACAGGGAAGAGGAAAACACCACAATATTGTTACATTTATTGAAAACACACCAAAAAGCAGAAATAACATGGAAGAGAACAACCAAAATAGTTATGCACAATAGAAAACACAAACTTAAAATGGGTATGCAAACCCATTAACAAGTTCAAAAAAATACGAGCATATTCTTAACCGCTTGGGAGAAAATGGGGAGGTGAAGGAGAGCAGGGCATCTGGAAGCATGCGAAACATGAGGCCTAACCTTAATTAAAAAATAGGAGCCTTTGGGAAGAAAATTTGGCTTTGTTTATGCTCAACATTAACCAATATCTCATGTTCATCCTTATATATGTAGTGGCACTCATGATTCAACACATATTTTTGTAGAATTGTTGAAAGTGGATTTGTGTTACTTCCCATAATGATTTCTCTTTCTTAAGTTGAGTTATCCAAACCTTCTTTGAAGTACGAGGGGAATGCAAATGATTCATTTGACACTATAATATCCCCCTCTTTGATAGAAGCCAAATCATCACTTTCATGCATGCAAATATATGCTTCTTTCTCGAATTCGATAATTTTCTTTAAAAACTTGTAGCATACATGATTCTACAATAAATTCAATAGGTTTGATATCCACCTTATTATTAGTCTCCCACTCTTCAATGGGTAGGCTAGGGTTTTCCAATTCATGCACCTTAGAAGGAAAAGATTCCTCAAATATTTTATCCTTTTAGATGGGGTTGTCTGGTCCTTCTTTGAAGAAATGAGTGAATGGGAATGATGTTTCCATTGATGGAGCGTTTTCCTCTAAAACACAAATCAAACCATGATTATCTTGCACGTCATTGTGGACTTCTTCTTGAACTTGATCAACTAGGTCTTGAAGTGAGCAAGTCTCCATTTGCTTTGTTTGCAACTTGGGCCCATGGTCAGATTGTTCTACAACTATAAGATCGTGTTCATGTTCGCAGAGAACTTCATCCCTTTTGCTTGTTATTCCTCCAAAGAGCTCTTTCCAATTTAGGGGAGAAAAGGGGAGAATCACCTCCTCATTACTGACTTCATCTACAATAGGATCTTTCTCAAATGTGGGTGAAGAAGAATGATCCTTCATATCTTCACATAGAAAAACATCATCAAAGTTTTCAAAAATATTTGCTTGGAATCTAAACTTCATGATTATAAAACATCTTCTTTATGATTTTATTTGTCTCTAGATATTTGGAGGGTGAAAATGGATTTTCAAAGCATTCTTCCATAGCTTTTACTTATTGCACAACGCTGTCAAGATTTTTTTCAGAGTTTCAAATGAAAGAAATCAATTCCTCTATTAGAGTGTTCACCATGGTGGAATTCAAACCATCACTTTCATCGCCAACACCAAGAAGAAGTTTTTTGGAGTGCGCAAACTTTTTTTCTTTTGATTTGTACAACTCTATAGAAATGTTTCAAAAATTGTACTCTCTTGGGATCATCAACAATTTCATGAATTGGATTTTCTTTGAAAACAAAAATAAAGAAAAAAACATTCTTTACCGTGTCGTCATTTGCAAGAACTCAATCAACCCTTAGTTTATCTTTTCAATACATCAAACAAGAACCAAAACGGTGTCCGGATTCAAAAGATATGACTGGAGGATTTGTACCTAGCATTCCCAGTGTCCTTGCTAGGCTCCAAAGTTATTGATCTCCTGTATGAAAAATGTATGAAGTGTGGGCCTTTGATATTTGAAGCAAAGATGATGCTTGAGAAAACACATTTCCAATGCATAAAACCATAACTAAAACGGAGTCCAAATGTGAAATATAAGATCGAGTATTTGCACTTGGCGCACTTCGTGTCCCTGTTTGGCTACAAAGTTACGGATCTTCAGTATGAAAAATCTATAGAGTTTGGGCCTCCAATCTTTGAAGCAAAGATGATATTTGAAATAATATATTTCTAATGCATAAAACGAGGACTAAAACAGACTCCGGTTGTAAAAGATATGACAAAATGGAAGAATTATACTTGCTACACACTTGAGGTGCAAATGGTATTTGATTTCTCTAATTTCTCCGAAATGAACTTTCCTCAAGTGAAACATGTAGAAGACCTTGTACGCCTGTGAAGCCTAGTTGATTTAGTGCCAAACTTCCCGTTTATCCATGCGGGTACCAAAATTTTAAAATTTTCATGAAGTCAAATTTTGAGTATAACATTGCCAAGCCGATATTCTAATGGCCTACATTAACGCCAACTCGTGTTTAATGGTCTGAAATAATGCCAAGTCTCGTGGCCCACGATTCTTCCAAGATTATCATTCCATCTTCACCACAAACCACACAAATTTCCAATGGTGCAGGGCATTCTAGGCAGACCAAACGTGCCATGCAAGTGCACAACAAACCTTTTGCGGTCGCCATTGTTGCCTTCGTCCATAGAGGAACAAAAGTTGACTGTTATATTTGGATGTCATCGAGTTCCAACTAATAGAAGGTAAAGAATCATCTGTGGGGAAAAAACCGTTTCAACTTCCATAATGGTTCTTTACCCTTTTGTGGCATTGTGAGATTAAGTATACATGTCTAAATAGATAGATAGCATAGAGGTAGCTTGTCGAAAATAGAGAGCCATTCATCTCATTCGAGAGTACACAATGTAGAGAATATGCAAATTGATAAAGTTTTCTATTCCAATTCTAATATATTTCCTGTGTCACCCTTTGAATGCCATTAATCATGTCTAAATCCCTTTGAATGTCATTATCATGTCTAAATCATTATTTTACATTCTTTCTGCAAATAAGACACCAAGGTTTTGTATCCCCTGGATATCCCCTAGGATTTGGAATGGATCACTAGTCTTTTGTGTCGATTCGATACTCATATAGAAGCATAAATAAATATTCCCATTGGACTCATAAAATTGTGTAGAATTGTAAGATCCATGTGGATGAGTTAGAAATGAAATATTTATTGTCATTACATATCTGCAAATAAAACAAATCATAACTTATGACAAAAATAATTTTCTGAACCAGCGTATCTAAAGTCACCTAGACAAATAACAAAGCCAGCTTTTTCCCAGCTAAACTTCTAAGTTATCATAATCAGGTATTCTCCTAAAGGACTGCTTACAAGAATATTAAACATCATTGTTGGGATCCAATATACTAAAAATTTGTATAGCAGCATACACATTCACATTCACATCAAAAAACTGGCTTTCGCTGATATCCCCATGTCTTAATATTACAAATTTGTATAGCAGCATTATATTCACATTCACATTAAAAAAATCGCATTCACTGGCATCCATGTCTTAATACTTTAGGGATGCAGCGATGACAAGTCAACAAACAATCATGACCACTTTGCTTTCATAAAAAGCAGTCAAAAATCAGTTTCTCACAGAGACCTGACAAAATTTGCTTTCAGCCCTTTAATTGTAGACCTGCATTTCATAGGCCAAAATCGTGTTTCCTTGAACTGTCCATGATACTGAGTAAAAGAGCAGCAATGATTCAACGCTTTCAAGAACCTGTATGCAAAATAAACTAGGATGGAAATTGTCCTCTAGAGTCTTTGCATCCCCAAGCTTAAATGTCTTTCAGGCCATATATTTGTATCCATTAGAATTTTTTGCATCTCGTTCCAGGTACTCCCTTCTAATCAGATCTTCTATCACCCTCTTTATTACTTTGATATCCGGCTGCCACAAATTTGACACTCTTAAGTGGACTGAATGCAAAATAACTCTACTTCTGTTTGCTGAACGAATATAGAAATATATATTCAAATTTCCCTATATAGCTTACCTTGAACGTCTGTTTTTCTTGCTCAACACACTGGATCACTAGCTGTTCGTGAGATAAAACTTTTTGACTCTTCATGATGCGAACTAATGAGGCCTCTATTGCATAACGTCTATCCTTATCCACATCTTCAATGATTTTCTTCTTCTCATCAGTTGAGGGAAGTGGAATCTTCAATTCAAGATGAATAATCATCAAACATTAAATGGTTCTATATGGAAAAGAATATAATATTTGATGTTAACTAGGCTTGTATGGAAGGCATTACCTTTATTCTTCTGCTTTTGGCCGTAAATTTTGAGTTGAATTCAAAATAGTCAGTAGGTGCTATTTTCTGTGTGTTTGACTCCTTGAGAAGAATTTTGTCCTTTGCGCATGCAAGTGAATGTAGCACTCTATTTACATCATCATCTCCCAGATTCAGGAGAGATTTGATGTCAGCAAAACTCAGTTTTTCAGATTCGTTGAACAACATTAATAAAGCTGCCTGCACATGATTCCATCACAGACTCTCAGTCAATTGAGATGACACCAAAAGAAAAATAATGTTTTGCAGAAACGCAGCCATCTCAATTCAACCTAAACAAATATGCTGCCTCATTCTACAATCTATTACAAATAAACAGTTGGAACCATGTATGTCACAACTTTGCTTGCTTCTGATAGAAACTCTAAATAAATCTTGCAAACCATTAATTTCTGACAAATGACAATTATATTCAAACTGTTAGTTACCTGATATGTCGATACTACCAGCTCTTTTGTCTTGACATCAAACCTGCCTTCCACGATGCAGGTCCCAAGAGAATACATCCATGTAAGTTTGCGACTTTCCGTAGAATAGAATTGTTTGAATACATCTATACATTTTTCCTGCATCAAAAAGGTACAAATAAACATTTAAGACTAAACGTGTATTTTTTGATATAGAAATCACAAATCAGTGGCATAAATAAGATTTACCAGCTGAATAGGAAGAGTGATATCAGCAGACTTGTAGGTTGGCCAAAATCCAATATTAAGGACAGTAACACTCAAATCTAATCCAACATCAATGTCTTCTCTTTTAAGATACGCCACAAATTTCTTTTGGTTTTCCTGTGCTAAAGATAAATCTGTAACCTGAGATGGACCACAATGACTTCAGTGAAACAGAAAAGGAATTTCCATCGTGAAGCACTACGAAGCAACATTCATATCACATAAAAGAATCGATCCCTGACCAATAAATGAGCTCACGACTATGCACCAAAACAGACCACAATGACTTCAGTGAAACAGAAAAGGAATTTCCATCGTGAAGCACTACGAAGCACATTCATAACACATAAAAGAATCGATTCCTGACCAATAAATGAGCTCACCACTATGCACCAAAACAAAACAATTTAGTTTAAAAATGCATTTAGAATATTTCACTTTCTTATTTAAGATTCTGTTTATAATTGAATACCCAATAAAGATGATTATTTAACTGGAGGAATGAACTGTTTGTGCTTGGACTTGTAAAATAAACACTTAACAGCAACAAGAAATCTTTTATACAGTTGCATAAGCCATACATAGACACAGACTATAATTTCCATTCAAATAACACATGCCAAACCATTAAAAATTTAAAAGCTTTGCATATTAATTATCTTGAAACAGAAAGATATAAAAGAATGGTCATATGAATCTCTTTGATTCACTGCAACTTTACATTTAGAAAATCTATCCAAAAATGAAAAGGCAAAAGTGGCATACCATGCCTTCCATCTTTGCTGTAAACTGTGACCCACATAGCTGCTTCAATTTTGTCAACATGGTCTGTTCATTGGAATTATTTGCACTTTTATCAAACAACAATCTACGAGCAAGTTTTTTCCTGGAAAATGCAAAACAGTAGAATTGCTTGGACCAACGTATAATGGAGCTAATGAAACTTTTAGTGTCCTTTCCCATGGCTGTTCTTTAATGAAACTTCCAGTGAAATGTATTTATAGATCCATGTCAATGGCGCTGAAAAGAGAGGGTAACATTACCTGTAGAACTCTGCAAATAAATCTTTATCATTAAGACGTGCAAGAATTTTCACCAACTGCATTTACAATAAAAATAAATTAAAAATACTTTTCATTTAGAGAATGATTATTTTAGTAAAACCCATCATTAAGAACCTCAAACAAGATTTAAGCATGCCATAATTTAAATAGCTTACTATCATTAAATTTATCGATGGGAAAACAATACAAATTGTCTGATGTAGGATATGAATATCAGAAACACCACAAATAGGTTTCAAATGGAATATCGTTTCGCAGAAATCCAAATCGTAAGCATAATATTTGATTAGACAGACCGCATGGATGTTTATAGCAATCATAGTTAAATACAAGAAAACAGTCTGCAGGCTAAGCAAAAATGTTGTTCTGATGTATGGTCAAACCCCAAGGTGGCTGTTTTGGTGTCTAGTAGCTGTTAAATTTAGTCAATTTAGGGCATGTCTTTGTAAAATTGTTTGATTGTGTCGAAAAACTTTTATCACATGCTGCATAAGGATAATTTTACAAATTTTGAGGTCCACGAGGTTTTCAAAGTTTTAATTTCTACACACCCAGAAATTGTCTACTTGTCAGCCATAATCAGCAGAACGTGTGGAATGCATTATAATTCACTACTAGTATATATATAATAGTAAACAATATAAATTATATTCATGAAAGTAATCATAACCAATCATAACGAACCTACCGTTTCAAGTGTAAGATCAATCTCATTATCGCTTACTTTCTCACTACTGCCCTTCTTTAGTACATCATCAGAAAATATAGACAGCAGTTCTGCAGTTGAGCTTCCTGAAACTTCTTTATTGCAGAATGTCTCAAATGCTTCCTTTAGAGCCTGTAAAACCACTTTAAAAATCAAGTCATAACTTTCTTATTTACAAAACATACAACACTAAAAAACAGCAAACTAAACCAAAAATATTAAAGACCTCCTGAAAAAGATTATGGTTCTGAAAGCATTCGACAACATAATGTGTGTACTTGTCATGCAATTTAACCACCTTCCGCACAAATAGCTGTAAACCATCAAGCAAACACAAGAATAATTAATCATCAGATTCACTTTCTAAAACTATCCAGATTCAAAATTACTATCCATAAATCTTTAAAAGTTCCATGGAGATGGACGATTGAAACTAGTACAAATATCTTAAAGAAATTTATCTGAAAAATGCCGAGATATAACAATCTCGAGGCGGCTATCTTGGATTTGTCATATGGTTTCGCCCATTGAAAGGTTCTACATTTATTCACGATCCAATCACATTTGAAGAAAATTTCCTGCTTACTAGTGACAGAAGGCTTCAATCTAGCTGCACCACTGTTTAAGGCTTGAATAAATATTAAAATCTTTCGGGAAAAAAAAAATTGGCCTCCAAACTCTAACGTACGCTCAATATATCACAATTTTTTGATTGCCTTCTCAAAGCAAGGAGAAAAACTGCCCCATGACGGTCAACTGGATGTCAAATTTAAGTTTGGCTATTTTTATTGACATCTCACACTATTACATTTCCACCTCCCATCTCTGGCTGCCATAGTAGGTTATGCCTACTGGCGTAAAAACCTTAACCAATATGAAATATAGGTTTGAAAAAGAGTACTTAAACACTCACAATAACCTAAATTACTATGTTGACTGAGAATAAAAACAGATTACAATTCATGTGTATTGACAGTTGATGAAAAATCATATTCGTACCCTTAAATATTCAACAATATAAATAGGAAAATGATTTATTTCAGGGTCATATATTCCAATATATGAACACAAGCTTCCTTAAACATGGTTATTTATTACTGTGCATATCGTTTTCCATGGTATCAGAGCAGAACACGGGACCTGATGATGAAGGCTAATTTAGACGAAACTTGGAAAGGAAAGGGGACAATCCTATGATAATTACAAGTGTAAAGAGTGAAAAAATCATTAGCCCAAACGTTTGCATGAAGAATGTTCAACCAAGTTTGAAGTGTGGTACCATCAGTATAAAAGAACACTAATTTATTATTGAAAGATGCATTGCAGAAGACTGTCCTTTGTCTCCCATTGGTGCATGTGTTGTTTGTCACAAGTCTTGCTTTATGGCATTATGAGATGAGTCTGCTATTAGTTAATCCCAATTTTTGTGATCCATCAGTTTCAGATTTATGTACCTTATTTCCTTCTTAAGAAACTAAGCTTTACTAGTTTCTCCAGCAATTGGTTGACCAGCTCTATACCAAGATACTTCTCAACATTAGAACTACAACTTTTAAGGAAATCCAGGGCTCTATGTCAACCTTCAGTGGTGAAATATTCATGATCTTTTTTTTCCTCTCGTTTTCTGATGGGATGCATTAGAATGGATCATATTAACAGATAAACTTCAGTGATATCAATAGAAAAAAATTAAAAATGCCTCTTTCTTCCTCCTCCACTCCATGTTCTAGTACATGACATTTTATCAAAAGATGCTGATCTTTATTATAATATCTAGAATTAAACTGAACCATTTGTCAAGAATAATTCTCCCAAGAAAACTTACATGTCATATATATGGTCATGTAAATGTAAACACTCAAATTTAATCATTAAATGCTTGACAGTGTTTAAATTTGACATCCTTACCCTGCTTTGTCTATTCATCATTTTGTTAACGGACAATCTATATAGGAGCATTTACCAATCTATAAATTGTCTTGCAACCTCTCAAAACATCATTTAGATATCCTTATATTGCTTATAAATTCCTATCAAACCAACTCCAACAGTCTGTCTTTCTAGGACAAGACCGTGCTAGGTCGGACAGAGCCACACCGTAGCCTTGTTCACTAGTGTGGCCTTGTCCCCCACGCCCCAACGGTAAACTTTTAAATTCAAGACGTTGCATTTTACCCCTCCCCCGCTTTTAGCAAGGTCTGTTAGCATAAATATTCAAAATTTTCCCCTATATAAGCATATCAAAGCTTCTCCAAACACATCTAGCAATCACTTGGCAATTATACTACACTGAACAAAAGAGCACAATTTTTTCCAATTTCAATTCTGCTGCATTCTAACAGTCATAGGCCAAGTCTAAATATTTTTTATTGCAGGGCAAGGGCACTCATTGTCAAGCATTCAAAACAATCTATCTAGTTGCATCCATATGCAAAGTCAAAATTCACACACTCGCTCTAGGAAGGAGAACTACATTAGCTTGAGGCCTATTTGAACTATGTAGGTAACATTCAAATTACATAGGATTTTTTTAGGGTAGTTTAGCTATTCCCCTAACCCTATTCCCCCTTTTTCTGGCATTTAATCTCTATTGTGTTTATTGTGCAAGATCTAGGGTTTTGTACTTTGCAGGGCTTTTGCGTATCATATTGGCACACAGAATCAAACAATAAACCCTCGCAGACAGGGGTATGCACCCATGTTAGAAAATCAGTCCCACAGTCAACCAAGACATGTCTACAGTGCGTCCTTATCCTCCTAACACGGCCTTGCCCCATCCACTACTATTGTAGACATGTCTTGGTTGACTGTGTCTTTTATCATTGTTAGGAGGACAAGGACGGCCTTGTTCCGATGTGGTAGAGAATAATATATATTGTTTTGAAATGGTTTGGTGATGCATTCAACCAGGGTGTGCACCAAAACATCTTCTATTGTATCAATGAGTATTCCTCTACCCGCTTTTGTAGTATATTTTTCCTTAGTGTCAGAGTAAATTGGTGGAGTTGTGGATTTGTAAGGTAGGAGAGATTTACCGTGAGATGGGAGGCCTATTGCTTTTGCCATGGTCTGAGGAGTGATCCAAATTGTGACATCTTGGGACAAATGAATAGCTCCTTCATTATATCAACTAAGTAGAGTGAGCATTGGCTCATCCAATTATCCAAAAGTAGGCAGTTTAATCAATCGTTCCATATCTGAGCCTTGCAGTGGATATTGAAGAACTAGGGCCCCTGCCTATGCTACTTCTTATGGATCATGAGCAAACAAAATAGCTTCTACCGCATCAATGAAGTCATAGAGATCTGGATCCTGATATTTGGTTTGTCTTAAGCCTAAGCCAATCCCCATTTCCTCTTTTTGTGCATCAAAAAGTGGGATCAACAATTGAGCTCTCCATGGTTGTTGTGGCCTACATTGAACACTTGTGTCGCTTGGTCTGACCGGTATGAAATTTGTGCGCAAGGTATTTTGAAAGCAGATCTCAGAGTTCGCTTGGTTGCACGAGTATGTAATGTCTTCATGTTGTCCATGCCCTTTGTTATATCGTTTTTGACGCCCAAATCCACCTAGCCGACTAGTTTAAATGCGTTGAGTTGGTTGCGCACGAGTTTACCTTCCAAATTAATATCAATCGGTTGCTATTTGATGTGATGGTTATCATTTTCCGTCTAGATTCTCTAATTCATGCGTTGTCAAGTAGCTGATGTGACTCGACGTCCTTTCATCTATCCCATTTCTTTTATGACCCAACCTATCATTCTGCCATGCGATTTGCTTCGGGAAAGATGCAATCTGTTCAAGTGCCTTGTCATTAATGGTCTTGAATGACTGTTGTCCATCCTTTCACCGAACCTGTCTTGTCAACGCCATCTTTCCATATTTCTTTGATGACCACCATGTAGCCATTGCCAATTGTCCTTCCTTCCGGCTATCTCTGTGAATCGATCACAGTCTGTGATGTTGACTATGCCAAATCCATTCCAATATGATGCAATCCAAAGATCGCACTATATAAACACACTAACCCTAAACAAAACAACATTACATGTCACCCTCTCTCATTGTCAGCAAAGAATGGCAGAGATTAATGACAGTAAGGCTTAATCCTACAGCCATTAACACGTCCTAGCAATATCATTCCCTACAAAGCTTTTAACACAAAGGTTCCCTATTGTGAGACTTCATGGATAATGTAGGGTCCCCTCCACCTGATGCACACTTTTCTTGGGAATGCCTTAAATCTGCTATCATACAGCAGTACCACTTGTTTTGGATGAAATTGCTTGGATCACAAGATGTGATCATGCCATGCCTTCTGACTTAACTTGTTAATCTCTTGCGTCCATTATGCCCTTCATTGATTTTCCTCTATTTTGACCAAATCCATTAATCTTTGTTTTAGAGAATCTTGATCGCCCAGGCTCATAACCATTGCAATGTGCAGACTAGGAACAATGTACTCCATAGGCATAAGTACCTCAAGACCATAAATGCGCTGAAAATGAGTGAAGCCTATGGCATGTTGATAATTTGTCTTGTACGCCCAAAGAATCACAGGAATGCGATCCTCCCAATCGTCTCTTTGAACATTGCATATTTTCATTAGCATTTTACCCAATACTTTGTTTGATGCTTCAGCTTGTCCATTTGCTTTAGGATGATAAGCCATGCTCTTGTGGTGCGAGATCATAAGCTCCTCAGTGAGAGTCTTGATCATGTTATTGAGGAAATTGTCATTGACCAACTTAATTGGGTATTCAAATCTTGTAATGATAATTTCATATAAGAATTTGGCAACATCTTTCACACCGCAACTCGGTGTTGCAGCAGCTTCCACCCATTTTGTAAAATAGTCAATAGTAATGATATGTCGTGCATGACTGAATTTTCTCAAGGGAGTTATAGGTCTTACAAAGTCAATTCCCCATTGTTCAAATAGTTTCTCTGTAAGCATTGGGACCAATGGCATCTCATCTCATTGATTAGGATTTCCCGTTCTTTGCCACACATCACAATGCTTGGCAACCCTATGAGCATCCTTAAACAAGGTTGGCCACCCAAGACCACTGTAATATTTTTCTCGCAGTGGCTTCCCCTGCAAAATGATCCCCTGCAACTCCCTGATGTGATTCTTGAAGAAGTTGTGGTTGTTCATGCTCTAATGCTACTATGTGCAACACATCATCCTTTCTAAATTTATACAGAAACCCCTTAATGAGACTATAATGAATGGCTCGTGTGACCATTTGTTTTTCTATCCCTTTCCACATAATGTGCAGGAAACGTTCCTTGCTCAAGGAAATTTGCAATATCTTCCATGTTGTCACGTTCCTTTGCACTTGAGAAAATAGAGTTTGCACTTGTTGTAATGGCCCTAAACAAGTGCACATCTAGAGATTCGTCCTGTATTTCCTCAGGGTCTTCCCCATTTCTGACCCTACTTTGATCATCCGGTCCCGCATTTTCTCAACCTGGCTTCACATTGATTTGGAATTGAAACTCTTCAATCGGCATTAGCCACATAGAGATACATCCTCCCAACATCAGTTTCTTCACCAGGTATCGCAATGTCAAGTGGTCTGTGAAAAGCTCAAATGGTACGACCAACAGATAATGTTGAAACTTTTGTAATGCAAACACCATAGCTAAAGCCTTTCTTTATGTAGTATAGTTTTTTTCTGCTGCTAATAGTTTCCTACTGGCAAAATGTATGGGATGATCCAACCCACCGTCCCCTAGCTACGCTAAGCCAACTACTACAATACCAAAAGCATCCACATGTATGTGGAATGACTTCTTTGAGTCAAGAAAAACTAAGATAGGCATTGTTACTAACCTTTGCTTGAGATCAATAAATGTTGTTTGGCATTTTGATGTCCACTCAAACTTTGTATCTTTGCGCAATAGCTTTTCCATCAACGCAGATATGACTACGTATCCTTTTATGAATTTTCTATAGTATCTCGTATGACCCAAAAAGGTGTGCACTTCTATAGAGCTAGTTGGGGGAGGCATCCCTACTATTATTGCAATCTTAGCTTAGTCAACCAAGATGCCATCACAACATACGACATGGCTCAGAAGAACACTGAAAGGTGTGAAAAACAAACACTTCTCTAGGTTCAAAGCAATGCACAAAGCTTGACACCATTCTAGTATTAATCGCAACTTTGACACATGTTCTTTAAAGAAAGAGAAGACAATAGACATCCAAATATACTTTTAGAAAAGCATGAATGAAATCTTTAAATACAATTACTACAGTCAGATAAAATTGTTAGCGCATTCTTCAAAGCAAAGGGCATTACCTTATATGAGAATGACCCTAATTCTGTTGCAAAGGTTGTTTTAGCTTGGTCCTTTTCTGCGATCGGAATCTAATGGTCTCTGTTGAATCCATCTGTGAATGAGTACACCTCATGACCTACGACTAACTCAAGGACTTCGTCTATGAGCGGTATTGGAAATGGATCATTGATGCAGACATCATTTAGTGCGCAGTAGTCCCCACAAACCCAAATCTCCCCAAACTTCTTTGGTTGCGCAACTATGGGACTCACCCAATCTACCTTTTCAACTGGATAAATGATCCCTGCTTATTGCATGCGATCCAATTCAACCTTTACTTTTATCTTCATGTTGGGGTTTTGTCTGTATAGCTGCTTTTTAAAGGGTCTAGCACACTCTTTCAATTCTATGTGCATCTCCCCTAATGACAAATCTACACCTTTTACTTTTGAGAATTTGGTCGCAAAGACATCCTAATAGTCTTATAGCAGATGCAATGCCTCTGAAATTTGATCCTGTCCCCAATAGTCTCCCACAGTGGCAAGTTTAGGTACAGACTTTGTTCCAATGTTTTCTTTAATCTTTTTCAATAGTTCTTGATATACTTTATTCGATCCACTGGGTAGAGCCTCCTCCAAAGTGCGTTCCCCTTCCTGTTTTGAAATGTTTACATTGTGCAGTCTTTCCTCTTCAACTTGTTCTACACTTTGGTCTGTTTTTGATTCAGCTTCCTGTTCTGGTTCAAATAAGCCTTTTAAATCCAAGTCTCTATTAGCTTGTATGTTATTCTATTATAAGGCTTAATAAGAGCTTGTTCTTGACTGGCCTTGTAATTGTGAAGCACAAGATTCAAATCTTGAGTTGCTTCCTGCTATGATGATGACTCTATTGCAGCTCCCAAATCTTCTATTCAGCCATAACATAGAAAGGTTTTCAATTTCTACAATGCATTGTGCACCAATGGATTATCATCCTCAAACACAAAAGTTTGAATAAAGTCCTGATGCACTTGTGCCCAATGTCTGGACTCTCTTGTGCTCTTGATGCATGTACCAGGTAGTTGGAAGTGGTGCTAGCATGTGACTGAAAATGTGCACCCAATACCTTGTCTCGACTCCTTGCTCAGACCATATATCTACACATTTATGAATGTGCAGCTCAAGACATTGGCCTTCTTGAAAGACTAGCCATTTTGATTTCACAGTAGGTGGTAACTGAAGCCGTGAGTGCAAAAATATGCTTCCTCCCAATATATTTTCGGGTCTCTATGCACTGCCCACCAAGTCACAACAGTTCCTTTCAATGCATAGCTGAGTGCACTGACTCTTTGATCCACCTCCAACACATGGTGTTCTAAGCTCAAAATAAATAGATTTAGATCCTTTGTCGCAAAGTATTGAGGTAATTGTTGTTTGGCAGCGAACACCATGTGCAAAGGATGTATCTCATAATCTCCCCTAGCCCAATTTAGCATATGGGTGTCTGAATCACCACTTATTGAAGATGTTGTTTCCCAAGGTAAAACACCCTCCAAAATAGGTTATGTATAATCCATTATTGTCACACCTGTATTATATAGGAAATCCACCCTCGACTTAATAAGAGATCGTACCGATGGAGAGGTACAATCTTCAAGTTGAAACTAGGGCACTAGAGATTTTGTTAAAACCGACTTATAGAGTGGTTTCTTTGTTGTCTGCATTTGCTCCAACTGTGGGTTGAAAAATTGACACTTTGCAACTCGCAGTGCATTTTTCTATGGATCCATGCCAACTTTGAACCAACTATTATCACCGTAGGCCTATGGTGACTCTGGTTCCTTTGGAATCATGTAAGGCTTCTACTCTAAATTATTCAAAGGGATGACAACTATCTTGTCTCCTTGATGAGCCTCTAGTTGATTGTGCACTGTATTAATAGTCATTTGACCATTGTAAACCCATTTCTGACCAATTAAGGCAAGGTAATGTGTCTCAGTTGTCTTCATGTCAATGACTTCAAAATCACTGCACAAATTTAGCTCGACAACTATAATCTCCACATCTTCGAGGCAACCAATTGGTTCTACCAGCCTGTAGTATGTGACTAAAGGTGATAGGACTATAGCTCAAGTGTGGCCTACCAATAGCCTCCCATTTAGATATCGAACTCATATTAACAATATTCTCGAAGTAAAATATTGCATTAAGAATTTTATATCCTGAGAGCTCAATGTCCATTCGCTAGTCTACATCCCGCAGTTTCTTTGTTTTAACATACCAGACCACCTTGTTGATACATTGTTGTCCCCTTTGTGCGCACTCCAAAAAATTATGCAATATATTTGTGATATTCTAGGAGATATCTTCATTGCGCAAACCCCTAATCAATTGTAACAAATCTGTCAGTGTTGTCACAACACCTTCCTGCTTCATGATCCACACAATTTGCCCATACATATGTGCATCAATGGTTGTAGCGTCTCTTTTTGATGCATTCTATTTTTGTATGTCTTGGAGGACCTATGCAGCTTGATACATCAAGCCCTTCTCTATCATAGGGTCAGGGTATTTTTCTCGTTGCACCTTTTTGGTTCCTTGATCTTGTGGCATTTCTAATGCAGGGAGTCCTTGCTTCGGGCTCTATTGTCTAGTAATTGCTTGTATAAATGTATTTTCTTTAGGCTACGCATTAGTCATATTCACATTATGAACTGGCTTCTCTTTTCTTTGCTTCTCCAATACAAGGCAATCTTTTGTTTGATATTGTCATTCAATTACAATACACGCAATATACATGTCTCTGAGGATTAGTGGGACTGTTTCACACAAAATGATTATACTCACCACACAAATAGCATTGGAAGGGTTTGCGAACTTGTCAATTATCGTTGTTGCAACCACCTTGATATCCTCCTTGGCATCCCCCTTTATATCCTCTTTTATAGCCTCCTCTATTCTATTGATAGTCCCAATCATGTGAATGTTATCCAACGAATCCTCGTTGTTGTTGCGCATTGTATCTATCGTATTAATGTTGAGGTGATGTAGGAACCCAATTTGATTGATGTTGTGGGCTCACATTATCCCATGAAGATTGATACTACTATTGCGATGATGATGGTGTCCATCCAACCAAACCTTGGGGTTGATATTGATATTGAGGCGATGAAGGTATCCATGAGGAACTACCTTGTGTCGCACTCATCATTTCTACCTCTAGGCTTGGGAATCCTTACTTCACAGTGGGTATTTGTTGTGCTACAACTACAAAGACATTATAGGTATTATCTTCCTTTAATTTCTACAAGGCTCTACAGCGCTTTTCGTCATGGTTGGTCAAGTTACAAAAATTGAAGTACAAACTTTGGGATTTTTTGTATGTAATGTTGTAGTAGATAACATTTTGCAATTGCGGCCCTACTACTCTACAGAGTTCATAAAATTATGTCTTGAGCTTTAGGGCAATCATTCCTATGATGTCCCTTGTTAGGTTGTGGAGCTAAAAGCTTCAACCAATGCAAACATGGAGGAGGTTGCTGAGTTCCAGGAAGACCGGCGTCGGCAGAGTATAGTGCAGAAGGCAACCAACATCGGCAGGGGTGAACAGGTAGGCAACCGGCATCGGCAAGAGTTCGGCCGACGTCGGTCACCTCCAGGCAGACAGGGACCGACGTCGGTCCCCTGTGCGGTTCCAAAACTGTTCGTTGCACGAACAGTTAATTCGTTGAACCAAGAGTTTGCATGTTAAAGGCTATTTTGAGTCTTGAGTTGCGTGTCTAATTATTGTAAATTAGAAATCTAAGTTATTGTTTAGTGTGGGATCTATTTATAGACTCATTGGCATGTATTGTAAAGTGTGCTAGTGAAGAGAACAAAGTGTGTGTTCCTCCTAGTTCCATAGTAGAGCAAATAGAGGAAGGCAAGGAAGTTCCTTCCATCGTAAGATCATTGATTTGCAGGTTTTGCAAGATCAGGGGCAGATCTACATGTGTAAGTAAGATCATTGGAGATCTACTTGAAGTACGTGGAGTGCTTGTGTACTGGCAGGGTTATTACTGACTGGTTGGAAGTGAACACCAATTCTGTGTGAGTTGTGTGTTGGGACCGTTTTTGGTAGGAGAGTGAACTCTTGGAGAGAATTACTGTACACTTGGTGTGGGAAGCTTGAAAGGTGTAGAAGAGTGTGGCGTCTCTTCATTGTATTCTTTTCTGGATGAGTATTAATACAGTTTGTGTTATCTCTCATATTCTGTGTCATTTGTGAATTCTAGTTACCTGTTCATTCCGGTATAATTCCGTGTTTAGTTGCTAATACAAAGTAATCATATGTGCTCTTATTGAGGAGCAAGATCCTGACAAGTGGAATCAGAACTGTTTGTTATTGATTTCCCCATCAACTGGTATCAGAGCATGTTTGTTGTTCTGGGTACCTGACAAGTGGTATCAGAGCTTTTGGTTGGGTTATTAACAAGTGTTTCAGATCTGGTTAGTGTGTGTTGATTACAAGTTACTCACAGGAGTTTCTGTTTGAATGGGAGTATAGCAATGGCAGAAGAAAGTAAGCTACGAATGGAGAAGTTTAATGGCAAGAACTATCAATTATGGAAGATGCAAATAGAAGATTATCTGTATCAGAAAGATTTGTACTTACCGTTGGGAGGGGTTGCATGCAAGCCCCTGGATATGAAGATTGAAGAATGGGAGGTTCTTAATCAAAAGGCTGTAGGATCTATAAGGTTGAGCCTTGCATCGTCTGTGATTTCCAACTTATCACAAGCTAAGACAACGGTACAGTTGATGAAATCTTTGGCAAATTTATATGAAAAACCCTCAGCTTCAAATAAGGTATTTCTTATGAAGCAATGATTTAATTTGCAAATGTTGGAAGGTGGATCTGGTCATAGTCATCTTAGTGATTTCCATGGTTTGGTAACCCAGTTAAATTCAGTCAATATTATTTTTGATGATGAAATTAAGGCTCTCTTAATCTTGTGTTCATTCCCTGAAAGTTGGGAGAGTTTGGTAATCACAGTTAGTAATATTGCGTCTGCTTCTAAAATCTTAAAAGTGGATGATGTTGTGAGTGTAATCTTGAATGAAAAAATTCGCAAGAAAAGCACAGGTGAATCATCAGGGAATGCTTTGAGTGTTGAAAGCAGGGGAAGGCCAAGAGAAAAGATTGAGCATGAGAGACCAAGGTCCAAGATAGGCAGGAGATCCAAGTCCAGATATGGCAGAATAACCTGCTGGAAATGTGGAAAGCAAGGGCACTTAAAGAGAGATTGCTGGATGAATGAAGATCAGCATGAAGGACATGAAGAAGCAGGTGATGCAGGTATTATTGCACAAGATGCTCTGGTATGTTCTTTAGATAAAGTAGAATTTTGGGTTTTAGATTCTGGTGCCTCTTTTTATGCATCCCCAAACAGGGAATTTTTTCATGAGTATGTCCAGAGAGACTTTGGAGAAATTTGTTTAGGGTATGATAAGCCTTGTCAAATGGTTGGCAAAGGGAAAATGAAGCTGAAATTGCAGACGGACAACACATGGGTGTTGGAGGAGGTCATGCATATCCCAGTCCTAGAGCGGAATTTGATTTCTGTTGGAAAGTTGGGTGATGAGGGATGCACAGTATCTCTCACAGCGGACTCTTGGAAGGTTACCAAAGGTGCACTTGTTGTAGCAAGAGGTAAGAAAGTAGGTACGCTTTATCTATCTACTTGTATTACTGATTCTCCTTCTGGGTTATCTACTTCAGCTGTAGATTCAAATATGTGGCTTAATAGGCTTGGTCACATGAATAAGAAGGAGATGCATGTTCTAAAGTCAAAAGATATGCTTTCGGATTTGAAAAGCATGGATCGTGATTTCTGTAAGCAGAAGAAGAAAGTGACGTTTCTTAAGAAATCCGATGTTAGTAACAAGAACAAGAAAGTCTTGGTTTTCAAGGAAAAGGTGACGGACAGAGTTCAGTTCAAGGCGCTGAAGAATTTTGAGCAGAGCAAGGTTGATTTGGACAAGGGTTTGATCCAAAAAGAGCTCGCGGGTAGAAGTCATCGCTCACTAGTAAAACACAGAGACTGACGTCGGTTAGAAAACCGACGTCGGATATGTGCAGCCCGACGTCGGTGACTCAGGACAGATAAACACCGGCGTCGGTCAGGGGGAACCGACGTCGGCAATAAGGCAGTCGCATGGAAACGACATCGGTCGGGTGCAGACTGAGATGTGATCGGCATCGGTCACTGAGACAGATTTTGGGCGGACAACAAGTTGTCAAAGGAGTCTCAAGCGTCCATATGGAGGACTTAAAGGGTATGTAAGCCTCAAATTTGTCATTTTCCTTCTTTACACTACTTGTTGCTCACTGATGGTAAAGAACCCGGAAGTTATTAAAGAAACAAAGCAGGTAGATTCAGAAAACAGTGGAAGCTTGGCATGGATGAGGAATGTGATTCCTTGGAGAAGAACCAAACGGAAGTTTTTTTGGTAGAGTTGCCAGCTGGAAGAAAGCACTGAGAGACGAATGGATATTCAGGATAAAGAAGAGCGGGAATAGAAATGTGAGACAGAAGGCCAGGTTATATGGTCTTGTGTAAGCTGCAGGACAATGGAGGTTTGACCATTGTGTTTCTCTTTACCAGGTTGGATAATATTAGCTACATTATCCTATTGCTGTATTGTGTGCTTGTTGCAGGGTTACACATACAGGGAGTTGTTGAACTAAAGGTAAAGTTAGTTCAGAGGTGTGCCATGAAGAATCTAGGAGCAGCAAGATTCTTTGGCATGAGTGTGTTCTAGAGACATGGAAGGTTACAGGGTGATTTTGTCTCCAGATGATTGTGTGAAACCGGTTAGCACGCTGGTGGTTGGACAGATCTTTGAATAGTGTCTTGATTCATATAATGAGGTTAAGTGCATAGTATGTACTAGACCTGAGTTTTCCCAAGCAGTGGGAGTTGTCACAAGTTTGGGGCCAATCCGGGAAAGAAGCACTGGAGGGCAGTTCAGTGGATTCTTAGAGGGACCAGCAGTAGCTGCACATGCTATGCAGGGTCAAGTTATTTTCTACATGGTTTGTAGATGCGGATGTAGCAAGTGATTTGGATGACAGGAGGTGCACCACAGGATTTGTGGTGGTTGGTCTTCAAGAGTGATCTTGAAGAGGGATACAAAGTCAAAGAAACAAACTAGATGATGTACAGGTACAGGTACAGTTGCAGCGCTTTATCTCCAAGTGGGAGATTGTTAGTTTGTGGAACTAAAAGCTTCAACCAATGCAAACATAGAGGAAGTTGTTGAGTTCCAGGAAGACTGGCGTCGGCAGAGTATAGTGCAGAAGGCAACCGACATCGGCAGGGGTGAACAGGAAGGCAACCAGCATCGGCAAGAGTTCGGCCGACGTCGGTCACCTCTAGGCAGACAGGGACCGACGTCAGTCCCCTGTGCGGTTCCAGAACTGTTCGTTGCACGAACAATTAGTTCGTTGAACCGAGAGTTTGCATGTTAAAGGCTATTTTGAGTCTTGAGTTGCGTGTCTAATTATTGTAAATTAGAAATCCAAGTTATTGTTTAGTGTGGGATTTATTTATAGACTCATTGGCATGTATTGTAAAGTGTGCTAGTGAAGAGAACAAAGTGTGTGTTCCTCCTCGTTCCATAGTAGAGCAAATAGAGGAAGGCAAGGAAGTTTCTTCCATCGTAAGATCATTGATTTGCAGGTTTTGCAAGATTAGGGGCAGATCTACATGTGTAAGTAAGATCATTGGAGATCTACTTGAAGTACGTGGAGTGCTTGTGTACTGGCAGGGTTATTACTGACTGGTTGGAGGTGAACACCAATTCTGTGTGTGAGTTGTGTGTTGGGACCGTTTTTGGTAGGAGAGTGAACTCTTGGAGAGAATTACTGTACACTTGGTGTGGGAAGCCTGAAAGGTGTAGAAGAGTGTGGCGTCTCTTCATTGTATTCTTTTTTGGATGAGTATTAATACAGTTTGTGTTGTCTCTCATATTCTGTGTCATTTGTGAATTCTAGTTACTTGTTCATTCTGGTATAATTCCATGTTTAGTTGCTAATACAAAGTAATCATATATGCTCTTATTGAGGAGCAAGAACCTGACAAGTGGAATCAGAACTGTTTGTTGTTCTTGATTTCCCCATCAACTAGTATCAGAGCATGTTTGTTGTTCTAGGTACCTGACATCCCTCTCAACCACACTCCATGCACCATAAACCCAATTTAGGTTTATCGCTTTCATGCATCTCATTTATCCTCTTCATGAAAGCAACTATCTTTGCTTCTACTTTGGATCTAAAGACTAGAATATCTCCATAATCTTCAATTTGTTTTACTCTTGATGCAGTTGATCAAGCATCAGCTTTTGTTGCAAACTAAGACTGCACAAATAGCAAATCTGATTCGTGATCACAATCCTTCTATGAACCAGGAAGCTTTAGCCTTATCCTCCATGACAAAATCAATTTTATTCATCATATTAGAGAATCTGCAGTCATAGTCCCACAGATTCTCCACTCCACTGTTGGACTTCCTTCGGGCCCTGAATAGTCTGGCTTGTGCACTTCTTCATTTTGAATTCTGCCACTAACTACACTTCAACTTGTTGGAGATCTATACTATTAACATCTCTCTTGCAAATGAATTCCAAAGCATGACCTGATAAAGATCCTAGGAGCTTGCACTTCTTTACATCGAAAGTCATTCCCCTAACCTACCACTTCACATCACAGGTTAACAAAAACTGCTCAGGATCCGTAAACCCATCATATCGTGTTAACACAACATTCCTAGACTATATTGCATATTTGGGTTACTTGCAATGGCTAACACTGGTTGCCGCGCACTCGTGACTACAACAATAGACTACTACACACTGGTTACTGTGACTATACGCTTTTGCGCACTTTTTACTGGCGTTTTAAAACTAGCCTCGAAATTAAATCCAACTTCTTCCAACCTTTTCTTATCTAAGGACTTCTTTGTCTTTGCACTGAGTTTTCCTAACTTATCTGTAAACGACTCAAACCAACTTCTTTTTGTCCCTTCCTTTGCACTTGATGTTTCAACTAAAGAAAAATTCGGTTAAGGGGATGCATACTCAAGAAATGAATGATCTTTATCCTTGACTTCCTCTAACTATGATCTTAAACCTGTCATACTTTTGCGCTTCTACATAATCTCTTCTTGTGAATATTCTTCCACTGCTCTAAGCTTTTTTTCTCTTAACTGTGAACTACTTCTATCTTTTAACTACTCTACTTTTATTTTAATTTATTCTTCTTCACCCTACTCCATCTCCTCACTACTCGTGACTATCTTCTTCTTCCTCAAACCCTTTTCCTTCCTACTCTGCATTTAGTCTACTTCTCGCACTCCTTTCTTCAGCATCTTCTACCTTATTTCTACTCCTACTCCCAGTTAAGTCTGGATTATTTGATTTGTACCATCTTTTTTGTTGTTGCAATTCTCTTTCTAATCCCAAAATATTCTTTTCACCTTGGCTCTTTTTGTCCTCCATATTCTGGGTTTAGGTTCAAGTTTCTCTACTCAACTCCGCATCATTCACTCCTACATTGCACGCATCCCCATAACATCCGAAGCAACTACTCCATGTTGGCAAGAGTGGGCACCATGGCCTTTTACACAACTAACATCCGAATCAAAGTAGGTAGTCGTTGAAGGAATTTCCTGCGGATTCCCTTGACAAACTGATCTTGTGTAGCGTCAAAAGTTAAGTAGCCTTGTACAACAAATCTGGTGATATACCTGTCAATGGTAGTCTTTGTTCAGTAATCTACTGCACGGGTCCAATCAGTGTCTAAGTTTCGCAGGTTTTCTAGCTTTTCCTCTGACTAGGTTATAAGTTTTGTCCTTCGTGGCTGAAAACAATAGTAGTCCAATCTGGATAACCAAACAACTAATAGCTCAGGAAATTCACACCAAAAGATTTTGTAGATTTCACTATAGATATGCTCAATAATTTCCTTTGCAGTTTTCCCTGTTCTTTCTTCCTCTTCGGCAAAATTTTGAATTCTTTCATCGAGTCATCTCTTTATATCCCTTTGTCCTAGCAACCATCTCAACATGTTTCAGCAAAGTTTCACACTCACTGCACCATTGTTAGCAGAGGTTTTTGGAAAACCTTCGGAACATGTTAATTCAGAGATAGTTTGCGCAGAAATAACAAAAAGACACAATCAATACCGTATTCATACTGGATATATTCATCAATCAAATAGATGTGCAAAAGATCACGGTTTATTAGAATCTTAGCAGTCGATATATACTCATAATTAACAGATTAAAACAAAATACTCATTGATCACATAACAATGATAAAAGACAAGAAAACCAGTTCAAAACAATATATATTAATCTCTACCACATCGGAACCATATACAATTACAATTGAGTGCTATATATAGAGTTTTACCCAACACTGTCACTCCATATTGCAATCTTTTGATATGCCCAAAAAGAGTGACTCTTCGCATTTTGTCATCTATCCTTATGCTTACATAGGTTGAACACATATAAAAGATTATACAAAAGACAAAATAATTCAATTTATACACGTCCATCAAATATACTCTGCGATTTTACTAAGCCTTGTTCTTCACCCAACAAATTTCCACATACCTCACAAAATATTGAAAATGCCTAGGGTCCCTTGTTTATACCATAGAAAACCTATTTTAGCCGTTTGATTTGTGGTGGCCCTGAAAGGAGCATAATGTCCACAGAAGTTACTATCACCATACCCTCGAAAATAGGGTTAGTGGACTACAGGTACAATTTTGTCTCTATAGTTAGTGCTTTGAAACATTGGATCGACACTAATCAACAGATGCGCAAGTATATTCAAGAACCCACACAATCATCCAAACCCTTGCTTAGATCACCCTTATACCTTATTTTTGCTTGTATTGTATTCATAATCATTAGCATTGCATGATTCATATTGTATTGTATGCCTTTGAGGGGTGTTGCTAGATTAAGTGGTATTCTTATTTCATATATGTAGTGTCATTTGGTTTCTTCTGCAATGGCAAAATCATGATGCTTTTTTCTCAAACTAATTTTGTTACTATTCAAATTCCTTGGTCTCCTACAAATGAAGTCCACATTGAAACTAATCATGAAAGTAACAAAGAGGACTATGATGTACATAACAAACATTAAACTCATATAGATCCACAAGAACTTAATGGAGTAGACCAAGATCAAATGCAAGAATTATCTAAATTTCGTCAAGGTCTTCAAGAGAACTCCCATGAGGTGAATAAGATCATTAGTCTCCTAACATCAAAAGCTAAGCATCAAGCTAAATTGGCCACATCTCCACCACAATAGTTGTCTTTTCAGGTTATCAAATCCCCTACCTCCAATGTTGCTACTTCTACTATTGCATCCATTCCTACATCTACACCTCCAATTACTTCCATAGCATCATCTTTTGATTTGGGAATGTCACTTCGTTTCCAAAATATCTATATGCTTATGCCTACTCATGCTACTTATACTCCTCCAATCACCTCTACAAATACCACTCTTGAGCATACACTCCTTGCATTACAAGCTAAGCTAGCTCACACTGAGCAAACCATCTCGCATGCTAGCCCTTCTATGGAATCAAGTTCTTTGTTACATAACCCTTTGGCACGCAAAATTGCATCTTATCCATTACTAGTTGGCTTTGTGGATCTTAAGCTTCCTTTATATGAAAGCAAAAGTGATCATGAACAATATTTGAATGCAACTTGTCTAGACTATGTAGATAATGATAAATTGTTGATACAATTTTTTCAATAAATCTCAAAAAATATGATCTTAGATGGTTATATGATCTTCCTCTTCAATTAGTAAAGACTTTGAATCCTTTGACAAATCAATTTTTAACATACTTTTCTATCAACATTGGTGAAAAGTTATCATATGCTCAAATTGCAAAGGTCAAACAAGAGTCTAATGAAACAATCAGTGAATATGTTCTAAAGTACAAGACTATGCTACCAAAAATGACACATTAAATGGTTGATAATGAGGTCCAAAATATTTTCACTCAAAGTTTGTTATCTCCATTTCAAGAGTAAATTGTGTTTGATAAGTTCAAATATTTCAATGAACTATGCCATACAGTCAAAGAGCATGAGATCAAATTGACTGCTTTGAACAATCTCAAGTAAACTTTAAGTGCTACTTCTTTAAATGTCAAATTTCAAAGCAAGCCAAATTATAAGAGCAAATCCAATGACAACAAGAATGAAGCTAAAGTTAAAGTTAATGTTATTTCACAACCAACTCAAAAGTTTCAATTACAAGTTCCACCAAGGAAGCAATTCTCAAGGTTGTCATCACCTCCTCATGTATTGTTGCAAAAGATACTTGAATACAACCTCATTACTTTTCATCCACGGAAATGGACATGTCTACAACACAATCTAAAAAAAATTGATGGAAATGAATATTGTGACTACCATAGATGTATAGGACATTCTACAAACAAATGTTTCAAGCTCAAACACAAAATTCAAGATTTCATTGATGAAAACATTATTGACATTGACACACCTACTAAAGAAGCTAAGCCACAAGCAAATGACAATTCAAAGCTCAAAATGTACAAATATCCTTTTTCAAATCATGAAGCAACAAATAACAAGGACAATTCAAAATTACATTATGCACATCCTCCTACATATGGGCATCCACTTGATAGCATCATTGGTACAGTTACAAGCAAACAAGCATCACATCCTATGATCATATTTGATGATAGTGAAATTGTTCATGATGATTAAAATAGACATGCACTCTTTATTCGAGCATATGTTGACAAACAATCCATATAAAATGTTATGATAGACAATGGATCAAGCAAAAATGTGTACACCACAACACTCCTCTTTTCTTTTGGTTATACAGTGCATGATTTACATGACACTTCTAGAGTTGTCAAAGCATTGGATAGTCAAACATAAGATACTCTTGGGTATATAGTACTCCTGTATAAGTGTGGCCTCTCATAATGCCCACTCCTTTTCTAGTTCTACCAAGCACAAGGGTCTTTGATATGCTATTAGGATGGCCTTGGATACAAAAGATAATAGCAGTACCTTATACAATACATAAATGTCTCGAATATCCTTTATAACCAATGATATTTATTCCTATAGAATAGTTGTCTGGCCCAATCATTAAACAACATGGTAATGAAATAGCATATAAAATTATTAAAGAGCATGATCTACATATTCCAGAGCATAATATAAAATCAGTTTCTCCATCTACTTATGAGCATGATACAATTACACATGAGCATATTCAATTAATTCCAAAAAGCAAGGTACATTCTCCTAAACAGAAAGTGGCAGATAAAAGGAGATCATCTCCTAAGGTGTCATAGATTATTCGGATAACTTCACCACAAGTACAGGTTGTTACATTTTCTCCTATTATACATGAGGATACAAGTTTACATGGGTATACGATCAGTGATTCAGATGGTTATATTATGGCATGTGGTTCTTATTCAAATTCATATTCATCTACAATTGGCATTTCTTCTTCACAGAAAGTCACACTTTCATATCATGCCATGGGTATACATATACACCTCCCATTTCAAATATAATTGATTAAGCTACTTGCATTTTATCTTATACATAGCTCTTTGTTTTTACTTCCTTGTTGTTTCTTCTATTCTTTAACCAAGCATTCTTCTACCCCTTGGCTTTATTTTTAACTTTGGGCACATGCCCTCCTACTTTTCAAATTGGTTCGAACAATTCAAAAACAACTATCTTACAATGCTTCCCGTGCACATTCAATATAGTAGTCCACTTGATTACTACTACATACCTATCATGCTATGGTCACATCTCTCTACTTTTACATGAGCATGCATGGTCTTTTACCCATTGAGGAGCATGTACATTCTTATCTATATTAATCATATATGCTACATTGCTATGACTCATTTACACATATATTGGGGACATATTTGTTTAACTTCTTATCAAACCATGTTTTAGCACTTTGTTGAGGATTGTTTGTATTCCTCCTCTTTATCTTTTATTTTCAAAGCCTTGCTTCTCAACAAATTTCCAAAAAATTTCTAGTTTCAAATATTTTAAAAATTCATTTGTCAAAAAAATTCAAAAAATAAAATTAAATATGTTCAAAAATAAAAAATCAAGGTCTAAAAACATTTTTTAAATGTTTCTATTGTACTTATTTACATATGTTATTCTTTATTAGATAAATAACATATTTCAGTTTTCAATACACAATGTTTTTCATGAGTATGTGAGTGTGATGCAAAACATCCTTTTACATAGTTTTTTTGATGTTGAGCTTCACTTATTACCCAACAACCTTGCTACTATGTTGAGCCATATATCATAACCTCTCTACTATGTTGAGCCATATATCATACCAATGTTTTCCTAATCACTCATCCTTTACAATGTATTACATGGATATGTTATTTTCTAACAATGACTTTGATACATATGATTGATGTATATTAGTCTTAGTCACTATTTTTTTCTTACTTTATTACATGATAAGATATGACTAGCTTGCCTATTATGTTTGGTCCTTGACCTTGTGTGTGCAATATATGCATGTTCTTGTTTGTATGACATCATCATGTCATTTGTGTGTGGCTCTTGGCCTTGTGTGTTTATGCAACATTCACATATCCCTTGTATATGGCCTTTGGGTCTTATGTGTGACATTATATGCAAATTGTGTGACACTGTATGACATTGTTTATTCATTACTTGTTACTATGGTGCCATGAATCATATCATGAATTGTTTTTGTCTATTACCTTTTACTCTTGTGCCATGATACATATCATGTGCGTCATACTTGTGTGTCTCAATGATATATCTAACACATGTTTTATATGTAATTCAAATGCTATATTCAATACTATGATACAATTCAATTCAAATGCTCATATGCTATTACATAATTATATCTTTCAAATATTTCGAAAAAAAAATTGAGATAAATGACTTGCAGGCTGTCTCTTATCTCAAAAGGGGGGCATCACAATAGGGTTGTCTTGAGTAGTCAAATTCTCATGAGTAAAGTTTAGATTTATATCACTATATAGTTTTCAAAATACACGATTCAAAAAAATTTAATTATGGGGGCATGTGACATGCATGTGCACTCATTCCTATAGTTACAAATTCAAATGACATTCAATGTCAATTCAGTACAGATACACGAGGTATGATATTCATTTATGTTCATGTTTCTACATGGCAATTGCAAATTTTCAAGGTTTCAAAAGTTACAAATTTTCAAAAAATTTAAAAGTTGCAGAGTTTCAAAAGTTTCGAAGTTGCAAAGTCTCAAATAGAATCTAGATCCATCTGCAACGGTGTGACTCGTCTTCATGATGCAAGTGGACTACGTTAAAGTCAAGTGACACTCAACATCTATGGTTACACTTTTTCTATGTAGTGAGCTACATTTGGTAGTTCCACCCCTTCAGTTATTTTACAAAGTACTCTACACAATCAAATGAGAGTTGGAGCACACAATATTTCCAACTCGAGGGCTTTCAAAGGTTTTCAAATTAAGACTGATCACTCTCAATTTGCCTCAGTTTCAACATTTTTCCAAATGCTCAACAAGGAGACACACACACTTCTCAAATTTCAAGTTACAAGGCAATTAGATTGCATACTCTTTCAAGTGTATACTTTCATAATCTCTTTTCAAAATTTAAATTACAAATTTCAAATTTTCGATCTTCAAATATGGACAATAACTAATTTCAATGGCATTGTTGCAGGTTTCATATTAAGGCATCTTTCACGATCAGAATTTGCATCAAAAGACAGAGTGTATACACACTTCAGTTCACATCTACTTTAATCTAATAATTTCACTTCAGTGCATCACTAAAATAAAGTGGGGGCAAATGGAGACATTCAAATTTAATGTAGAAACTCCAAATTCACTCTGATTCTGAATACTGACTGTTTTTATGTTTTTTCTGAAGTTTTTGATTTTTTTGATGTTTTGCAAATTTTTTTATGTTTTTGGGGTTTATGCCAGCAATAAAGGAAATGCGATTTTGCACAATATAGAAGCAATAAATTCTATAAAAATTACTGAATATCGAAAAGACTATTTTTATAAAAAAAAAACCTAGTTGCATGAGTTTAACAAAAAAACTTGCTGTTTTAGTGCTAAGAAAAACTTGAAACTGTTCGCTCCCCGAAAACTGTCCAACTGCTGTAGAAACCAGGCGCGGTACAGTCCGTACGACGCCGTACGGATACAGTCCGTACGGTACGAACAGGTACAGACGAGACTGTTTTGCTCAGAAAAAACCTGCACCCTGCCCTTAGGATGTCTGTCACTCAGCTAGGCGACTTCCACAAATTTTGCAAAAATAAAAATCGCCTCCTTGAAACGCCACGCGCCGTACACCTTCTAAAAATCGTTGAAGGCTGTTCGCTGACGATACGGACTTGCAGGTACAGATGCTGTAAGTAGATACTCTCTGAAAATCTGTGATTCCTCCTGAGTGAAGAAATCTCTGTTGCAATAAATCGTGTTATTTCACACCCTCTGAATTGCTTCCAATGGAGATGGCTCGTTCTCCAAGGAAATTCGAATTTGAAACCCTGAAGCTTCTTGCTCAGACCAAAGTTGATCAATTTCAATTCACCAAAAATGACATAATGGCTCGACTCCCAAGGCAAAGGCTTTTAAAAACCCAAGAGGTGCGATTTCCTTCAAAATAGGAGTTTTTACTTAAAAATTCACACTTCCCAATGTTTTTAATAATTCCATAGCTTAGGCCAAATTTTATAATAAAATATAATCTTAAATTTGGCCCCCTTCCCTGATGATGGGCGCCCCCTCAGCATTAAAATCACTTAAGTTATAATTTTTAATTATAACTTAATATAATAGTCTCGCATAATTAATATTTAATTAATACAATTAAATATTAATATTTTCCTCGTTACTCACCCGATGACTGAACCGTCTGAAGCGGTCATATACTGAAGTGATTCCGAATGCTGCCAACCCATATTGCTAAAAATAGCAGGGGTCTCACTCTGACCACCAAGAACTGCTAAAAATAGTAACTTCTGCCAGAAGTCTCCGATCGAGCCCAAACGAAAACCAACTGATCAAACTCTGCCCACTGAAGCTGAGCCAAGCTCTTATGCGACCCTCTATCCAGTCTATTAGCCTACGAGGGTCGTATGATAGGCTAATCCTGTGCTCCGAGAGGTGTCACTGAGAAGAGGACATGACAGTCCGCCCCTCCTGAAATTGCTTGTCCTCAAGCAATCTCAATGCCGGATGCTATAGAATATCCTCGCTCTCCCAAGTCGCATCCTCAACAGGTAAATCTCTCCATTTCACCAGATACTCCCTGATAGTCTTCCTACGCAACTGTCTCTCCCTATGCTCTAGGATGGACTCAGGTACCAAAATCAGCTTTCCCTCATCATCTAAGGGAGGTAGAACCGCAGACGGTACCACACGATGACCCAACGCCTTCTTGAGGCGTGATACATGAAAAACGTTGTGCACCCTGCTCTCTGCTGGAAGCTCAAGCTCGTAAGCCACCTCGCCAACTCTCCTCAGGACCCTGAAAGGTCCATAATAGCGTGGCTTAAGCTTCTCCGACCCACTCTTCCTAAGAGTGGACTGATGGTAGGGCTGCAGCATGAGGTAAACCATGTCACCCACCTCGAAATGCCTCTCCGTCCTATTCTGATCCGCATACTGCCTCTGCTGGTTTTGTGCCTTAGCTATATTTTCCTTGAGAGCCCTCATAGTGTCCTGACTCTCCTGCAACCAACCTCCTGCACTCGGCACTCTACTGTCGCTCAACAGCGAATCAAGGAAACTCGGCGCCTCATACCCGTACAACGCCATGAAGGGTGACATTTGAATGGTCATATGGAATGTCGAGTTATAGCAATACTCACACAAATGTATCCATTTGACCCATGCCTTCTACTGCCCTGCTATATAGTTTCGGAGGTAACCTTCCACCCACTTATTAACAATCTCCGTCTGTCCATCAGTCTGCGGGTGGTAGCTAGTGCTCGGAGTGAGCTCAGTCCCACAAAGTCTGAAAACCTCCTGCCAGAAGTTACTCAGGAACCAACTATCTCTGTCGCTCACGATGGTCCGAGGCAACCCGTGAAGTCTGAATACCTCGCGAAAGAAAACCTCTGCTACCTGTGTAGCTGTGTAAGTCGTGGTGATCGAAAAGAAGTGGGCATACTTCGTGAGCCGATCCACAACTACATAAATGCAATCACGCCCTTGGGCTTTAGGCAAGCCCGTGATAAAATCCATCGACAGGCATTCCCACTTCCTGTCAGGAATCGGAAGTGGCTGCAACAAACCTGCCGGGTACGTGTTCTCCTGCTTGTTCTGCTGACAAACAGGGCACTCACGCACATACTGAAGAACATCTGCCTTGAGTCCTTTCCAAGTGAATCTCTCCCGAATCTGCCTGTATGTTTTGAAATATCCAGGATGTCCTGCTGTAGGCGTGTCATGAAAGGCTCGCATAACAATGTTTTTCACTTCTGACCCTGGGATCAAATATATCCTGTGCTTGTAAATGATCAAATCATTCACAAGTGTATACCTGGTGTCAACTGCTGATCCCTCAACAATGCTGGAAGCCCAACTGTCCTTGGCATACTCTGCCACTATCATATGCCTCCAATCCTCTGAGATATGAACCATAGTGCTCAAAAACAGCTTACGTGAAAGTGCATCAGCCACTACGTTCTGTGTACCTTTGATATATGAGATATCAAAGTCATAAGCCTGCAACTTACTGACCCACTTCTGCTGCCTATCATTGAGATCTCGCTGCCCTAAGAACTAAGTTGCCGATACGGATACGGGTACGGATACGGGTACGAGTATCGGATACGGGGATACGTCGATTTTTTTTTTTGTGGTTTGGATACGGCTGGATACGGCCGTACAAAAATATATATAAAAAATTAAAAATATAAAAATATAGCCATATAAGCAAAATTAACCATATAATATGCATAGAGGAAACAAAATAACTTCAAATAAGTTATATAACCACAAAATATATACTCATAATTCAATGCCAAATATCATAATATAAATATAATTTAATTATAAATATAAATTTTAAATTTTTAAACTAATTAATATTTAATAATTTAAAATTTAATACTATATATTGAAAAATTTAAACTAATGAATAATTTAAAATTTAATAGTATATACTTTATATTTAAAAATTAAAATTTTAAACTAATTAATAATTTAAAAAATTAAAATTAAAATTTAATACTTATATAATTAAGTATTTAATGTAATAATATTATAATAAAAATTAAAATGTTAAAATAAATAAATAAAAATTAAAAAAATAAACATAAACTATAACTTAATTTTCAAAAGAAAAGAAAAAAACTTAAAAATGAAATGTAAAATTTTAAAAACAAATAAAACATTGAAACATACCTTCGGCCCACAAGGGTTCGCGCAGGCGAGCAGGGCGGGGGCGTGGCGGCGCGGGGGCGCGCAGGGACAAGGGCCCGGAGGCGCGCAGGGGCGGAGGTGCGCAGGGACGAGGGCGCGGAGGCGCGCAGGGACGAGGGCACGCAGGCGTGCAGGCCGTAGATCACAGGTCGCGGGGAGGCGCCAAGGTTCTCAAGTCGCGGGGAGGCGCGGAGAATGGTCGCGGAGTATCCAGCCGTATCCAAACCACAGTGAAAAAAATAAAAGAAATAGTATTTTATTTGGCCGATACGCCGAGATACGGCCAGGGTTCGGCGTGTCCCCTGCGGATACGGCCGGATACGTCCATGGACGTATCCGGCCGTATCCGCAGGGGACACGCCGTACCCTGGCCGTATCCCCCGCGGATCCCCGCGCTCCCGTACCGGACCGCCGTATCCCCGCGCTCCCAGGGCCTGCTAGGGGCGAATCCGGTAACGTAGCCTAAGAAGTGTCTCAAACTGTTATGATCAGTTTTAATGCAAAATTTGCTGCCGACAAGATACTGTCGAAATTTTGCTAAGGCATGCATAATCGCGAGCATCTCCTTATCATATATACTATACAGCCTCTCGGGTCCTCTGAGCTTGCGGCTCTCATACACAATCGGGTGCTTGTCCTGCATAAGCACCGCACCAATGCCCTCACCTGATGCATCGCATTGAAGCTCGAACGGCTTCGTAAAGTCGGGTAGTGCTAAAACAAGGCATGTGGTCATCAACTCCTTGAACTTCACCAAACACTCCTGTGCCTCTGAAGTCCAAACAAAGGCCCCCTTCTTCAATAAATCTGTCATCGGGGCTGCATGTCGTGAATACCCATTCACGAATCTGCGGTAGAACCCACATAAACTGAGAAACCCTCTCAACTGTGTCAGGTTTGCCGGTGTAGGCCAGTCAACAATGGCGCGGATCTTTTCAGGATCCATGCGCACTCCATCTGCACTAATGATGTGACCGAGATATAGCAATTCGGTCATCCCTATGTCGCACTTGGATTCCTTGGCGTACAAGGACTCCCTCTCCAAGATACTCAACACTGTCTCCAAATGAGCTAAGTGCTCCTGCCAAGTCCTGCTATACACAAGGATGTCATCGAAAAAGACCAACACAAACCTCCTCAGCAATGAATGAAAAACCCTGTTCATCGTAGACTGAAAAGTGGCTGGTGCGTTAGTGAGTCCAAATGGCATCACTACGAACTCGAAGTGCCCACAATGGCATCGAAAGGCAGTCTTCTCTATGTCCTGCTCTCGGACCCTGATCTGATGATATCCCGACCGTAAATCAATCTTAGTAAAGTAACATGACCCATGGAGCTCATCAATAAGCTCGTCAATCCTCGGTATCGGGTATCTATTCTTAATTGTCCTCTTATTCAGGACCCTGTAATCAATGCACATGCGTAATGTTCCATCCTTCTTCACCAACACAACCGAAGAAGCAAATGGTGACTTGCTAGGCCGAATGTGACCCATAGCCAGTGACTCCTTTATTGTCTTTTCTATCTCATCCTTCAATCTTTTTGGATGCCTGTAAGGAGTTATCATAACGGGTTTCGCACCCTCCTCGAGCTCAATGATGTGCTCTATGCCCCTGTCTGGAGGTCTACCTGGCGGAATATCACTGAACACCTTGTCATGCTTGACTCTCAACTCCTGTATATCCGGATGATATTCTATCTTTTGCTGTCCCTCCTATATAGGTGCTAAATGACACTCGGCAGCCCACTCTACCATGTCGTGACGCATAAGCCGCTCCATCCGACGAAAAGAAATTGTTTTGATGTTGCTGTCCCGTATTGCCTTAAGTATGTGTGTCTTCCCGTCAACATCAAAACGGACCTCCATGTCCTTGAGACGAAGTGTGACCTCATCCAATGAATGTAACCACTTCATCCCCAAGACCAAATCAATGTCCCCCATATTAACAACATAGTAATCTGCCTTGAACTCATATTTGTTCAAGCATAAAGGGAGATCCTTAATCATGCGTTCACATTTCAAAGTGTACCCATCGGCCACTTTGACTCTTATGCCCTCGAACTCCTCAGTGATGAGTCCACGTTTCTCAACAAATCTAGCATCTATGAAATTATGCGTGGCTCCTGTATCAAGTAGGGTAATGACCCTCTGTCCTGCCAACACACCACGAATCCTGAAAGAACCCTCCTACTGGATACTAGATAAACGGGCCCCCTGTACCTGAAGCTCAGGCTCTTTCTCAACTCTAGGCTCTAGAGCCTCTGGCTCTGAATCCTCGGAACTCTCCTGTTGTTCGGAATCCTCTGATTCCGAGTCCTCATAGAACGCCCACATTATACGATTTGCCTTGCCCTTAGGTCTTAGAGGACAATCGTGATTGGCGTCATATGGTCCTTTGCAGTAGAAGCAAAGCTTCTTCCTGCGTAGGTCATTAAGGGCCTCATGATCCAAAGGTGGGGCTGCTGATTTACCTTTTGGATCATTCCTAGAGTTTGATTTTTCTTTGCTAAAATCAGACTTATCCTTATTCCTGTTAAAGCCCTTGTTATCCCTGAATGATGAAGAACCTCTGGAGCTGAATTTACTCGATGGTGTTGCTAACTCCATGTTTCGTGCTTTCTTCATCGCCTCCTGTAACGAAGGAGGATCAAAAGCTTTGATCCAACCTCGCAATGGTTCCGACAACCCCTCCATGAAGAGTACTACCAAGCGCCTCTCTGAGATGTTAGGGACCATAACGGATAACTTCTGGAAGTCACCTATATAGGTCTCTACACTGCCACTCTGCCTCAACTGTGCTAAGTCTCGGAAGTAAGTTTCTGGATCCTTCCTGTCAAAGCGCTCAACCAACCTGTCCACAAACTCCTGGTATGTAGTGATCCTGTCATGCTGTAAAGTCACCATACCATGGTGCCACCAGTCGTAGGCCACTCCCTCAAGATGCAATGTAGCATATCTAATGGCGTCACTCTCAGCCATCGGGCGCAGTGTAAGGAAGGTATCAAGCTTGCTAATCCAAGCTTGGGCTGTCATCTTACCACTACCATCGAACGTCGCCAATGTGAGCCGGTTCGTAGCATGTTTTAGATCATTATTTTGCTGACGAGGTCTCCTATCCTGTCGAGATCTGTTGTGCTCTCGCCTCTGTGTAATAAAACGGTCAAAAGTGATCATCTCTTTGACCACAGGCGGTACCAACTCCCATTCTTCATGAGCTGCCATAAGGGTATCAGCGAATAACTCATCATGCTCCTCATCTGGTATAGCCTCGCCGGGCTCCTGTCTCGTGAAAGTGGGCCTAGTAGGCCTATCTACTGTCCGTGATGCTGTCCTAGTAGCCCTCTGTGACCCTGCATCACTCCTGTCATCGTCACGGTTAGGTGACGGTCTCCTCGAAGTACCCAACCTTTGCAGTGCCGCTGCCACCTGCTGTAATACATCATCGGACCGCCGTTGCCCTGCACGAAGATCTCTGAGTGTATGCATGAACTCTGCACCCTCCTGATCTCTGTCATTATGTCCTGTCCTAGGTATATCTGTTCTGTCAGCCATATTTCCCGGCTGCCTGCTCAAACTCTGTTGCCTGTCAATCAGGGCTCGCCTGCGCGTGTAATACCTGGGTGACCCAATCTGATCTGGCTGCATAAGATAGCTAAACCCATAGGATGGCAGGATTTAGCTCTGATACCACTGTAGAAACTCCAAATTCCCTCTGATTCTGAATACTGACTGTTTATATGTTTTTTCTGAAGTTTTTGATTTTTTTGATGTTTTGCAAATTTTTTTATGTTTTTGGGGTTTATGCCAGCAATAAAGGAAATGCGATTTTGCACAATATAGAAGCAATAAATTCTATAAAAATTACTGAATATCGAAAAGACTTTTTATAAAAAAAAACCTAGTTGCATGAGTTTAACAAAAAAACTTGTTGTTTTGGTGCTAAGAAAAACCTGAAACTGTTCGCTCCCCGAAAACTGTCCAACTGCTGTAGAAACCAAGTGCGGTACAGTCCGTACGGCGCCGTACGAATACAATTCGTACGGTACGGACATGTACAGACGAGACTGTTTTGCTCAGAAAAAACCTGCGCCCTGCCCTTAGGATGTCTGTCACTCAGCTGGGCGACTTCCACAGATTTTGCAAAAATAAAAATCGCCTCCTTGAGATGCCACGCGCCGTACACCTTCTAAAAATCGCTGAACGCTGTTGGCTGACGGTACGGACTTGCAGGTACAGATGCTGTAAGTAGATACTCTCTGAAAATCTGTGATTCCTCCTGAGTGAAGAAATCTCTGTTGCAATAAATCAGGGGTTATTTCACACCCTCTGAATTGCTTCCAATGGAGATGGCTCGTTCTCCAAGGAAATTCGAACTTGAAACCCTGAAGCTTCTTGCTCAGACCAAAGTTGATCAATTTCAATTCACCAAAAATGACATAATAGCTCGACTCCCAAGGCAAAGGCTTTTAAAAACCCAAGAGGTGCGATTTCCTTCAAAATAGGAGTTTTTACTTAAAAATTCGCACTTCCCAATGTTTTTAATAATTCCATAGCTTAGGCCAAATTTTATAATAAAATATAATCTTAAATTTGGCCCCCTTCCCTGATGATGGGCGCCCCCTTAGCATTAAAATCACTTAAGTTATAATTTTTAATTATAACTTAATATAATAGTCTCGCATAATTAATATTTAATTAATACAATTAAATATTAATATTTCTCTCGTTACTCACCCGATGACTGAACCGTCTAAAGCGGTCATATACTGAAGTGATTCCGAATGCTGCCAACCCATATTGCTAAAAATAGCAGGGGTCCCACTCTGACCACCAAGAACTGCTAAAAATAATAACTTCTACCAGAAGTCTCCGATCGAGCCCAAACGAAAACCAACTGATCAAACTCTGCCAACTGAAGCTGAGCCAAGCTCCTATACGACTCTCTATCCAGTCTATTAGCCTACGAGGGTCATATGATAGGCTAATCCTGTGCTCCGAGAGATGTCACTGAGAAAGGGACATGACATTTAATCATTTAGTGTTTGATAAAGTTTAAACTTGACATCCTTACCCTACTTGGTGGCCTGTTCGCCATTCCCTTAACTGGGAATCTCCACAGGAACATTCACTATTTTACAAATTGTCTTGCAACCACTCAAAACATTATTCAAACATCCCTATTTTGCTTGCAATTCTTATCAGACCAACTCCAACAATCTCTATTTTTTGAGACCAGACCGCGTTAGGTCAGCCAGGGTCGCATTGCAGCCTTGTTCACTAATTTGGCCTTGTCCCCCATGCCCCAACACTAACTTTTTATATTTGAGACATTGCATTTTACCCCTCCCACACTTTTAACAAAGTCAGTTAGTGGAAATATTCAAAAGATTCTCTGATATAAGCACATAAAGGCTTCTCCAAACACATCTAGCAATCACTTAGCAATTTTACTACACACTATGCAAAAAAAACACTATTCTTTCTAATTTCAATTATGTTACATTCCAACAATAATAGGCCAAGTCTGAATATCTTTTATTACAAGTCAAGGGCAGTCATTGTTGAGCATTCAAAGTAATATATCTAGTTGCATTCATATAGCAAAGTCCAAATTCACACACTCACTCTAAAAGGGAGAACTACATCAACCTAAGGCCCATTTGAGTTATGTAGGCAACACTTAGATTACACAGAGATTTTTTAGGGTAACTTATTTATTCCCCTAACTCTATTCCCACTTTTTTGGCATTTTATCTCTGTTGTGTTTATTGTGCAAGCTAGGATTTTGTACTTTGCAGGTCATACATGCATCAAATTGGCACATAGAATCAAACAGTAAACCCTCGCAGACATGCGCACACACCGAAATCAAAAAATTTATCACGCATTCAACCAAGACGCGGTTGTAGTCAACAAACAAGGTCGCAATGCGTCCTTGTCCTCTTAGCACGGCCTTGTCGAAGCAAAGTTTAAATTCCTGTTTTCGGTCACAACAATGTTTGCAGGGCTTTTTCAGACAAATTTCAGTCACAGTCAATATAAAATTAGTTTGAGGGAGGTTTTCACACTTGTTTGTCAAATTACTATTTTTAGCTAATTTTTAATTCTGTAAATTATGTATTTTACATTCAAATATGCATATTTATGTAGATCTAATCAATTTTCAATAGCTTATTTGTTCTTAGCAGTTTATTCTTAAATCAAAAAGAACACATTAAACAGTAAGAGAGTAGTGATTCATGTCCAGCATGGTTAAGCTGACAAAAGCAACTATATCAAAACAAGCAAGAACATAACTTCACGTATTCTCGAATTAACACTAGTATCCCTTCTCCCTTCCTAAATAAAATGTAAAGCATGTAAATTTGCATAAACTTGTTACAAAAGCAGGCATAAGCAAAAAGGATGCCACTCAAATGCATTAAAAGTAAAATCAAACAATAGAATCACCCCGGTTGATAGGGATCATATCCAAACTAAATTGGATTTATGCTTAACTAGTATGAACAACTCAACTTCACATGGTCAGGAACATCATTACATTATTAATCACTGCATCTTCTGCCTGCTGAACTAGTGCTGATCCTTCTGCAATTACGTGCTGCAATATATAAAAAATCCAGTGAGAATGTCTATGCACTCGGCAAGATGTCTATATATAATAATAGCCAATTAAAAGCACGTTGACAAAAAGAGAAGCACCTGCTTAAAATTATGTGCAATTGGATCCAAGCCTTTGGTTACTTTATGAAACAGTTTAAACATTCTTGTAAGATCATCTTGCTGCAATAGAAACCAAATCATTGGCAGTATCAATATAAACCGTTGTCATAAAGAAAAAATATCATACATAGCAAACAAGTAAGTTCCTTGCACTAAATTAAATATATACCTTGTCATTCCTAAGCAAGGCACGGACACCTGAGTTCTCCTTTTCCAGGATTTGGTTCTCATAATGGACTAGTAGCTCATTTTGTACTTTCTGCCAAAAAAAGAAAAGAAAATTGTGACTCTTTGTTCGATAATAATTACACAACCTTACGATTAATTATAAATCCTACATGATTTTTAAACAATTTATTTTGGTCGAGATGTTGAAGCACAAGTAAATGCCAGAAATCAACAATTCTCACATCTAATAAGTTCTGCTCACTGCTAGCGTGCAAATAATGAGAAACTCTATCCTTCTCAAGTTGTAAACATTCCTCAGCCTGTAGTGCAAAGGGCATATATATCAGAAGCACTTTGAAACACAAACATGTAAGCTGCTAGATCTGTGCCTTCAATGATACTACAAAAAACTAAAGCCATAATTACCTTCAACAAATAGTCTGGACAAGAATCCTCTATAATCCATGATGCAGCCTTTCGAGAATAGTATATTCTAGTATCTTCCAACATTGGTGCCTCAAAATCTTTCAAATAATAATCCATGCGTCCCATTCCAATCTCCACAAAAAATCCCAGAATATTTTTCAATAAAGCTCGGTCAATTTGCTCTCCCCCACGCTCTCTTTCAATCTGAGACAAACAGAAATAACATTCTCGTATTGTGACCAGATCATCAATAAAAATCCTGTAACTAATATAGTACCTATAGTGAACATTCCACATATAATCCTTGATGGAAACTTACCAGAGCAATCACTGCATTCCTTGCATTAATATTTAATTCATTATAGACCTGCAAGAGCATGTAAGTTTATCTCAAATTATCATAAATAATTTTTAATCAGTTCCTAATTCCTGATAATTTGAAAAGCTCTGTAAGTAATTTACCAAATCATAAAAAATCATGAGTCCAGTCTCTCTGAGTGTAGGAAGGGAGCGCCTTGGAACCTAGTATCGATCCAAAAAATCAAAGAAGTGGGACAGCCATCGGACCATCACCTTGTATTTTTCCCAATGTCTCACGAGCTCTCTCAACATTAACTCATCGTGCTTATGCAATAAAGCAGGTAAAACCTGAAGAAAAGCAATTCAAGTTTTAACAGTATCATTGACTAATATAACCACCATTAAAAGTCTCTAGACAACATATCAAGTTGCGTGGTAAAAGAAAATATCTACATGGCATAACAATAAGCATATTCACAAGCCTATGCAGCCCAAAAGAGATCCATCCAAGGAAAAGTTTCCACCAAGAACTATCACAAATCTTCTAAAACTGCGGTAATAAAGAACCTTGCAATATAAACCAGAAAAGGGAAATAGGATGTCATCAACAAATAGGAAGGACCAAAAAATGTAGAAATAAGATCAATAAAAAAGGAATCAAAAAATCTAGATGGCATAACAAGAAGCATCATCACAAGTCTATGCATCTCAAAAGAGAATCATCCAAGGAAAGGTTTCAACTAAGAATTATCACAAATCTTCTAAACTGCAGTAACAGGGAACCTTGCAATATAAACCGGGAAAGGAAGCAGGATGTAATCCACAAATAAAAAGGACCAAAAAATGTAGAAATAAAATTTAAAAAAAGAACCCACAGTTTGATATATATTTCACAGCAGATATCAAATCTGATTATTACAATTCTTAGCATAAAAATATAAAAATAGTTATTACGTACAGCAAATAAAATGTACTACTGTTTTGGATGATTTTATATGTCATTTTTTAATTTAATTGAGAGCATGCATTTATATTTCTAAAGATAAAAACCATAAACACATGCTAGATCAAAAAGAAGGGTGCTATGAAAGCACCCCTAGCATAAAGCACAACAACTGTCAAATCAGGCCAAAAAGAACCCAAGGCAAAAGTAGCAAGGCCCTAGGCTACCAAAACATTACAACAAATTACAATTACATAATAATATGGAATATATATATTTATGATCCTAGGTTGAATACTGCATTCGTTTGAAGAATTTAAGAAAAATTAAAACTTAAAAA
This sequence comes from Torreya grandis, assembly GCA_037957365.1. NCBI lineage: Eukaryota > Viridiplantae > Streptophyta > Pinopsida > Cupressales > Taxaceae > Torreya > Torreya grandis. The sequence continues at coordinate 1,064,555 of JARHVA010004607.1, forward strand.
GGAAAGCATTAAAGCCTATATAAAATAGAGCAGCTTATTCAAAAGAACTCTTAACTATAAAAAAATGCTTGGCATTATACAAAATTTAGTATTGATTTGATAGGATTTTTCACTATGTGAAAGCATATTAACACTCAAGTCATCACTTTGATTATTATTTTCCATGAGTAATCATTTCTCTATGAACTTTTAATTCTTGTACATTGATGAATAATCACAAGGGGGATTAACACAAAGCACCTCTAAGCATTTATTAGTATGGGAGAAGAACAATAATTTTTAGAAAATTAACCGGTTTGGTATTTCACCCTCTAACCTCTTTCCCAATTGGCAAAGCTTTTGGTCATGTGTTTGTCTTATAAGCCCATAATGACTCACAGTTATTATCAATGTAGAATATTTAACAAATTTTACCAAAGTTTATTATCAAATGGCTCCCATATATACACAGCTGCTGCAAGTAGCTTAGTATTAGGAATAGACGCTTACCTTTAAATTTATGTACTCGACAAGTGATGCCTTGTATTTATTATAGAGTTTGTCTCGATTCTCATGAGGGCATTTCTTTGTGCACAAGTTGTAGATAGTTCTTTGAAAATAGTGAAGGTTTATATAGAAAAGATCAAACAATTAAAGCATAAAAGGAAGAAAAAACCCATATTAGGAGAACACTTTAAAAGGATACGTATAAAGATACATATAAAGATCCCCATCTATAGACTTGTTTGTAACTTCCTCAAATATGCCTGTAAATTCTTTTATACCCGTCTGCACAAACTCCCATCCTTCATCAAAGTCTGTAATCAAGCGATAGGCCATTGTCATTGGCTCTCACTTCTAGGTTGCACAGACAAACCTTCTGCATCACAAAAGCAAAGAATTAGGTCTCCCCTGTTCCTAATACTCAATTAGATACATTTGATAATTCAAGTACAGTAGCCACACGTGCTAGTAATTAGTTTTCTGTAAGCTAATTATATAAGGATAGTTTACAAGAAAAAGTACTTAAACATTGAACAGGTTTGAATCTCTAGTATATCAAAGATCGCCAGGTTCTGAACGAGTCTATGATGAAAATTAGGAATGCACAAATGTTTACTTTTATTGATAGCTAAAGCATGAAAATCTGTCCAGGGACAAACTCAAAAAATTCCCAAAGAAAACTGGTTTCCAAGAAAATTAAGTTGTAAGTCTTTTGTTTGTGTAAGCAGTTTCCGTTTTTCAGGTCTAATGAAATCCAAATCAGATCCAGCAAAGAACCCCCGGTTGAGTAAAAGGTATGGCAATAAAAACATATTATCAAAGCTCCAGCTCCATTTTAGCTTGGGAGGGTATACAGCAACATTACATGATTGTGGGTGTGGCAAGTCACGAGGCATGGATGTACAGAGACTAGCACGGCAACATGGCTTCCCCAAAATATGCATAGCTCAAGATGGTATAACCCACGAACCCACGAGTCAACCAAAGCATGATCGAAAAACTTGATTATGGAATATAATGCTATTAAACAGCAAATTGGTCGGATGGAGAGTAACAAATAGTCACAAATTGCAATACATAAGAAGGGATGGAAAACCAAGCACGAAAAGAATGGTATAGAGCAATGTCTCAGCACATATGGAAATGCACAAGGAGCAGCACATATGGAAATGCACAAGGAGCGTCAATAAAGGCCATAATCGTTCATAATTTTTACCAGCACATGATTTTGCTTGTACGATGCTTAAAATTGGCCTCAACTAAAATATTTAAACATTCATTTGTGGATAATAAATAACATAAATTGCCAAACTGAAAATCAGAGTATAAAGTTTAAACATTAAAAAAATTAAGGTATGCCTAAATAGAAAAGACCAATGAAATCAATAACCATTCATACAAGTAACCAACGTATGACTTTGTCCACAGACCTTCTAAAACAAAGTAAATATACAGGTACTGTGTTTCAAATTGTTCCAACTAAAACTTGAGAAGGATGCCAAAAAAGACACAATACATAGGTAACCTGTGAAGGGCTAATATAAAATGTCTTCCCACGTTATCGAAACTTTCCCCCAACTTCATTAATTCATGAAAACTCTACAAAATCTCAACAAATTCCTCCAAGGTTTTCAAAGGTTTACCCTTCCCTAGTACTCTGCTAGGAGCACATGAAACTTTGTACAACTTTATTTTGCATTAAATTTCCAGTTGAATATCATTTCCGTAAGGAACCTAGTCTGTTTTCAACCACAATGTGTGCTTTAAAACATTGATTCTTCTAATCAATCTTGTACACATCTTATCCGGAAGTTGTGTTCATAACGTTTCCAATATCTAACTTGTCATATGGAGAAAATAGTTGAACATATAAACATAAAAAGCACCTATGTAAATTTGTCGTAATATAACAGCATTCAATCTAGAATTGAAGCAATAGATTTAAATGATGCCCATAAACTCAAGACATCTGTAATGAAAAAATTAATTATACTTTACATATGCCTCAATGGTACTCCAAATTACACAGCTAACTGTACCTTGAACCACAAACAAAACCCCCAAACAAAATTTTGCTTCTTGAAACCAAAATATATTTGTTCCATCAGAAAGCTAACTATAGTATATCAAATAACATGACAATTCCATTCACAAGCCCTCATCGCCATATTTAAACAAGCTAAGACAAATCAGTTTCTGTTTAGAGTAAAAATTACAACCAAAAAAAAAACAAGGTTTAAACTGCAGAAATGGAGCAAAAGATTAGAATTATTGTCAAGAGTCTTCAGGCTGTTTTTAAAAAATATCAAAAAATTACCCATTGCATAGGCAAAGAACCATGGCCAAATCCCAATAGCTGACAATGATTTCACGGCAACGCCAAAAGTAACATTAAATAACCTGACAAGGGCATTCATAAACCCTCAAAAAATTACTTGTTAAGAAATCTCACAATTTGGAACTTAATCTCCCATACATTTCATTAAATTCCAAACTAAGTTCCACTCTAGTGAACTTACAGTTGCATGTAAAATACAAATTCGAATCCTATAGCATTCAATCTAACCATGAATTAATTTTCAACTAAATTCCACTTCATTGAACTTGGATCTGCTTCTAAACATCAGATCAAATCTTATAGCATAAAATCCAACTCCGCCCAAGGAGTTCAATCCTAAGTGCACAATGCAGACTTAAATCTCATCACTGCAGTAAGAAGGTCACCAGTAATCCTAGCAAAGATGTGGTGGGGTTGCAGTGTAACCAATATCGGGTACATCTGAGCATGTGGCACTAGTTTATGGAGTAAACATTTAATATAACCCCATCAAAGGGGTGTTTGTGTAATGATAATGGGATCACTAAAAGTAATAGGTCAAAATTTATTCACTGCAATATAGTGGTGGCCCATAATACCAGTGTACTTGTGGTGAGTTTGTGGTCTAATAAACATTGGGTACATTAGAAAGTGACAAATATTCAATGGTGAACGTAATCAATGTAACCTCATCAATGGGATTGAGGTGAAATCATATTAGGATCAAACAAAAGTGTATGATCTACATTAAAATCTCCGCATTGCAATAAGATGAGCGATAATCCCAACGAAGATGTGGTGAGGTCGTGGAAATCAAGTTTAAATCTTAATGACACATGCACTTACTCCAAACAAGAGTGCAGTCAAAATATAAAAAATTAAAATTCAATCAAACCCTCATAAACACCAATCCTTCTAAGCTTCTTAGGCTAAACACCATTCACCATGAAAACAGGATAAATATATAAATAAATAAATCTAACACAAAACGTCAATGTTCCTAAATTCTTCATCAATCCACCATTAAACAGGATAACAGGGAAAATTTGATAATTCAATCTAACACAAAAACACCAATGTACACTATTCAACATGAAAACAGGATAAATATATAGATAAATCAATCTAACTCAAAATCCCAATGTTCCTAAATTCTCCATCAACCCGCCATTAAACATGAAAATAGGAAAAAATTGAGAATTCAATCTAACACAAAAACACCAATGTGCCTCTCAAATGGGATGACCTCAAGTGGTAAAACATCGGAACTTTCAAAGTGGAGACCCATGTTCAAAGCCCCAGGAGACATGCTACATGTTAAAATGTACGATTGTTAAGTGTTGAAACTGGGTAAACTACCACATCCAATCACAGGTGTGTTGTACCCATACAAGGCCAAGCACAAGTCCTGAGTGAATTTGATGGAAGAGACACCCCTCGGTCATGGCATCTAAAGCCAAAGGGCATCCTTAAGGGAAACTTACGAAATCAAAAAAAAAATACCAATATACCAAAAAAAACTTCATCAACCCCACTATCAAACATAGAAACAAGATATAAGAAAATTAAAAAAAATCCACCTAAACCAGAAACAACAATCTGCCGATAATTCTTTAAACATAAAAACAAAAAATAGATAATTATATCAAACCCAAAAAAACCAATATACCCCAAAATCTTCACCATCCCACTAATAAACATGAAAAGAGGAAAAGAGAGAAATTTAATCCATCTCAAGAACACCAATCACCCAAAAACAATAATCTGCCAATAATTCATCAACCAGGCGTTTAAACATTAAAATACGGAGGGAAGCTTTCTAACCCAAAAACATCAATATGCGGAAAATTCATCATCAACGCACCATGAAACATAAAAACATGAAAAAAAATTTAAAAAATCCAATCCCAGAAACACCATTGTGACCAAAATTATCCATCAACCCATCATTACATGAAATCAGAGAAAATTGAAAAATTCAATAACCCAAAAACACCAATGTGCCAAAAAGTCTCCATAAACCCACCATTGAACATAAAACAGATAAAATAAATAAAACAAAATAAAATATAATCTAAAAATACCAAACTGGTGATCATTCTTTTCACATAAAAAACAGAAAACATTCATCTGCCAAACAACTCTTCCTCTTCCCACAATAAACAAGAAAACAGAGAAAGATCCAACCGAAAAATACCAAGCTGACATAAATTGTCCACTGACGCATCAATAAACATGAAAACAGAAAAAAGAAATAGAAAATTCAATCTAACCCAAAAAACACTAATCCGACAAAAATTGTTCAACCTAAAAAACAAATAGAAAACTCAATCTGACCCAAAACACTAATCTGCCCAAAAAAACTCCATCAGCCCACCATAAAACATACAAACACTCATTATTGTAACCATCACTGTATATTATTATTTTTTGATTAATAATAGTTATACTGATACATTCCAATAGTAAAACATACAAACACTTTAAAAAATTTGATAATTCAATCTAACACAAAACACCAATGTGATCTAGAATCTTTATCAACCCACCATTAACCATGAACTCAGCTTAGAAAAATAGAAAAATCAGTATAACCCAAAACACCAATATACCATTATTCTTCATCAACAACCATTGAACTTGAAAACGGAAAACAGAAAATTCAGTTCGACCCAAAAAATCCAACCTGCCTTAAATTTTCCATAATCCATCATTGAAGGAAAAAAGAAAACTCAATTTAACCCAGCAATACCAATCTACCAAATATTCATCATCGACCCATCAATAAACATAGAAAATTCAATCTAACCCAAAAACAACCATCGGCCTTAAATTCTTCATCAACCCACCATCAAACACAATTACAGGAGAGGGGAAAAAAATGAATCTAACCCAAAGAATCTAACCCGCCATTAAACATGAAAATATGGCCTAAAACAAAAATCCAGTGTCGCCCAAAAACACCAATATGCCCACAATTCTCCACTAACACACCATTAATCGTAAAAAAGAAAAAAAGAGAGAAAAATCTCAATCAACCCACAAAAAGAACAATTCAATCTAGCCCAAAAAAATCATCATCATCACCCACCATTAAACATGAATACAGCAAAACAACAGAATGCCATGAAAACGAGAATTAAAGAAAACACAATTCATGATTATGAAATCGAAAAAGAAAACCTGTGATCCAATTCTCCTGTGTTGTCGTATAAAACAAATCTTCAGCTGGAGCTGCAAAAATGTTGGAGTCAAACAGAGAAGAAATTGAAGTAGCCCAACAACACAGTTGTATTTATTGGCTTGTAAGTTTTTCCATTCCCCTCTCTTCTCGTCTCTATTTATAAATTTGCATTTGGGTCATGGGGAAAATTTAAATGTCTCGTTGTTTTTAAAATTTAAATAGAAGTGTCAAAAGATTCGTTTGGCATTTTAATAGATAAAAATATTTAAAAAAAAGAATTAACTTAAATTAATGTTGCAAAGAATATTTATGAAAAGTGTGCAAAATAAATCTGATATAATTTAATTTAATTCGTTTTTACTATTTAACAATTAATCTGATTTAAAAATATTAAATTCAATTTTTGGCATAACTTAGGAGAGATATCACTTAATTACTATTTAACAATTAAATTTATCTTTAGATAATTCATTATTATAATATAATTTCAATTTATTACATATATTTTAAATTATTTTAAGGTATTAAGATTGTGGGTCATATTATTATTATTGTGTTAAATTAAAATAAAAATGTAGAATGTTGATTAATTCTCCCTTTTCCACCTCCTCCTTTTGTTTGTGTTGTGTTTTCTCCTTTGCGGACCGGTAAATTCAAAGGTGATGTGGGTACTATTGTTAAGAAAAGATAAGCCCTCCAATTACAATCTTTAAGATAGAAAGATTGTAATTGGAGGTAGAAGATTTTGTACGGAATGGCTTTCAATGGATGATGAAAGATCTCCTCACTCAGTGTGAGAGAAGACAAACCCTTGTCTACAAATGAGACCCTATTTGTGCCTCCTTTATTAGAGTTCTGTCTTTTCTACTAAAGATTGGCTAAAGCCTTGTGGAGTTAAATATGTTTTAGGTATTATTTTACGTTGAATGATGGTTTTTAAGTTGTTTGTTCCATCTATCTCTGTTGAAGTGTACTTCCTTTAGTGAAGTGTCTTATTTTGGGTTAATCTTCATTTGTTCTCTTTATCTCATTGATACTTTTTTATGTTATGGGGATTGGATCCCTTATTGTATCTCAATATCAATTTATAGCTCTAGTCAAAAATATTTTAACTTATCAAATCATAAAATGAATTTACAACTTCTACTTTCTCCAAATAAATTAATTTTAAACAAAATTGAACATGATAAAAATTTGACAGTGACTTATTCCATATACAACCCTTCACTATTGCCATTTTATTAGAGGTGTATGATTTTACATTATAATATATAAATTTAGGGTGAAGTTGTGTGGTGTGGAGGCTTTATTAAAGATTGAGGTTCATAATTTATCTTTATAAAAATTTAAATTATAGTTTACATTTCATTTTAATTATAGTTTTCAATTTCTAATAATCTAGTAGTTTGTCATTTTATTTTAATTATAATTTAATATGTCAAAAATATTTCTTTTCCATTTTAATTATAGTTTAATAGATGAAAAAATATTTCTTATCATTAATTTATATATATTTAAATTATTCATTTTAATTTTTATTATATCTCTAACAATTTATATATATTTAAATTATTCATTTTAATTTATATTATATCTCTAACCCATTGACATATATTTCAATTATTGTTTTAAAGTTATTATTTATAATAATCCTCATCACATAGTGATACTTTAAATTATATTTTATTAATATAATATAAAGATGTTATATTTCCTACATTGATTAAACCAATTATTTCTTCTTCTATTTCATATCATCAAATCAAAATAAATAAATGAAATAAAGTAAAATATCTTAATATTGTAGATTAAGAGAAAAGAGAAGTTTAAAGATTAAAAGGGAGAGGGTAGGCCTTTTTAAAAATTTGTAAAAATAAAGTTAACGTCAGGGCGAATAAACTATCAATAGAATGACAATGAACAATTTTTAGTATAAGTTAAAATTATTTTCACGATTCAAATTAAAATGAGCAAAGCAATTATATAAATAAATAAGTTAAGATATGGTTGTTCACTTCACATTCCCAAATGACTCTTCATATTTTTACCAGAATGAAAATTCAACTTATTAGATTAAGACAAACATCTTGTGACACGTATGGTTATGTATAATATTGTTACACCGTCCCACCCCCCCACCTTAATCTCTAGGGGTTATGGTGAGACCAAGCAATCCTTTGAACTTTTCAATTTTTTCTCATCCAAGCACTTTTGTCAAGATGTTTGTTGGTTGCTTTGTTGCAAGTCAATGTTGTAATTTGACACTGACATCTTTCACATAGTGTCGAATCAAATAAAATTTGATATTGATATGTTTGGTTTGCTCGTAAAATATTGGATTCTTTACCATTTGAATTGCATAAGTGTTGTCAACCATGAGACGTGTTGACGAAACATGTTCCTGCAAATCTGAAAGAATCCTTTTGAGCCACAAAATCTCTCTAGTTGCCTCTGAAGTGGCCATATACTTTGTTTATGCTAAATAAATTACCGGCACTAGTTGTTTCTTAAATTTTTAACTAACAAATGTTATTTCTAAAATTATAAAAAAACCCACAATGGATTTCCCATCTTCATGTTCACAAGCATAGTTGGAATTCGAATATCCAACTAGTTTGAAGTCCCCTATCATGGAGTATTTAAGCCCAACATTATGTGTTTCTTTGAGATATCTAAGGACTCTTTTTGTTGCTACCTAATGAATGTCTCTAGGTTGTTGCATGCATCTTGAAAGAGCACCAATGATAAAGGATATATAACGTTTTATTGTGGTCACATAAATCATAATACCAATGAGTTGTATGTATTTAGTGGCATCAACCAAATCACAAGACCTACTTTAGATTTTGTTCTATGAGCGTGTTGAGAGGTTTACAATCTTCCATTCTGAACTTGTTCAGAATGTCACCAATGTATTTTTGTTGTGTGATGAAGATGTACTTTAATTTTTGAATTACTTCAATACCCAAATAGTAATGAAGATAACTCAAATCAGTCATTTCAAATCTTTTCATCAATTATGATTTAAACATTGCATTGTACCATTCATTGTTCCCTATGATGTGCAAATCATCAACATACACCACTATAAATACAATTGTCTTGTCAAATATTTTGACAAAAAGAGTTGTATCTTCAAACTCAAAATGTTTGAAGTTCATGTTCATGAGGTACTCAGCTAGTTTATCATACCTTGCTCAAAGGGCTTATTTCAAACCATAAATCATTTTTTTAAGTTTGCACACCTTGTGCTCTTGACCATTTACTGCAAAAACTTGGTTTGTGTTATGTACATTTTTTCCTAGAGGTCACCATTCAGAAATACAATTTTCACATCCATTTAGTGAACTTTCTTTCCATTATGAGCTATCAAAGCCAACATGGTTCTAATGGTAGTCCATTTTTATGTAGGTGCAAAGGTTTCATTGTAGTCAATTTTTTCATTTTGAGCATATCACTTTGAGATAAGTCTATCTTTAAGTTTGTCAAGTGAGTCGTCGGCTTTATATTTGTTGTAGTAGATCCATTTGCAGCCAATTAATTTATAACCGAATGGAGGATCAACCAATTTTCAAGTCCCATCTTTGACAAATGCAATGTACTTATCTTTCATTGCTTTTTTCCATGGTTCAAGCTTCTCAACTTATTTGAAAGATGTTGGTTTTGAATCAAATGCAAAATTGAGTTATTCTTTTAGAGAACCATTCAAGGTGATATTTTCAATTTTATCTTGAATTTATTCAATGAACTTATGATTATGATGTGGTTTCATGTGCACTCATAGTATCTATTTTCCCAACTTCATCGGGTTCGACATCATACACAACATTTGGGTGGCCCACTTAGGCATCATTTTCTTGTGGTTTAGGTTCTTCAATTTCATCTTATAAATTTCCCTTACTTTTTGCCCACTGTTCTTGTGGCCCCTATTCATTGTTTGATGAAGTTTCACTTTCTCCTTCAGGAGGAGTTTCATTCTCATGTATGGGAGACAATAAATAATCAATTGATTACTAATTATATGTCTCCCACTCACTATTTGTAATGTCTAAATCACTCTTCTTATAGACATCAAACTTTACATATTTATCAAGCCAACTTAATTATTGATTAATGTTGGATTTGTCCTTTGCATTTTTACAAAAAATAACTTCTCTTGTGACAAGAAACTTCATATTTTTCTCATCATATAACTTGTATGCCTTAGAGGATTCAAAATATTCTAGGTGAATGCATTTGCAAGTCCTTTGATCCAATTTATTCCTATTCTCTTTTGGAATCAATGCATAACAAGTGGATTCAAAAACCTGAAGGTGTCGAACTGAAGGAATATGACAATGTCACATCTCATTCGGAGTCTTGAATTTAAGGGTTGTTAATAGTAATCTATTGCAGATGTATACTAAACTATTTTAGTTGCTTTGGCCCAAATGTGTAGATTTACCCCTTTGAAGTACAACATAACACAAACCATATTCACCATGCAAGACAAAAAATACCAATACGTAAAGCTTATAAAATAGTAACTTGTATTGATTCATATTAAATTATTCAAATAATTAAAAACCATGCATAAGTAAGCCTCAACTTAAAATTGGAGATGACATGCAAAATTCAGAACTCTAAAAAATAATAAAACTCAACTTGTTATTTTTAGCAGCTACTATTTTTATTAAGTTTTACATGCAAGCACGTGCAACTCTAAAACTCTCTAAAAATAAATTAAACACTAAAATTAACCTATCAGATGAATATCGACTGAAGTTCAAGTTTGGTTACAAAAATATACAATTTCTAAAATTAGAAAAATACCAAAAACAATATTAAACTACAATTTTAGACACTTAGATGGTTATGTATGGCCTCCAAAAAATATTGAAAACATCTATAATCAGACAATTCAAGTTATGGATGCATTAAACTTTTTGAGATGGTCATTTTAGCATGAAAATAGGCTTAAACAGAGTTGTGGATCAAAATTTATGGCCTCTAGAAGTTTGATCTCTTTTTATACATCATTCTCCTATGTTTGAAAACAAGTCAGCCCCTGTGAGTTGCTCTGATTATACTGTTGCCATTTTTTCTTATCAATCTTCTTCAGCTTCCATTCTCTAAAATTAGAAAAATACCAAAAACAATATTAAACTATAATTTTAGACTCTTAGAAGGTTATGTATGGCCTCCAAAAAATATTGAAAACATCTATAATCAGACAATTCAAGTTATGGATGCATTAAACTTTTTGAGATGGTCATTTTAGCATGAAAATAGGCTTAAACAGAGTTGTGGATCAAAATTTATGGCCTCTAGAAGTTTGATCTCTTTTTATACATCATTCTCCTCTGTTTGAAAACAAGTCAGCCCCTGTGAGTTGCTCTGATTATACTGTTGCCATTTTTTCTTATCAATCTTCTTCAGCTTCCATTCTATAATCCAAGTGTTGTCTTCATGCTGTAATTTTTACCACTGTACCAAATGCCTATCATAACTTCTTTACCTTGTGTTTATTATCTTCTTATCCAGAACTTACACTATTTTTTCTTTCTTCTTCTTTGGCACCTGTTGTTGCCAATCTACTTCTTCATCTTCTTCACCTTCACCATCTTCTCTATAGAAATCATATAAATATGAAACATTAAATACTAGGGAGATATAAAAAATTTATGGTAAACTCATCTCATAAGCATTGCCATTGATTTTTTTCATAATTCTACATGGTCCAATTTTCTTGTACTTCAACTTGTTAAATGTGCCTTTCAAAAATCTCTCTTTCCTCAATTAAACCATTACTAATCTTCTTATTCAAATATTTTTGACCTTATTTTGATATCTATTGTTGCTTTATACTTTTCATTACTTTCCTACAACTTTCTTCTAGTAACTATTGTATATATTTTTAAAATGCTTATGCATCATCAATAACTTGTTCTGCAATTGCTAACTATACCAAATCTAAAACACTCATAGGATTTCTTCCATAAACAATCTGAAATGTCAATTTTTCTATTGATATATTCACTAACTATTATATGCAAACTCAATGTGTGGTAAAGCCAAGTCCCATTGTTTGTGCTTCTCTCCAACTATGCATCTCAATAAATTTACCATGCTCTTATTTACAACTTATGTTTGTCCATATGTTTGGGTGTAGTATGCATTACTAGATTGTAGCTTAGTCCCCATATTCCTCTATAAAGTCCTCCAAAAATGACCTAGAAATTTTGTGTCCCTATCTGATGTAATGGTTTTTAGAACACCATGCAATCTCATAATATCCTTAAAAAATAGTTTTGTAACTCTGGTGGCATCATTGGTTTTCTTACATGTAATAAAATGAACCATCTTAGAAAACATGTCCATAACAATAAAAATTGAATCATTACCTCTATGTGTGTTTGGTAATCCCAAAATAAAATCCATACTCAAATTTGTCCATGGTCCCCTTGGAACTGGTAATGGCATATACAACTCTGTGTTTTGTGTATGTCCTTTTGCCACTTGACATATCCTGCACCGTGAAACATGTCTTGTCACATCTCTCTTCATCTTTGGCCAAAAATACTTCTCCACCAAAGCTAATGTCTTTGTCTTATCAAAATGTCCAACCAAACCACTAGTGTGCAATTCTTTTATAATATTAGGGTAAGTGTATAGAGTTGAGGGATAACTTCATGGATATTACCTATAACATGATCACATTAATTAATAACATGATTGTGTTATTTAAATCTAGGCTCAAGATTATGGAGCCATAACACAATCACATTAATAATGCAATCATGTTACCTATTTGTAAAAAAATAGAAATGGAAACCCGAATGCAAAAATGCTCATTTTGCATTCAATTTCCCTAGATCCCCCTTGCTTCATGATTGTGTTTTGCTTAAAAGACTCTAGAGAGTGCTAGAGAGCTACCAGATTCATCCCATAGACCTATTGATCGATGATGCCACCATGTAGGAGAGGTGAGTGATCAAAATATTCCCTATTTAACCCTAATTTTTCATAATTTTTATTATTTAACCCTATTTTTTATTTATAATTTATTTTTTTAACATCGCATCCTGCTAACCCTCCCAACCCTTCACATAACCCTCTAGTTGTTCCTCCTCCTAACCCTCTACAAAAACTTGTTGTTCCTCCTATCCCTCCACCTAACCCTCCTATAGTTCCCCAAAACCCCCTGGTAGTCAAGAGGTTTTGATTGATAATATTGTGGGAAATAAACTTGAAATTGAAGAGTTAATTGACAAAATGAGGGATCCCAATTTGACCAACCCTTACCACACTCAATTAGTCGATTCCCTACAAACCTTATCAGGTCAAATTAACTCTATAACGAGTCAAAGTGATTGATAAAACTCATATAGAGATACTTTTAGGGCATATTATTCTGATAAGTTGTTAGCCATTTAGGTCAAGAATTTAGATATTTCAAAAGCTGATATTTGCACCCTATTCATCGACCCAGCCACCAATACCCCATTTCTTGTAATTGCTAAATGTTTTTCTATCCATTGCTATGTACATAACTTAATCACAACCAATTTTTGGGATCGATGGTGGATGGTATTTGAATATCCTATTAGGATTAAGAGCACAATTGATTACCTTTGTATAAGCAACTAAACATGGAATTAAACCAGAAGTAATAAGTAACTAGAATTCAGAAACAGCACAGAATATGAGAGACAATACAATCTTGTATTAACACTCTTCCAGAAGGAAATACAATGAATAAATCACACTCTTCCCACACCTCTTGGGCATACAGTAATTCTCCCTCAAAAGTTCTCTCTCTCAATTACAAACCAACTCAAACATAGAGTTGTTCCCTCCACCAGTCAATAACAATACTGCCAGTCCACCAAGTACTCAAAGTACTCCAAATAGATCTCCCTAATCTTGCACACTTGCAAATCAACTGATCTTACTTACCATGTAGATCTCCCCTGATCTTGCTACCTACAGATCAACTGATCTTACAATTGGAAGGATCTCTTCTTTGTCCTTTATTACAATACAGCCCCATGGGTCTATTAAATAGATCCCATACAAACAATAATTAGACTTTCTAATTATAATAATTAGAAATGCAAACTCAAGACTAAAATTAGTCTTTTACATGCAAACTGATTGTTTGTCTAAAATTACACCAGTTCTAAAAGTGCATGCAAATGCACACACACACATGTTGCCGACGTCAATTCCTATCTGACCGATGTTGGCCGACCCATAACTGATGTCGGTTACTATGTAACTGAATATGACCAATGTCAGTTGATCAGTCTGACGTCAGTTACTTTAACACTCAGCAACCTCCACCATTTGCATCAGTGAAGCTTTTAGCTCCATAACTTAACAATCTCCCACTTGGAGATAAACAGCTGCACCTGTACCTGTACCTATACATCATCTAATTTTGTTTCCTGTCTTGTATCCCTCTTCAAGTTCAATCTTGAAGACCAATAGAAGTTGAATGAAGATTCAACTTCTCCTTGGTTCTCGACTTTGTTAACATACCTACAGGGTTCCTATCCTTGCTAGCCTCTGTGACTGCAACAACCTTGTGCATCTCTAAAATCCAGCTAACCATCGTACCACCAACAGTGAACACATATCCTGTGGTGCTTCTTCTATCATCCAAGTAACCTGCCATATCTGAATCTACATACCCATGTAGAGAAGTGTTTGACCCTGCATAGCATGTGGTCCCTCTCAGATACCTGACAATCCACTGAACTACTTTCCAGTGCTCCTTTCCTAGATTAGACATTAACTTGCTGACAACTCCCACTGCTTGGGAAATATCAGGTCTAGTACACATGTACTCAACCTCATCATGTGATTTAGGACACTGTTCTGTGAACTGTCCAACCATAGGTGTGCTAACCAGTTCTACATCCTACATATTGAATCTCTCCACTACCTTATTCACACAATCCTCGTGAGACAACATCAACCTGTGACTTTCCCTATCTCTAGAAATACTCATGCCAAAGAATTTCTTTGTTGTTTCCAAATCCTTCATGGCAAACCTCTAAACTAACTTTACCTTTAGCTCAGCAATCTCCTGCATGTGTGACCCTGCAACAAGCATATACACAACATACAGTAACAGGATAATGTAGCTAATATTATCCAACCTGGTAAAATGAATATAATGGTAACATTGACATTGACATTGACATTGACTAAAGCCATGCTTTGTCATACACCTGTCAAACCTTAAACACCATTGTCCTACAGCTTGCTCAAGACCATATAACCTAGCCTTTTGTCTCACATGTCCATTCTCTCCTTTTTCTAACCTCAAAATCCATTCACCTTTCAGTGCTTTCATCCTAGCTGGCAACTCTACCAAATCTCCCATTGGTTCTTTCCCAAGGAATCAATTTTCTCATTCATGCCATGCTCCCACTATTTTCTGGATTCTACTTTGCCTTTTCAAAACTTCATGGTTCTTGACCATCAGTGAGCAATAATTAATATAAAGGAGGGGAATAATGAATTTGAGGCTTACTTACCCTTTTAATCCTCCACATGGGTGTTTGAGACTCCTTGACAGCTTGATGTCCGCCCAAAATCCATTTTAATTGTGACCGATGTCGGTCACCTCTGGCTGACCTCGGTCTGTACCCGATCGATGTTGATTCCTCTTGATCACCAATGTCAGTTCCCTGACCAATGTTAGTGTCCACCTGCCTGACATCACCGACTTCAGTCTGCACATGATCGATGTCGATTCCTGCCTGTTCAACGTCATTTTTTCCCTGACCAATGTCAGTAACTATGTTTTCTTGAGTGATGATTTTTACTCGCGAGCTCATTTTGGATCATAACCTTGTCCAAATCAACACTACCCTGGTCAGAATTATTCAACCTCTTGAGCTGATCTCTGTCCATCATCTTCTCTTTGAACACCAAGGCTTTACAATTCTTAACTTTGTCAAAAACATTAGATTTCTTTTTTATGCAATAATGTGATCCTCCAATAGAAGCTCCCTTCTTTGTTGACCTAGTTTCAAGAAACCTCACTTTCTTCTGTTGTTTACAAAAATATTGATCTATGCTTTCAAACTTGAAAGCTTACCATTTGACTTAAGAACATCCATTCCCTTCTCACTCATGTGACCAAGCCTGTAGAGCCACATCTTTGCATCTACATCTGAAGTAAATAAAACAGAAGGAGAATCAGTAATACAAGTAGATAGATAAAGAGTACCTACTTTCTTACCTCTTGTTAAAACAAGTACACCCTTGGAAACTTTCTAAGATTTCACTATGAAAGTAACTGTGCAACCCTCATCACCCAACTTTCCTACAAAAATCAAATTCCGCTTCAGGACTGGGACATGCATGACATCCTTCAACACCCATGTGTTGCCATTATACAATTTCAGCTGCACTTCCTCTTTGCCAACCATTTGACAAGGCTTACCATCCCCTAAATAAATGTTTCCAAAGTCTCCATGGACATAATCATGAAAAAATTCTCTATTTGGGGTTGCATGGAAAGAGGCACCAGAATCTAAAACTCAAGATTCCACTTTATCCAAGGAACATACAAGAGCATTCTATGCAACAATACCTGCAACATCTGCTTCTTCATTTCCTTCATGCTGATCTTTCAACCAACAATCTTTCTTTACATGCCCTTTCTTTCCACAATTCTAGCAGATTATACTGCCATACCTGGATCTGGATCTCCTGCCTATCTTTGACCTTGATTTCCCTTGCTTACTCTTCTCTCTTTGCCTTCTCCTACTTTCAACACTTAAAGCATTACCTGATGATTCCCCTATGTTTTCCCTGTGAATTTCTTCATTCAAGATTACACTAACAACATCATCAACTTTCAAGATATTTGAAGCAGACGTAGTATTACTAACTGTCATTACCAAACTATCCCAACTTTCAGGTAAAGAGCATAAGATTAAGAGAGCCTTAATTTCATCATAAAAAACTATATTGACTGAAATTAACTGATTTACTAATCCATGGAAATCACTAAGATGACTATGTACCGATCCACCTTCCTGCATTTGCAAATTAAATAATTGCTTCATAAGAAATACCTTATTCAAAGCTGAGGGTTTTTCATATAAATTTGCCAAAGATTTCATTAACTCTATTGTTGTCTTTGCCTGTGATAAGTTGGAAATCACAAACGATGCCAGGCTCAACCTTATAGATCCCAGAGCCTTCCGATCAAGAACATTCCATTCTTCATCTTTCATATCTATGGGCTTGCATGCAACCCCACCCAACGGTAAGTACAGATCTTTTTGATACAAATAATCTTCTATCTGCATCCTCCATAATTGATAATTATTGCCATTGAATTTCTTCATTCTTAGCTTACTTTCTTCTGCCATTGCTTTACTCCCACTCAAATAGAAACCCCTGTGAGTGACCTGTAATCAACAAACACTAACCTAATCTGAACCAGGCTCTAATACCACTTGTTAGGATTAAGAGCACAATTGATTACCTTTGTATAAGCAACTAAACATGAAATTAAACCAGAATTAATAAGTAACTAGAATTCATAAATAACACAGAATATGAGAGACAATACAATCTTGTATTAACACTCTTCTAGAAAGAAATACAATGAAGAAATCACATTTTTCCCACACCTCTTGGGCATACAGTAATTCTCCCTCAAGAGTTCTCTCTCTCAATTACAAACCAACTCAAACACAAAGTTGTTCCCTCCACTAGTCAATAACAATACTGCCAGTCCACCAAGTACTCAAAGTACTCCAAGTAGATCTCCCTGATCTTGCACACCTGCAAATCAACGAATCTTACTTACCATGTAGATCTCCCCTGATCTTGCTACCTACAGATCAACTGATCTTACAATTGGAAGGATCTCTTCCTTGTCCTTTATTACAATACAGCCCCATGGGTCTATTAAATAGATCCCATACAAACAATAATTAGACTTCCCAATTACAATAATTAGAAACACAGACTCAAGACTAAAATTAGTCTTTTACATGCAAACTAATTGTCCATCTAAAATTAGACCAGTTCTGGAAGCGCATGCAAACGCACACACACACACAAGTTATCGACGTCGGTTCTTGTCTGATCAATGTCAGTTACTGTATAACTGAATATGACTGACGTCGGTTGATCAGTCTGACATCAGTTACTTTAACACTCAGCAACCTCCACCATTTGCATCAGTGAAGCTTTTAGCTCCACAACTTAACATATCCACCATGTAACAACTATGAGGTCACGTTATATTTTTTGAGGAAACTCTACTATGAGTTTGTCCTCAATTAGGTTCTCAATTATTTTGATTTTAGTGAGTTTTAAGGCCAAGAAAAAAGCTCTAGATAGGATCAACTAGGTACAGATCATATGCCTAATCGATCTATGCAGATCTGTATCCATAAACCTTTTTGAGACTAATATCCCCTCTACAATTTAGCAGGTTATATAGATAGACACTCTCCATGCTCTTAGTTTGCTCATCGATACACTTGTGCAACATATGAGTAGGCTTTCACATAGTGAAGCTACAAATATGCCACATGATACCTAACCCTAAACCTACCCGTGTATTTCATGTAGAGCTATGTGTACAAGACCTTATGATGATGATGGTGTTGATGGTTCAGATGGTTTATATCATATTCTTATGATTGATGAGTTTTTGGCACACACATTTGACGTGTAGACATCAGTCACCACATATATGCAGGTATATTTTATATAAATGTCATGTTAGCTAACAATTAGTTTACATATAAATTTAATATAATATATATGTTATTTTTTATGTTGTAGGAGGTGAAGGTTCCTTCATCATCACAACCAACATTTACAACATTTAATTTGTCATAGCCATTGTTTTCATATTTAGATTCAACTATTGGGCCATCCACAACTACATCTACCTCTGTTAGGATGACACCATTTACCTATACAGAGGTCAAAATTGTTTACATTTATGTTTTGATCTTTGCATTCATTAGGATTGCTATTGTTTACATATATGTTTTGCTCTTTACATCTAATTTACTTCTCTTATCAAAAATTAATGAAAATATAACACAATTGAAAATATAAATGTCATGAATGGTTGTATGCTGGACCATGTTTCCTTGGGAGTAACATCCTATAATGCTTTTACACTAGTGTATTATGTTCAAAATTGTATACCTTATTCCTAATGACAACCAAAATAATCCTAAGATACAGACTACATTTCATTGGCTCGTCCTATATGTATCCCATGTACTAAAGCAAGGTTTAAAAACATGTATTATATTCCTTTTCAGTATTAGCATTTTTATAGAGGTTATGGAATGCATTTACTCTATCATTTAAGTAGATATCCAACAAGTAGTGTTGTCTTTCCTTGAACGTCACCCAAGTGACTCTGGGCATATCTAAATTCATAATTATTTATCGATAGTCCCAACACAAGGTTGCTTCATCTAAAAGTTGTAAAATAAATAACATGTCCATACTATCTATTGAAAAATGTCTTATCCCAAAACACCTTTTCATACCTATTAAGCAAGTGTCAGTTTCGATAACAAAGATTCATCCATTGGATTTAAGACCCTTTTCACTTTATTTAGTTTGAGGGTAATTCCATCCAAGCTTTGAAGTGTGTCACCATTATCATGAGCTCCCCTAGTGGATGATATTCCATGTAATATATTGGTATCTCTCTCTGGCTGAACATTATGTTCATAATCACACTCATGGAATGATTTTATCCTATTCCTTAATTTTTCCCTAGAGGCATCCTATCATTGAGTTCATTTAGCACTACATGTATTTCCAAGTCAATGGGTATCACAATTATAACCTCTTCTCTATCTATCAAATATTCCCCAAGTAGCACAACTTCAATATAAGGTTTTTCTCTTTTCCTCATATTTAATGGGTATCCTATTAAATGGGAGTCTCATTCATATACCTCTTTCTTAAAGACTCTCCTAATAATGCAAACTAAAATTCCTATGATCATATTGCATTTAAAACCATAAGGACACAAACTTGGCATGACTTCACATGTAGCATAAATTCTTACTCATCTTTGATATGGGTAAACACAAACAATCCCTTTTCTCTCTTTCCCATCTATATTTGTGCACCCAGCATTTGTATATAATATCCACATGTATATATATTTTATGGTGTGGGCATGTGAAATAAATATCCCACACCAATCCACTCAAACAACCATTTCCAATAAATAATGAGGAATTACTATAATCATCAATGTCATGCCCAACACATACATCCTTGTGATTAGGCTAAGATTTAGCATGATTGTCAAAATGCACCCACTGGTTACCCAAATCATTTCTCAAAAAAGGGAGACGATTATCAAGAATGCCTACTCTTTATTCTCCTTCCCTTGAAACATGATATAATAAGATTGAAAATGACCTTGTAAGACCATACAATAAATAAGTAGTAACAAGGGTCATACCTAAGTCAAACCCCTATTTTTAGACAAGTAATAAATCAACAACTAATATAGTCCAACATGTAATATAGTATAAATTGAAGATCTTGACCCAAGTATATTTATGTTTATCAATGAAAAAAAAGAAACTAGTATATTATATATTCCCTTTCACTTTAATCCTCTAATTTTGGTTTTGGTACAAGGTTGATGCTCTAACACTTCAATAGATGGCTTATCAATTCAGATCTAAGTGTGTTTTCACATGCATGCTTGTCTTCTTATTTCCTATAATGTGTCATTGCATTCATGTACTTATATAGACATATATTTTATATACAAGTGCTTTTATTGATCATTTTGGTTTCTATATACAAGATTTGATGTACTTTATATAAAACTAAGTGAGACCTTGTTTACATGAATAGTTGATTGTTGGAGTAGACACTCCTCCCTCTGTATGAGTTGAGACAGACATAGGCATTATTTCTACAATGTCATTTGCACAGGGGCTAACAAAGGTATATATTAATTTTTGTAATTTTTAATTATAAAAATAGACTTGTTTTAATAATTTTAGTACATGTACTTAGGGTAAATATAACTTATGTAAATGTATTGTGTATGCATGGTTGTCTTATGATAGTTGATAGTCTCAGTTAGATGATGATTGGGTAAAATTATCATGTTCCTCCCGTATTTGAGATGCATATTCAGATAGTTGAGCCTGCCATTAACTTGATTGAGTGTGAAAAATAGATTGAGCAGGATCATGAGCTTGTAGTAAGTGCACATGTTTAAATGATTTTTTATTGTAATTTAAAATCAATTTCTTAACAATTATCTAAATCTATTTTATGTTAATTTCATAATAATTATTGTATTTGAAAAAGCTCAACTATAAGCTAGCTATGAGCATAGAACCTATAGTCAGACCTTGGAGCAATCCAAGGCATTAGAGGGGTCTCCATCTACTAGTAGGGCATCCCAAGGAGAGTCTTCTTCAAGTAAGGCAAAGAGAGGGGGGCTATTTGATGAATAGGATGTCTTACACATGAAATGTACTTTTTTGTATGCCTATATGGTAATTTATGCATTTTTGGCATTGTATATGCACATATGACATTCAACCAACATCAAATACTATGTTCGTAGATGTAATTTTTTGTATGCCTATTATGATAATCTATGTATTATTGACATTGTACATGTATGTGCCTATATTGTGTGCCTATCATGCCAATCTATCAAATTTATATTTAGTTTTTATTTCATTATGTGTTATTGTACAATGTTGTTTTGATCTTTCAAATTATCATCTACCAAATATTGTATTTAATGTTGTACATGCACAAATGAGGATTAAAAATTATTCTTTTAAATGTTATAAATCTCAAATCTTCCATAGTTTTTTAAATTAAAGTTTTTATTTCATTGTGTGTAGTGGAAATGACTAATGACACTCTTATCACTTAGGCTTAATGGCCTTCTTCTCTGTGTACCTGCTTCTTGTACACTTTGGAGACACTTCTTGGTGTCATTGGACCTCTTGCAAACCTCTCACATTCATTAACTAACTCATTTCATACATTCCATTTACAAACATCCTCTCACTCTTTCATTATCTTCTCAATAGGCAATCCTCTTAGGTTTAAAACTTACCAAAACTTAGTAAAGGTCTCAAGGAGTTAGTATTCTATCATAGATGTTCTTACATGGTCAAATCACACTTGTCTTAACCTATTATAAATGCTCAAACACACTTCAACGTTCAATTCCACATATAGGGCACAACAAGGCACCCCAAGAAGGCACCCTACAAGCCTATGACAACAACATGGAGTATTAGTTCAATTTCAAATATCTCATGCATCTTCTAAGAGATGTAAAACCTCCTTTGTTTATAGGACCATCTTCCAAGTCCATATCTATTCAATGGCATACTTGACAAGATTAAGAAATAACTTTTACTTCCCTTTGTAATGTGACTATTAACCCAAAATAGGGTATAGATAGGGTTTCTTTGTTCTGGAGGACTGTATGTTGATTCTTTACCATTATATTTTGTATAAACAACAATTAACCCTCCACCTCAATGATCATTCTTAATCCATATATCATTATCTACACCAAAGTCATACTCCCTTCATGAGAAACAACCATTTACTTTCATATTGGACTGGACCATAATCAAAATAGGCTATATGGGTATATGTCTTACTCATTTCTCTATAGGTTTGTATAGGTTCAACACGTTCAAAACTAATAGCACGATGACTCACAACTTACCAACCTAATGGAATCACTCTAAGCTCCCTTCCTTGATTGTGACCTACAGTCACTTCTTGGTTACCACCTACAGTCATTCATCCACCTGCAACCTTACACAAATGACAACATATTCATGGCCTCAATGAACTTCAAGGATAACATGAAACTAATGCAATCACATAAATTGAATGGAGAATCCACAACAAGTCACTTTTTAGGTCAATAGGTCAATTACTCAATACCACCTAATAGGTCAATTACCACCTAATAGGTCAATAGGTTAAAGTTGTCAAAGTTGTTAAAATTGTTAAAGTTGTCAAAATTGTCAAAGTTGTCAAAGTTGTCAAAATTATCAAAGTTGTCAAAGTTGTAAAATTTATCAATAGATCAATAGGTCAATAGGTCAATTACTCAATACCACATAATAGGTTAATACGTCAATTACCACCTAATAGGTCAATAGGTTAATAAGTCAATAGGTCAAAGTTGTTAAAGTTATCAAAATTTTAAAAGTTGTCAAAGTTGTCAAAATTGTGAAAATTTTCAAAGTTTTCAAAATTATCAAAGTTTTCAAAGTTGTCAATAGGTCAATAAGTCAATAGGTCAAATTCAAAGTTGTCAAAGTTGTCAAAATTGTCAAAGTTGTCAAAAATTTCAAAGTTTTCAAAATTATCAAAGTTGTCAAAATTTTCAAAGTTGTCAAAATTGTCAAAATTTTCAATAGGTTAATAGGTTAATTACTCATTAAGTTTCTAGGTCTCTAGTTTAAGTTGTCAAAGTTTAAGTTATAGCTAACAAACTCTAGTTTTGATGTTTCTTGAGTGAAAACTGACACCACCAACAAATTTAGGGGGGAGGATAATGTCTAGGACCAAGTTCTTGGCCTCTCATCAGGCCCAATTGACAAACCCACCACCCATTTTGACCTCAAGAATACCCTTCCCAATACAACAAAAATGCAATTTTTTAGCCTAAGTTCAAACATGCATAAAATGAAAAGTGTAAGTCATTTACACGAATCATAAAATCTCTCACGTACCTCCTTAATCCCTCTAATCTCACCTAGAGCACTCAGGTGGAAGCTTTGATATCAATCTGTTAGACAAGTTGTAATGACGGGTCCAAAATACAAGTTTTTGTCAGTGAATAAGCAACTTCTTGAGCTCCAACTGGCATTTCTACCTCTAGGACCTCCACCTCTAAATATATCACTTTGATCACATTTGGATAGGTAAATTACATGTTATCACACTGTCACAAAATTTGAATCCACCTGAAAGTGTAAAAACACTACCATTCTATAGAGCGGAAACACTGACAACAAATGTTGTCATAGTTCAAGTTGTGGTTGCAGAACTCTAATTTTGATGCTTCTTGAGTGAAAAATAACACAATCAACATGTCTGATGGGGTATATAATGTCTATGACTAGGTTCTTGGCCTCCCGTCAAGCTCGATTGACAAACCCACCACCCATTCCAACCTCAAGAACACCCTTACCAATATAAGAAAAATGCATTTTTTTAGCCTAAGTTAAAACACACATAAAACAAAATTTTAAGTCATTTCCATGAATTTTTAGATCCCTCACATACGTCCTTAAACCCTCTAATCACATCTCAGATCACTCAGATGGAATCTTTGAGATCAATCCGTTAGATAAGTTGTAGTGACATGTCCAAAAATATAAGTTTTTATCAATGAATAAGTAACTTCTTGAGCTCCAACAGGGATTTCTACCTCTAGGACCTCCACCTATGAATATATAATTTTGATCACACACACACACACATATATATATATATATATATATATATATATATATATAGGAAATTTAATTTTTATCACACTTTCACGATGTTTTAATCCACCTGAAAGTGCAAAAACACTACCATTTTGAAGAGCAGAAACACTAACAACAAATGTTGTCAAAGTTCAAGTTGTGGTTGAAAAACTCTAGTTTTGATGCCTTTTTAGTGAAAAATGACACCATAACACATCTAAGGGGGTGGATAATGTCTAGGATCAATTTATTGGCCTCTCATTAGGCCCGATCGACAAACCCACCACCCATTCCAGCCTCAAGAACACCCTTCCCAATACAAGAAAAATGCAATTTTTTAGTCTAAGTTTAAACACACATAAAAAAAATTGTAAGTCATTTCCATGAACTTTCAGATCCCTCACATACCTCATAAATCCCTATAATCAAACTTGAAGAATTTAGGTGGAATCTTTGAGATAAATCTGTAAGACAAGTTGCAATGACGAGTCCAAAAATGTAAGTTTTTGTTAGTGAACAAGCAACTTCTTGAGCTTCAACTAACATTTATACCTCTGGGTCCTCCACCTTTGAATATATCACTTTTATCACATATATATAGTAAAATTACATGTTATCACACTATCATGACATTTGAATCCACTCAAAAGTGAAAAAACACTAACATTTCAAAGAGCAAAAACACTGATAACAAATGTTGTCAAAGTTCAAGTTGTGGTTAAAGAACTCTGATTCTAATGATTTCTTAGTGAAAAATGACATTGAAAAAATTTATAGGGGTGGATAATGTTTATTACTAGGTTTTTGGCCTCCCATCAGGCCTAATCAATAAACCCACCACCCATTCCGGCCTTAAGAACACACTTCCCAATACAAAAAAAATGCAATTTTTTAGCCCAAGTTCAAATGCATAAAATGAAAACTATAAGTAATTTTTTTGAACCATCATATCCCTCACATACCTCCTTAATCCCTCTAATTTCACCCTAGATCACTCATGTTCAAGCTTTAATATCAATCCGTTAGATAAGTTGCAGTGATGGGTCCAAAAATGCAAGTTTTTGTCAGTAAACAAGTAACTTCTCGATCTCTAAGTGGAATTTATAATTATAGGACTTTCACCTATGAATCTATCACTTTTATAGTGTACAAATAGGCAAATTACATGTTATCACACTACCATGAAGTTTGAATCCACCTAGAAGTGCAAAAACACTATCATTTTGAAGAGCATAAACACTGACAACAAATGTTGCCAAAATTCAAGTTATAGTTGTAGAACTCTAGTTCCGATGTTTCCTTAGTGAAAATTGACATTGTAATATGAGGGGGGTATATAATTTCTAATACTAGGTTCTTGGCCTTGTGTCAGACCTGATCGACAAACCCACCACCCATTCTGACCTCAAGAACACCCTTCTCATTACAAGAAAAATGCAATTTTTTAGCCTAAGTTCAAACCTACATAAAACTAAAAATTTAAGTGATTTATGTGAACCATCAGATCCTTCATGTACCTCTTTAATCCCTCTTATTTTACCCTATAGCATTCAGATGGAGTCTTCAATATCAATTCATTAGACAAGTTGCAATGATGGGTCCAAAAATGCAAGTTTTTATCAGTGAAAAAGCAACTTCTCTAGCTCCCACTGGCATTTTTACCTTTGGGATCTCCACCTATGAATATATCACTTTGATCACATCCAGATAAGAAAATTAAATGTTATCACACTTTCATGACATTTGAATCCACATGAAAGTACAAAAACACCACCATTTCAGAGAGTAAAAACACTGACAATAAATGTTATCAAAGTTTAAATTATGGTTGTAGAACTCTAGTTATGATGCTTCCTTAGTGAAAACTAACATCACCAACATGTTCAAGGGAAACATAACATCTAGGACCAATTTATTAACCTTATGTTAGGCCCGATCGACAAACCCACCACCCATTTTGGCCTTAAGAACACCATTCCCATACAATAAAAATGTAATTTTTTAGCCTAAGTTCAAACATGCATAAAAATAAATTGTAAGTTATTTTT
The DNA here is from genome assembly GCA_037957365.1 of Torreya grandis. Lineage (NCBI taxonomy): Eukaryota > Viridiplantae > Streptophyta > Pinopsida > Cupressales > Taxaceae > Torreya > Torreya grandis. The sequence goes on from JARHVA010004607.1 coordinate 1,091,090, forward strand.
ACAAACCATCATATCCCTCACATACCTCCTTAATCCCTCTAATCTCACCCTAGATCACTCAGGTGGAAGATTCAAGATCAATTTGTTAGACAAGTTGCAATGACAAGTCCAAAAATGTAAGTTTTTGTCAATGAACAAGCAACATCTCGAGCTCCAATTGGCATTTCTACCCGAGGGACCTCCACCTATGCGTTTATCACTTTGATCATGTCTATATTGGTAAATTATATGTTATCACATTTCCATGATGTTCGAATCACCTGAAAGTGAATTTTCACTACCATTCTAGAGAGTGGAAACACTGATAATAAATGTCAAATTTCAAGTTGTGGTTGCAAAACTCTTATTCAGATGCTTCCTGAGTGAAAACTGACACCTCTAACATGTCTAGGGGATGGATAACATTTAGGACTAGGTTCTTAGCCTCCTGTCAAGCCCGATCAACAAACCCACCACTCATTCTGACCTCAAGAACACCATTCCTAATATAAGAAAATGCATTTTTTTAGCCTAAGTTCAAATACCCATAAAACCTAAGTTTCTCTTAGCTTCAAGAATATATAATTCTTTACTAACAGTGCCAACCACATGAAAGTGGAAGCTTATCTGGTACCACTACACTACAAAAAATTGTTAGTAAGTCATTAAAAATGAAATATATATATATGTACTATCTAAAAAATAAAAAACATTTGGTAAAATTGATTACATCTACATTTGAAAAGTCAACATACATCTGTATTCAATCTAATGAACCATTAGGATCTACCTTAACCTTGATAGTATTAAGAATAACTTCATGATTTGACTCCTGAACTTTCCATAATTTCCTATTTAATGGCCTCCCATGATATTTTTGTAATTAAATATTCATTGCAAGAATCAAATTTGAATAGTGCATTATTATCTTGTGCATTTCAAACTCTTCAAACAACTATTGATGTAATTTTTTTATAGGATATCATCGAAACCAAGTTCTAGTGATTATCGCTAACCCAGTGGGATAGTCAATGTTTTTTTCATCTATAACTAGGGAAGCCATTTTTTATTTCTCTCTATACATCAACACAAGTAGTAATCAATGCCTTATTCATTATCCTCATCTGTAATAACTATAAAAATATGCCCTATATCACAAAAAAACATTTTTAGCAATAATATGAAGATATATTTAATGAGAATAAATTGTACATAATGAAAAATATTCTACCTAGCTACTATAGATCAGATATATAGTCAAATTCATCTGATGATGTCATATTTATAAGTTACAATGTTGTTGGAACTTGATATGTGTTGATTGTGTTGTCCCCCAAAAATATCACTCATTTTTGGGATAACAGTTGAACTATTTTGGTCCTACAGACCAAAATCCTCTCTTCCCATGTCAAAAATTATTTTGAGCATTCAGGTTCTTTATTTTTCAAAGCTTTCTTAGAAATCTATGGACTCTGCAGGCTTGAATCTACAAACTCTGTAGGGTTGAAACTACAGACTCTGCAAGAAGAAAATCTATGGACTCTGTAGGCCAAGTTATATAAGCTTCACAGGTTGATTTCTACGGACTCTGTAGAAAAGAAGCACGCTCTCAACACTTAGGCAATTTCAAGGTTGGTTCAACGACAAGGTTCAACCAAAATGTCCATTGGCAAGCTTCTAAGCAAGGATTGAACCATTGAATCGTTGAACCTTGAACCATTTTGGTTCAACGGGTTCAATCGGTTCAAAGGTTCAACATCATCAGCAAGAGTTAAGTACATTTTTCAAGGTTCAAAGTTCAACTAATTCAAGGTTTAACGGCTTCAAAACACTTATCAAAGAGAAGAAGGCTTGAACCATTAAACTGTTGAACCATTGAACCACTTTGGTTCAAATGTTCAATGGGTTTAATGGTTCAATAGGTTCAACAACCAAATGGTTCAATGCATTTGGTTCAAAAAGATCAGGACTTAGCCAAATAAAAAGAATGAACCAATTGAACCGTTGTACCTTGAACCAAAGGGTTCAACGAGTTCACAGGTTCAAAGGTTCAACCGGTGTGATGAAGATCAAAGAGCTTAGAAAAAACAAGGAAGTGATGGACAAAGGATGAACCAATGAATCAATTGAACCTCAAACTGAAAGAGTTCAAAGTTCAATGGTTCATGGCTTCAAAGGTTCAAAGGCGGCCTCAGTCAAGGAAAGAAGCAACAAACAGGTGGTTCAACAGATGGTTCAACCAAGGAGCGGGAAAGTGATTGAACTACGAAGCGATGGAACAAAAGAGACAAAATGAACCGATGAACCAATGAATAAATGTACTTTTAGTGGGTTCAAAGGTTTAAGGTTCAACATGGTTCAAGTGGCTAGCGACCATTGACAGCCCCATGAATGTCAAATTTAAAGTAAGGGAATATTTGTGTGTTAGGTTGTGGAGCTAAAAGCTTCACCCGGATGCAAACATGGAGGAGGTGCTGGATGTCACAGTCACCAGCATCAGTCAGGCTAACTGATGTCGGCAATGTGCAGATAGGAAGCAATCGATGACGGTCAGGGATCGGCCGACGTCGGTCATCCCCAGACAGACAGGGACCGACGTCGGTCACCTGTGCGGTTCCAAACTATAGTTTTATAGACAGTTAGTTAACGAACCGGTTGTTTGCATGTTAAAGGCTAATTATAGTCTTGAGTTGCGTGTCTAATTATTGTAATTAAGAAAGTATAATTATTGTTTGCATGAGGTCTATTTAAGAGACTCATGGGCTGTATTGTAATCAAGGCAAGAAAGAGTTTCTTCCAATTGTAAGATTCAGTTGATCTGCAGGTTGTGCAAGGTCAGGGAGAAGATCTACATGGTAAGTAAAGTCATTGATTTGCAGGTTGTTGCAAGATCACGGAGATCTACTTGAAGTATGTGGAGTACTTGGTACTGGTAGTGTTATACTGACTGGTTGGAGGTGAACAACAGCTTTGTGTGTGAGTTGTTTGTTGTGACCGTAATTGAGAGAGATTGAGCTCTTGAGGGGGAATATTTGTATGCCCTAGGTGTGTGTGAAGCCTTTGAGGTGTGGGAGGAATATTGTGGCACTTATTTATTGTATTTTCGTCTAAAGAGTATTGAATACAAGATTGTGTATTGTCTCTCAAATTTTGTGTTGTTTCTAGTTTCTAGTTACTTATTGCTTCTGGTTTAATTCTGCAGTTAGTTGCTTGTATATGGTAATCAGTTGTGCTTCCTAGGTCCTAACAAAAGTGGGATCAGAGCATTTATTGTTCTAGATTCCTGACAAGTGGTATCAGAGCTAAGGTTGCAGGGAGCAGGTGTTTGTGTTTGATTACAGGTCACTCTCAGGGGTTTTTGATTGAGTGGGAGTATAGCAATGGCAGAAGAAAGTAAGCTAAAGATGGAGAAATTCAATGGCACAAATTATCAACTATGGAGGATGCAGATAGAAGATTATCTGTATCAAAAAGATCTGTACTTATCATTAGGTGGTGTGGCATGCAAGCCCACGGATATGAAAGATGAGGAATGGAATGTTCTTGATCGAAAGGCTCTGGGAACTATAAGGTTGAGCCTGGCATCGTCTATGATTTCCAACTTATCACAGGTTAAGACAATGGTAGAGTTAATGGGATCTTTGGCAAATTTATATGAAAAACCCTCAGCTCGAATAAGGTATTTCTTATGAAGCAATTATTTAATTTGCAAATGCAAGAAGGTGGATCGGTACATAGTCATCTTAGTGATTTCCATGGATTAGTAAATTAGTTAGTTTCATTCAATATTGCTTTTGATGATGAAATTAAGGCTTTCTTAATCTTGTGCTCCTTACCTGAAAGTTGGGATAGTTTGGTAATGGTAGTAATACTGTGTCTGCTTCAAATATCTTAAAAGTAGATGATGTTGTTAGTGTAATCTTGAATGAAGAAATTCATAGGAAAAGCACAGGTGAATCATCAGGGAATGCTTTGAGTGTTGAAAGCAGGGGAAGGCAAAGGGAGAAGATTGAGCAAGAGAAATCAAGGTCAAAGATAGGCAGGAGATCTAGATCCAGGCACGACAGGTTAGTCTACTGGAATTGTGGAAAGAAAGGGCATAGAAAGAGAGATTGTTGGTTGGTTGAAGATCAACAAGAAGGAAATGAAGAAGCAGGTGTTGCAGGTATTGTTGCGGGTTTCGTTGCACAAGATGCTCTTGTATGTTCCTTGGATAAAGTGGAATCTTGGATTTTAGATTCTGGTGCTTCTTTCCATGCAACCCCATAATAGAGCATCTTTTCATGATTATGTCCAAGGGGACTTTGGAGAGATTTATTTAGGGGATTGTAAGCCTTGTCAGATGGTTGGCAAATGGGAAGTGTGACTAAAATTACAGACGAGCACCACATGGGTGTTGAAGGATGTCATGCATGTCCCAGTCCTGAAGCGGAATCTAATTTTTGTTGGAAAGTTGGGTGATGAGGGATGCACAGTAACCCTCATAGCAGAATCTTGGAAGGTTTCCAAGGGTGCACTTGTTTTAGCAAGAGGTAAGAAAGTAGGTACTTTTTATCTATCTACTTGTATTACTGATTCTCCTTCTAGTTTATCTACTTCAGCTGTTGATTCAAAGATGTGGCTTCATAGGCTTGGTCACATGAATAAGAAGGAGATGCATGTTCTTGAGTCAAAAGGTAAGAGTTCAGATTCAGATCAAGATTTCTGTAAGCAACAGAAAAAAGTGAGGTTTCTTGAAACTACTGCTACAAGAAAAGATTGAGTTTATTGCAAAAAGAGGAAATCTGATGGTTTTGATAAGAACAAGAAAGCCTTGGCATTTATGGAGAAGATGACGGACATATTTCAATCACAGGGGCTGAAGAATTTTGAGCAGGGTAGTTTGAACAAGGGCGTGATTCAAAGTAAGCTCGCAGATAAAAAGTCATCGCTCACAGGAAAACACAGTCATCAACGTCAGTCAGGGAGAATTGATGTCGACAGGCAGGTGGACACCAGCATCAGTTAGAGAAATGACATCGGCAAACAAGACACTGACGTCAGTCAGAGAACCAGTGTCAGTGATAAGGTGGGATCGACATCAGTCATGTGCAGACCAGGGTCGACCAAAAAATGGATTTTGGGCAGACAGCAAGTTGTCAAGGAGTCTCAAATGCCCATATGGAGGACTCAAAGGGTAAGTAAGCCTCAAATTCATTATTCCCCTTTTTTACACTACTTGTTGCTCACTGATGTTCAAGAACCAGGAAGTTTTAAAGAAGCAGAGCAGGTAGGATCCAGGAAACTGTGGGAGCATGGCATGGAGGAAGTTGATTCCTTGGGAGAGAACCAAACGGTAGATTTGGTAGAGTTGCTAGCCGGGTTAAAGAAGAGAGAGAATGGACACGTGAGATAGAAGGCCAAGGTATATGGTCTTGAGAAGGCTGCAGGACAATGGAGGTTTGACAGGTGGATGACAAAGCAGGGCTTTAGTCAATGTCATGGTAACCATTATGGTTTCTTTACCAGGTTGGATAATATTAGCTACATTATCCTGTTACTGTATGTAGTGTGTATGCTTGTTGCAGGGTCACACATGCAGGGAGTTTCTGAGCTAAAGGTAAATTTAGTTCAGAGGTATGTCATGAAGGATCTGGGATCAGCACCATTCTTTGGCATGAGTATTCCTAGAGACAGGAAAGATCACAGGTTGATGTTGTCTCAAGATGATTGTGTGAATAAAGTAGTGGTGAGGTTTAGGATGCAGGATGTAGAATCAGTTAACACACCTATGGATGGACAATTAATAGAACAGTGTCCCTAATCACATGATGAGGTTAAGTAAATGTGTACTAGACCTGAGTTTTCCCAAGCAGTGGGAGCTGTCAGAAAGTTTGTGGCCAATTCGAAAAAGGAGCACTGGAGAGTAGTTCAGTGGGTTCTCAGGTATCTGAGAGGGACCAGCAGTAGGTTAACATGCTATGCAGGGTCAAACACTTCGGATGTGGCAGGTTACTTGGATGACAGGTGGAGCACCACAGGTTGTGTGGTGGTTGGTCTTCAAGATTGAGCTTGAAGAGGAATACAAGCTAGAAAATAAACTAGATGGTGTACAGGTACAGGTACAGGTACAGGTACAGGTGCAACTATTTATCTCCAAGTGAGAGATTGTTAGGTTATGGAGCTAAAAGCTTCACCTGGATGCAAACATGGAGGAGGTGCTAGATGTCACAGTCACCAGCGTCGATCAGGCCAATCGACGTCGACAAGGTGTAGACAAGAAGCAATCAACGACGGTTAGGGATCGGCCAACATCAGTCATCCCCAGATAGATAGGGACCGACGTCAGTCACCTATGCAGTTCTAGAACTACAGTTTTACAGACAGTTAGTTAACGAACCAGTTGTTTGCATATTAAAGGCTAATTATAGTCTTGAGTTACGTGTCTAATTATTGTAATTAAAAAAGTCTAATTATTGTTTGCATGAGGTCTATTTAAGAGACTCATGGGCTATATTGTAATCAAGGCAAGAAAGAGTTTCTTCCAATTGTAAGATCAGGTTGATCTGCAGGTTGTGCAAGGTCAGGGAAAAGATCTACATGGTAAGTAAGGTCATTGATTTTCAGGTTGTTGCAAGATCAAGGAGATCTACTTGAAGTACGTGGAGTACTTGGTACTGGCAGTGTTATACTGATTGGTTGGATGTGAACAACAGCTCTATGTGTGAGTTGTTTGTTGTGACCGTAATTGAGAGAGAGTGAGCTCTTGAGGGAGAATATTTGTATGCCCTAGGTGTGTGTAAAGCCTTTGAGGTGTGGGAAGAAGTTGTGGCACTTCTTTATTGTATTTCTTTTTGAAGAGTATTGAATACAAGATTGTGTATTGTCTCTCAAATTTTTTGTTGTTTCTAGTTTCTAGTTACTTATTGCTTTTGGTTTAATTCTGCAGTTAGTTGCTTGTATATGGTAATCAGTTGTGCTTCCTAGGTCCTAACAAAAGTGGGATCAGAGCATTTATTGTTCTAGATTCTTGACATGTTGAAATTCAAAATAAAGTGCAAAACTTAAAGGAAGAACCAAGCGATTGATCGAAAAGATAGCCTGAGAGCTCAAATCGCATCAGGAAGAGACAAAGAGGAAAATATCGACGTAGAAGTTATTCTGGTAGCTTGAATAGTCTGTAAAGTAGATTTTTAAGCTTGCAAACATTGAAGGTGTGGCCTGTTGGTCTTCTTTGGAGTAAAGACAAAATGGACAGCTGTGCAGATGTCAGAGGGGATAGACTAGATGATTCAGGCTCAGGAGAAGACATATGGGATGAAATGGCATGCCATAGTTAAGATAGCCACCCTATTTTCAATGCAGTCTTTTGACAAACTTGGAAATGCATTCAAGGCATTGAATGCATAGCATGGGCCGTTCTATGAAAAAAAGTGCCAAGTCTTTCTTGGCTGCTATATATTGTAAAATCCTATTTTATGCAAAAGATATCTTCCTATTACCAAAAACAAAACTCTGCCCAAATTGAAAGGCAAATACTGAGACTTTGAGCTCAGATTGTTGTTCATATTATTTTATCTGAATGAGAAAACAAGTTGTTTGCAGACTTTGTGCTATCATATCTTGTATCATTTTAGGAGATTATTTTTATGTCTGTCTTCTGAATGTGTTCTTGTTTATTTAATCTAACAAGAAAAATTAGTGGAGGTGATAAGGAAGGTGTCCTGAAGCCAGCTACTTTTAGACTTTGTGTTGATATAATTGTTTTTAGTGTGTGTTTTTAGTTTCTTTTTGTGTAAAAGACTTTGGGATGACTTTGTGCCTCCATTGTTCTTCGTATTTCACTTTTGGGCAGTCAAGGTGGAGACTTTGTGCTACATATTAGATTGTTGGTTACTATGTACTCCGTTACCAGTTACTTGTCACTACCAGAAAGATTCCTATTGTTTGCAAGAACAAATACTTTTGAAAGAAGAGAAGTGCCTTCTATCATTTCACCAAGATTTCTACTATCCAAGAAGGGATCTGGCTTTTGGCTGAATGTTATTTCTCAAAGAAGAGAAGTACCTTCACCGATCACCTAGGATTTCTCCTTTGATCTATGAGCATCATCTCTAAAAAAAGAGAGATGGATGGTTTATTCTACCCCTGAGTGTTATTTTTAGCTTATATATATAGTATATAACACTTTTATACCTACAGGGAACCTCCCCTTGATGAGAGGAGAGATTGTCCAACTCTGATGTAGTAAACCTACACACTGGGCCGACCAATCTCCCTATGCTGTGGATGAAGAGACCTATTTTGCTCACAAGTTAGCTTGTCGACAAAATATTCACCCAACAATTTTTGGTGACTCTGCTAGGGAAGAACGCATAGTTTGAAGTCTCAAACTTCAAGCTAAATCAGATCCTGCTATTTTCCATTTTTTGTTCTATAATCTGGCAACTCCACATTATACCAGAAGCTAGAAATCTCAAGGTGTTGTTGACCTTGCTTTTGAGTTGGTGCAGTAGAGTAATTTTGAGTTGTTTCCTCCACAACCTCACCTTCAACAAACTAGGAGTATTCCTCCTAGCCCTACCAGGTCACCAATATAAGGCAGAGCTTCTTTTTCTATTGCTAGCAGAGATTTGCCTATCCATATTCCACCCAGATTTGTGATCCTTGCTTTCAATAATCCAATCATGGCAGTTCGAGGCCCCTGGGCTAACTCTTTTGGCCCACTAAATTTGACTCCACCCCTGCATGAACTTCCATGTAGCTCAAGAAATAATTTCCCCAAATTCTTTGGTGATGGAAAATTTCATCTTGATGAACACAGTGTAGCTTTCAATATAGCCTATGGCATAATAAGGGTGGAATTTGAAGACATAATAGTCAAGGTTTTTGTGGAGATACTATAAGGCACTACTGCAGACTAGTTCTACCACCTGCAGGCTGGATTAGTGACCAACTGGGATACACTCAAAGCCAAGTTCAAGCCTATAGAGGATGCGCATGCTTTGTTGGCCCAACTCACTAAGATGAAGAAAGAACCTCATGAGCCTATGAGGGATTTTATTGCCAATTTTGACAAGCTGAGGAACAAGATTCCTGTAATTGCTCAGCCAACACCTAAAAAACTCAAATGCTTTTTCATCAACTCACAGCTACCTGAAGTGAGTTTTTTACTGAGACAAGTTGGCCACATAGACCTTGCTACTGCTCAGGACTTGGATACTGAGGTAGAAGATGACCTTATCTTGATAAGAAAGATAAGGAGAGACTCAAACAGAGGTAAATCCTCTTCATCTTCTGAGTATCCATCTACAGGCACCATGGATCAAATGGTGCAAAAGCTGGAAAATGAACTATTAGCCTTGAAAAGGCAAATGGCCCAAAGTATGTTTACTCCTCCTAATCGAGATATGCCAAGGAGAGCATTTCAGAATCAGCCATATCAAGGCAATGCCATCAGGAATCAAGGGTAGCTAAATCATCTTCCTCCCCCACAGAGGAACCTTGCCCTTGAAGTGCCTCCAACCAACTCAACAGTTGGATATCTAGAAATAGAACATGATTTCACTTTCCAACCTAAGTTTGAGAAATAAAATTATGATGATCTCTTCACAAAGGATCAATAAGAATCAGATGGCGACTCCCACATTAGTTTCTTGAATTACCAAGATGAACCTAGAAGTGAAGGTGAAGCAATCGAAGGATCATACATAGTATTCACCTGGTCCAAGAATCAGTCAACCCAACCAGTTGATAAGGAGAAAGTAGAGGAGCAACCTCAACTAATAATTTCAATTGCTAAGTGGGGAACCATTCTACTTTTTCAGCCAAAGGACTTGGTGATTGCCAGAAAAGTAAGTACCCCAAACATTTCTGCACCTTCAACTTCAAATTTGCAGGCCAGTCTTCCCCCTCTTGAAAACCAAAAGGATGAACTCCCATCCTCTTTTCCTAATCCATTTTAGTCATCTGACATAATTGATCATGTCAAAAAATCCAAAATTCAAATGACTGAATTTGAATTCCTGCAAGCCAATCCTGAGCAGTTGGATATTAGTGGAGAATTAAGTATGGACTTATCTGAGGCAAAATTTGTGGTCACCCAAAAGTGGGCCCCTGCAGCTCAAATTTTGTTTGAGCCATCAAGTAGGGGTAATTACTTCTTGACCATAGAGGATGCTCATGTCTCAGCTGATGAAAGTCCTGTAGCTGGCAATCTAGGATTTGATCCAAACAAGACATTAAAAGAATTGGTAGGGCACAGTACAAATCAAGAAGGATCTTCTATCTCTAATGAAGAGAAATCTGATAGAAGATCAACTTCTGATGATGCTTGGATCCTAGAATCTGATGGCAGCAATTCTTCCACTAATGTTGGAGCTAGGATTATGTTGATATCTCCTCAAGGAGATATTTTTCCTTCATGCAAGTTGCAATTCAGCAACACCAACAACACAGCTGGATGGTGAATCTCTATTGCTTAGATTGAAGACTGCTCAAGATGAAGATATCAAACTCCTTCACACTAAAGGAGATGCTGAGTTGATGGTTTGTTAAGAGTTTGATGCTGACAATCAAAGCATGTGCTAGACTGGAGCAACAGAACAACAAGCTATGGTGGTGGACCATACTGGTGTACTCCAAAGTCAGCAAAAAGAACTCTTCGCCAAGAGAGCAAGGAGTTATGGTTTTTAGTTTGAAGACCACGTCCTGCCATGGTGGAAGAAGAAGAAAGAGCCAAGAGGAAGACACAAAAAATTGGTTTCTTGGTGGAGAGTTCCATTCGCCCGTCACCGTTTCTAAGGACAAAATGGTTTCCTACTGGTTTATCAGGATGACACACTATTTTCACTGTCTCACAGTGGGCAGCATCTAAAGTGCTTCAAATCTTGAGGCATCAGATAAGATCATCTGTACATATGTATATTTGTATAGTCTTTAGTTCTATTTTGTGCTTTTCATTTTCATTTTTGGTACCTTTTTTTTAGGTAGCATGACTTCATAGCCCAATGGCACACTTCAAGGCACTAGAGATTCTGGTTTCTACTCCCCTCAACTGTTCCAAGTTTTCAACTGAAGGAAGTTCCCCAACTAGAGCCAGCTGCTGTCCCCCAAAAATATCACTCATTTTTGGGACAACATTTGAACTATTTTGGTCCTACAGACCAAAATCCTCTCTTCCCATTTCAAAAATTGTTCTGAGCATTTAGGTTCTTCATTTTTTAAATATTTCTTAGAAATCTATGGACTCTGCATGCTTTAATCTATAGACTCTACAGGGTTGAATCTATGAACTCTGCAGGAAGAAAATCTATAAACTATACAGGCCAAGTTTTACAGGCTTCACAGGTTGATTTCTACAAACTCTGCAGGAAAGAAGCAAGCTCTCAACACTTAGGCAATTTCAAGGTTGGTTCAACGACAAGGTTCAAGCAAAATATCCATCGGCAAGCTTCTAAGCAAGGATTGAATCATTGAATCGTTGAACCTTGAACCATTTTGGTTCAACAGGTTTAATGGGTTCAAAGGTTCAACATCATCAGCAAGAGTTAAGCACATTTGTCAAGGTTCAAAAATTTAACCGCTTCAAGGTTCAATGGCTTCAAAACACTTATCAAAGAGAAGAAGGCTTGAACCATTAAACCATTGAACCACTTTGGTTCAAATGTTCAACGGGTTCAATAGGTTCAACGACTAAATGGTTCAATGCGTTTGGTTTAAAAAGATCAGGACTTTGCCAAGTAAAAAGAATGAAGTGATTGAACTATTGAACCTTGAACCAAAGGGTTCAACGAGTTCACTTTAAAGGTTCAACCAGTGCGAATAAGATCAAAGAGCTTATAAAAAACAAGTGACGGATAAAGGATGAACCAATGAACTAATTGAACCTTGAACTGAAAGAGTTCAATGGTTCATGGGTTCAAAGGTTCAAAGGTGGCCTCAGTCAAGGAAAGAAGTAACAAACAGGTGGTTCAACGGATGGTTCAACTAAGGAGCAGGAAAGCGATTGAACTAGGAAGCGATGGAACAAAAGAGACAGAATGAACCAATGAATGAATGTACTTTTAGTGCATTCAAAGGTTTAAGGTTCAACATGGTTTAAGTGGCTAGCGACCATTGGCAGCCCTGTGGATGTCAAATTTAAAGTAAGGGAATATCTGTTGAAATTTAAAATAAAGCACAAAACTTAAAGGAAGAACCAAGCAACTGACCAAAAAGATAGCTCGAGAGCTCAAATCATAGTAGGAAGAGACAAAGAGGAAAATATCGACATAGAAGCTATTTTGGTAGCTGGAATAATCTGCAAAGTAGATTTTCAAGCTTGCAAACGTTGAAGGCGTATCCTGTTGGTCTCTTTTGGAGTAAAGACAAAATGGAAAGCTACATAGACGTCAGAGGGGACATACCAGATGATCTAGGCTCAGGAGAAGACATATGGGATGAAATGACATGCCATAGTTAAGATAGCTGCCCTATTTTCAATTCAATCCTTTGACAAACTTGGAAATGCATTTAAGGCATTAAATGCATAGCATGGGCCGTTCTATGAAAAAAAAGTGCCTAATCTTTCTTGGCTGCTATATATTGTAAAATCCTATTTTATGCAAAAGAGATCTTCCCGTTACCAGAAGCAAAACTCTACCCAAATTGAAAGGCGAATACTGAGACTTTGAGCTCAGATTGTTGTTCATATTATTTTAGCTGAATGAGAAAGCAAGTTGTTTGCAAAATTTGTGCTATCATATCTTGTATCATTTTAGGAGATTGTTCTTATGTCTATCTTTTGAATGTGTTCATGTTTATTTAATCTAACAAGCAGAATTAGTGGAGGTGATAAGGAAGGTAATCTGAAGCTAGCTACTTTCAGACTTTGTGCTGATATAATTATTTTTAGTGTGTGTTTTTACTTTCTTTCTATGTAAAGGACCTTGGGATGACTTTGTGCCCCCATTGTTATTCATATTTCACTCTTGGGTAGTCAAGGTGGAGACTTTGTGCTACATCTTAGATTGCTAGTTACTCTGTACTCCGTTACCAATTACTTGTCACTACCAAAAAGATTCCTGTTGTTTGCAAGAACAAGCACTTTCAAAAGAAGAGAATTGCCTTCTATCATTTCACCAAGATTTCTACTATCCAGGAAGGGATCTGGCTTTTGGCTGAATGTTATTTCTGAAAGAAGAGAAGTACCTTCACCAATCACCCAGGATTTCTCCTTTGATTTGTGAGCATCATCTCTGAAAAAAGAGAGATGGATGGTTTATCCTACCCTCGAGTGTTATTTTCAGCTTATATATATAGTATATAACACCTTTATACCTACAGGGAACCTCCCCTTGATGAGAGGAGAGATTTTTCCAACTCTGATGTAGTAAACCTACACACTGGGCCGACCAATCTCCCTATGATGTGGTTGAAGAGACCTATTTTGCTCACTAGTTAGCTGGTCGACAAAATATTCACCCAACAGATTGGAATTAGAGGTTTGGTTCTCCAATCATGAACCCACTCTTATGAATCACACTCATTCCAAATAGAGTCCATGCATGCAGAACAAAACATTCCAAGTGTCTCATATGAATAGTCTAAGAAATTGCATTTAAACTATTAAATTAATGGAAGTCACTTGAACCCATTAGTGTCATACAATCCTCATACTTTTCCAAGTGTTCTTTCTGCATTAACTAGAAATGTCTACAAATGGTAAAATTTGGTTGAGCACCATGACACATGTTCTTATTAGACCATTCAACCATAGTTTTTGCATCTGTCAAATGAACACCCTCTTTAAATTTCAACTCCTCCCTTACTATAGCTCTTTTTACATATGCTCCAGCACCATCATGCTCCCCATTTCCATAGCCAACTTTGGTGAAATGCCAAATGTGCTCTACACCCATGGTAATGTGCATCCTCCTCAACCAATAAAACATCCATGCTTTTTTGAATTGCGATGTGTAATTATTTGACCAAATGTAATGTTGATTGAAAGTAATGTTCTTCTAACTCAACTATTCATAGAACTTCTGAAAACAACCTTACACATACTCTAAAAAATGTGATCTATCGTCGTTGATATAGAAATGGTACTCCCTTAATATTTTCCATTGTTGCTTTGTACTATTAGGTGCATGCATGGATGTTATATGCATGAATATGACAACTTAAAATGAGTTGTAATATTACGATTTAACTTCCATTTGGGGTTTGAATGTGTAATTATTAGTAAAATCAACTACTCAAATAATAGAACCAAGTGGGAATGTATCATTGCATATCTTGAAATGTTTATCCAACTATATATCCCTATGTGTGTGTCTTGCATAGTTATAAATAATATTCTCCCTAGATTTGACCAAAAATTTGGAAATATGTATCTTTTTTGTAACAAGCTCACACATTTTAGATTATTTTCCATCGTTTACTTGATAAGTCATTAATTTATATTTTCTTAAACCAACTAATTCTTGTCTAATTGCACTTGTAATCTTCTCATGGACACATTTTTTTAAATTTGGCAATCCACCACAAATGCTATAATTTCCATTGAAGATAGTTGGAATAAATTCCCTGGCTAATTTTGGTGGCAATTCAATGCCACAGTCCTACAAAATATTAGTATGTAAAGTATAATTAATATGGTGAAAAACATCATAATGCATTAAAAATTCAAAATGTTGCCTACAATAACAAGTGGTGCATGTGTGATTTATTTTAACATAAAAATGTTTTACCATCTCAAAATATATTTGACAAATAAAATTTTATGGATATTTTTCCAAAAAATTAGAGTATAATTATGTTTGAATCATATCTAATAAATGTTTTAGATGTGATTTATGATTACAAGAACCAACTCTTATTTTCACAACACCTCTTGCATTGGGTGAAACTCTTGTATTGTCTTTCAAAAATTGAGCAAGTAACTCTTTGAGAGTATCAGATAGAGCCTTGTCCTTTCATGGAAGTCTACCAAAGAATGCCTAAAACTCATTGGTATTAGGTTAATTAAGTCTTTCATGTCTTTCAATTTCTTAATTATTGTTTTTCTTTTTATATTAAGTGTTTGGCTTGTTTTTAAAACCATTAATTTTTTCCCTATTTTATCACTGCACAAGTTGTAAGTATATGTCATGCAACATTACAATCTTTGGTGCATGATTTTGAGCCTACAATATGATATACGTCATGGATATTTTTAATAATTTCATCATTTTCATCATCTATGTTAGATGTTCTTAGTCCTAATGCTTACATTATAGGTCTCATCTTAATCAATTTTATCAATGAAACAAATAATTGACATCTTTGACTATCATACTCCAAATTATGAAAGAAAGTATCCCAAATTTGTTGAGCCAGTCTTCTTGAATGGTGATCAGACATTTTGTTATGCGTTGGTTTTAAAATGTATTCATCGACTTCAATTAAGTACTTGTCTTTTCTATGCACAATTCTTGGAGGTGTTGGTAATGGTGGAATTTATTGAGAGGGTGTTTCAAAACCGTTATTACTTTCATTGTTTAGAGGTGGGATGCCATTTTCTTCATTGTTAATTTCTTCATTATATGTTTCCATGAAATTTTATTGATAGTTAATTTCATCATTATTTATTTCCATCAAATTTTTTTCATTCATGGGGGGTGAAGCATCATACATAGACCCATCATCAACAAAATCAAAAACTTGGAACTTTGAATGTGAACTTCCAATATTAACTATTTCATTATGGTCAATTTCATTATTATTCATTCCATTATGGTCAATTTCAACATTATTCAATTGATTATAGTCAATTTCATCATTTCTTAATTTATTATCATCAATTGGCTCATTATCTATGGCATTTGGTTCATCAAGATTAGGATTTGTACTTTGTTTACCACAAATTTTTTGCATTTATAGCTTGTGTTTCTCTTTCAAATATTCTAATTATTCTGATGTTTTGTTCTTCAAAAACTTCCTCTTACTCTTAAAACATGATTTGGAACCCACCAGAAGGGACAATAGATAATTTTTCAAAGGTGGGGTCAAGTACATAGGTATACAAATCTCACAGAAGTATGCAAAAAATGTTTGTAGGGACACAAGTCTCAATTTGGGCTAAAAATAGTCATTGATAAGTGAGCTTAATCTAAAATAATAATAATAATGTGATCACATTATGTGTTCTATAAGGTCCTAGCACATCCAACCTATTGAGAAGCTTATATTGACAATAATGTGATCACGTTATTGCTAATAGAAGCTTTGGGGTTGGTAATTGGCAATGAGGATTGAGTGTTGTCTATGTTAAGAATAATGAAATCATGTTATTAAATAATGAAATCACATTACACTTAATATAGATAAGGGATTATGGATTTAGGCATTAGTGTATAGGTTTTATAGATTAGGGATTACAATTTATGTTTTATGGATTAGGGATTACAATTTATGTTTTAGGGTTTAGGGATTAGGTATTAGGGATTAGGCAATGTAGGGTTTAGGTTTAAGGATGTATATAAGGTCTAATCACTATATTCCATGTGCAAACCTAATTTTTACTACAAAGGATGTTAATTAGGACTAAATCAATTGGTAAATAGGGAAAGTTTTTGGTTTACAATTTAGGGTATAGTGTTTAGGGTACACAAGGTCAACAACTAGATTGGTAAGTTCCAAAGTCTTTAGCCATAGATTTAAAAAGAGCATTTTATGACATCTCATGATAAAATTGGTTATATCATAAGGCATGTATGTTAACAACACGTAGTGGGCATTAGGGCATCAAGATTACAATTTATGTCTTAGGGATTAGGGATTAGGGCATGGGGTTTAGGTTTAAGGACATGTATATTAATTTATCTAATCACTCTATGCCATGTCAACCTAATTCTTAATGTACAAAAGAATTGAATTGGGACTAAATTGATTGGTATTTATAGGGAAAGTTTATAGTTTACAATTTAGGGTATAATGTTTAGCGTATCATGCAGATTGAGTGAATTAGTTAAACGGGTCAATCAGTCATGTGACTTAAGGCAAACTAAGCCATGTGAACTTAATTTTTAGTCTATAAATGATGTTAATTTGGGCTAAAATGATTGGTTCAAGGTTTAAAGAGTTTATATTTATGGTTCAGAGTTTAGGGATTAGGAACTGTAAGTATTAGGGCTTAGGGTATAAGTTTTAGGGTATATTTATACAATCATGTAGGCAATAGGGAAAATTTGGGAGCCTTGAACCTATATATATGAGTAAATAATGTGAATTTGGGATCAATTATCCCCCACATCATCACAGATTGAGCCTATGAAGTCAATTGTGGTAATGAGTGATGCAATTTGAACCAAGTTCATCCCTGTGGACCTAATTCCTAATATATATATATATATATATATATATATATATATATATATATAAGATGTTAATTAGGGCTAGCTTTATTGGTTTAGTGTTTAAGATCTATAATTTAAAGGGTTTGGGGTTTAGGTCTTATGGCTTAGGGTTTAATGTAAATGGTACATGGTTTATGGGGTTAAAGTTAAATGATACATGGTAACTTAGGGTTTAAGATATTGGATATGGGCTCCAATCACTAAGGTGATTGAAGAACATTCAAGAGCTACTTGTGACACCTATTTATGACTTGATTACCTTCATGTTTGCATTTATGATAAAAGTAGGGTCAATTATGCCATGTACATATTGCATACATGTTATACAATTGATTGAGCCATAAATTTGGTTTAGGGGCTCAATTTTACCCAGATCAAGCAAGGAATTGTACAAATTGACTAGTTAGATCAATTCATTATAGAAGATCAATTTTTTGATTTTGCCCCAAATCATATCTTGTTATTGAAGGGGTTTAAATTAGCTTTAAATGCCTCCTCGATTAAAAGGATCAACTATCTCCTCCTCTTTGGTTAATTAGGTTAAAGGGGCTAGAAATAGACAAAATTTACTTCAGATGCACAGCTAGATTGGTACTCCAAAGGCTTTAACCATAGGTTTAAAAAGTGAATTTTATGACATCTCATGATAAAATTAGTTATATCATAAGGCATGTATTGGGCATTAGGGCATAGGGATATCTTAAAATTTATGTTTTAGGGATTAGGGATCAGGGCATAGGGTATAGGTTTAAACACTTGTATATATTAATGTATAATCACTAGATATGCCATCTGTTTTCCTATAAAGGATGTTAATTGGGAGTAAATTGAAGTTGGTAAATAGGGAAAGTTTATGGTTTACAATTTAGGGTATAGTGTTTAGGGTTTAGGGTTTACAACTTCTAGGTTTTAATGTATATACATGGTTTAGGGTATACAAGGTCAATCACAAAGATAATTGAGGACAATTTGAATCACTTGGACCCATTTATGACTATAAAATATGTTTTTGGGTTGTCATTATACCGTAAATGTCATCATGTAGATTGAGTGAATTAGTCAATTAGGGCTTTGATAAAACACCATACTAAACTAATTGAATATTTAGTTTAATCTAATACACAATCGAGGTTAAATGAGCCTTAAAAAGGGAATTATGTCCATATGATGTCAATTGGGTCTCTAATTGCACACCATATTATAAAAAACCAAGTATTTAGTTTAGTTTGATATGTAATTAAGGCCAACCAAGTTCCATCCAAGTAAATATGTCCATCTAATCTCAATGTGGGATTGATTAGGCTGATTGCACACCATATTAGGATCAAAGGAACAATAAATTGATTCATAGGTTAATACATCTCCAATTATCATTCAATGCTATCAATTCTTGACAAGAACGTTGGTCCCAAACAACAATCTTAATCAACCAATATTTGATCTTAAGACTATTAGGCCTAATGGCTCTTATTCAGGTTTGAGGGTATTGACAATATGTAATGTGATTGAATTATTAATGTGATTGTGTTATTAAATACCATGATCATGTTATTAATGTAGTTAATAATGCAATCACGTTATTTATATGATCATGGTATTTGAATTTGAATTCAATTCCCATGCCTTTTGGCTTGAGAATAGCTTAGATTCTTGAGCCAAAGGCTTGGACTGTCAATGTACAACTAAGTTTTGAAATCTATGAAAATAAACAACAAATTTCAACTTTGATTGCCAAATACACTAAGAATTTCAACATCAAAATTCAAAAACTTGATAACGTCATGATGAAAATGCTCTTCTCTTTTCAAAAATATGATTTTTATAATTTTTGGACTAATTTAAGGTTTCAAACTATATTTATTTTTAACTATGCCTTTTTTAGGCCACTACATATCGCAAACATACATGCCTATACATGTTCATGTAATTTTAATTTCATTGATCCAAGTGAAAAAAAATTATATGGTGACCAAGTATACCTAATCCTACACAAAAAAAAAAAATTTGATTTTCATTTTTTTTTGGAGGTAGTTAGGCATGTCTCATGAACGGCTATCCATTTCTATGTTAGTTTTTAAGATCTATTTACTTGAAAAATTCATAAAAAAAAGTATTCATTTAAAAACAAAAAAAAAATATAGGTGACGTGCTTGAAGATTTTATCTAAATTTTCCCCAAAGGGTTTCAAATAATATTAAACACTGCTAAAAAAATGTTGCATGTCATGGCCGTTTATCTACTATGTTTTCTAAAAAAATAGGATTTCCTCTTCAAACTTTATATGTTTGACATAGTTATACCTAACCATTTTTAAAAAAAATTAGTGTTTTGGAATGTAGACTCAAAATACTACATTTCATGTTTACACCATCTTCAAATTTGGAGTGTAGATATCTCAAATTATCTATAAAAATTTAGATTTCTAAAATTTTAGAAAAATCATGTCCATGGGTAGACCATGTTTTTTCCCCCAACTTTGTGCATTTACCCATTGTCTTTTAGATACCCAATTAGAATTCATAATCGTTTTCCTTAGAAGAGATAACCATCTTACATAAGATACTCATCATAAACTTTACTTATATCACCTGTCAATGGATTCCTACATTGCTCAACTATCTTGCCAAAATTTGGATCAACATCATATACTTTTTTAATAAATTATGTGAAGAACCTCCTACAACAGATTACCTCTTACAACAGATTTAATCAAAATATGCGAAAATAAAATAACTCTTACCAATAACAGAAACACAGAAAGCTTATATTGATCGTAGGCCTCTTCGAGGGGGCAACCTCCTTTGAGCAAGCTCAATACAATGAATTCGTGGATGCCTTCATTGGGCCTCAACACTTGCTTATATACTAACTCTATTCTAACAACTACTACTTCCCTTATATGTGGGACAATTCAAATAAGCTCTAAGGGACGACTTACAAAGCATATGCATCCATAGCAATTATTACACTAATACGGGTAAGTCACGGGTTCCTAACATCCCCTCCCTCTTAAAAAAGCTTTGCCCTCAAAGCTTCAGATGTGGGAATTGGTGTTGGATCTGGAAGAGTGGTTCCCATGTTGCATCTTCTAGTTGCATGCCGTGCCATTGGATTAAGACCTCTGTGATGGAGCGGGATCGAAGTTGGCAGGTGCACCGGTCTAAGATTGCTTCTGGCTTGAGGAGGATGGAGCCTTCATTATCAAGTGTTGGTAAAACTGTCTGCACTCAGATGTTGGATCCAAGAACTTGTTTCAAATAGGAGACATGAAAGACGAGATGAAATTGGGAGGAAGGTGGAAACTCTAACTTGTAAGCAACTGACCCAATATTTTGGAGAACCTTATATGGCCCATAAAACTTTGGAGCAAGCTTTTGGTGCCCTTTTAGTTTTAGTGATGATTGCTTGTATGGCTGCAGACGAAGAAAGACCATATCACTAGGTTGAAAGGTACGCTCAAAGTGGTGTTGATCAGCCTGTTGCTTCATTCGGTTCTGTGCCATGTGGAGATTGTCTCGCAAGGTGCAGAGAATCTGATCTCGATTTCAGAGAGTAGTGTCAACTGCCTGAACTGGTGAGCTGCCAGGATTATATGGAAGAAGTGGTGGCAGTGCTTAACCATAAATTGCCTCATAGGGAGTCATTTTGGTGGAAGTGTGGTATGAGGTATTGTACCACCATTTAGCTAGGGGAAGCCACTTGTCCCATTGATGTTGTTTTTCTGAATCAAAGCAATGAAGGAAGGTCTCCAAGCATTTGTTGACTATTTCTATCTGGCCATCTGTTTGTGGGTGGTACCCAGAGCTCATTCTCAATTGTGTGCCTATGCGACGAAATAGTTTCATCCAAAAATGGCTAGTGAAAGTGGCATCACGATCTAAGACAATTGAAGAAGGAAAGCCATGAAGACGAAAGATTTGATCCAAGAAAACCTGTGCAACTGTGGAGGCTGTGTATGGGTGGCTGAGTGCACAGAAATGACCATATTTGGAGAGGCAATCAACTACGACTAGGATCACTGTCTTTCCCCTAGATTTAGGGAGGCCCTCAATGAAATCCATGGAAATATCTATCCAGATCCTAGTAGGAATGGGAAAAGGCATGAGCAAATCAGGAGTCAATGTGGTTTCACCTTTGTGTCGTTGGCAGGTATCACATTCAGCCACCATCTGTTTAATTTCAGCTTTCATGCCTTTCCAAAAGAAGTGTTGACATGCCCGCTCATAGGTTTTGAGAAACCCTAAGTGCCCTGTTGAGGGGGAAGCATGGATTTCATAGAAGATAGCCTAATGTAGGTTTGGAATTTGGGGAAGCACCAGACGACCCTTGTATCGCAGAGAAGCACCATCTCAGGAATAATGTGGTACTACAGAGGGGTTAGTGGCCAATTGATGAATGAGGTGGCATATGGAGGGATCATTTGCATACCCTTGTTGGATAGATTCCAACCATTTAGGAATGGACATGGAGATTGCAGAGAGGGAAGGCTGGTCCTCGAAGGTTCTTGAGAGAGCATCAGCCACAACATTGTCTTTTCCCTTCTTATAGGTGATCTCATAATCATAACCCATAAGTTTGCTGACCCACTTCTGCTGAGCTAGAGAGGAGACCCGCTGTTCCACAACTCTGATGATCAATTTTGATGCAAAAATGGTTTCCCAGTAAGTAGGGTCTCCACTTTTGTACTGCATGTAAAATTGCCATCATTTCCTTTTCATATGTAGATAAAGCTAAATTGTGGCCTGAAAGGGCTTTGCTAGTGAAGGCAATTGGTTAAACCTCTTGGAGAAGAACAGCACCCAAGCTGATGCCACTAGCATCACTTTTGATGGTGAAAGTTTTGGTGAAGTCTGGCAGTGCCAAAACTGGTGTGCTACACATAGCCTATTTGAGTTGGACGAATGCCTGATCAACTGTTGCACCCCAGGTGAAAGCATCCTTCTTTAGTAAGGAAGTCAAAGGAGCCGTGATCTTTCCATAATCTTTGACGAACTTGTGATAGTATCTTGTCAGGCCTAAGAAACCACGAAGGCTCTTGAGGGTGGTTGGTTGAGGCCAATTATGCATAGCAGTGATTTTTTTTGGGTCTACGCGAACCCCATGCGCTGAAACAATGTGCCCCAGATAGTCAATTTCCTCTTGACCGAATGAACACTTGGATTGCTTGGCACATAATTGATTGTCTGCTAAAAATTGTAATGCCCTGTCAATATGTTGGAGATGCTCAAACCATGTGCGACTGTAGATCAAAATGTCATCAAAGAAAACTAAAATAAATTGATAGAGAAAACGCTGAAAGATTTTATTCATGAGTGCTTGAAAAGTGGAAGGGGCATTTGTAAGGCCAAATGGCATGACAAGGAACTCATAGTGACCCTCATGTGTACAAGAGGCTGTCTTGGGAATGTCATCAAGATGCACTCAAATTTGATGAAGCTAGAATGCAGATCTAACTTGGAGAAGAATTTGGCCCCACGGAGCTCATCAAGAAGCTCATCGATGACAGGAATTGGGAATTTATCCTTGATAGTGAGGTGGTTAAGGGCTCAAAAGTCAATGAAAAGGCACCATGACCCATATTTTTTGTGGACAAGAAGCACTGGAGAGGAATATGGGATGGTGCTGGGGTGAATAACTCCGGACTTGAGGAGTTCCTGAACTAAGTTCTCAATTTTAGTCTTTTGTAGATGGGGGTAATGGTAGGGCTGGATGTTGGGTGGGATGCTTCCTGGAAGGAGAGGAATGTGGTGATCTTTAGGGCGTGAAGGGGGAAAACCTACTAGTTCTAAAAAAATGGTTGCATGCTTGTCAAGTATGGCTTGTAAGTCTACAGGGTGGTTAGTAGCAGCAGAGGGCTGGAGTTGAATGGAATGCAGTTGTGCAATGACCCCATGTGAGCCTTTCTTCAAAAGTTTTTCCATGCGATGAGAACTAATGATGCTAGCAGATCTTAGTAATAACCCTTTTAATGTGTGCTTTTAACCATTATCTGTGAACTGCATCCAAAGCTCAGAGAAGTCCCATAAAATAGGTCCTAATGTGCAAAGCCACTGTGCCCCTAAAACCACATCACACCCTCCTAAGGGTAGGGCAAACATATCAGAGCGAAAATTATAATCACCGATTGCAATACGCACATTTTGACACTTCCCTTTACATGGCAATGTGCCCCCATTAGTAATCATGACTTCAAAGCTAGAACAAGGGTATATAAAGCAGTCTACCACCTTAGCAATGTGAGGATCGATGAAATTGTGAGTACTGCCCGAGTCAATGAGGATTGTGAGCTGGATCTTTTTGAAGCACCCTTTGACCTTCATGGTTTGGGGAGTG
The DNA here is from genome assembly GCA_037957365.1 of Torreya grandis. Classification (NCBI taxonomy): domain Eukaryota; kingdom Viridiplantae; phylum Streptophyta; class Pinopsida; order Cupressales; family Taxaceae; genus Torreya; species Torreya grandis. Next base: position 1,114,762 of record JARHVA010004607.1, read on the forward strand.
GTGACACCTGTTAGTGCATGCACTGAGATCTCAGGTTGAGTCTCTTGCACCACTGGGTCCTCTTCAGTGCTAGGTTCTTGAGCATTTTGAAATTCTAGAATATCAAGCTCACTGTCTTGCTCTGGTGGTGACTCCATATCTAGCAAGTAAAGTTTTTGTTGGATGCACCTATGACCCTTAACCCATTTGTCATCACAGTTGTAACATAATCCTTTCTCTTTGCGAGCCCACATCTCTACCTCAGTCAGGCGCTTGATTGGTGTGGTTATGGTTGTCCGCTGATTCACTGTGTTCTTTGCTGGGAAAAAGGTGGGAGGTCGACACTATGTGGAGAGTTTATCTTTTGCTAACTTAGCCAGACCCAAGGCATCCATCATATTTTTAGGTTGAAACATTTTTACCTCCGAGCGGATCGGCTCTCTGAGGCCACTAACAAAGAAACTTTTGAAGAAGTCATCTGACAACCCTTCAGTGTGATTAGCGAGTTTTTTAAACTCAATATGATATTCACGAACAGTACCTATTTGATGGAGTTTGGTGAGAGCTCTTGTGAAATCCTCGAATGTTGAGGGACCAAACCTACCCAAAATTAAAGATGCAAAATGTGACCAATCGGGTTCATCATTTGTCTTGAGATACCAATGGTACCACTGAAGTGCTTCTTGTTCTAGATGAAAGGAAGAAATTGGGACTTTATTTGCAGAATAAGTATTGTGGAGGTTGAAGAATTGTTCAGCTCTATATATCCATCTTGTAGGATCTGTACCATTGAACAGTGGAAAGCCTAGCTTAGGTCCACGGGAGAAGTTGGAAGCAAAGGAGTGATGCTCTGAAGAAGACTCCTCCTTATACACTCTGTTGAGCAAGATGTTATTCTGCTGATTTAAGCCATGCATCATATCGGTTAACTCTGTAACCTGAGATTTCAATGCGGTGATTTCTTCTTCCATGATTTTTGTGCCAGCACGAGTGGTGACCATAACCAGTTGTTAATAGCTGGGGATCCCAGCGCTCCAAAAAAAAAATTGGATTTTTTTTTTGTTGTTTTTTTTTGCGGCTATTTTTTTTTATAGCTGTTTCAGGAATGGATTGTCTGCAACTGTGTGGTTGGAAATATCATCAACTGTGGATATGCTGTTGTTTGCTCTCTGAACCTGATAAGTTTGATATGGACCCCAGGTTTGTTTGGCTACCTAAAGGATTTTTAAATTCTCTCTGGCCACCAAAGCTGTCTGATCGAGTACCACTCTCCAGAAATTTCTAGCCACGAGTTTACCCCTTAACGATAGCTTTTGGTTTACCTCACAGGTGGGATCTAGTCAATCAGGATGGGGTTGTTGCCCTTTTCACTGGCAGGTCCTCTCAATGGGCTAGCTACTTTGGGGTTCCTGTGGTACTCCTCACCGGGGTTCCTGTGGTACTCCTCACAATGAGTTTTAGGGCTTATGCCCAAGCACTTCCCATAGTTAAGTGGATAGGTATTTACCCAATCCGAAATGATGGAACCTGTAATGAAAAATTTCTTGCCAGAAAATGGCCAAGCTCTTGGAAAACCCTGCTTTGAAAAAAAATTTGCTCCAAAACTACCCAAAAAGCCAAGAAAGTGCTATGATACCAGATGTGAAGAACCTCCTACAGCAGATTACCTCTTACAGCAGATTTAATCAAAATATGTGAAATAAAATAACTCATACCAATAACAAAAACACAGAAAGCTTATATTGATCGCATGCCTCTTCGAGGGGGCAACCTCCTTTGAGCAAGCTCAATACAATGAATTCATGGATGCCTTCATTGGGCCTCAACACTTGCTTATATACTAACTCTATTCTAACAACTACTACTTCCCTTGTATGTGGGACAATTCAAATAAGCTCTAAGGGATGACTTACAAAGCATATGCATCCATAACAATTATTACACTAATACGGGTAAGTCACGGGTTCTTAACAAATTCAAATCCAACTACTTCACTCACCATAGTATTTATCAACCCTAGTTGCCTGCTCAAAGCATTAGCTACCTGATTCTATTTTCTTAATTTGTGCTTCAACATAAAAGTATAACCTTGAAAGAACGACACTCACTTTGCATGTATACTATTTAACTTCTTTTGAGTGTTCACATACTTCAAATGAAAGAGTTGTCAAAACTCTTTAGCCAAGATATCTCCAATGGCTCACTATTATAGCTATTGATGCTTCAGCATATATTCAGAATAAATAAATTAAAAATAAAATCAATTGTTATACACATAATGAGATATTCAAAGGATATGTGAAATATTACAAAAGTATGTATATTACAATGAATAAGACTTGCTTATATAGGTAAGGCAAAACAATATGCATGTTAAACTAGCCAATGTGGGATAAATCCTCACATAAGACATAACTAGGAAAAGTCAAATAACCTAGCTAAAACATAGCAAACATGAGTAATAATATACTCTAACACTCCCCCCTCAACTAAAACTAGGGGATAATAGTAAAGGATGCAGTTTGAAGTCATGTGTCCTTATGGATGCCAATCCATGATTTTAGAGTACATAGATGTTGAGTCATTATAATCACCAAGTCGAAGGAAGAATGGTGCTGAATATCAGGATTACTGAATACAAACACTATACTCCAAAGTACTAGGTAGAATGATGAACCCAAAGAAGCATCGCATGAACATGCTCCAACACGATGGTGAGAAGTGAGTATAAAGACTGGTGGGGCTTCCACACTAGTGTAATTGGTGGGGATACCACACTAGTGTCACTATAAAAATCACTAAGAAGACCATGGAGTCAAGTAACAATTTTTATGTGGGTTCCAACAAATAAAGTTCCTGAATAAAATACCCATGTAAAAAGGAGTAATCTATAAAACACTCAAAAGTGAAAAATACATAACTCTCATAAAGTTGATAAAATGAGAGAAAACTCATAGGGAAAACTCCCCCCAAAAGAGAGAAAAGAAGAATAGAGAGCTAGAATCCCCTCAAATTTGATGCTGAAGAAGTCCACACTCCAAGTACTCACAAGTCACAAATGAATTCAATCTGCACAAGTGGTCTGGATCCACTACTTAATCAAAAAAATAACTGACATTGGGTTTCACCAAAATATATTCAGTCAAGAAGACTGTCAATGGTGATGAAAATATAACAGAGTACTATATGTGTAAGGAACATTCAACACCAAAAAGTAGAATGTACACACCCCCCCATACTGTTGAATGGGTGGAGTAAAGAAAAATGATCACTTTAGTAATGATCCATTGGAGAGATCTAGGCTAAAGATTTTTGATAACTATTTCATGGTATCAGACCCACCCTACAATAGCCATTGCTTAGTTTCAAGTTTCTCTCAATGCAAATCCATCATAGTCGTTTGAGACACTTTCTAAAGTCAAATATTTTTGGTGCTTTTTCAAGGCTTATAACCTATGCCACTAAATTTGGAAGGCCTCAAAACCTTAGGAATGCCTATCAAATAATCAAAAGTGGAGATTTTTGCAAAAACTTATTTTTTTGCAATTTTTTTGATGAACTAGGGATAAATCCGTATAGTGCATTTATTCATTATTTTTCTCAAAATAATTATGGGGTTTTTTGGGTTTTTAGATATCCTTTTGGGTTTTTTTTCAAAATTTATGGATTATTTATAGATCTACATGTTTTGTCTTTGTTTAACAGATTTGAGGGTTTGATTTTTTTAACCTTTATCTTAGCCTTATAAGGATTATGTTGAGCAGATTTGGGAGGATCTCATGTCCCAATTTGACGGTCCATACTCGGATTGATGTTTTTGGTTGAATCATCACCTTTGCTCTGACAGATTAGTCTGACTTTATATATACTCATGCACTCATAAAAACCATGGATCTTCATCTAGTGACTAGTCAACGGCCTTCATGTCTCCAATCTACTCTTCGTCCAATCAAAAGTCTCTCCAAAATTATTGCCAACAAGATTGTACAATTCCCTCTTGGTATGTTGGTTCATAGTTTTTTTTACTTCTCTATTGGTGGGTTGGTATATGAAGGTGGTTACAGTGTGTGGCTTATACCTTTTACCAACTCTAAAGCCTATGTGGATGGAAATAATGAGCATTTTCCATAGTTTTGACTAACCAAGTTTGGCATTTAGGCCTTGGGCAGTGACTTTGTCTTTGAGCCTGATTCAGATTGTTTTAAGCATTACCATTGATGATATGCCTTTGGCAGGCATCCTTTCCAAAGCATGCATGTCATTATCATAAGCATTTTTTTCTTGTGGAGAAATATTCATTCCATTACCGCCATCTATTCTCCCCTATGCATTCACACCTTGTTTCATTCCTTTGTCGCAGTCACTCTCCTTCTCATAACTTTGGCATTTTTCTCAGAAACTTGATGCTTTTCTTATCTGATCTACTGGTAGAGGAGAGGAGCATTGGAAGTTAGGATTTGAGGCACCTACAAAGATAAAGGATCACAGCAGTAATGAGTCATTAGAGAGATCTTGGATGGAGAGTTTTGATAAATCTTTCATCAAAGCCTCATGATCAGTAATTAAGATAAACTCCTTAGGCACTAGGTAATGCCTCCAATGTCTTAATATGTGTTCAATTCCATAAAATTCAACATCATATATAGAATACTTTGTTCTTACCTCATTTAATTTCTCACTAAAATATGTTAGTGGCTAACCTTCTTGACTCAACACAACGCCAATTCCTAAAAATGAAGCATCACAATCAACCTCATACACTTTATTAAAATCTAGTAATGTTAATATAGGCTTTTTTGTAATTTTCTTCTTCAACAACTCAAAGCTTTATATTTTTTTCCTTGTCCATGCAAATTGTTTTCCTCGTTATGGATGCAACAAGACTACTAAAATTATTAATGAACTTTCTGGAAATAGTTGCTAAACTGTGAATACTTCTTACCTCTTTGATGCTCTTTGGGATAGACCACTCAACAATTGCCTTTAATTTTTCTTCATCCATTCTTACACCATTTACCGAAACTACAAATTCAAAAAATACCAAACTATTATGCATAAACCTGCACTTCTTCAATTTTACATAGAGCTTCTCTTTTCTTAACAATTCTAATACCATTCTCAAATGTTGTAAGTGCTCTTCTTTAGTCTTATTAAATATTAAAATATCATCAAATTAAACCACCAAACTTACCACTGTATTCTCATAGCATTGTGTTCATCACCCTCAAAAATGTGTTGGATGCATTAGATAATCCAAATGGCATCACCATCCACTTGTATAAACTATCTCTAGTCTTGAATGTTGTTTTCCATTCATCTCCTTCACAAATCTAAATATGATAATATCCACTCCTTGGATTAACTTGGTAACATATTTTACTCCTGCAAGAACATCCATCATATCATCTAAATGAGCTATAGAAAATCTATACTTGATTGTAATTTTATTAATTGTTCTACTATCCACACACATCCTCCACCATCCATCTTTCTTCAAAGTTAGCAATGTTGGTGTTGTACATGGACTCATGCTCTCCCTTACTATACTTTCCTCACCAATTCAGTAACTTGTTATTTAATTTTATATGTTTTGTTATAGTCATATTATAAGTTGATTAATTGGGTGGAGTTGATCATGGAATCAAATCAATATGATGTTGAATATCTGTCTTTGGTGGTAAACCATTTGGTAATTCCTCAGGTATAACATTTGCATATTCTTTCAACATTATTGATGTTTTTGTTGGTAATTGCACCATTTCGATGTCTTCTTTCTTCACTAATAATGCATAAAAACAACATGTCATCTTTCTATCTTTGATAAATTATTTTACAATTAGCATGCTTTCAACCTACCCTTCTTCTTTAAGAGGTAACAAAACTACCTTCATACCACATTTCCAGAAACTATATGTGTTCTTTGCTCCATCATGAATTATTTTTCTATCATAGTGTCATGGCCTTCCCAATAATACATGGCATGCATCCATTGATATAACATCACACCATATTTCATCCTTGTAAGTTTTACCTATATAAAACTTGATTAAGCACCTTTTATCTATTGTAATTTCATTCCCTTTCTTAAGCCATGAAATCCTATAAGGATTAAAATGTTTTTTATATTGTAAATCTAGTTTCTAAATCATGTCCTTAGAAACCATATTTTCACAACTACCAACATCTATAATTACTTTGCATATCTTACCTCCTGAAGTACATGTTGGCCAATTTTTGGCCTACATATAGAACTTTGCCTAAAGAAGGTCTGTGGTATGAATAGTTGAGTAAAGTCCTGGTTGAGTAGATGTTCGAGCAGTGAAAGAGAATATCATCATGTAGATTTCAAGGCTTTTGAAACACTTTAAGTTAAAGTGAAATTTGTTGATCTTTAAGAAGCAGGCTTCAAGGCAAGCCCATAATTGCAAATGGAGGATCTGAACAGGTCTTCATGGTGTTTAGGCAATTTAAAGTCATGAAATAAGTCTGCACAAGCCTCAAGAAATTACCAGAGCCTTCAAGGATTGAGAATAAGCTCATATCACAAGTCTAAAAATGACTACAGGCTTTAAAAGCTTAGTTGGTACTTGGGAAATATTTCAACTTATTTGGCTAAAGTGTGCGGGCATTACGGTTTTGTATTGAGGACTAGTTAGACAAAAGTCCTGAGGACTTGTTAGACAAAAGTCCCGAGGACTTTTTTCTTTTGGGGAAATTGTTTGATACAAAAAACCCAAAGACCAAATTATTTTGAGAAAATTGTCTATGGAAAAAAAGCTAAGTATGAATTATTTCAAGAAAATTATGTCAAACATTTTGTCTGGAACAAAAAACTTGAAGGTATATTTCTTTTGGACATTCTATCTGAAACAAAAAGCTCGAAAGCACAATTCTTATGGGGAAATTACTTCAAACAAAAAGTCCATGAAAAATTGACCAAGCAAAAAGGCCCAAAAAAAAATCCCAAAGAAAAAGGCTCGAGGACAAAATATTTATAGAATAAGTTTCAAAAGAGATGATTATTTTTAGGGAAATTATTCAACAATAATTTCCCCTTAGACATATTTGCATCAGATAAATTATTCCACAATATAATCCCACAGATGAATTCTTTCAAGGAAATTTGTTTCAGACAAAGTTGATCCAATAGAGCAGGATGTTTGTGCGAGTGTCATATTCAAGCCATGAAAAATAACCATTGGGATTAAATATATCTAAGATGGGCACGTAGATGTCAGGGATTGTCACACATACGTCAAACATGAGCACGTAGATGTTAAAGTAAAGCTTCATAAAATAACCATTTGAGTTAAAATATTGAAAAGGATACCCAAGTTGAATGCATGAGTGACAAATGGCATGATCTTAGGAGCAATATCTAGATCCAACAGTGCACAAATGAGCTCAGGCCATTGGGGCTAGGTAAATCAATGACATGCATTTAATCACACTAGGCAAATTAATGGTGAGCAAGGGTAAAAAATGTCAAGAAGCCAATGAGGCTCAAACTAAGAATTAGGTTTCCAAGTGTATTAATTTGGTAAGCCTCAGTTAATATTCAATGATAAATAAATAAAGGTGGGCCCAGGAGACTTCTAATGAAAGTTGAAAAAATAATTTTTGACCAAGGTAAATAAATAAAAAGGAATAGAGTTTGAGCTCGATCCATGTTTGAACCAAAGTTGACATTTGTAGGATAAACATCACCATTAGATTTATGTGGAGAGAAAATAAGTTTTTTAGACCTAATGTAGACCAAGAGGGTGGTAGCTCATTGTCAAATCAAGATCAAACACCTAACAGACTTCATTTGTTAACATTAAGACTATAGAAAAAGCAATATTTGGATTGGTTTTCATCTATAGTAGACCCAGGTTCAATTCTTAATGTGAGGGCAGATATTTTCAATTAATGAAGGAACATCTCATCCTTTAACATGGACATATCCTCAACAAACTGCTGCTTAAAGCATGCAAGGCATGGCTCTATCAATTTCAAGATACGAGGATTTTTATCCTCATAATGATGCCAAGTGAAAGATGAAATGGATGGAAAAAAAGATTGGAGCATTCATTTCTATTTTAGAGCCTTTGAAGTGTTTTCTTCATCGATGTAAATCATGGCTCATCATGATGCAAAATTGTTTCTTATCTTCTAGTGCATCGCTTAACCAACAATAAAAATTGTGAGGCTATTGGGACACATGTAGGTTAACTTGATGATGATGGATTAGTCTTGATTGGAAAAAGGGATGGTGGGGAATTTATTAAAATAGGTGGTATCTTAACTAATGATCAGGGATAGCTCACTGACTGATGCACGCTTCATTCTCTCTCTCCTCCCCATTCTCCTATATCTCCCATTCTTTCCCATTTGTAAAGGGCTCTTGGATTTTAGAAAAAAAGGAAGCTCTCACTTTTGATGGTATTTTTCCTTTCTCATTTCTAGTAGAACAAAGACTCTCATTCGATAAGGCTAGACCCTGTCAAAATTTATATGAAAGAACTCTTGAAGAAATAAAGTTTTTCTTTACCTGTCTCTCCCCTTGGAATTACGTGTAGTAAAATTGTGCACTATGGTGTTGTGAAGGAGAATCTTCCATGTCTATGGTCCTTATTTCTTACTCATTTCTGGGTTTCTTTAATTTATTTTCAAGTCTAAGTTAGTGTTATTTCTTCCATTAATGCAAGCTCTTAGTGAGTCTTAGAACTCCTCTTTGCCTTCATTCATTGCTTCCTAAACCTAGCTAATGAAATACTTATGTAACTAACTTGTTTTTTTTGTGAGATTGTGTGAGCTAGCATTATCTTATGCTCCTTCAGTGTTTATTTCATACTTATGTGAGTTCTCATTTAAATTTGGTGCATGATGATATTAGCCTTATTAGGATCCCTTAACCCCTTTCTAACCCTTTTCCCCACACAAGCATTAGTTTAGGTGAGCACCAAGAGGAAGCCAGCCTTCTATGGAGGTTCAACCCCACCATAGGTGACCCACAGTTTGGGGTTATCCCAATTTTATGGACTAGTTAGAGGGAGCCTAAATAACTCCTTCCATGGGTGTAGATTAGAGCCATAATAGTTTCTAGCATGCCCAATGGGACCATGAAACACACTGAAGAAGGTTGATCAAGTTTGATGCTGGTTTGATCAATTTTCAATAGTGATAATCTTCATGCAGTAGTATCTAGTGACTCTAAATGATAAGACTCCAAAGAAAATTCAATCTAGTTTGTAGACTAATAGCTCTCTTTCATGCGAATGATGAATACAAGATCAGCTTCTAAGGGTATTCATTTTGAATTCATTGAGCTTTCTTTACATTTAGCTAAGAGGATAAGGTTTGTTAACACTCACCCATATGTGAGAAGCTTCTCTCCCAAACCATTCCCTTGGAAGACTTCCATAAGAAGACCTTTGTTCCCCCTTTTTACTACCATATCAATCCCTAGAGCTTTTCCATTTATGGGATTTAATAGTTAGAGTCCTCTAAACCTACCATAATATGATTCTATGCCAGTAGTAACTCTCAAAAGTGTCCCCTAATTCACAGGAAACTAGTCTACCACACCTTCTGAACATCTCATGGACATAACTAATTTCTAAAATATTCATAATGTCACTATGGAAAATATAGCTTTTATATTATTAGCTATATATTTTAAAGAGAAAGCCTTAGATTGGTATAGAGGCATTGATGCTAATTCCATCCAATCATGGAATTAGATAAGAGATGACTTATGTAAAATATTTGAGGACAAAAGTGACCATTTGTCACTTACAGAGTAATTAACCACAATCAAAAAGGCTCCTCATGAACTCATGCAAGATTTTAACACAAGGTTTCAAAAGACTTGGGATAGAATTTTAGTTTTTGTCAAACCAACCCCTAACTTTGCCTTCCTTTACTATTTGAAAGCTTTAAATAGTGATAAGGCAATAATGATCCAATCTATGGGAGGGAATATACTTCTAGATGCTTATGAGGTGGCAATCAAGGCAAACAATTATCCGGTTCAAGTTGATAACTTACACCTAGACCACCAATGCCTTTATTTCCTAAGATCATACCACCCCCTATTGTTATCCCTCCACTTGATGTCATTCCTCCTATGCTAACAATTATTGCAATACCTACATGAAAGTAGGAGAAGCCTTCTACTAGCCAATCTAGTGACTCCTTGGATAACAAGAGTTTCAAAAAGCTTAAAAGCATGTTCCAATCTTTTGGAAATGAATTGGTCAATTGAAAAGCCAATAAGCCCAATACAAAAAGACTTACCAAGCTCCATACCAACCTAAATAATAATCTTATCAAGGAAATAGGCCACCCTATAAAGTAAATTTCCAAGGCTAGGGACAAGGACAAGGATAGCCTAACTATGTTAGGCAAAACAACTATAACCCAAATACTACAAGTACCTCTACCAATTTGGTTCCTATTCAAAATAATGTTGCTCAATAAGCTAAAGGGACTATGCCTTGTAATTAGTCTTTTGGTCAAGCCATTGTCCTAAACACTAACTTCAATCAAGCTTTCAATGAGCAATGACATCAAGGTGTAAGCTATGGGTACAATCAAGCCTTAATAGCTCAAGACATAGAGGCCCTTATGATGACAAAACTAGAAGAGCCTCAAGAGGGTCAAAACCCTGATCAGGGACCAAGCTAGTTGGGTGATACAATGGTGAATTATGAGCAAGAAGAATGTTACACATCCAACTAGCAGGATAGTTCTAGCGAGGCATATATCTCAGTGGAAACTAATACTAGATTTAAAAGAAGGAATATGGATGGTATCTGGGAATTAGTCAAAGAATTTCCTACCATTACTCTACTATCAAATCTAAACGAACCTATTGCCACTTTAAAGGTTCTAGTACCTCCCAAAAATCAAAATCAAGGGAATCTTGTGGTTCCCTAGATCTCATAAGTTCAACAAACAATAGTGGTGGCTCCCAAATCACAAGCAAAAGTTGGTGGTTCACCCATCAACATTATTGAATAAATGAAAAAATATAATGTGAGTGTGTCAATGTGGGATATGCTTTCCTTGATTTATCAGGTGGATATCTCCAAGAAGGATTGTTAAATATCAAGATTCTTGAGAAGGAACCAGTTAAGGAAAAGATGGTTCTTACCAATGCAACTAAAGGATCTAGTGAAAGGCAGTCAAGCAAGATGGCTAAACTGATTCCTTTTTACATTTTAGTGATCATTAGTGACTCTTTAGTGTATAATTTCTTGGTGGATAGTGGCGCTATCACCTTAGTAATGCCAAAGTCCATAGTTGATCAGCTTGGTCTAAAATATGAGCCCTAGTTTAAAAGATTTATATAGCTTGATGGTTCTTCTACCAAGGCATCTGGTGTCATCAAAGACCTCAACTTGACCCTACATGCTTGTCTTAGTGTCTTAGTGGTTTAAGATGTATTGATTCTTGATGTGCTTCTTTACTTTGCACTATGTTTATATTGAGAATTCACATCAAAGATTGTAGGTTATCTTTCAGCAGATTGGCCATAAATAACATTTAGGATAAGATACGGGACTAAAGTATCAATCAAGGTTGAGCCCATTTCACAATTCCACATTGAGCCCTATGGGCTAGATAGCATAAACCTCAATTGGACTAATCCTAGATGAGGATGAATTTATAGTTAGTCAAGATCTAAATAATCATCTGGAGGAGATACCAAACATGTTCTTAATGAGCTATGGGGTGATAATCAACTACTTAACCCTTTGAAAGGTGTTTAAAAGAGGGACATGTGTGTCTACTACTTACATGAATAAAATTAGTTTATGTCATCTCTCATTGGACCTCAAGAAGAAACTGTGGTTTATGTAAATTGTTCTTTCATGGTTCAATAAGCAAGCATAGAGTGGGTGCTGGTGCAATTTTGGTATCTCCCTCGAATGATAAGTATTTATCTTCTTACAAGTTCTAATTCAGTTGATCTTTGAAATCAATAGAGTATGAAGGCCTTATCCATGGCCTTCAATGGGTTAATAAGAGAGGAATCAAGAAATTACAAGTTTATGGAGATAGTGAGCTCATAGTGAACCAAGTTCGACGCTAGAATATCACCAAGAATCCCTTGATGAGGTCCTATAGACATAGAGTGTGGGACCTAATTGAGGTTTTTGAGGCCTTTAACATCCAAGTAGTGCCAAAGAACTAGAATCAGCATGATAATAGGTTGGTAGCTATGGGATCCCAATTTGACATCCCAAATGAGCTAAAAGAGACTAAGGTGCAACCACATGTCAAAGTCATGGTAAAAACATCAGTGCCAAACAATTAAGCTCATTGATAGGGCTTTGAAAATGATAAACAAATTCCTTGTTTCTTGCAATAAGAAGCATATTTTTCTTCATTGAACTAAGAAAGGTTTCAACATCAATATGAAGATCAAATTATTTAATTGAGATCTAATAAGCTTCCCAAAGGGTTAGTCACCCTTGAAGGTCTCTTTCATGAGGGAGATCATATGAGAAAAGACAAAGCAATGATGTCAACAAGCGAGGAGAACTATGAAAGGGTCCTTATCCTTAAGGATAAACTCCTCAAGCTTGGAAAGGTAAGCACTAAAGATGAAAGGCATGCTTTCATAGAACTTTTCAAAGAATATGTAGACATATTTGCTTGGAAATATAGTGACCTAAGAGGTTTTGATCCCAATCTAGCCCAACATAGTATAGAGGCTAATACCAAGCTTGTCAAGCAAAAGAAGAGGCCTATAAACCCCAAAATTGAAGAGATTATATGGAAAGAACTGACCAAGTTAACTGAATCCAAGATCATCTTTCCCATTAATCACTCCTCACGGGTAGCTAATTTGGTGCATGTCAAGAAGAAGAGTGGGGAGATCAAATTATGTGTCCACTTCAGGGATCTAAATAGGGCCTCCTTGAAGGATCACTATGCTCTACCATCCATGGAGCAATTAATTCAAATAGTTGCAAGTTCAAAATGATTTTTCCTTTTGGATGGGTATTTAGGTTACAACCAAGTGCTGGTAAGAGAAGAGGATCAATATAAAACTGATTTCACCACCAAGTGGGGCATATATGCTTACCAAAATGTGCCTTTTGGATTGTCTGATGCAAGGACAATGTTACAAAGATCCATGGACATAGATTTTCAAAGGTTACTAAATTAAATGGTGATGGTATACTTGGATGACATAATGATTTTATCCAAGAAAGCTAGTGAGCACATGGGCCACCTAAGGTTAATCTTCCAAAGATGTAGAGAGTATGGGATCTCTTTAAATCCCAGTAATGTGTGTTTGTTGTTAATGAAGGCAAACTTTTAGTTCACGTTGTTTCAAATGAAGGACTATCCATTGACCCTAATAGAATAAGTGTTATCTTAACACTCTCTTTACCTAAGCACAAGAAAATAATTTAGAGCTTCCTTGGGAAGACAACTTTGTGAGAAGGTTTATACTAGGCTTTGCAAACCTAGTCAAACCTATCACTACTATGCTGAGGAAGAACCAAGCATTTACTTGGTTAAATGAATTTATGGTAGAATTTGAGGAAATTAAGCAAGCCATTGCCCAAGAACCTGCACTTATGAATCCTAACTTCTTAAAGGATTTCATTTTATATGCCTTTGTAAATGTTGACAATATATCAGCCATGCTAATGCAAAAGAATTGTAAAAGTCTTGAGCAACCAATTATTTTTTCCAATCAAGGGCTAGAAGGATATGAGGTAAGGTATAATTTTTTTTAAAATCAAGTCCTTACAGCTATAAGGAGCCTCAATAAGTTTAGGCCAATGCTCTCAAATATCAAGATTCATCTTATGGTGTCTCATCCTAGAGTGAGGGACTTCTTGGTCAACAAAAATCTAAATGAGAAGAGATCTGGCTAGATAACCAAGGTCATGGAATATGACATGGAGATTAAGGTCACTAAGTTGGTTAGGGGTAAAGTATTATGTGATCATACAGTAGATGAGCTTCAAGAAGAAAAGGAAGTTATTCTAGTGACACAAGATAACTCTCAAATAGATGCACCTCCACTTTATAAAAGATGACTCCAAGACATGAAACTCTTCTTGATGATAAGAGAATGCCGTCAAGGTTTAGATAGATAAAAAATAAGGTATTTTAGGATTTATTCTATACCTTATGCATTAGTTTATGGTGTTATTTTTAGAAGAGACCTCAAGGGGTGCTTCTTAGGTGCATAGATGACAATCAAGTGACAAAGCTCTTGGAGCAGTTTCATGATGCACCTGCAGGAGGCCATTTTGATCTAAGGTATACAACAACCAAGGTGATGAGAGATGGTTATTATTGGCCCAGCCTCTTTAAATATGCATATGCACATGGAATAAAATGTTAGAAGTGTGCACTCTTTGCAGGAAAATAAACGCTGATAACTCTTCCCCTCAAACCAATTTAGGTAGAGCCACCCTTCATACAATAGGGTTTATAATCCATAGGGATGATAAATCCTCATTTAAGTGTAGGACATAAATGGGTGCTCACTACAATAAACTACTTCACCAGGTGGGTGGAAGCAATTTCCCTTAAAGAAGCCAATGAAATAATAGTGTTGGACTTTTATGACAACATAGTCACAAGGTTTGGTGTATTAGCTACAATAATTTCAAGCAAAGCCTTAACATTTATTGGCATAAGGATAAATGAATGGGAACTCAAGTTGGGTGTCTACCTTAGTACATCCTCAAACTACTATCCCCAAAGTAATGGCTTGCAAGAGTCCACGAACAAGAACTTGATCAGAATTATCAAGAGGACTATGCAAGGTAACCAGAGAGTTTGGCATACAAAGCTAAGGACAATCCTATGGGTTGATAGAGTGACTCCCAAGATTGCCATTGGAAATTATCCATATGTCTTAGTAAATGGAAGGGAGGCTAGATTGCCTATCTCTATTGAACTACTTACCTTGGAGTTAGCTCATCAGCTAGAACTGACAGAGAGTGAACCCATGGAAGTGAGGATTGTTATGGATTAATAGTTAGTAACATTATTATTGTGTGAATTTATATATTTACTTAGAGGTAAATATTAAATAGGTGAGTTAGTTTAGGTTACTTTAAAGTAATACTTACGATTACATTATTGTTGATATGTTATTACAGGTAGATTATTAGAGGTATTTGGTTGAGAGTTCGTAGGGATTTGGATATCCCTTATTATAGGAATTAGAAGTCCTATATATGTGTAATGTATTTTTATGGAATAATATAGTAGAAATACTATTATTGAAGAATGCTATTGATTTAATCATGCTCAGACTATGATATACACCATCATCTGGTATCAGAGTAGGATGGGATCATGAGGAATTTTAAGGGACATCCATTAATTTCACCCTAGAGGATGAGTAACAATTAATTTTATTAAAATTTTATCATAGATTGTGTTTAGTCATATATGTCTCTCTTATAGTATTTACTTTTGATTTTAGATTCTCCTAGTCATTATGTATGAAAGAAAGCATTGGAGATTGGAACAGATTTGTCAATGTTAAATAGTCTTGTTTAGTGGATTTTACATGAGTTTGTAACATTATAAATACATTGGATCACATAGTTCATTGACTCTCTCTTGTATTAAATTCACCATATTAAAGAAGAGATCAATTCTATATTGCTAGAGAGTAGTTCATTGACTCTATCTCAAGCTATTCACATTCTTTAACAGATTTGACAAGTATTCTATTTACAACACTCAATATTTTGTATAAGATTTTCAATATGTGGAGTTTAGCTTCTTAGGTGGAATGATAAATTGTGGAGACTCAGATTCAAACCACCAAGCTCGCTTCCTTCATTTTTATGCAGAGTTCTTCATTACAATCTACATAGATTAACACAATGTTCATATAGTTTGGCTTGAAGTTTAGTAGATCCATGCAGATGGAGTTCACCATCACCCTTTCAGATTTGCCATTCTACACTCTAGTTCTATTTAGTAGGACCCTCAACATATTTCTTTTCAGTCATCATCATCATCATATCTCTACCTCGATAAGGTTCAACTTGATGTTTTTTCTATGCACGGTAACCCCCTCAACTCACCATTCATGCAAAGTACTGGCCCAGATAAACATTACAGATTTTGTTCCATGGATTCCACGGCTTCATCAAAGAAACTTTCTACACTTGTCCACACATGCAATGAACCATGTGTAATCATTTTTAATTTTTTATACATGTTTAGTATTGAGGTCAAAATAATTGAGTCTAAAATCAACTATAATCAATAGGTTTGGTTTGTAATTAGTTTTCCAATACAAGTCTAGTGATTTTTTAGTCTTTATGAGTCATTTTATATTTAGCTAGTTGTTTAATATTAAGTTTATTTGTATTAAGTCTAGTATCATGTTTTGTTTTTAATACCGTGTCACAAGTTAGAGTTAGAATATAAAGTATCAAGTCCTTAATCTTTTTATGAGTTACGTCTTCTCCTAGGTTTTGTTTATATCGAGTCATGTTTTAATTAATATTTAGGTTTATAGGTATTTAAATAGTATTATGAGAAACAAGTTGATAAAATATTTTAATAATAGTTTTATGCTATATTAAAATTTGATGACTTATTGTTAATATATGTAAGAGTCATTTTTTTGTCAAAAAAGTCAAAGTTGAGTCGTTATTGTCAAAAATTATAAACAGCTGTGCACATATGCATTATCGAGAGTACTCGACATCATGGAAATTTTTTGAGCTTCATCAACACATTAACTAAGTAGCAGTTATTGGAGGCTAGAGGATACATGGATGAAGGAGGTATTTCAATGACCTCTCATCAGTTGCTAAAGATGGGGCCACATCAATGATTTGGTGACTTGGGTGTGTTTAAATAAGAATAGAAGGACATTCCTATTCACATATGTGGTGTGGTTTTTTATTTCAGTGTGGTGTGATTGTTTCTATTTATGCATGTGTGATTGAATAAGAATAGAAGTGCAATTCCTATTTGATTAATCCCTTTTGTTATTTCCTTTGTAATCTTTCTAAGTTAAAAATAATGGGAATTAAATATGTTCTTGCATACATGACATGGTTTGTGGTAAACTAGCAAAACCACTTGGTTGGTGGTTAGCCATGGGATAAACCATCATTGGTTGTTGGTAAGCCATGGGAAAAACCATCATTGGTTTTTGGTTAACAATGGAAAAACTAATTTTCAAGTTTGTGATCCTTAGAAAAATCACACAATCATAATTTAGATGTAGTCCAGGATGATATTCTCCCTAGGTTTAGATTAAGGGGGTGTAACTAGGAATAATATTGTTAAGGGGGTGATTATTATAGATTGATAGTTATTATTATTATTATTATTATTATTATTATTATTATTATTATTATTATTATTATTATTATTATTATTATTATTATTATTATGTGAATTTATATAGTTACCGAGAGGTAAATATAAAATAGGTAACTTAGTTTAGGTTATCATAAAGTAATACTTGCGGTTACATTATTGTTGGTATGTTATTATAGGTATTTGGTTGAGAGTTTGTAGGGATTTGGATATCCCTTATTATAGGAGTTAGAAGTCCTATAAATGTGTAATGTATTTATATGGAATAATATAGCAAAAATACTATTATTGCATAATTTTATTGATTTAATCATGCTTAGACTTTGATATATACCATCAAGGATGACAGAGCTCATGGAGCACAAATAAACCAGGGGCCTTACTATGAAGACATTAGAGTCTCATCAAGCTCAGGTTAAGAAAGCCTTTGATAAGAGAGCTACAACAAGGGACTTCAGAGAAGGGGACTTAGTCCTCAAATAGGACTCAAAAAAGGCCAAGCCAGACAACCATACCAAGTTTGATATCTTGTGGAGTGGTCCTCATTTGATCTATAGATGCAAGGAACTTAATGCTTTTCAACTTGCTCAATTGGATGGAGAGGTATTACCCATCCTAGTCAATTGCATTCATTTAAAAGCATGTTATTAGAAGGATTTGCATCTTTTGTAATATACTATATATATTGGGGTAGCTTTTTATGTTTTCCTTTAAGTGTCTTGTGCACATTTCTTTTTTGTTATGCATTTCCCTTCAATAGGTGCCTTGGGCATAGTTGTTTCTTTTGTTTCCTTCACCCTTGTTGTTTCAAGAGAGGTTCCAGAAAGGGATAGCCTTGTATCAAGTTCAATTCATCTGGGAGAAAGACTTGACTCTATATGCCCGATGTATTAGTTCAAGAGAACTAGTCTCTTGCAGAGTAGGCATGCAAACCCAAGATGTCTCCAGATATATTGGCCAATTTTTGGCCTATATACAAAAATTTTCCTGAAGAAGGTCTATAGTATGAATAGATGAGCAAAGTCCTAGTTGAGTAGATGTTTCAGTAGTGAAAGAGAAGATCATCATGCAGATTCAAGGTTTTTGAAACACTTTAAGTTAAGTTAAAGTACAATTTGTTGATATTTAATAAGTAGACTTGAAGGTAGGCCCAAAATGTAAAAAGAGGATCTGAGTAGGTCTTCATGGTGTTCAGTCAATTTAAAGTCATGGAACAAGTCTACAAAAGCCTTAGGAAATTACCAGAGCCTTCAAGGATCGAACAAAAGCTCATAACACAAATCTAAAAAATCTTGTAGGCTTTAAAGTCTTAGTTGATACGTGGTAAATATTTCAAATTATTTGGATAAAGTGTTTAAGTATTTGGGTTTTGTGTCGAGGACCAGTCGGACAAAAGTCTTGAGGATTTTTTTCTTTCAGGGAAATTGTCTGATACAAAAAACTCAAAGACCAAATTATTTCGAGAAAATTATCCATGACAAAAAACTAAAGTATGAATTCTTTCAGGAAAATTGTGTCAAACATTTTTTCCACAATAAAGAACCCAAGGCATATTTATTTTAGACATTTTGTTTGAAACAAAAATCTTGAGAACATAATTCTTGCAGGGAAATTTCTTCAAACAAAAATTCTACGACAAATTGACCAAGAAAAAAGGCCCAAAACAAATACCCTGAAGCAAAAGGCTCAAGGACAAAATGTTTGCAGCATAAGTTCTAAAAGAGATGATTTCTTTCAGGGAAATTGTTCCATAATAATTTCCCTAAAGACATATTTGCATCAGATAGATTGTTCCACAACAAAATCCTATAGATGAATTATTTTGGGGAAAGTTATTTTAGACAAGGTTAATCTAATAGAATAGGACATTCATGTGAGTGTCAAATTCAAGCCATGATAAATAACCATTGGGATTCAATATCTCTGAGATAGGTGTACATACACCAAGGACAATCATGCAGACAATAAATACAAACACATGGACATCAAAGTAAAGCCTCATGAAATAGCCATTTGAGTTCAAATATTACAAAGGAACCCTAAGTTGAATGTGCAAGTGACAAGTGGTGTGATCTCAGAAGCAAGATTTAGATCTAAACATGCATAGATGAACCCATGCCAGTGAGGCCATGGAGATCAATGGCACACATTTAATTATGCTAGGCAGATCAACAATGAGTGGGGGTCAAAAAGGTCAAGAAGTTAGTGAGGCTCAAACCAAGCACGAGGCTACCAAGTCTCTTAATTTGGTAATCCTATTTCAATATTCGATGAAAAATAAACAAAGTCAGGCTTAGGAGACTTTTAGTGAAGGTTGAAGAAGTAGTTTTTGACCAAGGCAAGTAAATAAAAAAGAACAAAGTTTGAGCTCAATCTAAGGTTGAACCAAAATGGATATTTGTAGGATCAACATCACCATTAGATTTTTTTGGAGATATAATAGGTCTTTTATACCTAATTCAAACCAAGAGCGTGGTGGCTCATTATCAAATCAAGATCAAATACCTATAGGAAAACCAATATTTGGATTGGTTTTTATCTATAGTAGACCTAGGTTTAATTCTCAAAACAAGGGTATATATTTGTAATTAATGGAAGAGCATCTCATCCTTCGACATGGACGTATCCTCAACAAACCATTGCTCAAATCACACATGTCATGGCTATGTCAGTTTCAAGATATGAGGATTTTTGTCCCCATAATGATGCCAAGTGGAAGATGTCATGGGAGGAGAAAGTGGTTGGAGCATTCATTTATATTTTAGAGCCTTTGAAGTGTTTTATTCATTGACATAAATCATGGCTCATCATCATGTAAAATTGATTCTTATCTTCTAGTGCATCTCTCAACCAATGAGAAAATTTAATAGGCTATTGGGACACATGCAAGTTAACTAGATGATGATAAATTAGTCTTGATTGAAAAAAGGGATGGTGGGGCATTCATTAAAATAGGTGGTTCTCAACTAATGATCAGGGTCAACTCACTGACTGATGCAAATTTTTTCCCTCTCTCTCCTCCCCGTTGTCCTATATCTCCCATTCTTTCCCATTTGTAAAGGGGTCTCAGATTTTAGAAAAAAAAGATGCTCTCAATTTTGATGGTATTTTACCTTTCTCATTTATGGAAGAGTAGAGACTCTCATTTGATAAGGCTAGACCCTATCAAAATTTGTATGAAATACCTCTCGAAGCAATAAAAAATTTCTTTACTTGTCTCTCCCTTTTGAATTGCGTGTAACAAAGCTATGCAATATGGCGTTGTAAGGAGAATATTCCATGTCCTTGGTCTTTCTTTCTTGCTCATTTTTGGGTGAATTCAAGTTATTTATTGGTCTAAGTTAGTGTTATTTTTGATATTAATGCAAGATCTCAGTGAGTCTTATAACTTCTCTGTACCTTCATTCATTGCTTCATGAACCTAGCTTACGAAATACTTATGCAACTAACTGGGTTTTTTGTGAGATTGTGTGAGCTAGCATTATCTTATGTTCTTTCAGTGTTTATTTCATGCTTATGTGAGTTCTCATTTAAATTTGGTGCATCACCATGTTAGCCTTCTTTGGAGTGTTGGACCCCTTTCTAACCCTTTTTCCTACACAAGCATTAGTGTAGGTGAGCACCAAGAGGAATCCAACCTTCTTTGAAGGTTTAACCCCACGATAGGTGACCCATAGCTTGGGTTTGTCCCAATTTTATGAACTAGTCAGAGGGAGACTGAAGAACTCCTTCCATGGGTGTAGATTAGAGTATTAACATTACACCTTGTTCAAAAGATATTTGTTTATAGCCATGCATTACCACCTTATTTATTTTGTACATGTTATTTATTTGGAGCAATCATTTTTCTTCTCATCATGATATTTTTGCCAATATCTATTATTACAACTTTAGTATTTTTCTTTTCTATTTTAGCTTCAACTAAATTTACTCTTGGAAAATCCTCTTGCCTCTTTTATTGATCTTGGTAGTGTGGACACTCAAATGCTCTATGGACTTCTTCTCCACATCTGTAAAAAACATAAGACCCACATTGATTTGGAAACCATCCTCTAGCACCACCATAGCTTTGTCCTCTCTGAAATCCTCTTCCTCTTTGTTGATATTGAAACCCTTATCTATTATCTTCTTATCTTTCTACACCACGTGATGATTTTCATTTAGTGATATTAAACCCACCTCTATTTATATTAAATCCACCTCATCCCCTTATTAGATATGATTATCCTCTTCTCAGCCCAATAGATGTTCTTCTAAAGTTCTATCTATTTTATTTTTCTTCTACCTTCAAAGATAATTAATAAGCTTCCTCCATGCAAAGTATTTTATTCATGCTTAATTCATCTTGAATAAAAAACTTCAAACCATTTACATACCTTGAAACTTTCTGCTCTTCTATTTCATCATGATCCACTTGTATGGAAAGCTTGTAAAACTCATATTTATACTCTTGTATATTGTGATCCTTATACCTTAAATTTTAGAATCTTCTGTATAGGGTTTGTGTATAATCCATAGGAAGAAATTTCTCCCTTAATTTCTTCTCCCTCTTTTTCCATGACTTGATCTTATCTTTACATTTTTATGTTTTATTTTTATAGGTGATCCCATCAAATCATTGCATGATCCTTCAATTTTATGCATGTAAACTTTACCATCTTATCTTCTTTCATAGTTCTTAATTGGAATAAATTATGTGTTGTTCATGTTAGAATTATTAATTTATCCTAGCCTATATGTAATAAATGTCTCATGGTGTAGTTACACCTTTGATTGGCATATAACATAGGTTAGTTAAGTGTGATATTTCCTATGTGTGATTATTTCCATTTTGAGGCGTAATCATCTATAAATTAAGAGATTTAATCTCACTTTTTAATGTATAAATAAGCACCTATTGTAGTGATCTAGTTATTACAATTCCTTTCCATCTTTCGTTTGGTATCAAAACATTGTTAAGGTGTGGAGCTAAAAGCTTCAACTGTTTGCAGACACAAGAAGAGGATGCTGAAGAACCAGAGGAACCGGCGTCGGTAGTATAACCGACGTCGGTCACAGACAATGGAGAAGAAAACCGGTGACGGCAGGAGGTCGGTCGATGTCGGCAGCACCAGGCAAGCAGGGATCGACGTCGGTCGCCTGTGTATTTCCAAAACTGCTGTTGACAAACAGTCAGTTAAGTGAAGCGAGTGTTTGCATGTCAAATGACTAATTATAGTCACGAGTTGCGTGTCTAATTATTGTAGTTAGATTTCTATTTTTGTAAGCATGGGATTCTATTTAAAGACCCATAAGGCATGTATTGTAATAATCAAGAAGGCAAGTAAAAGCATTGAAGCAAGCAAGGTCAAGGATATCTATAGGTGTAAGGTCAAGGAGATCAGCTGAAGCATTCAAGGAGGGATAGCAACTCAGGTTGTAGAGTTGGTTTTGTGTTGAGAAAGAGAGAGAGGGGAAGAAGGTCTTGAGGTGTGGCAAGCCTTTGAGGTGGAGGAAGAAGTGGCATCTTCCTTATTGTATTTTCTTCTAGTAATATCTAATACAAGAGTGTGTATTGTCTCTCAAATTCTTTGTTGTCTCAAGTTTCTAGTTAATTTATCATTCTGGTATAATTTCGTGTTTAATTGCTTATAAGAAAGTAATCAATTGTGCTTTCATTGGATAAGGGGTCACCTAACAGTTGGTATCAGAGCATATTGATTGTTGTAGGTTCTCCTGACAAGTGGTATCAGAGCTACGGTTTGCAGGAAGCAGGTTAATTTTTTGATTACAGGTCATTCACAGGGTTTTCTGATTGAGTGGGAGTTCAGCAATGGCAGAAGAAAGTAAGCTACGAATAGAGAAGTTTAACGACAAGAATTATCAACATTGGAGGATGCATATTGAGGACTATCTATATCAGAAGGATTTATACTTACCATTGGGTGGGGTTGCATGCAAGCCCACATATATGAAGGATGAAGAATGGAGTGTTCTTGATCGAAAGGCTCTCGGTTCCATAAGGTTGAGCCTTGCATCATCTATGATTTCTAGCTTATCACAGTGTAAGACAACGAAAGAGTTGATAAAGTCCTTGGCAAATTTATACGAAAAGCCCTCGGCTTCTAATAAGGTATATCTTATGAAGCAGCTATTTACTTTGCAAATGCAGGAAGGTGGATCGGTACATACTCATCTCAGTGATTTCCATGGTTTGGTAAACCAATTGGCTTTAGTCAATATTGTTTTTGATGATGAGGTAAAGGCTCTCTTGATTTTATGTTCTTTGCCTAAAAGTTGGGACGGTTTGGTTATGGCAGTAAGTAATTCTGCATCTACTTCTAAAATCTTAAAAGTTGATGTTGTTATGAGTGTGATCTTGAATGAAGAAATACGCAGGAGAAGCACAGGTGAATCATCAGGGAATGCTCTAAGTGCAGAAAGCAGGGGAAGGCAAAGGGAGAAGGTTGAGCAAGGGAAATCAAGGTCGGGAAGGAGACCCGAGTCCAAAGGTATTACCTACTGGTTTTGTGGAAAGAAAGGACATACAAAGGAGTGTTGGTTGAGAGATAAAGAGAATCAACATGCCGGTACTGAAGAAGCAAAGGATGCAAATATTGTGGTAAAAGATGCTCTCATACTTTCTTTGGATAGTTAGGTAGGATCATGGATTTTAGATTCTGGTTCATCTTTTCATGCATCCCCAAACATAGATTTGTTTCATGAGTATGAACAGGGAGACTTTGGAGTGCTCTATTTAGGGGATGGTACGCCTTGTCAGATAGTTGGCAAAGGGAAAGTGCAGCTGAGATTGCAGATCGACAACACATGGGTGTTGAAGGAGGTCATGCATGTTCCAATTCTGAAGCAGAGTCTGATTTCTGTAGGAAGGTTGGGAGATGAGGGATGCACAATAACCCTCACAGCAGATTCTTGGAAAGTTACCAAGGGAGCACTTGTTCTAGCAAGAGGTAATAAAGTAGGTACTCTTTATCTACCTACTTGTATTACTGATTCTACTTCTGGTGTAGATTCAAAGATGTGGTCTAATTGGCTTGGTCACGTGAATAAGAAGGGAATGGACGTTCTTGATTCAAAAGGTATGTGTTCAAATTCGGAAAGCACAGATAGAGTTCATTGCAGGAAAAGGAAATCTAATGCTTTTGACAGGAACAAAGAAGCCTTGGTGTTTATGGAGGAGATGAAGGACAGAGATCAGTCACAGGGGCTGAATAAATCTGAGCAGGGCAGCATGGACAGAGGTTTGATCCAAGAAGAGCCCGATGTCAGTCGCTTGGCACTGACATCAGTCATCCAGATACCAACATCAGTCATGTGTAGACCAGTAGGGTCGGTAGGTCAGGCAGGAGAAGTCTGACATTGGTCATAAGGACCAATGTCGACAGGGGGGACGCCAGCATCGGCCAGGGAAATGACGTCGGCAGTCAGAGTCAGTGCAGGAAACCGACATCAGTCGGGAGCAGACTGGGAGATGGCCGAGATCGATCACTGGAACGGATGTTGGGTGAATCAATAAGTCTCAAACACCCATGTGGAGGTTAGGAATGGTAAGTGAACCTCATATTCGTTGTTCACCTTCTTTATATTGCTTACTGATAGTCAAGAACTAGGAAGATGGAAGTAGCAATGCAGGTAGAATCCAGAAACAGTGGGAGCTTGACATGGATGAGGAGTGTGAGCCCTTGGAGAAGAACCAAACAGGTATTTGTTGGTAGAGTTGTCAGCTGGAAGAAAGCACTGGATAGAGGGATGGATTCCCATTTTAGAGAAGAGAGTGGATGGACACATGAGATAGAAGGCTATGGTATATGGCCTTGATTAGGCTGCAGAACAATGGAGGTTTGACCATTGTATTTTATCTTTACCAGGTTGGATAATATTAGCTACATTATCCTATTACTGTATTGTGTTACTTGTTGCAGGGTTTCATATACAGGGAGTTTTCTGAGCTAAGGGTAGAGTTGGTTCAGAAGTATGTCATAAAGAATTTGGGAGTAGCAAAATTCTTGTGGCATAAGTGACAGGTATTGCATCATAGGTTTGCGTGGTGGTTGGTCTTCAAGAGTGACTTTGAAGAGGGATACAGAGCCTAAGGAACAAAATAGATGGTGTACAGGTATAGGTACAAGTTGTAGCTGTTTATCTCCAAGTGGGAGATTGTTAAGGTGTGGAGCTAAAAGCTTCAGCTGTTTGCAGACACAAGAAGAGGATGCTGAAGAACCAGAGGAACCAGCATCGGCAATATAATCGACGTCGGTCACAGATAGTGGAGAAGGAAACCGGAGACGGCAGGAGGTCGGCTGACGTCGACAGCACCAGGCAAGCAGGGACCAACGTCGGTCTCCTGTGTATTTCCAGAACTGTTGTTGACGAATAGTCAGTTAAGTGAAGTGAGTGTTTGCATGTCAAATGACTAATTATAGTCACGAGCTGCGTGTCTAATTATTGTAGTTAGATTTCTATTTTTGTAAGAATGGGATTCTATTTAAAGACCCATAAGGCATGTATTGTAATAGTCAAGAAGGCAAGTAAAAGCATTGAAGCAAGCAAGGTCAAGGAGATCTATAGGTGTAAGGTCAAGGAGATCAGCTGAAGCATTCAAGGAGGGATAGCAACTCAGGTTGTAGAGTTGGTTTTGTGTTGAGCAAGAGAGAGAGGGGAAGAAGGTCTTGAGGTGTGGCAAGCCTTTGAGGTGGAGGAAGAAGTGGCATCTTCCTTATTGTATTTTCTTCTAGTAATATCTAATACAAGAGTGTGTATTGTCTCTCAAATTCTTTGTTGTCTCAAGTTTCTAGTTACTTTATCATTCTGGTATAATTTTGTGTTTAATTGCTTATAAGAAAGTAATCAATTGTGCTTCCATTAGATAAGGGGTCACCTAACAGTTGGTATCAGATCATATTGATTGTTGTAGGTTCTCCTGACAAATATGTAATCTTGAGGAGGTTTCAAAGTAGTGTATATAAGGTAGAGATCAAGAGATAAGTTTGTGCTAGCCTTTATAGCAACATGCTACTCCAATTTCTTCCATCTCATGCTGAAACTTTGATAAATTATGTAAGGAAAAGTTATCATGCAAATAGATTTTATTTTTGTTTTGCAAGTTTTTAGCAATTTTTGCATATCTATTGAGGAAAATATACCACTTTATTTTGACACTATAATGAGAGTTTAATTATTAATATCTCAATTGTTTTCAAACATCTCACATAAGAAGATTTGATATTCAATATTCAAGCATATAATTTGATCTATAATTTTTGTGTTTACCACACACATATTTTAGATCAAAGATCTATGTATTGGTAGGTTCATTGGATAGACTTTCAATAGGATATATTGGCATTTAATAAAGATAACCTCCAATCAGATCCACACCCCTGCCAGAAACCCAAGGTAATTCCAATGACCCTATAGGGCACATCAATTGTTTGAATCCCATTGCAAGCTAACATAAGTGTAGATATATCTTCTATCATAACCTAAACAAAACAAAGGGCCATGTTGGAAGTGGATGAGGTTTCCAAACCCTAAAGAGATTTAATGACATTATATAGATCTAAAGATCCTTCATTTATTTCAGATCAATCCTATGTATATTGATTTAACTAAAATCAAGTTGCTCCATCTCCGAGCCAACCAATGTATCCTTCCATAGTGTCATTTGACCACAACAAGTTGACCACAACAAGTTGTCATACAACCAACTATGCTCTCCATTAACCTACAACCTATCAATAGCTCCTCCTCAGTGTCTCCCAACCCCTAAAAAATAAATGGCATTAGCCATATTTGAGCAGCTCCATGCTCAAGGAAAGAAAACATCCACACCATATTTGAACAACTCCATGCTCAAGGGAAAAAAACATACATGTCAGATCTGAGCAGCTAGATTATTCATTTGGTATCCATGTTGTTCCATTCCTCCTATCAAGTTCAAGAATTAATTTAATTGTATTTTTAAAAAACCAAGGTAAATATATTTATTATATAATTATATTTGAATATAATTATATAATATCAAAATAATATAATTATCCAAGACTTGGAAGAGGGAATTTTACTAAAAATCAGGCTAAATATATTTATTAGAGGGGGCGATCCCATTTATGAGATAAATAAGAGGTCATTTAAATTTTACAAATTATTATCTTGTAAAATTCATTAGTGGAATTTATTTATTCATATTGAATCACAACCATGAATATTGTAAGGTGAAAATCCATTTTTCCTCTTAAAATGGTGAATTTTTGAGCCCAAGTGGCTCTTTTAATTTGCTTGACAAGACAGGCTATTTTTTCCCATAATTGCAAAGACCACAAAAAGGGGGTTGAGGATTTTTTTCTCGTCACACTCAAATTTTCTTGCAATGGGAAAGTTTAAGTTTTAAACTCCTCAAATGCATTTTCAATTGAAACCAACATCTATATTCCTTGATTTTCCATTGCATTCCAAGACACATTTTTGGCAAAGTCTAATGTCTTTTGTGTGCTTTTTGTGCACTTACATTTCATTGTGTGTGTGACTTTGCAACTTCTCTTTATTTACATTTTTTATAGACTTAAAAAACACTTGTAATTTCTTATCATACACAACTTTTATTTCATGATGTTTGGTTTTGGACCTTGTTTCATCTTCCTTGACACACAATCGCTTCGCAGTGACAATTACACTTCTTGGAAAACAAAAGTTCAAACACATCTAGAGTTTGAAGATATTTGGTCAGTTACAAAAGGCACATGGGTCTAACATGTAACAGATGTTGATCAATAATATAAATATGACAAAGTTAATAAAAAGGCTAACTTAATAATAGTTTTTGGAGTTTTGGATGAGGTACAACCTCATATCCGAAGTGCTACAACTGTAAAAGATGTTTGTGATAAGCTTAAAATAGTATATGAATCAAAGAATCAAAATCAAATCTTGAATTTTTAGAGCCAATTTCACACTCTGAAGCTCAAATCAAATAAAAAAGTAGAGGAATTCCTTAGAAGGGTTACAAATTTGTGATCTTTGCTTTAATCTTTGAGCAAACCGGTGATAAATGATGCTTTGGTCCCTATAGTCCTTAGAGCACTGCCTCCTGCATACAGGATCTTTGTGACCACTTTAAATGTCATAAGATAAAAACCAACATTTGAAGTGTTGGTAAATTTAGTGCAATAAGAGTAAGCTTTGCATAATTCAGAGGAAGCAGATTAGGAGCATGCACTCGCATTGAATCAAAAGGGGAAGAAATCCATAAAGGTTACAAAACAATCTCCAAAGCAAAATAATCAATAAAACCAACAAAGGAACAAATCAAATTCTTATAGATCATGTAAAATTTATGAAAGACAAGGACATGACTTAAACCATTATTGGTACAATACATTTCAAAAGGGCTCATCAAGCAAGAAGCCCTCTTCCAACAATTCACCACAAATAGAAAAGAAGCAACCACAACAATAAAATAGGTGGAAATAAAAAAATACCAAGCCTAAACAACATGGAAATGATTCTAAAGAATATGTTTCTTCAAATTAGTAATATGGTTTAGCTACTCAAACACATGAGTTTACCAATCATCCAAGTGTAATTTGGTATGTTGATTCAGGAGCAACCATACACATGATAGGGAGAAAATAATGGTTTTTTTACATTGAACAAAATAGAATCAAAGGGAAATGTATCACTTGGAGATTATACCTTATATACAATACAAGGCAATGGTGACATCAAAATTTAACTTGGAAATAGGAATTCAAACATTTTAAATGTTTTCTATGTTTCAAGACTTACCAAAAAATTGTTATATGTTAATCATCTACTTGAACACAACCTCATGGTTGAATTTGATAACCAAAATGGTCAAAATTTTTTCCACATCAAATATAAGTCTAAGAACTTCAAAGTGATTGCCAAGGCTTCCAACATTGGAAAAATGATTCAGTATGATTTTGTTCAAAATGATGATCAAGCACTTGTGGTCAAAGATATAGAACTAGGCAATTTATGGCACAAAAGATATGGACACTTGAGTTATGGTTATTTGATTGAATTGAGAAAACATTATATGGTTTGTGGTCTTCCCAAAATAAAGCAATCTTCTGATATATATACCAATTACTTAACTAAAAAATAATGAAGAGTTCCCTTTGAAAAGACTGAATATCAATCACTTAGTAAGTTGGACTTGGTGCATACCGATCTATGCAAGCATTTTACTCCTAGTATTAGAGGGTACAAATACTTTCAACTTTTTGTTGATGATTACTCATGGAAAACATGTGTATATTTATTGAAGACTAAAGAACAAGATGTTCAAGTCTTCAAAGAATTCAAAGACAAGATTGAAAATGAAAGTGATAGGAAAATCAAGACCCTGTGCTCAGATCATGGGGTGGAACACACCAATAAATAATTCTCAGCTTATCTTAGTGCAAATAAAATCACTCGATAATTGATAGATCCATATTCACCTCAATAGAATGGAGTTATAGAATGACATAATAGAGTCATTGTGGAAATGTTTCAGAGCATGGTTGAGGATGCAATATTGCCTAATACATATCAAGCAGAATCTTGTCACACTTTAGTCTACTTGTTGAATAGGTCACCCACCAAAGCTCTTGATGAAATCACACCACATGAAGCTTGAACAAGGAACAAACTAAAGGTCACTCATCTTCATGTTTTTGGTTTCAAGGCATACATTCATGTTCCTAAGAAGGTTAGAAAGAAGTTGGATAAAAAATAAAGGAATGTATTTTTGTGGGATACAATGCACAATCAAAAGCATACAAGATCCTTGATCCAAAAAAAAGAAGGTAATAATCATTAGAGATGTAGTGTTAGTGATGGTGAAAAGGAAGATAGTCAAATAAGACCTCCAACACCACCACCTATAGCTCAACATATGTCAAAGTGGTATACAAGTACTATAAAAGATGCTAATGTAAATGGAGTACCAGATACATCCAATTCAAGACTGAGGACTCAAAGCATGGATCAAAAAGAGGTTAATATGGCCCTTATGAGTATTGTTCAAGAAACATATGAGCCCTCAATAGTAATAAAATCCCTATAGTCTAGACATTGGAAAGATGTTATGGATGGAGAATATCAGTCATTGATAAAGAATAACACTTGGTAGCTTGTTGATCTTCCCTCAATGAAGAATATTATTGGGTGAAAATGGGTCTTTAATACCAAGTATAAAACACATGGTAGTATTGAGAAGTACAAGGTAAGGCTTGCTATAAAAGGATATGCTTAGAAATAAGGTATTGGCTATGAGGAAACTTTTACTCACACAACTAAGATAAAGACTATTAGAATGTGTTTTTTCATGGTTGCACAATTTGGATGGAAAATCCATCAAAGGGATGTAAAAGGTGCCTTTCTCAATGAAGATTTACAAAAGGAAGTCTACATGACTCAACCTGAAGAATTTGTGGTACCTGATCAAGAACAAAAGGTGTGTAGGCTTATCAAGTCTCTTTATGGGCTAAAATAGGCTCCTTGAGCCTAGTGCATCAAGATTGATGAGTATCTCATACAATATGGATTCAATAAGAGTCTGTATGATACTAGCCTTTACCTCAAACAACATGGGGGAGGTTGTTATAGTGATTTTTTATGTCGACGATCTAGTCATCATTGATAACACATTGAAGATGATCTATGCAACTGAGAATGATATCAAGTGATTGATCGACATGATAGATCTCAAGCTGTTACAATATTGTCTTAGTTTGGAGGTATGATGAAAAAAATTTGTTTCAAAGATGAAGTATACCAAGACATTGCTTGATAAATTTAGGATGATGGACTGCATGCCTATTGTAACACTTATGGAGATAAGACTTTAGTTGCCTCATACAAATCCATCACTAGAATTAAATGCAACTCTCTATTGGTAGTTGATTGGGAGTCTCATTTACTTGACATATACTAGGCCAGATATTAACTATACTATCATCTATCTTTCTCAATTCATGTAGGAACCAAAAGTGACACATTGGAAAATAAAAAAGTGGGTATTGAGATACATCAAAGGTACAGTTGAGCATGGCCTAGAGTATAAGAAGAATGATAAGTTATTCTTGATAGGATACATGGATAAAAATCATGCAACTTATATTGATTATAGGAAATCCACTTCTAGATTTGTATTCTTTCTCGCATCTAGTCCAATTTCATGGGGAAGTAAGAAGTAGAACTGTGTTTATAGATCTTCCACAAAGACAAAATATGGCACGATAGTAGGAGCTGTCTACAAAGCAATATGAATATGTCACATTATTTTAGGATTTTGAGTTCCACAGAATCAACCTAAAATTATCTATTATGACAATCAGGGTGTTGTACATCTTGTTCACAACCCAGTGTTTCATGAGAGAACCAAACACATAGAGGTTCAAATTCATTTCATATATGAACATGTTCAATGGCATAACATATATCTCTAGTATTGCCCCACTCATGATCAGTGCGTAGATATCTTCACAAAGTCACTTGCACATGATAAGTTTGAGGCATTCAAAAATTCTCTCTCTTCTTCTCTTCAAGATATGATCAATTAAGGGGGGGGGGAAGTTAGAATAATTAATTTATCCTAACCTATATGTAATAAATGTCTCATGTCATAGTTACACCTTTAATTGACATATAACATATGTTAGTTAAGTATGAAATTTCCTATGTGTGATTACTTACATTTTGAGGCTTAATCACTTATAGATTAGGAGATTTAATCTCATTTATTGATGTATAAATAAGCACCTATTGTAGTGATATAGCTAATGCAATTCCTTTCCATCTTTTAGTTCATCTAATCTATCAACTACTTTGGTTTTGAAATTCCTCCATAATATGGAACCTCAACCTTGATTCATCCATTCCTTCTAAATCTCTAACCATCTTTTATTCCATTGATGGCTGTTTTTTTTTTTGACCTCTTGTGCAATTTCCGATTCATGATCTATGTCATCCTCAACATCATCTTCTGCTCTCCTTTGTCTTTGATTCTCAATGATTTCAATTAATTATTGTAATTACCTCTATAGCTCTTGCATATTCTAATTCATTTGACTAATTCCTCATCATCCTCTCACCATCTCTTAGACCTCCAAGCTTCAAACTTGCTTTGATACCAAATAACAAACTCAAATACTATCAAGACTACAAAATACCAATAGGTAAAGCTTATAAAACAATAACCTATATTGATTTTTATTGAATTATTTAAATAATTAAAAACCCTACATAAATAAGCTTCAACTAAAAATTGGAGTTGACATGCAAAATTAAAAACTCTAAAAAATAATAAAAATTGACTTTTATTTTTAGTAAGTTTCACATGCAAGTGTGCATGATCCAGGAGGATCCACATTCACTCCAAAATAGAATTCATCAAATTGTAGATTGATTGATGGCATAACATAGAGCTCTTTGAGAGATTTCTGACACAATTTCAATGGGTCAATGTCAATCCCATATGTGCAAGGTATAATGCGTTAAATTTTTTAGAGCAAGAAGGCAAAAAGGTTACATAGGATGATGTGGCATAATCTTAGATCACCAAATGGACCAATCATGTCACTACATGTGGAAACAAGTTCATGCAGGGAAAATATTAGTTTTTATATTTTGTTTTGGACAGGCATATGTAGATGGTATAAAAAAATAGTAACCGGTGGAGTCCATTTTTGTCTTAGAAGGGAACCCTGCCGCCAATAGAACTATGGAGCATCCATCCAATTGAACGTTGACAAGTGTCAAATGGAGGTGGTACATGTGATGGGTCCTTAATCCACCACATGGTTTTCTACCTATATATTTCTCCATAGTTAAATTTTATTAATAGTCACCTACTGACTATATTTCAATGCCAACTTGAGCCCATAACCGAGCTATGTTCTGAGTTGTATAAAAATGAGTTGGGGTGGAGAGACCAAATTGGGATGACCCAAATTAGCTCGAATGAGTTCAAACAAGATTGAGCCAACTGACATAGATGGGAGCCTATTTACCCCAGATGCCAAGTTTAACACGACACAGTCCAGGTTTTATATTTAACACAACTTCCCTAATGAATCATGCCACATTTAAGTACACACGACACTTGAGTCACCAATTTCAATGTGTATGCTAGATCACATTCAAATGTAATCATGTTATCACCAACATGCCTCGACATAGCCAACATAGATAGAGATCCAAATGCATGTGGATGTGGAAGCATCCAAAATGGCTGACAGACCACGTAATAGTGGTGGTGGAAGTCTATTTTAAGACTAAAGGTGGAGAGCCCATGGTAAATGTGGTATTTTAAAATATTGTTTAATCCATGTTCGACCAAAAATTCATTGGAGAGAATCAAACCCCCAAACATAATTCTCCCAATTTAGCCCCTTACCACTCCACCACCCATGGATGGTTGAAACCAAATCAAAGGAATTCCTATTTAAACAAGGAATTGGTATTTATAAGACCCATTAAGGCAATGTATTGTGATATGATCATAACCAATATTATACTTTGACAAAATTGTTTTGTAGTTGCATTGGTGATTATTTCATTATTTAGTAGTTCACCGCTTACAGGACGTGATAGTGGGTAGATAGTTTGATATACTGTGACCTTATTGGCAGCTGTAGGATTCAATATAACTCATGTCTTGTTTTAGGAATTTTACATTTTTTGAGTTATGAATCATATTTTTCCACTATTATCTCTATGCTATGATTTAGGTTTTGTACTTGATATGTTGTAGAGGACCATTTAGTGGTAGCAAAAGAGATCACTAGACTTATCTGTGTAGAGGTTCTTGTGAAGCTGTGTAATAGAGGAAGTCATCACATCCTAGTTCTGTGTAGAGGCTATTGATGGTCATGCAACAATAGAGGGTTTGCAAAATATATGATTAATCAGTTATTCCCAAAGTTATAGGAATAGTTCTGGATCCTGAATAGATTGATAAAGACATGTTAGAATTCTTTAGAATCAATTGGCATTTTAGAGGATCAAGTTGGGTACCAAATTTTGGTGGACCAGAATCCCTTTTAATAGGGAGGATTGATCTAGGAGGATCGAAATTCACTCTAAAATAGAGGTCATCAAATTATAGATTAATTGATGGCACAATGTAGAGCTCATTGAGAGATTTTTGGTGTAATTTGAACAGGTTAATGTCGAGCCCGTATGTGTAAGATATCACGCGTCGAAGTTCCCTGATGAACAAGGAAAAAAGGTGACATAATATGATGTGGTGTAATCCTAGCTCACCAAATGGACCAATTGTGTTACGACACATGGAAATGAGTTCATGCAAGAAAAATATTGATTTCTATATTTTGTCTTTGATAGGCATACGTAGACAACATAAAACAATAGGCCAGCTATGGGCACCGTAGCTGGTGGAGTTTGCTTTTGTCTCAGAAGGGGACCCTTCTTCTGATAGAGATATGAGCATCCATCCAATTGAACATCCACAAGTGTCAAATGGAGAGTGGTCCACGTGGTGGATCCTTAAACCACCACATGGCTTGCCACCTCTATATTTATCCATAGTTAAATTTTATTAATAGTCACCTAGTGACTATATTTCAATGCCAACTTGAGCTCTAACAGAGCTAAGTTCTGAGTTGGAGAAGTAGAGACTAAGTTGGGATGACCCAACTTAACCCAAAAGTGCTGAAATAAACTCAAGCCAATGAACTTAGATGGGAGCCTATTTACCCTAGATGCCAAGTTTAACATGACATGGTTTAGGTTTTATATTTAACACAACTTCCATGGTGGACCCAATGAATCATGCCATGTTCAAGTCCACACCATGACCGAGTTACCAATTTCAACATGTATGCCATAACACATTCAAAGGTAAGCATGTTGTCACCAACATGCCTTGACATAGCCAACATAGATAAATCTCCAAATGCACGTAGATGGGGAAACATCCAAAATGAACCAAAGACCATGTAGTAGTGGTGGTAGAAGTCTATTTTAAGACTCACAATGGAGATCCCATGATAAATGTGGGATTTTAAAATATTTTTTAATCCACATTCAGAAAAAAGTTATTAGGGATAATCGAAGCCCCAACCATCATGCTCCCAATTTAGTCCCTTACCACTCCGCCATCTGTGGATGGTTCAAACCAAATCAAAGGAATTCCTATTGAAACAAAGAATTGGTGGATTTTTGGAGAAGGAAGTTTCAAACCATTATCCTTTTGATTAAAAGTATAAAGAACCTATCATTATACTCATGAGCCCAAACATCATATAAAGCAGGCAAATTTACATTTGAAGAATGGTTTACGAAGAGTGGAGTGGGAGATTCGAACCCTGGTCATCATGTAAAATGGTAAGATGAACCATCGCTATACCATGCAGATTATAAATAATATCAAATGGGGGAAGTTATATTTATATAATATTTACAGACTGAGAATGTAAAGCATATAGGCTAGTATGCACATATCACCCATTTCGAAGCACTTAGAGGCAATTTTAGCTCTCAGTGTAAACTAGGGAGTTGTCCTAGACTCTGAGATGATTTCAATGGTATGTTGAAAGATCTTTGATGATTTTATTAAATACATTTTTTAAGTCCATTTTTGAGACTTTTGGCTAAAATCTATAGGATTACGAGATTGCATTGACAATAGGAAGGTGAAAGGACCGTCCGTGTATGTCAGGGCTTTCTAAAGATCTATTGTTGAATTGTATGTAGTCTTAGAGTATTCATTTGACAATTATGAGGGTTGTCCATGTACTCACTTTTCAAGGAAATGGATCAGTTCATACTTTAAGCAAACTTAGAGACGTAAGTATTATCAAACTCTATTATCACGTGCTTATCGTGAGTTGATTCTATTTGTGCATTCTTTTTTCACATTTTGATTAATCGTGTTTATTAATCTCTATTGAATGCATAAATAGCTAAATAAGATAAAAGGTCAAATTTAGTTTTCATTTCCTTGAATGTTTCAAGAAATTGTATAATTTGACAAAAGGATCCAAGGTAAACACTTTTGCACACTAAATCAGTGTAGAGTTTACGGATCAATGCATAGCCTTAAAAATCTCCAAAAATAAACTAAGCACTAAAATTAACCTATCAAACAAATATAAAATGAAGTTCAAGTCTGGTTATCAAAATATACAATTTCTAAAATTAGAAAAATACCCAAAATAATATTAAACTATAATTTTAGACCATTAGATGGTCATGTATAGCCTCCCAAATATATCAAAAACATCCATAACCAAACAACCCAAGTTATATTGACACTTAAATTTTTGAAATGATTATTTTGGCATGAATATGGGCTCAAACAGAGCTAAGGATAAAAATTTATGGCCTTCAAAATTTTGGCTTTTTTCTCTGCATCATTCTCCTCTAATTGCAAATAAGTCAGCTCCTGCAAGTTGCTCTGATTGTACCATTGCCATTTATTCTTATCAATTTTATTCATCTCCCATTCTATAATCCAAGTGTTGTCTTCATACTGTAATCCTTACCACTATACCAAATACCTATCATAACTTATTTGCCTTATGTTTATTGTCTTCTTATCTAGAACCTACACTATCTTTTATTTCTTCCTCTTTAACACTTGTTATTGCCATTATACTTCTTCATCTTCTTCACCTTCACCATCTTCTCCATGTAAATTGTATAAATGTAAAACATTAAATACTTGAGAGATATCAAAATTCTGTGGTAAACTCACCTCATAATCATTGTCATTAATTTTCTTCACAATTCTCCATGGTTTAATTTTATTATATTTTAACTTGTTAAATGTGCCTTTCAAAATTTTCTCTTTCCTAAAGTAAACCATTACTAAATCTCTTTTTTCAAATATTTTTGACATTCTTATGAAACTTATCACTGCTTTATAATTCTCATTACTTTCTTGTAACTTTCTTCTTACTTTTTGTTGTATTTTGAAAATACTCCTGCATCATCACTAACTTGTCTTGTAATTAGTAATTGTATGAAATTTGAAAAACTCATAGGATTTCTCCCATAAATAATCTAAAATATTAGTTTTCATATTGATATGTTCATTGAATTATTATATGCAAACTCAACATATAGTAAATCTAAGTCCCATTACTTGGGCGTCTCTCCAACTATGCATCTCAATAAATTTTCCAAGCTCCTATTTACAACTTTTGTCTATCCATCTATTTGAGGGTGGTACGCACTACTAAATTTTATCTTAGTCCCCATATTCCTCCATAAAGTCCTCCAAAAATGACTTAAATTTTTTGTGTCCCTATATGATGTAATGTTTTTTTAGAACACCATGCAATATCATAATATATTTAAGAAATAATTCTGAAACTCTAGTGGCATCATTGGTTTTCTTACATGTAATAAAATAAATCATCTTAGAAAACCTATCTACAACAACAAAAATTAAAGCATTGCCTCTCTGTGTGTTTGGTAATCCCAACACAAAATCCATACTCAAATTTGTCTATGGTCCCTTGGAACTGGTAATGACATGTACAACCCTATATTTTGTGTATGTCTTTTTTCCACTTGACATATTCAACATCTTGAAACATATCTTGTCACATCTCTCTTCATCTTTGGCAAAAAATACTTCTCCTCCACCAAAACTATTGTCTTTGTCTTACCAAAATGTTCAGCCAAACTACTAGTGTGTTGGGTGCATTAGATAATCCAAATGGCATCACCATCCACTCATATAAACCATCTCTAGTCTTGAATGTTGTTTTCTATTCATCTCCTTCATGAATATGAATTTGATAGTATCCAATATTTAGATCAATCTTGGTAAAATATTTTTCTCTTGCAAGAACATCCATCATATTATCTAAATGAGGTATAGGAAATCTATACTTATTTATAATTTTATTGATTGCTCTACTATCAACTCACATCCTCCACCCTCTATCTTTATTTGGAGTTAGCAATGTTAGTATTGCACATGGACTCATGCTCTCCCTTACTACACCTTTCCTCACCAATTTAGTATCCTATTTATTTAATTTTGCTTGTTTTGTTGGACTCATCATATAAGCTACTTGATTGGGTAGAGCTGACCCTGAAGTTAAATCAATATAATACTAAATATTTCTCTTTAGTTGTAAACCATCTGATAACTCAACAGGTATAACATATGCATATTATTTAAACATTACTAATGATTTTTTTGGTACTTGCACCACTTTAGTGTATTATTTCTTCATTACTAATGCATAATCACAACCTATCATCTTCATGTCTTTGAAAAATTATTTTGCATTCAACATGCTTTCAACCTACCCTTGGTCTTTAAGAGGTTACAAAATTACCTTCATATCACCTTTTCATAAACTATACATGTTCTTTGCTCCATCATGAATTGCTTTTCTATCAAACTTCCATGGCCTTCCCAATAATACATGGAATGCATCCATTGGTATAACATCCCACCATATTTCATCCTTATAAGTTTTACCTATAGAAAACTTGATTAAGCATTTTTTATCTACTATAACTTCATTTTATTTATTAAACCATGAAATTTGATAAGAATTAGGATGTTTTTCACCCTGTGAACCTACTTTCTTAATCATGTCCTTGGAAGCCATATTTTCACAACTACCACCATCTATATTTGCTCTTCATATCTTACTTCTTGAAGTAGACCTTATTCAAAAGATATTTGTTTGCAATCATGCATCACCACCTTCTTTATTTTGCACATGTTCTTTCCTTTGAGTAATCATTCTTTTTCTCATCATGATGTTTTCTCCATTACATGTTGTTGTAACTTCAATATTTTACTCTTCTATTTTAGCTTCAACTAAAATCACTTTTGAGCAATCCTCTTGCCTCATTTTTTTATCTTGGTAATGTGGACACTCAAACGATCCATGGCCTTTTTCTTTACATATATAACAAACATAAAACCTATGTTGATTTGGAAACCATCCTCTACCACCACCATAGCTTTGTCCTCTCTAAAATCTTCTTCTTCTTTACTAGTATTGAAACCCTTATCTATTATCTTCATCTTTTTTCACCATGTGATGATTCTCCTTTAGTGATATTAAACCCACATCTATTTAAATTAAATCCAACTCGTCCCCTTATTGAATAGGATTGTCTTCTTCTAGGCCCCATAAATGTTTTTTTAAAATTCTATCTATTTTATTTTTCTTCTACCTTCAAAGATAATTGATAAGCTTCCTCCATACAAAGTATTATATGTTAGGACCCCACGGAAGCACAATTGATTACCATATACAAGCAACTTAAGATGCGGAATTAACCAGAAGTAACAAGTAACTAGAAACCAAAAACAACACAGAATATGAGAGACAATACACAACTTGTATTAATACTCATCCAGAAAATAATACAATAAAGAAGATGCCACTTCTTCTTCACACCTCTCAGAGGCTTCCCACAACTCAATTGTACAGTAATTCTTTTCTCAAAGCTCTCTCTCTTACGGTCCCAACACATAACTCAAACACAGAGTTGGTGTTCACCTCCAACCAGTCAGTATCCACTACTGCCAGTACACAAGTGCTCCACGCACTCCAAGTACTCAACGTACTCCAAGTAGATCTCCCATGAACTTGCAACAACATGCAACTCAAATGATCTTACTTATGGAAGGATCTACCTTGCCTTCCTCTTTGCTCAATAACCGAGTACACACTGTACTCCAAGTAGATCCTGCCTAATCCCGCTCCCTGTTGTGTTGTTATCACCTTGATTCTGCTTCCACCTATAGATCAACCTGGTTTTGCACACCTACAAACCTTGACCTTGCACACACGAACACCTACAGATCAATGATCTTACTTACCATGTAGATCTCCAAACGTGGCCTTGCACACCTGCTGACCAAGATCTTACATACATGAAGAACCCCTTTGATTCTCCAAACCAACACCCACACTTGGTACTGTGGCACTAAGAGGAACACACCATGCTCTCTTCACACACAGAAGGAGCTAATATTTGCTCTCTTACTCTCTAGCACAAATTACAATACAACCCATGAGTCTATTATATAGATCTCATGCAAACAATAATTAGACACCTAATTACAATAATTAGATCCACAGCTTCAAGTCTAAAATTAGCTCTTAACATGCAAACACTCAGTTCGTTAACAAACTGTTCGTGCAATCGACAGTTTTGAAACTGCACAGGTGACCGACGTCGGTCCCTGTCTACCTGGAGGTGACCGACGTCGGTCTACTTCTACCGACATCGGTTGCATTCCTGTCCACCACTAGCCGACGTCGATCAGCCTAACCGACACTGATGACTGTGACACTCGGCAACCTCTCAACAACCTCCTTCCCTATTTGCATCAGTGAAGATTTTAGCTCCACAACCTAACAATCTCCCACTTGGAGATAAATAGCTGCAGTGTACCTGTACCTATACCCCATCAAATCTATTTTTTGGCTTGTATCCCTCTTCAAGATCAATATTGAAGACCAACCACCACACAACCTATGGTGCACCTCCTGTCATCCGAGTAACCTACCACATCCAAACCTACAAACCCATGTAGTGAAGTCTTGACCCTGCATAGCATGAATCCCTACTGCTGGTCCCTCTTAGATACCTGAGAACCCACTTCCCCAAATTGGCTCCAAACTCTCTGACAGCTCCCACTGCATGGGCAAACTCAGGTCTATAACATACCTCATGTGATTTCAGACACTAAACTGTCCGGCCCTTGGTGTGCTCCAGTTTTGCATCTTGCATATTGAACCTTGCTAACACCTGATTCACATCAGCTCCCACTGGAGACAAAATCAACCTGTGATCTTCCATGTCTTTCATGCCAAAGAATTTTGCTACTCCCAAATCTTTCATGGCAAACCACTGAACTAACCTTAACCTTAGCTCAGTAAAACCCTGTATGTCTGAACCTGTAACTAGTATATCATCCACATACAATAACAGGATAATGTTGCAATCATTATCTACCTAGTAAGACAAACACAATAGTTACACTGACATTGACTAAAGCCCTGCTTTGTCATCCACCTGTCAAAACCTGTACCACTATCCTGCAGCTTCCTCAAGACCATATGACCTGGCCTTCCATCTCACGTGTCCATTCTCTCTATTCTTTAACTAAGGTATCCATTCGTCTTTCAGTGCTTTCATACTAGTTGGCAACCCTACCAAATCTCCCGTTTGGTCCTGCATCCTGTTCATGCCATGCTCCCACTATTTCTTAGATCCTTCCTACTCTATATTCAACAACTAGTATAAAGAAGAGGAACAATGAATTTGAGGCTTACTTACACTTTCAGTCCTCCCCATGGGCGTTTGAGACT
The DNA here is from genome assembly GCA_037957365.1 of Torreya grandis. NCBI lineage: Eukaryota > Viridiplantae > Streptophyta > Pinopsida > Cupressales > Taxaceae > Torreya > Torreya grandis. Next base: position 1,156,401 of record JARHVA010004607.1, read on the forward strand.
CCTTGACAGCTTGTTATCTACCCAAAATTCGTTACAGTGATCGACCTCGGTCACCACACAATCTGCATCCGATCGACGTCGATTCCCATGTGACTATCCTTTCTATCAACGTCAATTTTTTGACAGACATCGATCTTACTTGGTCACTGACGTCAGTTCTATGATCGATGCCGGTAGCCAACCTGCTCAACACCACCGACTCTAGTCTGCACATGACCGACATTAGCACCTGTCTGTTTGACGCCAGTTCCCCTTGATCGATGTCGGTAACTGTGTTCACCTGTGAGTGATGACTTTTTACCTGCGAGCTCTACATGGATCAAAACCCTATCCAAACTACCCTGCTCAGAAGTATCCAGCCCCATCCACTAAACTCTATCCATCATCTCCTCTAAGAACACCAAGGCTTTCCAGTTCTTAAGTCTATCAAACACATCTATCTTTTGCTTAAGAACATGCATCTCCTTCTTGCTCATGTGACCAAGCCTACAAAGCCACGTCTTCGCAATAGAAGAAGAATCAGTAATATAAGCAAGTAGATAAAGAGTACCTGCTTTCTTACCACCAGCTAATTCAAGTGCATCTGCTATGAGAGTTCTTGTGCATCTCTCATCACCCAACTTTCCTAAAGCAATTAGCTGCATCTTCAAGATTGGGACCTGCATGACCTCCTTCAACACCCATGTGTTGGCTGCCTACAATTTCAGCAACACTTCCCCTTTGCCAATACTATGACAAGGCTCACCAACCCCTCTACTTGGGGCTGCATGGAAAGAGGCAATAGATTCTATCAACCAAGATTCAATTTTATCCAAGAAACATCCCAGAGCATCATGTGCAACAACACCTGCAACATCTGCTTCTTCAGTTTCTTCATGCTGATCTGCTACCAACCAACAATCTTTATTTACCTGCTCTTTCTTTCCATAACACCCTAATTGATCATTCGTGTTATTCAATTTCTCCATTCGTAGCTTACTTTCTTCTACTGTTGTTATATTCCCACTCAATCAGAAACTCCTGAGAGTGACCTATAACCAAACACAAACCTGCTCCCTGCAACCTTAGCTCTGATACCAACTGTTAGTGGTATCAAGCTATGAGCCAACAACCTCGCTCTAATACCAACTGTTAGGACTCCACAAAAGCATAATTGATTACCATATACAAGCAACTTAAGATGCAGAATTAACCAGAAGTAACAAGTAACTAGAAACTAGAAACAACACAGAATATGAGAGACAATACACAACTTGTATTAATACTCATCTAGAAAAGAATACAATAAAGAAGATGCCACTTCTTCTTCACACCTCTCAGAGGCTTCTCACACCTCAAGTGTACAATAATTCTTTCCTCAAATCTCTCTCTCTTACAGTCTCAACACATAACTCAAACACAGAGTTGGTGTTCACCTCCAACCAGTCAGTATCCACTACTGCCAGTACACAAGTGCTCCATGCACTCCACAAGTGCTCCACACACTCCAAGTACTCAATGTACTCAAAGTAGATCTCCCATGAACTTGGAACAATCTGCAACTCAAATGATCTTACTTATGGAAGGATCTACCTTGCCTTCCTCTTTGCTTAATAACCGAGTACACACCGTACTCCAAGTAGATCCTACTCCCTGTTGTGTTGTTATCACCTTGATTCTGCTGCCACCTAAAGATCAACCTGGTTCTGCACACCTGCAAACCTTGACCTTACACACACAAACACCTACAGATCAATGATCTTACTTACCATGTAGATCTCCAAATGTGGCCTTGCACACCTACTGACCAAGATCCTACATACATGAAGAACCCCTCTGATTCTCCAAACAAGCACCCATACTTGGTATTGTGGCACTAGGAGGAACACACCATGCTCTCTTCACACACAGAAGGAGCTAATATTTGCTCTCTTACTATCTAGCACAAATTAAAATATAACCCATGAGTATATTATATAGATCTCATGCAAACAATAATTAGACACCTAATTACAATAATTAGATCTGCAGCTTCAAGTCTAAAATTAGCTCTTAACATGCAAACACTCAGTTCGTTAACAAACTGTTCATGCAATCGACAGTTTTGAAACCACACAGGTGACCGACATCAGTCTCTGTTTGCCTAGAGGTGACTGACGTATGTCTACTTCTACCGATGTCAGTTGCATTCTTGTCCACCACTGGCCGATGTCAGTCAGCCTAACCGACGTCGGTGACTGTGAAACTCAGCAACCTCTCAGCAACCTCTTTCCCTATTTGCATCAGTGAAGCTTTTATCTCCATAACCTAACAATCTCCCACTTGGAGATAAATAGCTGCACTGTACCTGTACCTGTACCCCATCTAATCTATTTCTTAGCTTGTATCCCTCTTCAAGATCAATCTTGAAGACCAACCACCACACAACCTGTGGTGCACCTCCTGTCATTCAAGTAACCTGCCACATCCAAACCTACAAACCCATGTAGTGAAGTCTTGACCCTGCATAACATGAATCCCTGCTGCTGGTCCCTCTCAGATACCTAAGAACCCACTTCCCCGAATTGGCTCCTAACTCTTTGACAGCTCCCACTGCGTGGGCAAACTCAGGTCTATAACAGACCTCATGTGATTTCGAACACTGAACTATCCAGCCCTTGGTGTGCTCTGGTTCTACATCCTGCATATTAAACCTTGCTAACACCTGATTCACATCAACTCCCACTGGAGACAAAATCAACCTGTGATCTTCCATGTCTCTCATGCCAAAGAATTTTGCTGCTCCCAAATCCTTCATGGAAAACCACTGAACTAACCTTACCCTTAGCTCAACAAAACCATGTATGTCTGAACCTGTAACTAGTATACCATCCACATACAGTAACATGATAATGTTGCAATCATTATCCACCTGGTAAGACAAACACAATGGTTACACTGACATTGACTAAAGCCCTACTTTGTCATCCACCTGGCAAAACCTGTACCACTGTTCTGTAGCTTCTTTAAGACCATATGACCTGGCCTTCTATCTCAGGTGTCCATTATCTCTATTATTTAACTAAGGTATCCATTCATCTTTCAGTGCTTTCATATCGGCTGGCAACCCTACCAAATCTCCCATTTGGTCATGCATTATGTTCATGCCATGCTCCCACTGTTTCCTGGATCCTTCCTGCTCTACAGTCAACAACTAGTATAAAGAAGAGAAATAAAGAATTTGAGGCTTACTTACACTTTTAGTCCTCCCCATGGGCGTTTGAGACTCCTTGACAGCTTGATGTCTGCCCAAAATCCGTTACAATGACCGACCTCGATCACCACATAATCTGCATCCGATCGACATTGATTCCCATGCAACTATGCTTTCTATCGATGTTGGTTTTTTGACCGACATCGGTCTTACCTGGTCACCGACATTAGTTCTATGACCGAGGTCGGTAGCCAACCTGCCTGACACCACTAGCTCTGGTCTACACATGACTGACATCGGCACCTGACTATTCAACACCAATTCCCCTTGACTGACGTTGGTAACTGTGTTCGCCTGTGAGTGATGACTTTTTACCCATGAGCTCTCCATGGATCAAAACCCTATCCAAACTGCCCTGCTCAGAAGTATCCATCCCCATCCACTAAACTCTGTCTGTCATCTCCTCCAAGAACACCAAGGCTTTCCGGTTCTTAAGTCTATCAAACACATCTGTCTTCCACTTAAGAACATGCATCTCCTTCTTCCTCATGTGACCAAGCCTACAAAGCCACGTCTTTGCAACAAAAGAAGAATCAATAATATAAGCAAGTAGATAAAGAGTATATGCTTTCTTACCACTAGCTAATTCAAGTGCATCTGCTATGAGAGTTCTTGTGCATCTCTCATCACCCAAATTTTTTGAAGTAATTAGCCACATCTTCAAGACTGGGACCTGCATGACCTCCTTCAACACCCATGTGTTGGCCGCCTGCAATTTCAGCAACACTTCCCCTTTGCCAATACTATGACAAGGCTCACCAACCCCTCTACTTGGGGCTGCATGGAAAGAGGCAACATAATCTATTAACCAAGATTTAACTTTATCCAAGAAACATCCCAGAGCATCTTGTGCAACAACACCTGCAACATCTGCTTCTTCAGTTTCTTCATGCTGATCTGCTACCAACCAACAATCTTTCTTTATCTGCTCTTTCTTTCCATAACACCATAATTGACCATTTGTGCTATTTAGTTTCTCCATTCATAGCTTACTTTTTTTTTGCCATTGCTATACTCCCACTCAATCAGAAACCCTTGAGAGTGACCTGTAACCAAACACAAACCTGCTCCCTGCAACCTTAGCTCTGATACCAACTATTAGTGGTATCAAGCTATGAGCCAACAACCTCGCTCTAATACCAACTGTTAGGACCCCACGGAAGCACAATTGATTACCATATACAAGTAACTTAAGATGCGGAATTAACCAGAAGTAACAAGTAACTAGAAACCAAAAACAACACAGAATATGAGAGACAATACACAACTTATATTAATACTCATCCAGAAAAGAATATAATAAAGAAGATGCCACTTCTTCTTCACACCTCTCAGAGGCTTCTCACACCTCAAGTGTACAGTAATTATTTCCTCAAATCTCTCTCTTATGGTCCCAACACACAACTCAAACATAGAGTTGGTGTTCACCTCCAACCAGTCAGTATCCACTACTACCAGTAGACAAGTGCTCCATGCACTCCACGCACTCCAAGTACTCAACATACTCCAAGTAGATCTCCCATGAACTTGCAACAACCTGCAACTCAAATGATCTTACATATGGAAGGATCTACCTTGCCTTCCTCTTTGATCAATAATCGAGTACACACCGTACTCCAAGTAGATCCTACCTAATCCTGCTCCCTGTTGTGTTGCTGTCACCTTGATTTTGCTGCCACCTACATATCAACCTAGTTTTTCACAGCTGCAAACCTTGACCTTGCACACACAAACACCTATAGATCAATGATATTACTTACCATGTAGATCTCTAAACGTGGCCTTGCACACCTACTGACCAAGATCCTACATACATGAAGAACCCCTCTGATTCTCCAAACCAGCACCCACACTTGGTACTGTGGCACTAGGAGGAACAAACCATGCTCTCTTCACACACATAAGGAGCTAATATTTGCTCTCTTACTCTCTAGCACAAATTACAATACAGCCCATGAGTCTATTATATAGATCTCATGCAAACAATAATTAGACACCTAATTACAATAATTAGATCCGCAGCTTCAATTCTAAAATTAGCTCTTAACATGCAAACACTCAGTTTGTTAACAAACTGTTCATGCAACTGACAGTTCCAAAACCGCACAAGTGACCGACGTCGGTCCCTGTCTACCTGGAGGTGACCGACATCGGTCTACTTCTGCCGATGTCAGTTGCATTCCTATCCACCACTGGCCGACATCGATCAGCCTAACTGACGCTGATGACTGTGACACTCAGTAACCTCTCAGCAACCTCCTTCCTTATTTGCATCAGTGAAGCTTTTAGCTCCACAACCTAACATTATATGCATGCTTAATTCATCTCGAATAAAAAAATTCAAACCATTTACATACCTTGCAGCCACCTGCTCTTCTATTTCATCATGATCCACTCATATGGAAAGCTTGTAAAACTCATATGTATACTCTTATATACTGTGATCCTTTTGCCTCAAATTTTTGAATCTTTTATTTAGTATTTGTGCATAATCGATAGGAATAAATTTCTCCCTCAGCTTGTTCTCCACCTTTTTCCACAAGTTGATCTTATCTTTACCTTTTTTCTATCTTTATTTATGAAGGTGATCCCACCAAATCATTCCAAGACCCTTCAATTTCATGCATGCAAACTATGCACTAAATTTTAGATTCAAGCTATATTAATAATTTTAGTAACAAAAAAAATTGAAAACCTAATCACACTAATAAGAATGGATAAAAGAGGCAATCGGTATAATAAGAACATTCTTACCATCATTTACCTCCTTATGGCTCCTCTCCAGGATTACAAAATGGATTGTTGATGCCCAAATTTGAAAATATTGGATTGTTCACTTAGTGTTGATAATGGCTTGGAAATGGTTGAATGATCTTGATGGTAGCTATAGATGGATGCAAGAAGGCTTTTAGATAGAAGATAAATATAATTTGATGGATTTCTAAGTTGTTTCCAAGTTTTTTTTTTGGAGGAGGAGGGAGAGCTTTGTTATATAGGCCTGGAGGGAGAAATCAATGGCTCAAATTCAAATTTAAGCCATTGAGATCAATAGGTAGGGATTTTCCATGGATTTTTTAATTCCATGGAGATATATGAAATTAGAGAATTCTAGAGAAAGGGGGATAAAATGGAATATATTTCTATAATCTTCTAATTCTAGAAATATCCCATATGGTTTAGGGGTTTAGGAGAGGATAGAATAGGGTCGTGGTTGGGTAGGTACATTATTTTGTAATTTTAAATTGGTTAGTTGGAATAGGGAGTAGGTTAGTGGGTAATAAGTTCTATTAGGTGTTTAATGAAGGGATTAATTGATTTTTAGGATTGAGTAAGGTTTTAGGATATGGGAATGGGATTGGGGTTATTAAGCTATTAGTTAATTTAACTAAGAAATGTGAGAATTAGACTAAATTAGTGGGAATTAGCATAATTAGTATAATTAATGGGATGAGCATAATTTAGTGCATACATTTTACTTCTTTTTGAAAGGGCATTGCAAGTGGATAGGATGGGAATGATTAATAGTATTTCAAAGAAGAAAAATAATGTTAGATGATGTTAGATGTTAGTAGGATATGATGCCCTCTTGAGGGAGCATGTAGGGAGAACCGATCCAAATGGTCACTCGAACAAAAATCTTAAGGTGGGATAAAATCAGGATGGTAAAATGGGGTTGGGATACCCCAAAACATAGCTATAGTTAAAAATGCCCCAAGTGGCAAAGGGATAAATTAGCTCAGTTTGGAGGTAAAGGGGTGATTAGATTAGGGGATAATTAGGTTTAATAGGATGGTGATAGGTGAGATGGGACAATTGATAGGATTAGTGGGATGGGTGGCAATTTGGAATCCATTGATAATGTTTACAGTCGTTTTTAATTTTGTACCATTCGAATGTATGTTAATGACATAAGAGAAGTCAAAGGTACATCAAAATAAGTGCATGAGGGGAATTTTGTTTGTAGTGACTTTTCCCAAATAGGTTTGGGAGTCACCTAGACCATCTTTATTCTCATAAAAATTAATAAGAGAAAACATATACAAGATGATAACAAAGAAAATAAATAAGATAATGTAATTATATGATGAACTAAATAACCACACACATACTCAAAATATACATGCATTCACATAAGAAAATCATAAGACAATAATCCTAGGGTGGGATAAAATCAAGATGGTAAAATGGGGTTGGGATGCCCCAAAACATAGCTATAATTGAAAATGCCCCAAGTGGCAAAGGGATAAATTAGCTCAGTTGTGATGGGTTCTAAACAAATGACCAATGTCTACATAGTTTTTTGATTGATAAGATGAAATTAATTGAGATGAGATGGGTTCAATCTAGTAATAAGTCCTATAGCAAGGACACATACTAGAGAGGGATTGAAGATGGATAAAGGAGATAAAAGTTATTGGTTGATGATAGGGAGCTACTTTACATAAGATCTAGGGCTTTAAAAGTGACATGTGATCATCGAGTGACTAGTCTAAGGATGGGATGGTGATGACGGATGAATGGTGGCTGAGCTATCCTTGGGCATAAAATGAGACCTGATGCTACCTACATAGTCTTAAAAGACCCTAGATGGATGTAGTTCTGACATTGGATGATGGGTAAAGACTATGCCCTAGATGACCGAAGGAGGATATTTTGATGAAATGGAGGTGATTGAGTAAGTTGACAAGGTTGAGATGCAACAAGGGGGTTTTAGAGGTAAAGGGGTGATTAGATGAGGGGATAATTAGGTTTAATAGGATGGTGATAGGTGAGATGGGACAATTGATAGGATTAGTAGGATGGGTGGAAATTTGGAATCCATTGATAATGTTTATAGTCCTTTTTAATTTTGCACTATTTAGATGTGTGTCAGTGACATAAGAGAAGTTAAAGGTACATAAAAATAGGTGCGTGGGGGGAACTCCATTTGTAGTGAATTTTACCAAATAGGTTTGGGAGCCACCTAGACCATCCTTATTCTCATAAAAATTAACAAGAGAAAACATATATAAGATGATAACAAAGAAAATAAATAAGACAATGTAATTACATGATGAACTAAATAACCACACACATACTCAAAATATACACACATTCACACAAGATAATATAGATTAAAGATAGGGAGAATAAGGATAGATAAAGGGATAATGAAGGGATGATAAAATGATTATAGGTAATGGGCATAGTGACAATTGGGGTTAAGTACATAGGGTATGTTTGTGCCCAATAGTATTATATGTCCAAGCAAGATTCTAACCAAGTGCAAAAAGTATCTATATATGGGTTTCAGGATGATCCCTCAAGATTTGGTATCATAATGTATATAATACCCCAAAATAGAAAACCTATCATTTGACCCTTCCATAATGACAACGTTAGTGGGAAGGTGGGGACCATGGTTTTTAGGACAACAAGGGACAAGTGGAGATGAAATTTACCTTAAGGCTAAAAGGAGACACAATTATCAAAGAATATTTTTAAAGGTGTGATAGGATAGGGATTAATGATAAGGATGTGATGGGATTTGGGGATATATATGCCAAATATGGATAAGTAACTCTAGAGGACTTCCCCAATAAACATCCCCACTACTCAACAAGCAATGGCTTTTTCTTTGATTAAAAACCCCTATATCCTATTGTTGTATAAAAAACTTGTAACGGGTGCCCACTGTTAAGACCAGGGTCAGGGTTATTTTACCATGATGTCAAAAACTAGTTTTCATCATGGTACTTACCCAAGGTACTAGAGAACTGGTTTTCACCATTGGATAGATTTTTTTTAACTAGTAGATTGTTGGGGAGATGTGATGGAGTGGATGGAGTGGACAAGGGTATGCCCCAAAGAGTGGGGACTTGTAGACGGAGGATGGTGGAGCTTTTCAGGTGTAAAAATGCCTTAGATGCATGATATTCATGAGATCATCAAGCTCTTTGCCATCTAATGTGACTAGTTTATAGGCTCCAGATCCAAACTTGGTAATGATGATATACAACCCTAGCTAATTAGCTTTAAATTTCCCCTTCTTATCTCTATTTGCATTGGTATTTTCCTATTTCTCCTTTAGGATTAGGTCACCAATGTTGAATTCTCTAGATTGGATCTTTTTTGATATTGCCCCTTTAGTCTATTTTGATAAGCTTGTAAGTGATCAAGGTCCTTCTGATGTTTCTTATCGAGAAGTTCTAGTTCCTGTAGGCATTCTTATTTATAATATGGTCAGTGATGATGCTTCTTAATAATATTATAAGGGAGGGGAATTCTAATTCCATTGGAAAGATCACTTATGTCCCATAGACCAAGGCATACATAGTAGCCCCAGAAGGTGTGTGGATGCTTATGTGATAAGACCAAAGGGCTGGATACAATTACATGTGCCAATTTATGCCTACCTGATTGACTATATTCTTAAGGATCTTGATGAGGGTCTTTTTTGCGGCTTTAACTTATCCATTATCCTAGGGATAATATGGAGAGGAAAAATGCTCCTTGATGTGATATTTCTGATACAAGGCCTCAACTTCCTAATTCTTGAATGATTTATCATTATATGAGATGATGTTAGTAGGTATGCTAAAGTAACAAATGATATGATTGAGGATGAATTTGGAGATTGAGAGGCCTGTAGTATAGGTTAATGACATTTATTCTACCCATTTAGTGAAGTACTCCATTATCATGATAATAAACTTGTGACCATCTGATGAAGTCAGATTAATCTTGCCAATTAAATCAAGGCCCATACAGAAAATGGTCATGGACTCATGATAGGTTGTAGTTCCTATGTAGGAGAATGAATGAGGTTCACATGTTTTTGAAAATCAATGCATTTTCTCACACACTGAAAAGAGTCTTGTTCTATGGTTGGCCAATAATACCCAGTTCAGAGAAGTTTCTTAGCTAGGGTCATTCTACTGATGTGCCCGCCACATATACCATCATGAACCTCTTTGATCACATGAGAGGCCTCTTGTAATATCAAACACTTTAATAGAGTCCTATCATATCCCCTATAATAGAGCATGCTACTAAAGCTTGTTTGACAAGAGGTGCGATGAATGAAGGCTTTAGATTGGTGCATGTTAAGGTTGGGAGGGAGGATGCTATCATGAAGGTACCTATATATGTCATGATACCAGGGAAGACTGGGATCATTGATTATGAAAATTTGGAAAGGAGCCATAGATTGATGTGTTGGGAGGATCAGATGTTCAATGAGAAAATTCCCTTCTAAAATGTCTTCAGAAAGGTCAATAAGGGAGCCAATGGTGGCCATTAAATTAGCTGCTTTGTTACTCCCTCATGGCACCATTGAAGCAATTTGACTTATAGTCAAATTTAATCAAACTATAATATTTTTAAATTTTGAATAAGGTTATAATGTGTCCTATGGGGTGTCATGTTAGTCTATTGTCTTACTTATCCTCTCCCTAGTCTTTGTTGAAGTCTACCCTCTTTATACTAGGCTAGTCAACTAAAGTCAAAGGTTGGTCAACCCTATTCAAAGGTAGTAAAGGATAAAAATTGTGTTAAAAATGTCCTAAGGTTTTCCTTGACATGTTTTAATATGTTTACAATTCATAACTTGGTCATATGTTATGTCTCATATGCAAAAAGGGGCCTTTTGGTCACATTTTAGCCCATTTAATGACTTGTACAAACTTTAATTCAAGAAAATTTGTCACCAAGGTGATTTTAAATGTGGAATAGATTAGGATCATGTTAGGATCAGTCAAATGTCAGCCAAGAAGTATTTATGTTTAGTAAATGGTAGTTTCTCCTTGATTTTAGGGGCTTTTAGGTACTTGTACAAACCTTTTGAGTCCACCATTAGCTAAAAACGTGTGTGGAGTGTTTGTTAACCTACCCTCACCCATTTACATGCTTGTAATGCATAAATTTAATCATAAATTCCATATTCAACTCATTTTCCTTCCTTTTTATCTTGGCAAGCAAAAAAGGGTCAACTTGTGATGCTTGGTGTGGATCATACATGTGGATTTGGGAATAATGGTATTGGAGGTGGATATTAATATTAGTAAAATTCACTTTCATGGAAAGAAGTCTCAGATTGGTGCCTCCTCCTTTATGAATCATTGTTAACACTGCAAGTAGCTTTTTATGCATGTACAACCACGAGGGGTCTCCTTTTGAGCTAGTTTCAAGAAATGTTGCTTTGATTTGATGGATTTGATGTTTTATTATGTTCCTTAGGAATTAAATACATATTTATCATTTTTAGTTTCCTTTTGAAAGTCTCAAGATCTTCATAGACCTCTTATAGGCTTATGTGGGTTTGCCATGATCCACTCTTTCCATCTACAGGTGCCTTGAAGGGTGATATTCACTTTGAAGAGATTGTTTTGAGTTGTTTTCAATATATTATTGATGATTTTATCCAAATTGAAGGTTGAAAATTGCATTTTAAGTGTTTGGATAACCTTACCCTTACAAATTCATGCTCTTTCAAGTTTCCATCTGCATATACAACTCAAGGCACTCATTTATAGTACTGATGATGTCATGTTGATGCTTAGAGGAATATACTTGTGACTTGGAGGGTATGAGGGCATGGTATCATGTTAAAAACCCCTTTGGTAGCCACTTGGTGCTAAAGAACCATTCAAATGAGAGATGACTATGTTCAGGCCTGCAATCCCTAAAAGTTACAAGCAAAGGCTTAGGAGGTTTTTTGAGGTATCATAGAACATGTTTATATGAGCTTCTAAGGTTTCTACCTTGAATGATTTTATATCCCTATCATAAGACAATGAATGTGCAAAAATTGGAAGGATAATGAACAATGGAGGGTGGTCTTTTGAATACCCAAAAGTGCCCTCAAAACCACTAAATTTTGATAGTGAAACCTACAGGAGATTGGTATAAAGGTGAAATTGCAATTCATAAACTCAATCCTAGACTAAGACATCAATATGGAACATTTAAATTGGTTCAAATGATGCCCATAAGCTAAAATGTCATGGGAGAAAGTGAATTTGATGTTTTGACGCCTAAATCATTCTCCTCTATTTGTACACAGACCTGTGAGAGGACACCTATAGGCAAAAAGGATTAAAGCTTGTGAAAAAAGTGTGATCATGATTAAGATGAAGAGAGTTTATGGTTTTTGAGAAAACACCTACCTCTATGTCATCATATACACCATGACCAAGTCCATTTTTAGCTAAGTCAACCTAGAGGCAGGGCTAAAATGAATGAAACATAGTCACCTGTAGCTAAGATAGGTAGTGGAGTGAGATTATGGACTTTAAAGAAGTTTTAAAGCATTTTTAGGTTGAGGAGGTGGAAATTTCAAGGCATAATGGATTTTAAGACGTAAATAAGTTTCTAAATCACCATTAAATACCAATATCATGCCTATGACCACCTAAAATCACCTACAGGCAGGGTCTTAAGTGTTGGGATATAAAACACCGAAAGCACACAATTGATTACCAAATACAAGCAACTTAATATGTGGAAATAACTAGAATCAACAAGAAACTAGAATCCAGAAATAACACAAGATATGAGAGACAATACACAACTTGTATTAATACTCATACCAAAAAGAATACAATAAAGAAGATGCCACTTCTTCTCCACCACCTCTTCAGAGGCTTCCCACACCTCAAGTGAATAGTAATTCTCTCCTCAAAGCTCTCTCCCTTAGGTCCCAGCACCCAACTCAAACACTGAGTTGGTGTTCACCTTATACCTGTGCTCCACGCACACCACAAGTGCTCCACGCACTCCACAAGTACACAAACATACTTCATGTAGATCTCCCCTGAACCTGCAACAACCTGCACCTCAATAGACCTTACTTATGGAAGGATCTTCCTTGCCTTCCTCTCTTGCTCTATCTGAGTACACACTATACTCCAAGTAGATCCTACCTGATTCTGCTCCCTGTTGTGTTGCTTTCCTCTTTGATCTTGCACACCTGCAAATCAACCTGGTTCTGCACACCTGTGAACCTTGACCTTGCACACACATACACCTGTATATCAATGATCTTACTTACCATGTAGATCTCCTATAGAAGCCATGCTCACCTGATGACCAAGATCATACACTCCTGAAGAACCCTGTTGATTCTCTAAACCAACACCCACCTTGGTACTATGGCACTAGGAGGAACACACCATTGCTCACCTCACACACAGAAGGAGATTATAATATTGCTCTCTTACTCTCTAGCACAAGTTTACAATACAACCATGAGTCTATTATATAGATCTCATCCAAACAATAATTAGACATCTAATTACAATAATTAGATCCGCAGCTCTCAGTCTATAATTAGCTCTTGACATGCAAACACTTGGTTCATCAACCAACTGCCCATAAAATACTTGCAATCAAACCACACAGGCGACCGACATCGGTCCCTGTCCACCTGGGGGTCACCGATGCCGGCCGATCTCTAACCGATGTCGATTGCTCTCCTGCCTTATCCTACCAACGTCAGTTGGCCTGACCGACGTCGGTGTTTGTGACACTCCAATAACTCCTCCAATGGCCTTCTCCATGTCTGCATCAGTGAAGCTTTTAGCTCTACAACCTAACAATCTCCCGCTTGGAGATAAACAGCTGCACTATACCTATACTTGTACCCCATCTAATTTGTTTCCTGGTTTGTATCCCTCTTCAAGCTCAATCCTGAAGACAACCCACCACACAACCTGTGGTGTACCTCCTGTCATCCAAGTACCCTGCCACATCCGAACCTACAAACGCATGTAGTGAAGTCCTGACCCTGAATAGCATGAATCCCTGCTGCTGGTCTCTCTCATGTCCCTGAGAATCTACTTCTCTGAATTGGCTCCTAACTCTCTGACAGCTCCCACTGCTTGGGAAAACTCAGGTCTATCCTAGACCTCATGTGATTTCAGACACTGCACTGTCCAGCCCTTAGTGTGCTCCGATTCTACATCCTGCATAATGAATCTCACCAACACTTGATTCACATCAGCTCCCACTGGAGACAAAATCACCCTGTGATCTCCCATGTCTCCCATGCCAAAGAATTTCGCTGCTCCAAATTCTTCATAGCAAACCACTGAACTAATCTTACCCTTAGCTCATCAAAACCCTGTATGTACACCCCTACTAGCTAGCATATTATCCACATACAGCAATAGAATGATGTCATGACTCATCATCCACCTGGTAAGGCAAACCACAGTAGTTACCTGACATTGACTGAAGCCATGCTTCATCCTCCACCTGTCAAAACCTGTACCACTGTCCTACAGCTCCTCAAGACCATATAACTTGGTCTTCCATCTCACGTATCCGTTCTCTCTATTCTTCAACTAAGGAATCCATTCATCTTGCAGTGCTAACATACCGGCTGGAAACCCTACCAAATCTCCTGCTTGGTTCTGCATCATATTCCTACCATGCTCCCACTGTTTCCTGGATCCTCCCTGCTCTACAGTAAGCAACGAGTGTAAAGAAGAGGAACAACAAATTTGAGGCCTACTTATGTCTTCAGTCCTCTGTATGGGTGTTTGAGACTCCTTGACAGCTCGTTGTCCACCCAAAATTCATTACAGTGATCGACCTCGGCCACCCCACAGTCTGCATCCAACTGACATCAATTCCTATGCCTGTCCTGACTACTAACCATGCCGACGTCGGTCCTCGTGACCGACATTGGTCTTACCTACTACCGACATCAGTTTTCCTATCGATGTCGGTACCTGTGTTTCTTGTGAGTGATGAATTTTTTACTCGCGTGTTCCTTTGAATCAATCCCCTGTCCAAACTGCCTTGCTCAGAAGTATCCTGCCCCATCCACTGGTCTATGTATGCCATCTCCTCCAAGAACACCAAGGCTTTCCAGTTCTTAATCCTGTCAAATACATCTATCTTTTGCTTAAGAACATGCATCTCCTTCCTGCTCATGTGACCAAGCCTATGAAGCCACGCCTCTACAACAAAAGAAGAATCAGTAATATAAACAAGTAGATAAAGAGTACCTATTTTCTTACCACCAGCTAATTCAAGTGCATCCGCTGTGAGAGTTCTCGTGCATCTCTCATCACCCAACTCTTCTGAAGAAATTAGCCACATCTCCAAACCTGGGACCTACATGACCTCCTTCA
This sequence comes from Torreya grandis, assembly GCA_037957365.1. Classification (NCBI taxonomy): domain Eukaryota; kingdom Viridiplantae; phylum Streptophyta; class Pinopsida; order Cupressales; family Taxaceae; genus Torreya; species Torreya grandis. Next base: position 1,171,752 of record JARHVA010004607.1, read on the forward strand.
ACACCCATGTGTTGGCCGCATGTAATTTCAGCTTCACTTCCCCTTTGCCTATTCTTTTGCAAGGCTCACTAGCTCCTCTACCTAGGGCTACATGGAAAGAGGCAACCGAATCTATTATCCAAGATTCAACTTTATCCAAGAAACCTCCCAGAGCATCCTGTGCAACAACCCCTGCAACATCTGCATCTTCAGTTCCTTCATGCTGATCTGCTACCAACCAACAATCTTCTTTTACCTGCTCTTTCTTTCCATTGGATCGTAAGTGACCATCTGTGCTTTTCAACTCCTCCATTCTTAGCTTACTTTGATCTGCCATTGCTCTACTCCCACTCAATCAAAAACCCCTAAGAGTGACCTATAACCAAACACAGAACCTGCTTCCTACAACCTTAGCTCTGATACCATGTGTTGGGATATAAAACACTGGAAGCACACAATTGATTACCAAATACAAGCAACTTAATATGTGGAAATAACTAGAATCAATAAGAAACTAGAATCTAGAAATAACACAAGATATGAGAGACAATACACAACTTGTATTAATACTCATACTAAAAAGAATACAATAAAGAAGATGCCACTTCTTCTCCACCACCTCTTCAGAGGCTTCCCACACCTCAAGTGAATAGTAATTCTCTCCTCAAAGCTCTCTCCCTTAGGTCCCAACACCCAACTCAAACACTGAGTTGGTGTTCACCTTATACCTGTGCTCCAAGCACACCACAAGTGCTCGATGCACTCCAAAAGTACACAATCTTACTTCAAGTAGATCTCCCCTGAACCTGCAACAACCTGCACCTCAATAGACCTTACTTATGGAAGGATCTTCCTTGCCTTCCTCTCTTGCTCTATCTGAGTACACACTGTACTCCAAGTAGATCTTGCCTGATTCTGCTCCCTGTTGTGTTACTGTCCTCTCTGATCTTGCACACCTGCAAATCAACCTGGTTCTGCACACCTGTGAACCTTGACCTTGCACACACATACACCTGCATATCAATGATCTTACTTACCATGTAGATCTCCTATAGAAGCCATGCTCACCTGATGACCAAGATCATACACTCCTGAAGAACCCTGCTGATTCTCCAAACCAACACCCACCTTGGTACTATGGCACTAGGAGGAACACACCATTGCTCACCTCACACACAGAAGGAGCTTATAATATTGCTCTCTTACTCTCTAGCACAAGTTTACAATACAACCATGAGTCTATTATATAGATCTCATCCAAACAATAATTAGACATCTAATTACAATAATTAGATCCACAACTCTCAGTCTATAATTAGCTCTTGACATGCAAACACTTGGTTCATCAACCAACTGCCCGTAAAATACTCACAGTCAAACCACACAGGCGACCGACGTTGGTCCCTGTCCGCCTGGGGGTCACCGACGCTGGCCGATCTCTGACTGACGTCAGTTACTCTCCTGCCTTATCCTATCGACGTCGGTTGGCCTGACTGACGCCGGTGTCTGTGACACTCTAACAACTCCTCCAATGGCCTTCTCCATGTCTGCATCAGTGAAGCTTTTAGCTCCACAACCTAACATTAAGGGTGTCTCAGTCTATAGAGGGCAGTGAGCAATTGGAAGCCTTAAAGTGCTAAGATGATAGATCAGAAGAATGAGATCAAATTGGAATAAGAAGAGGGTCAAAGAAGATATATAAGTTCTTGAAACCTTGATATGATCTCTAAAGAAAGCTATCCTCAAATAAAACACCCCTGTTCACTGTTACAATCAGGCAGGGTCCTAGCTTTGAAGGAACAAGGTGAAAGCTTGGATACCTAAGAAAGAAGGGGGAATTTAAAGTAGTTTAATATCATTACCCATGATCAAATTAATGTAATGATATTCCCAATACACTCTCAAGCTACCCAAGGCCCCTTTTCTCTTAGCAAAATGGACTCAATCCGTACAGGCAGGGTAGGGAAACCCTTGGTTCAAGGCGTGAGAATGGAGATTCCACCTAGGAGAAAGGTTTTAGGTGTATTACTAAGTTCCATAATCATGAAATTATGGTGGATAACATGTCTAAAAAACTTGGATGCATTAAATTAGTTTGAAAGGAGCATCCATGAGGAGGTTTGAGCAAGAATATGCAAAAAATAGGGTTTTTACCCCTTTTTGAGAAGATTGAGATGGATAAAACCCATAACCATGGAACCAAAAATAATAATTTGGTAAAGTTGGTAATTAGGACCTTTTTAATCCTCTGAAGTATTCACTTTTCACAAAAAAAGAGGGCTAATACTCTCTGTTTCATCTTAGAGGTAAGGTGCTTTCTTCATGCACGAGAATGGTAGTTTTGGGGAAAAGTGAGGAATGGTGAACCAGAGATCAATTGGATCATTAAAGAAGGTTTGAATATCTAGGTAACACATGGGGAAACATGATAGACATGTATATAAGGTTGGAATGCAATCAAGGTGGTCTAGACTAGAAGGTCTGCAGGTAGACCTAATGATGAAACAAGCAAATTTAGTGCCAAATGCAAGGTCATTTCAAGTTATATCCTTTACCAAACCTTGTATTGTTTTGGATCACCTCCATGGGGGTGAAAATTATGTTTTTAATCTATATTAGTGCATGGTAAGTGTCAATAATGGTCATTTGTTTCAAAGGTCCAGACATACCTAGTTGGCAAGGCCTAGACATGTTTTCAAAACAAGGGTCAGATTCATTATAAACCCTTGGTGAGTTGTTATAGGGATTTGAGAATGTTTTTAGGGTATTTTTAGATGTGACTCAACTTTTGGTTTGTAATATATCCACCAGGAAGCCATATTTTGGCCTAAAATGTGCTCAAACCCTACAGAATGCTTGAAAATGACTCGAATGGCCATCTTGGAATGCTCATATCTTTCATGAGACCTTGAGCCATTAAATGAAGTTGAAGGGGGACCTTTAGAAGCCATAAGTTTAATTTTATCATATTTAAAATGTTGCATGGCTATGAATGAATGTTAAGAATGAAAACCACTTCAAAACCCTTACAAACCCTTCTCAAGGACTCAATTGGGAAGAGATTAAAAATTAAGAATGAATATGAAGTGGAGATGCCATGAAAAATTTTTAACATGCAAAATAATCTCTCAAGAACCCTCAAACGCAGTTTTATTATAGACCTGTATAGAATAGGCTAGAACAGGGCTCTTTTTTACCTTTTTGTGTGTTTTGCAGGCATGGAGATCTTTTAAGAGGCCAAATAAATTTTGGGGGAGATTTTAGGAATTTTTATAAGTCCTCATGGTCATTTTATTAGTTGTATAATCTCCTAAGCCTATCTGCCATCTCTTTTATTTCAGCCAGTCTAGTGGGAAAATAGTGAACACTTAGGAGAAAGTGGTGAATTTCAATTTGGAAAGCCTTTTAACGACAATTTCTTGAAATTAATGATATGGAGACCTTTCAAAACTATCATTCACCATTATGAATGGATCAGACTAAAGATTTGGGAAATTTTTAGGTGTCAAGTGTGAAAGGTGCATGGAGAGAGCTCATTTTGGGACTATTTTGAATGATGGTGCATGGCCAAAATGATAGGGATGATCAGTAACCTCTCCAATGCATGTGAAGGATTCTTAGTAACCCTTATCACTCAAATACATCATCAGAATTGGTCAATTGAAATGATAAGGTAGTTTTGGAAGGTTAATCATGAGGGGCATTTTTCTATGCAAAAGGAGTTTCTTGACTACTTTACAGGTTTTGGATGATTGGAAATGACACTTGTAGCTCCTTAAATTGCGTGGCTCACCCCATCTCTTTATCCACATGCATTTTAACTAATTTTATATTTTAGACACTTTTCCTTATGCCTTTTGAACTTCTCTTCTCTCTCTTCTCCCAAGTTCTATAAATTGAGCCATTATAAAAGAGACCACAATTGGTATGGTGAAACCTTGATAATATGACATTACACTTTGTCTTTAAACATTGAATACACGTATAATTCTAAGTTATGAAAATTTTATCTAAGTGTGTGAGTGATGTATATTGGAGCTAAGTGATAGTATCATCCTTACTCCCTTTATCCTTCATGTTTAACCAAGAATTTTGATTTTAACTGGTCATGTGAAGTGTGTTGAATGTACTAGGCTCTTCTTCAAGTATGCAATTGTCTCTATGGTGTGAAATCTAACCCTAGGTTAGTTATCTTATTGATTTTCCCAAGTATGCTACTTTCACATTTAAACACTATGTTAGGATCCTTCAATTTATAAAATTGATCTTGGAAAGCATTGTTGCTTAGTAGAAGTCTGATAGTCTATGGGATATGTCTTGGTGGATCACCTCTTTAGTTTAGTTTAGTTTCAATTTTATGTAAGCTTCTAACTCTTTTTATAAACAAGCATTAGATTAGGTGATAGACATTCAAAGAAGAATCTAGGGAGCTAGCCCTTATAATCTAGAGATTCATCTCTTCTTCAAGTCCCCACAACTTGAGAGATGATTCAATGTTGCATCAAATTGTAGGAGCTTGAATAGAGTGTCCTAGGGTGCACTATTTAATGACAATAGGAACTTGTTCAAATATTATGGACTAGAAATTTTGCTTTAATTGATCAACTAATTGCTTATAAGGAAGTAACTTCTCATCCTTTATCAGGAACTCATCATGGACTTATTTAATTATCAGTTATGAGTCACCAAATACTTGTAAATGCTAGATATTCCACTAAATGGCTAGGTAAAGGTCGGCTATCAAATCCTCATATTCTAAAATTTTGTTAGTGCATGGGAAGGTGAGGTGGAAAGATTTTGGGATAAGGTCACCTTGTGGGGTAATAAGAAGGATGCTTACCCCTGATCCATGCGTATTAAATGAGCCATCAAAATATAATTTCTAGCTACTTGATTCTAAAGTACTCATTATAGATTCATCTAGGAAGTTTGTTACAAGGGGCTCAGTCACTTCAAGTGGTGCTTTAACTAATTGATCTGCTATGACTCGTCCTTTTATGGACTTTTGATTGACATATTCAATGTCAAAGTCACTAAACAACATGATTTATTTAGCCATTCTAATAGTAAGAGCTGATTTAGATAATAAATATTTTAGGGGATCAACCTTGGTGATGAGTTAGACCTAATTATTTAGCATGTAGTGCCAAAGTTTTTATGAGGAAAAGACCATGGCCAAGAATGCCTTCTCTATTAGAGTGTAGTTTAGCTTGTAAGATATTAGTGTACAATTGAGATAATATATTTCTTGTTCCTTGACCTACTTATTATGTTGTTCCAGGAGGGCACCTATTGCACATGGTGTTGTTGAGATATAAAGGGCCAAGGGTATTCCCAATATAGGTGGTGATAACATAGGTGGGTTATCTAAATATTGTTTGAGATTATCAAAAGCTTGATGACACTACGAGTTCTAATTAAAATTAGTCCCTTTATTTAAAATATGGGTGAAGGGATGACATTTGTATGCAAGCTGAGAAATGAAGTGTCAGATGGCTTGTAGTTTTCCCTGAAGACTTTTGAGCTACTTTAAATTGTGAGGTAGAGGCATTTCTATGATTGCCTTTACTTTGGCTGGGTCTACTTCTATATCTCATTTGGAAAATACAAATCCCAATAACTTTCTTGAAGTAACACCAAATACACACTTTTTGGGATTTATCTTGACTTTATATTCTTGTAATCACTCAAATATTCTTATTAAAATGACATGGTGTTCAAACCTAAGGTTAAACTTCCCTAGAATGACATCTACATAATCTTTGACTATGTCATACATCATGTCATGAAAAATGATTTTCATGGCTCGTTGATAAGTTGTGTTAGCATTTTTAAGGTTGAAGTACATGACCAGATAGTAAAATGTCCCCCATAGAGTGATAAAAGTTCTCAGGGGTGATTTTAATTTGATTATACCCTGAGAAACCATCCATGAGAGATAACATTTCATATCTAGTGGTTGAGTCCATAATCATGTCGATGTTTAGAAGGATCAAGTCATCCTTGGGACATGCCTTATTTATATCTTGAAAGTATATACAAATTTAAATTCTAACTTATGGCTTGGTCATAGGGATAATAGTAGATATCCAATTAGAATAGTCTATAAGGTAGATAAAACTAGCTTCCAAGAAATTTTGTAGCTCCTTTTTGACTAATAGTGCCATTATTGGGTGCATCTTATGTAATTTTTGCTTAATCAATTTACCATTGGGATGCATAACCAAGTGATTTACCACTAATGAGGGATATAATCCAAGCATGCCTGCATAACTCCATGCAAATATGTCAATAAATTCCTTAATCATCTCAATGATTACTTCACATTCCATAGGTGTCAAAAATGTCACCAGTTTAACTATTTTGTGATGTTAATTTGTCCCAATGTTGACTTCTATTACTTCCTTAATAAGAGAGGGTGATTGATCTTGTGAATATGGAGGCAATGAGATTTTTGGAATGTATAAAGTAAAGTAATCTGGAATATCTATGTCAATGTTAAAATATTCTTTTGATTCTAATGAGACATGTGAAAGTTCATCTGGTTCTTTAGGAGGCTCTTCCTCTTTATATTTTTCTTCATCACTCTAATCACAAGGGACTTATTGTTCCCCAAAATATGTAGATTGACAAATATTTATAGAAAATACCCTTTTGTGATCCCTAGATGGCATAACATCTTGAGCTCCTATATATTCCAAGATTACTTCATCATTTTGAAATACATCAAAATAAGGCTCCTATTTTTGATCCCAGTCAATGAGGGATTTATAATAGAGGGCGATATTGATGGTGGAAATGGTAAAATTAGGGAAGAGGTTGGTGGCAACAAGATCCTTAAAGTGAATACAAATAGAACTTGTTTCAATGTCTTTGTCAAGGAGAGATGGCCCAGGGATCAAAAGAGTATCCACAATGATAATGTTTAGGTCATCATCATATAGTTTGTATCCTAGACCAAAATATTATGGATATTATTGAACCATGAAGGGTTCAGGTCTACCTTGCTCTTATTTGCCTAGTCCTTTCGCTTTATAATACAAATTCTTCATCATCTTTTGGACATGGGGATATTACTTTCCTATAGAGATAAGGGGCTCTTCATCTGGAATAAGCCATGAATCATCTATATCTTTAATGCATTCTTAAGATATAAATCTATCACTTGAGAAGGTCATTAGTCTAAATTGACATTTGATGGGATTTGTCTTCCTCATGGCTGGGGACCCATAACTGTAAGGGGAGAGAGGTAAATTATCGATGTAGAAGGTTTTATATTCATATTCTCCATAGCCTATGGATGTGATATTTAAATGAGTGACATCAAGTAGTGGATCAGATGTGGATTCAAGTTGATCAGGGGAGATGTATTTGGCAGCTATTAAACTTAAGATGGAATTATCTATGACAGGATAGGGTGATGATGATTGGTCCATCTAATAGCTATGAAGATGGTCAATGACTCTAAGGATGGTGACCTTGATGTTAAGGTGGGGAAATTTGAGACAATGATGTAAATTTTAGGGAATAACTTACATTTCATGGATCTACAGACATCCAAGCAACATGTTATAGGGAAAATATACATCCACAACATGGACTTGTGTTTGATTCACTACGAGCCCCACAATGATGGGAAGGTAAATAGTCCCAGTAGATGGCCTTTCATTATCATCATAGGATTTAATAATTATCAATTTGGGCCCCATGGATGCTTTTGAATATTCCAATTTCTTGAAGAAGTCTAGATTACAAAAATTTAACTCTGATCCTCTACCTATGAGAATCTAAGAGACACGATGGTGAGATATGGATACATTAATGAATATGAGATAATTATGGTGTGGGCCAATGGGAGGCATATCTTGGACATCAAAATTAATCTATTGTGAAGGGAATAAATGTCCTACTAATGCTTGGAATTGATTAGTATCCAAGTCACTAGGGACTTTAAGATCATTCAGGACTCAGTTTAGTATCTCTCAGTATAAAGCAAATGTTTTAAGAAGCTCCATTAAGGATATTTTAGCTAGAGTTTACTCAAGTTATTGAATGATGTCATAATACTTATAAGGAGAGCTTGAAACCTTTTTAGGAACATTCCCCTTTTGGGTAGTAGATGAAATAGATGGGTCTTTAGGTGGTGCTATAGGAACTACTATCTTATTGCATCTAATAGTAACCATGAAATTAGTAGTGGCCCAATTAATGTCTAGACTGGGGGATGAAGATGGAGTGGTTTCTTAGAGGTTATATATTTTAATGGTGTCAATTAGTGGTAAGGCACATTTTGGTAGTTGGTGTGGTTGGATGCAGAGGTCTGACCCCGGTCTCTTGGTGGTCTTTGATTTATTTGGTCATGTCTAAGGAGTGGATCCTTATAGATTTTGATATGCCCATTCATTGATTGAGTTGAGGGAGTTTCACCTTCGATTTAAATGTCACCATTCTTAATTAAATTATGGATGTAGTTCTTAAGTTACATACATCATTTTGTATCATGCCCTTTAACTCTATGGTACTTGAAAAATTCATTTTCATGATACCAATCTAGTTTTGGTTGTCGATCATCCAGAAGTCTAATTTCAGGCAAGGTGATCATATTGGTAGTAATTAATTGATCTAGGACTATTTCAATTAGTACTCCCAAGCTTGTGAGTGGTCTCTTGCCTATCCTAGGGTTTGACTTGCCTCATGGAACTCAGATGGAGGAGACATTTGTTTATTGTATGGGGCTCTTCTTTTGAACTATTTATACATGCTATTAGTTAGAATCCATTACCCCATCTTCCATGACATTCTTGTTTTTATTGAAGACTTTAGATTTCCCAAAAAAAAAAAAAAATTGATTTTGGGTGTGCTCTATTTGGGAATACAATTTGATTGTCCCTTTTTCAATAAGGGCCTTCTCGATTTGCATTCCTTTCTCTATTATCTCATCAAAGGTCTTGGCACACTATAGTTTTAGTTGATACTTGAGTTAAGAATTGAGATTATCCACAAAGACTTTGGTTAATATTTTTTTAGGTACTGTACATCTCAAGCAGCTTGCCAAACTTTGCCATCTTTGTAAGAAATATGCCAAACTATCACCGCTTCTTTGCTTGGTGTTATAGAGGTCAATTATGGAGATGCCATACTCAATATTAAATGAGAAGTGGTTGATGAATTATTTTATCAATTCTTTGAAGCTAGTTATTGATCCTTTAGGTAAATGCATAAACCATTCTTAAGCGGGTCCAATAAGACTTTTGGGAAAATTCTTAACAAATAAGCATCTTCGTATGCTACCTCATGGCAAGCCACATAAAATTATTGCACATGATCTCTAAGATCTCCTTTCCCTTGATATTTTTCAAATTTAGGTACTTCAAAGTGTGAAGGAAAGGGTATATGTAAGATACTCATGTCCAAGTGTGAGGAACAAAATTCTTCATACTTGTACTTGAGAGCTTGTGAATGTGGGTATATTTGTTGGAGGGTCTCCTTCATAACTCTCCATTCTTTTGCAAATGCGAGATCCCCAAGAGGATTGGTGGCTTGATTTTTATTATTTTTGGGAATATGGGTGTTATGGGAATTATGTGAGTGTTGTTGATGTTATTGGTATTATTGGTGGTGTTATTGTTATTATTATTATTATTATTTGGGTTGTTTTGTCGAGGGGATGGTGGACGTTGATTTTGGATTAGAAGGTTGAGTTGTTGTGTTAATTGGTTTAAGAGATCTTCTGAGATAGCTTATCTCTAATTAGCCTCAATATAGTTATTACAAAGGGGTAGTGGGCATTCCAATTATGTGAATATGTGGTCCACACCTTCCTTTTCTTAGGGTAATTTATTGGAATGTATATTATGATGGGGCATGTTTATATGGGATGGAGAGTGAACTAGGTTATGTAAGAGAGTACGATCAAAAGTGAAAGGTAGTGTGCCCCTATTTCTATGTCATAGGCTAGGACATAATCATAATTCTCATATAGATAGTGGTCAATTAATTTCTTAACCTCATCATTATGGAGGGGGTTAAACCTTTCATCCTCTTCCCTAGGTGTATGGATATCACTATGAGTTTCATCATATTCCTGAGTTAGATCAACCGTATGCCCCAATAGATCATTATATTGGTTGGAGGCCTATCCAATCCTTAGTTGGGCACAGGTGTGATTAACCTTTTTGAAAGAGAGGTGTGATGAGATGTGATAAGTGAAATGGAAGTCTTCAAATAATATCTCTATCTAGAGACCAAAGCTACTAGTGGTCAAAAGAGAGTGATGTGATGTTTTTTAAAAGGGGACATGGTGTCTAAGAATTACTAAGAGATAAAGTATCATAATAGACCAATCTATTAAGGATAAAAAAGAGTGATGGCATCAAATACCTTATCCACTAGTAAAGATATAATTTGATGAGTGCTAGATGAAGAAGGTGCCTGATAAAGATAGATAAATGATGGGTGCTAGATTAAAATTTTATAAGACTGTGTGTATTGATAATACCTAGTTTAGGAGATGTGGGAAACTTCAAATGATGATAAGGGGATAAATGAACACTAGAAATTGATTTTAAGATGAAATATAATATTCAAAGGTGATGATATGGATGGGGTATGGGATGTATAAGATGTAAAGTAGGATGTATATTAGGTGTATAATGTATGTAGTTGATGTAGGATTAGACAAGAATGATAACCATTGAAGATGAGATATACACAAATGGATGTTGAAGAGATGAGGGGGTCTAGAAATTAAGGAATAATGTGAATGAGATGATTATTTTGTTGGATATGGTGAGACAGATAGTAAATATGGGTAGTGGATTAGAAGAGAGATGGAAGTTTTGGATATAGTGGAGTAAAGTGAATGATGAGGTAGATATTTTAAGACATAATGTAGTAAAAAATGGTATAATATGGATATAGATATGGGATGGGTAGATGATACAAAATGGGTTTTAGATAGATAGGATGAAACAAAGGGTAATTATAGGAATTTTATATGTGGAATAAGAAGTGGAAAATGGGGATGGATGGTTGATTCAAGATATGTATGTGATATATTATAGGATGGGTGGATAATATAAGGTGAATGGGTAGATGAGATATTAGGTCATGATATGATGAGATGATGAGGATCAACCTAAAATGTGTCTAAGGTAGCACACAAAAAAAGGCATGGCTGACTCAGCTTACAAATAATATGGGTCATTACACAACACTCAAACAAAACTCACAAGTATAAATCCTAAATTAGTCAACTGTTAAGGGTGTGTAACCTAATGCCCACACCATCCAATGGCTTCAAGGGTGAGGCTCTAGGTTGGTGACCTATTGCAGTATTGACTAAACCCTCTCAACCCCACTTATACTCCATGGCTACTTTAGAGATGATACTAACACCTATAGTGGTACACCTATTATGGCCAAAGGATCCTAATATAGCTATACACAAAAGGGTTATAAGTGTATCCCCTATATACATAAAGGTACGATGGGGACCAAGTTCATGTAGGATACTATCTGACCACCCTATATTTTGGAGCCTAACTACCCCTCACTCCATAGATCCATTTATGGGGAATTTTGTTTAGGTGTGTAATGATAGCTCTCCTAATTTTTAGACTCCACCAGAACATGAAGTTTGGTTAGTACATGGTGATGAAATCCATGTCACCAACCCCTATATGCTAATCCCATGTGTGGGGATGAATTCCACATCATGTGCTATCATAGACACTAGGGGATAACAAATAAGCAAGTATGATATGATTGATTAATTACCTATGTGTGAGGGGCACAAGTATAAATAATTATTTGCAAATCAACACACACACAAGCAAGTATATACAATGAAGCAAATTTTCATGATAAAGATATATAAAAGAAAAACAAAGATAATATACTAGAGGCACTCCTTCTTACAAGCACAAGGGTTAGAAAACCAAGTGGGGTGCCTTAGTCTTGAGGGGTCCTGTACCCAAAAAAGGATTATAGTTTATATTTTTACAAAACTGTAAGTCCCTGCAAAACTAAAAATACATAGAGTAATATCATAACCAGAATGCACAAAATCACAAATACAAAATGAAATCACAAGTCATGAGTCATGACTTTATAGAGGGTTAGTAAACCATGATGGTTATCCTGCAGACTCACAACTGTGTGATAAAATCGCTATTCACCATAACAAAATTGTAACTAACAAAGAATCACAATCTATAGTTTTGTAGAATATGACAAAATTATAAAATATACTTAAATGTCACTTAAGATAACTAAGTTTTTAATTAATTACAAGGCAAATTAACCTAAAAATGTGTGCATAAATAAGTATAAAATAGGAATATTTATGAAAAATTTCTTATAAATGTGGTCAAAAAGGGACTTATGCCACTTGATAGAATAAACAAAATGCTTCAGATTCTAATGCTATTAAAATTTTAAGTCTAATGCTAATTAGGTGGCCTAAACTATCCTATTAACTATATGACTACAAAGTCACGATTGTAACTAACAAAATCATGAATACTAGGATAAATTCACAGGTTTGAGACTTGTAATTTTGCATTAATGTTTAAAATAGGCTTATGATGGGGTTTTCAATGTTTGTATTGAATTTATTTTGTACCCTGTTAATCCTGCACATACAGAACAACTTGTAAGAACCCCTCTGGTGGTTACGTCAAAGTACCTAGATTGGAAAATAGTTAGGATAATAAAAATAACCTATAGTTTAGCTTAAAAAATTTACAACCTTCTCTATAAATTCTTTAATCCTCCTATCTATAATCCAAAAAGTAGACAAGTCAAGATTTTACTCGTTTTATAAGATAGACAAAATTGCTTCTATTGATGATAAAATCGCTACTTCCAAGTCAAATTCATTAATCTTGGAGTCATAAATTTGTAGCAAATGATCAAATTATCAAGGTTTAATTTAAAAATATTTCTTTCTATAATGAAGGACCTAAATACCATTCTCAGAAAATAGAAACAGAGTAATAGGGGTCTATAAAAAGTTATATTGTCAAGTAAGTATCAAGCAGTCTAAGACAAACTTAAGTTCTTACAAAGTCATGACTATACCTGATAAAATTTCTATTACCAGTGTGAAGTTATAATTATGGAAGTCACAATTTTTTGCTTAATGTATCAACGTCTAGATTTCAAGTTGATCCCTTCTTTTCCCTACACAGAGAAGTATAAACAAATAACAAAATACTTGTAAACAAGTTATAAATCTATCCCTAACTACTGACTATGATAAAATCATGATTGAAATTGACAAAGTCATGACTAGAAAAACAAAATCATAACTCGCAAAGTTACAATTTTGTCAAAAACTAAAAGCCTATAATAACCTTATCCATTAGCAAAGTTGACAAAATCACTACTAGGTCTACAAAATCATAACTACAATGCTGATAAGACTAGTGCAAGATTGTTATTTGCCGATATGTGACAAAAATTTAAAATCTAGCCTTTAATTAACATCTAATTTATCCTGCAAGCACTCAAATTACTTCTAGCAAGTTTATAATATCAGTTAAGGGAGCTTCTCCCACCATGCTCACCAAAATGTGCACTAAATTTAGATTCAATCTATATTACTAATCTTAGTAATGAAAAAAAACCTAAAACCTAATCATACCAATAGGAATGGATAAATAAGGCAATCAGTATAATAAAAACATTATTACCATCATTTTACCTCCTTACAGCTCCACTCCAGGATTGCAAAATGGATTGTTGATGCCCGAATTTGAAAATATTGGATTGCTCATTTGATGTTGATAATGGCTTCCAAATGGTTAAATGATCTTGATGGTGGCTATGAATGCATACAATAAGCCTTCTGGACGTAAGATAATAGTAATTTTATGGATTTATAAGTTGTTTCCAAGTTTTATTTTTTGAAGGAGGAGGAAGAGCTTGATTATATAGGCATGGAGGGATAAGTCAATGACTCAAATTCAAATTTGAGCCATTGAGATCAATGGCTAGGTATTTTCCATGGAATTTTTAATTCTATAGAGATCTCTAAAATTAAAGAATTCTAGAGAAAGGGGGATAGAATTGAGGATATTTCTAGAATCTTCCAATTCTAGAAATCTCCCATAGGGTTTAGGGGTTTAGGAGAAGATAGAATAGGGTTGTGGTTAGGTAGGTAGATTATTTTGTAATTTTAAATTGGCTAGTTGGCTTAGGGAGTAGGTTAGTTGGTAATAAGTTATATTAGGTGTTTAATGAAGGGATTAATTGATTTTTTGGATTGAGTAATGTTTTAGGATATGGGAATGGTATGGGGGTTATTAGTTAATTTAGCTAGGAAATATGGGAATTAGACTAAATTAGCGGGAATTAGCATAATTAGTATAATTAATAGGGTGAGCATAATTTAGTGTATACACAAACTTTACCTTCTTGTCTTCTATCATAATTATCCATTCAAAAAAATTCTCCATATTATTCATCTATCTATCAACTCCTTTGGGTTTAAACTTCCTCCATAATCTAGAACGTCTTCCTTGATTCCTTCGTTCCTTCCTTCTAAAGCTCTAACCATCCTCTCTTCCATTGATGGCGACTATTCTTATTAATCCTCTTGAAGAATTTCCTATTCGTGATTTATGTCATCCTTGACATCATCTTCTACTTTATTTTATCTTTGATTCACAATAATATCGGTTAATTGTTCTAATTACCTCTACATTTATTTTAGAGTTTGTTTCATTTGAGTGATTCCTCCTCATCCTCTGACCATATTTTACACCTCTAAGATTCAAACTTGCTCTGATTCTAAATAATGAATCTAAATCCTATCAAAACAAGAAAATACCATTAAAAAAATCTTCTAAAGCAATAACCTATATTGAATGATTAAAATAATTACAAACCATGCATAAATAAACCTCAACTTAGAATTGGAGTTGACATGAAAAATTCATAACTCTAAAATATAATAAAACTACGAGCTGTTATTTTTAAAAACTACTATTTTTAGTAAATTTCACATGCAAGTATGTGTAAATCTAAAAATATACAAAAATAAACTAAACACTCAAATTAACTTATCAAATGAATATCAACTGAAGTTCAAATCCAAAAATATACAATTTCTAAAATTAGAAAAATACTAAAAATAATATTAAACTATAGTTTTAAACCCCAAGATAGTCATGTATGGCCTCCAAAAAACATATAAAATATCCATAAGTAGACATGCCAGGTTATGGCTACACCAAAATTTTCAATAGGGTCATTTAGGCATGACGATGGGCTTAAACAGAGATACAGATCAAAAGTTATGGCCTCGAGAAATTTGGCCTTTATTTCTATATCAATGGTCATGTTCATCCTCTCTACAACTCCATTTTTTTGTGGGGTATGAGGGAATGTAATATGGTGTTTGACCCCATTTTTCTCAAGATAGGATTCAAACTTCTTTGAAATGTATTCACCATAATTATTAGTCTTGAGTGTTCTGATGCAGGTTTGATCTTCATTTTCAATCATCATTTGATATTTTTGAATTGTCTTCAATGCTTCAAATTTTTGTATGATAAATTATATCCAAGTCATTTTGTTGTAGTGATCAATGAACAACTTGAAGTACTTATGACCGCCAACTAAGAGAGTTGGAAGAGAACGCAAGTTTGAGTGAACTAATTGTAACTTTATGTCAGATTTCCACTATGACTTTGGAAATGGTTCTCTTACATGTTTGGACAAAATACAAGCTTCACACTTTACATAAAATTTTATGGGAAAGGTAGGCAAACCATTAACACCATTCTTTTACAACACATTAATGTTGTTATAATGAGTATGCTTTTATCTAACACGCCACAACATGTTTGGATATATTTCATCTTGAATAAGATTAGTATGATTCCTTGAAATTGTATTTAATAAAATATCATTTATATAATACCTCAGTCTTGTACACTTGAAAAATATCTATCATGATTGTACCTTTCGATTCTAGTCCTTCCCACTATTGAAAGGATCACGTTCACTATCTCTTTATGCCAAATTTATTATCTCTTAGTCTGACCATTTTTATTTTAATAACTATGCCTTCTATAGTATGTAAAAATATATAAACTTAATTATTATCCTTCATTTCCCATTTTTGACCTATACCTATTTTCTATCTTCCTAGACACTTGCATCCCATGTGAACACATGCATCGATGCAACTATCCACTTTTTCTAAAAAGTGTTCAGTACCCAAAAGTCATCCGATTTAAAAAATAAATGTATCTAAAAGGTCGGCCTATGTGCTTTAATGTGAGATATTTTTAAAAGGGATTGCTATGTATACTAGATGATTCTAATAAGCTATGAGAGTTGTATGTGATTTAAAGTGAGGAATAAATGAGGCTTGATCTTGTATTATTAAAATCACATACAACTCACAAGACAAAATACCAAGAAGCACTCAACCAAGCATTCAATGAGAAAACTTGTCTTATTTATCCCTATTTCCATATCAATCATACGATCAATATTTTTATAGGTTTGAAACATTCAAAGATCAGCCTATGAGCCATATTTTCTATGTTACAAGTTAGGTCACTGTATGTCTTTGCTTATCACACATTTCACCCTAGTGCAAACACAAGCCAACACATAGGGGAGATCTACATTAGTTTGAGGCCCATTTTAGAGTTTTAGCTATGTTGAAAGCACCCATTGATAGAGTGGTCTTTGGGATCAACTCGACATTGTGAGCCTAATAACCTATTTTTCCTACAATCACTCTAAGGGTGAATAGTTAGGGTGTGATTAGTTGATAAAGAGTGATGCCCTGTGAGCATGATCTAAAGACATAAAAAAAAAGGTGGCAAAAAACTAAGAAGGCTCCAATTATTCACAACCAAATTCAATCACTATTTTGTATAGGACATGTATAAAAGTTAGGCACTTATGTTGATGTAACTATCCAGATCCAACGTAACTGTCTAAATTTGATGCAAGTGTCTAAGGCCATAAAAAAGATATTTCTAAAATCTAATGATTATTCTAGGATCATCTTCCAGTCTAATTCCATCATATTCTTTCCCATATTTATATGCACATATTAAAATAACTAGGTATCATTTATTTCCAATTCACTATGTAGTATCCCTCCCAAAATTATTTTCAAACAATATTCAATCTATGAATATATTTTAATTCAACTATCAAAACACTCATAATTTTGCTACACTGATTAATCTCGAGAAAGTCAATTTTAACAAAATTGTACTAGGAAACTTCATTAAACTTAAAATATTGATAAATAATATAAAATATAAATATAAGTATGGCTTCATGCTATTATATAACAATTTTTTTCTAGATTCATTCACAAATACAAATCTACATATAAAACTAGCAATTTCACTTTACCCAATTTTATTGAAAGTCATATAAATGACAAATTATGAGTTCTAGCTTATATTAAATATGTTTCAATTGTTTTTTATTGATGTTGTTACTATATAACAGCATATTTTGTTGTAATTTCACTTTACCCAATTTTATTGAAAGTCATATAAATGACAAATTATGAGTTCTAGCTTATATTAATGATATATATTATGAAATTACAACAAAATATGCTGTTATATAGTAACAACATCAATAAAAAACAATTGAAACATATTTGGGATCACTACATTGGAATCTACTCAAACTACACACTCCAAAACATACAAATATACACACCAAACTAAATATGGGAATCTGCAAATATGTGAAAATCCAATGCAATCGATATATAAGATTACCCTCTATAAGTCAAATGGGTTTCATCCTATGATATAAGAGAACCCAAGGGGTGTCATCATCGAATCTTGTAGTTGAAACACAAGTACATCAAAAGTGTATAAATTATTGAATTGACAAAATATAGCCCATTGGAAATTCTGGCATATAAATACACAATAGGCCCTAAGGTTGGCACAAAAATCCCAATCTCCTTGACTAGATAGGATGACATGAGTTATAAAATACAATTAGTTTGATATTTATCCTCTTTGCCATCAAATATTTAGATTCTGCTTTTTTCCTCCTTTGTTTTCATTTCCAAAACTTTCCTGAATTCGACCCACTTATCTTGAGGATAATAAAACAAGAATAAATTAGTAAGATTCCTTGGAAATCTATCACTATATCCTCCTATAAATCCTTGTCCCAATTGTTAAGTTTCCTTTTAATTCATTGTTAATTTTTCCCATAAGATTCGCTAATTCCACTCTCTCTCTCTTAAAATCATCATTGATTTTGTCATAATGTTTCTATATTAGATATGTTCTTTTCAAAATCCATTGATTGTAACTCTGACCATGAGTGTCATCATAATGACTCCAAAAATTGTGCATCAAATCATGCAAGAGTAAACACCATGCCCCACTTGGAGAATAAAACTAATATTTTTGAATATTTAATGGCCCATATTTCAATAGCATGAATTACATTGGACCAAAATATTAAAATAAATATTTTCTAATTACTCACATTGGCTCACCAAAAATATGGTAAATAAGCTAATTGGCCATCCTTTGGATTTTATTGGAAATGGTACATTACACACTATAATATCTATCAATAGTTATACTTTACTACTTTAACAATCTCATTTATATAAATTCATAATGTTGTTTATTTGAGTTTTCTATTAATTGGAAAGCTCATTAGGTTATTTCACCACTTTTGTGTAAAAGCTAACCTAATCATCTTAACCCTAGATACCCTATACTATATAAATATAGGGTTAATAATTTGGTGAACCCAATGTGATTGACCTTAGATTGACCTAGGATTTTCTATTTTCAAATTCTGATTGATGTAATTTGATTTTTTTTCAAATTCTAAATTTTTCTTCTATAAAAAATGGAAAATGTTAATAAAAAAAATCATTTTCAAATGGAAGATAAAGAAATATTAGTCACCCATATCAATAACAACAAGGACTTAATGGATGAATTTTTGTATGCTACAAGAGATGAAATTGGTAAATATGCCAAGGCTAAGCATCGTCTCATAGTGATGGTGAATCCTTAGGTGGTACTACAATTGATTTCATATCGATCACCCTCCCCTTGAGCACATATTATGGGGGCATGGTTTATGTATTTACACCATTGTTCCTTAAAAAAAAAACCAAATATTTCTACATCCTTCATGGGAAACATTGACACTTCAACCCAATTACCAATTTCAATGCCTATATTAATTAAAACCATGGGTACACCTCCTTTCATGGCTTCTTAAAATTCCACTCTTAGCAATCAAAATATGCAATATCTTGTCCAAACTATTAAAAATTTTCAAGCTAAGGTTACTAATATTGATCAAAATTATATGAAGTCATATTATGATATTGATTCACAAGAGGTATTACATAGCCCTCTTGTGCTTGAGATATCTTTGTACCCCTTGCCAACTAGTTTTATTGCACCTAAGTTCATATTTTATGATGGCAAGGGTGATATTGAACAACATATTTGATATTTCTATGTGGCATTCCTTGATTATGCCTCCAATGATAAACTTTTGACTAAATTATTTCTAATGATCCTCGAGGACTATGCTCTAAGGTGGTTCTATGATTTACCACTCCATTCAGTAAAAACATTCAAACTATTTGAATTTTAGTTTTTGGTACACTTCTCTATCAACATTACCAAAAAATTATTTTATGTCCAAATTACAAAGATCAAACAAGGAACCAATGAACCTATCAATGAATATATCTTAAGATACAAGATAATGTTGTCCAAAATGACAAATCAAATGATAGATAAAGAGATTCAAGACATCTTCAAGCAAAGTTTGTTTGCCCCATTACATGAGTCCATTGTTTTCAAAAAATTTAAATATTTTTATGACTTATGTCATATTGTTCAATATCATGAAATGAAACTTATTTCAGTGAACAAGCTTAAGTATGTAACAAACACACTGACTACATCCAATAGCTAATTTCATATCAAACTAAGCTATAAGGTAAAAATTACATAATCTAAAAATGAAACAACTACAACTATTGATATAGTATCACAAAAACCTAATCGTTTTGTCTTATCCAATGCACCAAGGAGACAATTTACATTATTATCTAAGTCTATAACTTCACTACTTAAGAAGCTTGTAGATTGTCATCTCATATCTCACCCTCCTCCCATAGAGGTTGATATGAGTAGACCTCTACCTTATAGATATGATGCCAATGATTATTGTGACTATCTCTAAGGCCCTGAGCATTATACTAATTGATGTTATACCTTGAATCATAAGATACAAGACCTAATTGATGGCCAACAACGAAAATTTGATGATCTTATAAACAATTTAAGTCCACAACTTGGTGACCATCAGAACCAAAATATGTTTAGTGATCCATTACAAGATAATTATTAGAATAATCTAGAAGTGCACATGGAATAGAATGCACATCCTCCTTGACCACATTATGGGCACCCATTATATGAGATTATTGGTACTTATACATGACATATACCTCCTATGATTTAGAGACCCTCTATTATTTTTGATATAATGAAATTATGGATGATGACTAAAATATTCATCCATCATTTATTCAAGCATACTTTGATCACTAGCCTATTCATCGTGTTATGACTGATAATGGTACTAGTGCAAATCTTTTCACCATGACATTACTTGCACATTTGGGATATACACATGATTATTTATACCTTTCAACCAAAATGGTTAGAGCATTCAATGGGACCTCACAACATGTTATTGGTGAGATTGACTTACCCTTATAGGTTGGCCCAACACATGTGATCACTACCTTCTTAGTTATACCATATATGAGAGTCTTTGATATGTTATTAGGATGATCTTGGATACATAAACTCTGCACATTACCTTCCATAGTGCATGGATGTTTTAAATACTTTCATACCAATAGAGTAGTCATAATTTATGGTATTCCACATGAACATTCACTTGAAAAAGAGAATTTTATTCCAAGATAATTAATTATAATACCTACTAAGGTTAATCCTCTGTAAAAGGGTAA
This sequence comes from Torreya grandis, assembly GCA_037957365.1. Taxonomy (NCBI): domain Eukaryota; kingdom Viridiplantae; phylum Streptophyta; class Pinopsida; order Cupressales; family Taxaceae; genus Torreya; species Torreya grandis. The sequence goes on from JARHVA010004607.1 coordinate 1,192,771, forward strand.
GTAATAAACAATCCCCTTTCCTAGCCAACTCATACTTGATAGACCATTACATCAGAGATACATAGTGAATTCCATAGAATCCTCATATAGTACTATGAAATGCACTTAGTTATCTAGAGTAATTAAATAATTTCATATTATTTATATTTATAATAATCTATAGAGCACAAAATGATGGGTTCCATGAACTTGTATTTCTTCCATTACTTATTTGAGACCATAGAGTCCTATGACACATGCACAAAACATCATAGAGCCTACAACACCATATATTGCACCTATCCATACTCCTTGGTAGTAACACTAGTTTGATATTCCATATTATGATATTGGATATACCTATGAGCATCCCTTAGATGGGATCATAGTGTATACTTTGTCTTTTCAAACATTCAAAAAATACAAAAATATTTAGATAATTCAAAAATACCAAAAAAAATTAAAATGTTCCCAGTTGTACTATTTCATATGTAGATGTTGTTTACTCCATGTTAGTAGATAACATATATTTCATTTCCATATATACACATATGCTTCATGCATCATTTGAGTGTGATCCAAGCATGCCTAGACACATGGTATATGCACATACAAATGTTAGGCCTTCCCTCCACTCATATCCTAAGTACATTAAGGGAATTTGCTTCTTTGATAATGATACATCTAGGTTATATTATTCTATGATCACTTTTCATTATCATGTTTAAACTTATATACTTACATATGCCTATATCCATGATTATATCTTTCACAATGTAATTAATATGTTATGTACTTAACATTGGTTGAAAACACATGTGTTTAGGAAACCATATGCTATATTCATGTCGGTTGCCTATATTTCATTATTTCATTTATGAAATTCCTTGTGTGTGTTCCTTCCTTGCTATTATCTTGCATTGTATTTCCTATTTGAGCATTTGAATATGATCCATTGGTTGGGGCCCATAGGCTTTTGTTTACATATTTGGACATTTAAATATGTCATTGCTTATTGTATGGACATTTGAATATGACATTAAATACTTTATGGACATTTAACTAAGTCATTTCCTTTCAATTGTGCAGCATTTAGACATGCCCCTTATATGAGGTCTCCTTAGACCATTCCCTTTTTATTTGCTTTCAAGTACCCTTGTGTCTGTCCTTGATTTCTTGTTGAACTTTTATTGTTACTCTCTAGATATTTCTATGATTTATATCATGCATCTTATGTTATATATTGATTCTTCGTTAAGAAAACTTACTTAATTATCCATGGATATTTATAGTTTAAAATTTGATTTAGTATTTATTAACTAAACTTTGAGAGATATGTTGTTATATGATAGTTGGATATTACTTAGGTTACATGATTACATTGTTATGAGTTAGCTATAGTGTATATTCTTACAACATGATCATGTTGATTTGTATTTCAGTAATATTTTATGATGTATATATATCATGATGTTATGGTATAACTACCCAAGTATTCTGATTTTGACACAGAAAAACTCATCCCTCAGAGCATGATGGAGGGAGATCATCATTGGAGAGGGTGATGCAGATTGAGTTTTTGGAGTACAATAGAGAAACTGGCTAGAACCCTACACACACCACATTAATAATACATGTTAGATGCATAGTGGAATGGTTATCATAGTGTGTTTTTATTTCATTTGCATTAGATAGTTGTTTACACATAGTTAATATCATAGTTTAATAGTTTTATGGAATTCATCTTACATGATTTGCAGGTATGACCATTAATGTTTTTAGTGACTTGATCTGCATAATTAAATTAAATTCAAGTTTATTGATTTATGAATTAATCTTTAAGTCATTTGAAGTGTTAATTTAATTAGCAAATATATGGATTCTTGAAATTAGAAATAAAATATAATAATTTCTAATTAAGAGGGAAAAACAAGAAAAAGAGAATAAAATTTTAAAAAGAAAAAAAAACTACACCCTTTTCAAGAAAGGGGAATAAAGATAAAAAAAGAGAGGGGGGGGGGGGGCGTAGTAGGGAGAATAAGAAGGCATCACAGTGGAAAGGAGATTGGAGAGAAAAAGGAAGATAAGGAAGCTTGCACAACAAAGCAATTTTTCCAGGTAGGCAATGTAATTTGAATATTTATATTCTGTGAAAAATGCATGTGTGGAATGATAGCGATCTATATGTTTATATATATATTGAATATAGTGGTTTGTATAATTATAATATTGAATAGTTATATTAGACTGATCTGCTTATCCAAAAATAAAATTATGTACTGATAACGGCTTACACATAAAACATAGTCATGTTTCAGTAGTGACTTGCATATAAATTCAGGGATCTATAAACACCAAACTATATTTATATACATGCATAATTACATATGTAGTCAATTGTAGGCATATGAGGTGATTTGCAATTAGAAACCCATTTTAATTCTTATATATGTGTAACGTATTAACATTTACACAGTCAATACCAAACAATTTAGGTGTGTGTATATATATATATACATACATGTCATGTATATTGTTGGTAGTTACTGGTGTGGTTATACTTCTGGTAATTAATAGATATACACTTACTAATCCAAGTAGTAATGATAGCACCTCCCAAATAAAGATTAATTTATAATGAATCTTTTTAGATGCCTGATATATAGTGCTTTTAACAAAATAATTTATGTCTATAGAGCGAACAGTCAATGAAAATGAAAAAAAGACAAAATATTAGAGAAGATAGATATACAAATAAAACTATATATGAGTGACACATAAGTAATAAGGTTTTGATATGAGATGTGGTATAGTAGTGGTATATACCTCATATTAGAAATGTGATATAACATATAACTGCATATTAATTTGGACATAAATGCAATGAATACATTGATATGCATGTATATGGTGAATTGTTGATGCAGGAGCATCTACATTTATTTTCTTGGCAAGATATGGTTACATTGGGATGATTGAATTCAAATTCAATTTATTGTATTTTCCCTCTCATATGTTGTTAATAAGGAGTAATTGTAAAAAAAAAATAAAGGTAAATAGTAATTGTTGGGGCTGTTGAGGAAATAAAGGAGTGGTTGAAAATATTTCAACCTGGGTATATTGTTGATAATTAAAAATTGTATTTGTTTTGCCTTAAGCCAAGTTGGGCGTAGAGGTTAGAGAGGAGGCTCTTAAAAAGAGCAAAATCAAATTCATTCAAAAAGGATGAGAGGAATGTAGAGAAGAGGAAAGATAGAGAGGAAAGGACCTCTCATTCAAGGGAAGAGATGTAAGAAGAGGAGAGGATCTCAAAGGATGTAAAATGAAGGAGAAAGAGAAGTTGTAGGTGGAGTCCAAGAATAGGCATGGATGTGTCTATGAAGGTTTCATAAGCCTTTGATCAATGAACATTATTTGTAAGTATTTCTATATAAGAAGAGGAAAGAACAGAGTTTTGATTTCCATGATAATGTTATGGTTTCCTTTATAGAATTTTGGTTTCAATAGTGATAGGCCTGTGTATGTGTATGATGGTTCTCTATAGAACATTGACAAAGATTGGTTATCTTGTTTCATGAGGAACCCTTGGATGTATGTTGGGAACAAGTTGAAACTAGTATTATGTGACCAAGAGATCTTAAAGAACTTTGAATGTTGTAAGAATCCTAAATAGGGTATGTGGCAGGGCTTTCAAATACAAGCACAGTCCTGAAGGTGAATACACAACCTGATTTGGATTTTTATGTTTTTCTTCTATTTGATATGGCCTTTCTAGCAATGGAAGATAGTTACAGGTATATAGGTGTCGTTGTATGAGTCTCGAATACAGTATGGAAGGAGCTCATCATTGGAGTGCGAGCTGAGCTGAGGTGAACCCTATTTTCTCCAGAGCTGAGCCTATTGGTAAAGGTCGCTAGGCCATCACAAATCAGGCATAATGTTAAAAGGCGTGTTGTCTATAAATACACAAATCCGAATGAGATTCTTTTACATGTTCTTCTATTTTATATGGCTTTGGAGCCATTAAATCTAAAAGTAGGGTATGACTGTATAATAAAACTCCCCCATTGGATCACGGACAGAGCAGTGAATACAGGCGAGTTCTATTTGCTGGTAAATCTCGTGACGATTGAATATCTTATTTCTATAGTCTCGAATAGGGATGTCTTTGCCTATTAAATAACGTCATTACACAGACCAAGTGTTAAAGATGGAACTGAGGAGCTCATCATTAAATGAGTTGGGTGGAGATCATGGTGAGGTTGTATCCTTAAAAACACAGGAACCGAGCATGTGAGAATAATACTGTTCTTTTTACTGGAGCCGAGGTAGATACTAAGACATTGGAAGGATTTGTAAATGCAGTCTAAAAGAGAGATAGACATTATCTTCAAAAGGATAACACGCCTATTCTGTATGGTCACTGAGCCACAGTAAAAGGGTTATTATTATCTCATTTTAAATGCAAACCTGAGTCTAGATATAATGCATCTATTTGGCAAAAGCTATATTTAAAAAAAAAGGCACCTGTTCACCTATTTGTTTAAGGAAGGTGATCAGTGCACCAATTGTGTTATTATTCTTGTCAAGCAATTTGAGCGATTTGAGTATAGTTGTGCATTAAGGAGTATCGCTATATAGGAGTCGATCATCTCTTATTAGTTTAAACCCCCATTAAGTTATACTCTAATCATGTAATACTTATATTTATTAGTATAAGATAAAGAATTATATTGTTATAGTGCTATATTTTAGTTAATATTTGATAACGCTAAAGAGATATGTTATTAATGAATATACGTAATACCTTATTATTAAACTCCAAATATAAGTATCATGTATATCTCTTATAGTTATATAGTGCTAAAGATATACACTAAAGAGACACTTAGAATATATACTTTTTATATTATATAGTGATCTCATTCATTAATATATCGCTATAGATTACATATTTGACATCCATTTGTCAACTCCCTTATGCTAAAAAAAAGAAAACGAAGGATTTTATCATAAAATTAATAAATATACCCCATCCCTACCTATTAGATACTTATGAGTAAGGGTTGTTTATAATCTCTGATCTTTAGAACTCATAATGTTAGGGGTGTTATATAAGCTTGAACTTAGTTTATGGGTATATGACTTGTGGCTTATCATATAGTTATACAAATGGTTAAGTTTCTTTATACCCACATATATGTAGTTATAGTATATAGAAAATCATAATATAGCTTTGGTAAAGCATGGGAAGCATATAAAGCTCAAACATAGTCTTTCATTATATTATGATAAACTTTACGATATGCATGAGATCACTTATCATATGTATCATGTGAAATAAAATATGTAGTGGGGATATAATCCTATAGTAAACTACATATTAATAATTTAATTAATAGTATGCTTAAAGATAATATAAGTATGCATATGCCTAACAGCTTATACATATACATGAGGGTGTGTACCTCTAATTATAGTTGCACTGGTGGTTCAAAACTATATTATAGATTTTTGTATAATAAAATCTTATTTATGTGTGCAATGTGTGCATACAACTACCCCTAAAAGTATAACAAGTGCTAGAATGGAATATTATTTGTTTCATGAAAACTAAGACTTTCTTGTTATAACTATTTATTTGAATAGAAGCTTATGTATTAATTGAATTATAACTATTTTATTAAGACTAGTTGTGGTATTTAGTAGTTGTGATTAAGAACACTAGACTATGATAATATGGGTTATCATAGGATGCAATATGTTTGGAAACTACTTATAGTAATTATAAATTTGAATTAGATGTATATTATACCTAGATGGTATAAATTGTAGTTATTATTTCTATTATTTATGTGACAAATAATATTGTGAGATTCATTCATACATTTGATGGAATAAATGTCTGCATTTAGATTATTCATGTGCTTAGCATGTTATATGATTGCTAGTAGGATGTATCTATATGAATCTATTGGTTATAATATATTAATCACATCTCACATTATTGATACTAAGTAGTGAGATAAATTTCACTAGCTTACTAGCATCATAATGTCAGATGAAGGTAATCTGATCCAGAGGTGTGTATGAATTTGAGTGATCATATAGATAATCAACTAATTAAAAACTTTTTGCAAAGTAGTGTTAGTGAAACATTTCCATTTTATGAGTATTATTTATATTTTTGTTTGATATATTGATTATAATAGGTTTATTTATGATACATTACATATTTAGTTTTAAAAATCATACAACACATGTGTACTAGCTTGTCTCTCTAGATTTCTATGCCATAACTATCTACTCATTTTTGAAGGGAGGACCATTCTCTGATAATATTTGTGTGGAGGATTGATGGTCCATGGTTGGTGTGTAAAACTACTTAGATGATGCTTTCCCTCCCCACAACAGTACGTACTTAGAGATGACACTTGAGATTACCATAGATACTAGTGTCTAGGGAGCTTATGCTCCATGAAGATATGCATTTTATATATGTATATTGTATTGTATTTATTATTTAAAAATTATCATGGAGAACTGTAATTACTTATTTATTGTACATTGATAGCAGTGACTGTAAACATATATTAATTGTGACTAGTTATTTGTTATTATGATGTGTTTCTTATGATGATAATGATCAGTGATGTATGATTTAGTATGCTTCATTTACATTTATTATACTTAGAGTATTTTATATGGTCACTAATTATATTCTCATGGTGTAGTGTAATGTAAGTATATGTTGATTAATTTTTAAAAAATCATGTATTTCTAGATAGATCCCAATGGAGATTTTACATGTGGTATCATAGTTACAACATGAACTCTAGGACCTAATGAGTCTACTAAAATTTTCATATCTTTCTACTAAAAAAAATGAGGATGGTGAAAGTTAGATTTTCTAGAGAGGGTCCATCAAATGTCAATGATAGTAACCCTCTATTTGATCTTAATTAATTTGCCATTGAGCAATCAACAAAGATGGATCAGATTATTGTAGCCATAAATGAGACTAGGGATTAGTTTACAGCCTTGGAGTAGGTATTTCATGTCCATAAAGAGGAAGAACATTAATATTTACCTAAAGAGCATCCCATTGAGTAGGAAAAGCTTCAGGATACAAGAGCTTAGGTAGCTATGGTGTTGACTAGAGATATGAAGAAGGTGAACCCACATAAGTTTGATGGAACTATTTTATATTATGGAGCTAAAACATGGTTGACTGAGATGGAGAAGTATTTT